>OZ024697.1:20482965-21143244 GCA_964016905.1 Perithous albicinctus | reverse complement strand
GATAGAGAACCTAAAGAACCTAAAGAACCTAAAGAACCTAAAGAACCTAAAGAACCTAAAGAACCTAAAGAACCTAAAGAACCTAAAGAACCTAAAGAACCTAAAGAACCTAAAGAACCTAAAGAACCTAAAGAACCTAAAGAACCTAAAGAACCTAAAGAACCTAAAGAACCTAAAAAGAACCTAAAGAACCTAAAGAACCTAAAGAACCTAAAGAGAACCTAAAAGAACCTAAAGAACCTAAAGAGATAGAACCTAAAGAACCTAAAGAACCTAAAGAACCTAAAGAACCTAAAGAACCTAAAGAACCTAAAGAACCTAAAGAACCTAAAGAACCTAAAGAACCTAAAGAACCTAAAGAACCTAAAGAACCTAAAGAACCTAAAGAACCTAAAGAACCTAAAGAACCTAAAGAACCTAAAGAACCTAAAGAACCTAAAGAACCTAAAGAACCTAAAGAACCTAAAGAACCTAAAGAACCTAAAGAACCTAAAGAACCTAAAGAACCTAAAGAACCTAAAGAGAACCTAAAGAACCTAAAGAACCTAAAGAACCTAAAGAACCTAAAGAACCTAAAGAACCTAAAGAACCTAAAGAACCTAAAGAACCTAAAGAACCTAAAGAACCTAAAGAACCTAAAGAACCTAAAGAACCTAAAGAACCTAAAGAACCTAAAGAACCTAAAGAACCTAAAGAACCTAAAGAACCTAAAGAACCTAAAGAACCTAAAGAACCTAAAGAACCTAAAGAACCTAAAGAACCTAAAGAACCTAAAGAACCTAAAGAACCTAAAGAACCTAAAGAACCTAAAGAACCTAAAGAGAACCTAAAGAACCTAAAGAACCTAAAAAGAACCTAAAGAACCTAAAGAACCTAAAGAACCTAAAGAGAACCTAAAGAACCTAAAGAACCTAAAGAACCTAAAGAAAGAGAACCTAAAGAACCTAAAGAACCTAAAGAACCTAAAGAACCTAAAGAACCTAAAGAACCTAAAGAACCTAAAGAACCTAAAGAACCTAAAGAACCTAAAGAACCTAAAGAACCTAAAGAACCTAAAGAACCTAAAGAACCTAAAGAAAGAGAACCTAAAGAACCTAAAGAGAACCTAAAGAACCTAAAGAACCTAAAGAACCTAAAGAACCTAAAGATAGATAAAGAACCTAAAGAACCTAAAGAACCTAAAGAACCTAAAGAGAGATAGAACCTAAAGAACCTAAAGAACCTAAAGAACCTAAAGAACCTAAAGAACCTAAAGAACCTAAAGAACCTAAAGAACCTAAAGAACCTAAAGAACCTAAAGAACCTAAAGAACCTAAAGAACCTAAAGAACCTAAAGAACCTAAAGAACCTAAAGAACCTAAAGAACCTAAAGAACCTAAAGAACCTAAAGAACCTAAAGAACCTAAAGAGATAGAACCTAAAGAACCTAAAGAACCTAAAGAACCTAAAGAACCTAAAGAACCTAAAGAACCTAAAGAACCTAAAGAACCTAAAGAGAACCTAAAGAACCTAAAGAACCTAAAGAACCTAAAGAACCTAAAGAACCTAAAGAACCTAAAGAACCTAAAGAACCTAAAGAACCTAAAGAACCTAAAGAACCTGAATTTCTTTAGGTTCTTTAGGGTTCTTTAGGTTCTTTAGTTTAGCTTTAGTTTACTACTTGTACCGACGGATGAACCTAACTTTTCTTGTTGCATTTCGATAGAGGGATCCTTTGCGCATCTTTTGCCGTTTTTAGAATTTTAATTCCTTGTTTTTAGCCTGATTTAGACCTGTTTTAAGTTTAGGAGGTCCTGCTACGTTTGCGTTTAGATCCATCTAGCGGCGTAGTTAATTGAGAAAACCTAACTTTTTTTTGCAACTTTATAGAGAATTTCAAGACGCGTATTTTCCACTTTTTAGAATTGTTCTAAGTTAATACGTCGTTGTTTTAGACTTGTTTTAAGTTAACGACGACCTTACTTAGACCTGTTTTAGTGTTTTTTTTTTTTTTCTTTGGATTTTTGAACTTTGTTTTTTTTTTTATTTTTGAACTTTTTTTCATTTTTTTTTTGGATTCTTTTTTTTTTTTTTTTGTTTTTTTTTTTTTTTTTTTTTTTAACTTTTTTTTTTGTTAAACTTGTTTTTTTTCAACCTTCTTATTTGAAATTTCATCTTGAATTGTAATTTATAATTTATATAACATTTTTTTTTTTCCAACTTTCTTTTTTTTTCAACTTTTTCCTGTTTCGAACTTTTTTTCATCGAACTTTCTCCGTTATTCGGACTTTATTATTTTTAACTTTTTTTTTTTTTTTTAACTTTATTATTATTAACTTTTTTTTTTTTTTAACTTTATTTTTTTTAACTTTTTTCTTTTTTTGAACTTTATTATTATTAACTTTTTTTTTTTTTTAACTTTATTATTACTAAGTTTTTATTTTTTTTATTTCATTTTTTGGAACTTGTTCTTTTCAACTTTTTTCTTTTTTTCAACTTTATTATTACTAACTTTTTTCTTTTTTTCAACTGTATTATTACTAAGTTTTTATTTTTTTTCAACTGTATTATTACTAACTTTTTTCTTTTATTTCATTTTTTTGGAACTTGTTTTTTTTAACTTTTTCTTTTTTTTCAGCTTTTTTTTTCAACTTTTTTCTTTTTTCGAATTTTGTTTTCTTGAATTTTCTTCAGTTTTTGGACTTTGATTTTCAAATTTCTCTCCTGCTTTTTTAATTTTGTTTTTTTACTTTACTTCTCTTTTTTAACTTTCCAGATTGATATCTTTACTGACCGTTACGACCAGTCGACAACGCAACTTTTCTATCGCTCGATATCTTTACGATCGTTAATTTCGGTTCTCTCGGTCAGGTTAGGTCAGGTTCTTTAGTTTAGGTTCTCCTTAGTTTATTATTTTTATTTTTTTTAGTTTGTTTTCGGTTTTTTAGGTTCTTTAGGTTCTCTATCTTTATCTCTTTAGGTTCTTTAGGTTCTTTAGGTTCTTTAGGTGACACGTTAAGACTGGGAACTCGCTTTTTTAATACATGTTCGTTTAGAGAATGTTAAAACGCAACTTTTTGGAGAAAAAAAATTTACCTACCTATTTTTGAGGTTATATGTCATTCCTAGATTTCCTACTTAGAGTACGATTTTCAAAATTTTTTTTTTGGATTCATGTTTGTTTTTTGGTCTCATTTAAGACGCCATATTTGTTTTATTTTTTTTTTTTTTTTCCAACTTTTTTTTTCTGTACAGCCTCAATTTATTAAGGGTAACTTAACTTTTTATTTTTGATTTCGATAGAGGGAAAAAAACCATTAATTTTGGATGTATTTATAATTTTTTATGTTATGCGCAGCCTGAGTTATGCTCAAGTAACCTGTATTTTTTAATTTCGGCGAAAATTGGCGGCAAGCGTCATTCTTTGAGGTTTCGCAGCCCTGCGGGCTGCGCACTGGGCTAGTAACCAGAAGGACGCGAGTTCGAATCTCATAGTCGAAATTTTTTTTTTTTTTACTTTTTTTTTTTGTTAAACTTGTTTTTTTTCAACCTTCTTATTTGAAATTTCATCTTGAATTTTAATTTATAATTTTTATAACATTTTTTTTTTCGTTTTTTTTCCAACTTTCTTTTTTTCAACTTTTTCCTGTTTCGAACTTTCTTTCATCGAACTTTCTCCTTTATTCGGACTTTATTATTATTAACTTTTTTTTTCTCTTTTTTTCTTTTTTTTACTTTTTTGCGTATTATGGTACAGTCATGGACGAGGGGTATATGATTATCGTTTCACAATAAGCTGAATAGTCCAGTGCGCTGCACACTGGACTGATGACAAGAAGGATGAGGGTTCGAATCTTAGGGTTGATATTTTTTTTTTTTTCGGAACTTGTTTTTCTTTTAGATTTTTCTTTTTTTTGAGCTTTAGTTTTTTTAACTTTTTTCTTTTTTCGAATTTTGTTTTCTTGAATTTTCTTCAGTTTTTGGACTTTGATTTTTAAAATTCTCTCCTGCTTTTTTAACTTTGTTTTTTTACTTTTCTTCTCTTTTTTAACTTTCCAGATTGATATCTTTACTGACTGTTACGACCAATCGACAACGCAACTTTTCTATCGCTCGATATCTTTACGATCGTTAGGTTCGGTTCTCTCGGTCCCTTAGGTTCTTTAAGTTCTTTAGGTTCCGTACACTAAGGTTCTTTCGGTTCTCTTTAGATTCTTACTTTCTCTGCATTTAGGTTCTTTTGGTTCTTTCGGTTCTCTTTAGATTCTTCCTTTCTCTGCATTTAGGTTCTTTTGGTTCTTTAGGTTCTGTGCACTTAGGTTCTTCTTCCTTTCTCTGCATTTAGGTTCTTTAGGTTGTGTCTACTTTATGGATTTATATTTTTTGTGTTATTTGTTGCTTTTGCTTATTTTCCGAATTTAAGTTCTTTAGGTTCTGTATTGCTTTCAGCGTTTTACCGCATTTAGATTGTGTGCAGGTTTTACAGATTTATCGCATTTAGATTCTTTAACTTGGCAAAATGTGAAAAGACTTGGTAAAAACAACGACTCTGGAGTTATTGTCATTTATTTACATATCATTACGCTATCGAATTGACACAAACCCTACTTGAAATTACGATAAAAGCATATAGAAACAAAACGTATAGAAAAAAAGAAAAAAAAACAACGATTATCGAAATACTCGTTAAAGCTCAATATTTAAAAATATTTTCTTCTGTTTATTTACAGTGATTACAGAACAACAATCGTTGATAATAGCAAATGAAATAGCAATTTTCATATAACGGAGTGAAAGCGAAATAATGGGATTTCGTATTTTATTTCTCATTCATTTTTAGGCACCCCGGAGGAGACTGTTTAAAAAATGTAATTTATATTTTGTAGCGTTTACAACTTGCCTCACGTTACACTTTTCTCGTTAATTCACTCATCACTATTGTTTTATTTCATTTTAACCAATAATCGCGCTAGTAATTTATCTTAATCCCGACATTACTATTAATTGATTAATTATTTGATTATAACGCGAGAACAGCTGTGCAACCTGTCGCACACGCACACACATATTCGCACAGCACGGTGTCTCTGTCAGTGAGAACGTTCTCGCTCTTACTCGGTCTGACGACTACACGCGACTGACGGCCTCTCCGCGATTAACAAGTGATGACGTCAACAGCGTGGTGGGGTGGCCGCCTTCCCTTTCTCGAGACTACGTCATCTCGCGCGCACGTTACACTCGAATCCCCGCGTGCGCAGAAATTCTACGCTCCATAATTCTATGCATATCGACATAGCTCGACGAGAAGGATGTATGCGTGAGATGAAAAATCATTAAAAAAACTTTTCAATGAAATTTCTGAACTTTCCAGGTATCAGCATTGCGAAAGCCCAATTTGTTTTTGCAGTTGTTTTTACACTTGGCGTTACCACCCTCCGCGTCGATTTCCTTGTTGCTCATAGCCTTCGTAATGAATGTTATCATTTTTGACAAACGAGTTTGTCTATTTATAAAAATTGTTTATCAAACGAATTAATTTCCTTAAATTATTTTAAGTTACTTTCAATTCGCCCAAGTTTCAATTAACAAAAAGCAGTGAAAAACGACTCGCTGGAAAATTCCATTAAAGGCATAAAATGCGGCTTTAAAAAGCAAAATCTAAATCAGAATCTATCTATCTAATCAGAATCTAAATCTATTTATCTACAGAGCGAAAAAGAAAATAATAATTTGATTATATTACAGGGTCACGCAACT
The DNA here is from genome assembly GCA_964016905.1 of Perithous albicinctus. Taxonomy (NCBI): domain Eukaryota; kingdom Metazoa; phylum Arthropoda; class Insecta; order Hymenoptera; family Ichneumonidae; genus Perithous; species Perithous albicinctus. The sequence goes on along the minus strand of OZ024697.1, from coordinate 21,137,508 downwards.
TGAGGCCAAATCTGAATATCCATCGATCTGCCCATAAGCAAATAAATTTTCCAAATTAAATATCCTTTTAAATGTGCATACCCATATTTCTGGTATATCCGGTGCTTGTAATGATAATTGACTGCCAATCGAAAGATTATCATATTACACATTTTCATGATATATCTTTGTATTAAAGGCACACGCATTACCACCAGTCGGTTGTGTTCCGCTCTAAATGCTCCACCGTTCTATAGAATTTTCCAATTCAATCCAACTATATACGAAAATACTTTTCATTTGTTTAATATTTATTTTCAAGGATTATCGTCTTCTTTTTCATTCAAATTTCGCTAAAAAAGTTAGCTACTTTGTTTGTCGATGGATGTAAAGTTAAAAATAATTCCTAGACAACAATTCACTATCCAACTCGACAGTTTCTTTAATTCTAATATTCCAAACGATTCATTTGACTTTTACTAGCTGAGTTAGAATTTTGCAACTTTTTCCTAATAACCGTATTTAGTATGAAATATAAAACATGGGCAACGTTCTGTTTTATCGATTGTCGGCATTTTCATCGTGATAAAAGTCTATTGTTTTAATTAAATGTACGCTTACTTGTAACTGGTAATTGTAATTGATCAAGACTACTTTGAACTAAAAGGTAAAGGGAAAAAGAAGAAAAAAAAAAAAAAAAAAATGACGATCAAGGTCCCACCGAGATTTGAACTCGGATCGCTGGATTCAAAGTCCAGAGTGCTAACCATTACACCATGGGACCGGTTGCATGTATAATTTCATGTGGCATCTATTGAATGCTGCCGGATGAAAAATCGTTTTTTCCCTCTATTTCGTCACAGCATCGAGCACCATGAAGGAACATTATAAAATTTCATTTGTTTATTGCAATGAAAATAAAGCTTACAACACTCGAAGATTTCAGTATGTTGATGATTCTCAATGTCAAGTAAAATTTCTTCGATATTCAAGATTTTTTAAAATTCCTATTCTCCAAACGAAAAATTTTAGAATCCCAAGAAAAGGCGAAAATAAAAAATAATAATTCATTTTCGGAAAAATCATAGAATTTATTATTTTCACATGAAATTATATGCATTAAAAAACAAAACAAAAATCCAGGTTTTTCTGCAAGATTTCGGAATATACACTCCCAACAAAATCTTTGATTTTTAATAATGAAAAGAGAAAATATTATTATAAAATATCTAATCTCTATAAGAGTCGAGTTTTCGATTGAATTTTTGTATTTAAGATGAAAAAAGACAATTGTCATCGACAACAAACGCTTTACAGTTTTCATTGCCGACTGAGCAGCGGTAGCAGATAACCGTAAGAAAGAAAAAAAAAAGTTGTAAAACGAACATTTAAAAAGAATATTACAGAAAATATTTCCAAGCGGTATTCAAATTTGGCTAATTATGACAAAAATATCTAAGAGGAAGAGGAAAAACAGTGATAAAATATTATAACCATTCTTTATCACTAGAGCATTCTTTCTACAGCTTCTAAATATACCAATGAAGGTAATATAAAATTAAGAGGAAAATCAAAAATATGAGAATTATTATGAAGAAAAAAAGGTTGCAATAAAAGTCATGTCCCCGCGGTTGATTATTATTTTTCCATAGGTTATACACATACGTAGTAGAATGAAAGAAAAAAGAAAAGAAGGATAAAGAAAAAACGTGTCCCAGTTGATGGAAACGCTTCTCTCTGCTTTATATATTCTCGGTGGTGGACAAAAAAATGCCGCATATAAAAAGGGCTGCTTTATATGCTTGCAAATTTGTTTCGTGCGTTCGTCGAGGGCGCTTGAATCGGCGCTTGAGCGTTCGCCGGATAATGCAAATGGCCGCCGTCATGGTGTAGCAGTGTGTACGGTTGGTGTGTTAGGGGGGCCTCCTCGATTTCCGCATACAAAACTGGTTCAACGATTTTTCGGCCGCATTAAACAAAAATGTCATCATCAGCCTGAAGGAAAGATTGTTAGAAGCGCGAAAAAAGCCTGTTAATAACCAATCGGTGAGAAAAATCACAAAGCTTCATCACCGTGCTGACGAATGTACGACGAGGTAAGCGATAAATACTCATTTTGTAATATGTAACTCGTGGTACACACGACATATCCATTCCCGCTTAAGATCGTCTACAGAGAGACGTGTGTGAGTGACATACACGCGCCCACTAAATTTCGATCCACCGATATTTTCAACCAAAAATCATCGCCTATTTAAACACAGACTCGACATTCCGGAAAATATTCTTCTTTATCTTTTTCCTTTTGAACAATGAAAATTTTGGCTTTTTTCACGCTAGAGATACTAGAGAACGAGTAAACAATGCGTTGGCGCGGCGGTGTCTGCTTTGCGGATGCCGCGTGCTCTAAAATTTTACAACACCACATGCTTTTCAATCTCCAATATTTTCACCTCTCACGATTTTCTCAGTCCTCTCGTTCTATCAATTGGCCCTATTGAGCAATCAAAATTTTACATTTTTTCTTTTTTTCTCATTTCGAGATTACTTATTGTTTGAGGCTATTTTTTTCGTTTTTTCGTTTTTCTTTTCGGTACGGAGCGTCGAGGCCGCGTGTGTTTATCACTGCTTTTATCTGTAAAGCTTGATTTCCGGAACTTTGACCGTAGTAGAAAAAAAGATTTCATTTTTTTTACCTTGTTTTTTTGACAATTTCCGACGCGTAAATTTCAACGGCGCTTCTTTTTGCTTGGACGGATTTTTAGGTAGGAGCGTTTTTACGCATAATGTATTGTATCTATTAGTTGTATTATATTTATTAGCCACTATTACCCTATGGGGTTTAATTTTTAATAATTTTTTTTTTTTTAATTTTTACATAGATCTTACTGCATATCGACTGTCTATCTTTCGTGCTTATCTCAAGTATCTGTCCATATAGGATAACTTTAAAAAAATGATGCAAAAGATTTAATTAGTTGTTAGCGTATAAACAGAACATATTTTGTATATTACTTTGACGTATTATAGGAAGAAAAGTATAATTGAAGAATAACAGAAAATCGATGCAATATTGTGGAATAAAATAATAAAAATTTTGTTGAAACACGAAAGACTGATATTTCAATTGCGTTACCTACAGCACTTGGATTGTGGTAATAGTGGGACTATGTTCTTCGGCTGATAATTCTCAAATACAAAAAATGTCTTTTCATTTTTTTGCTTTTGAGTATTTTTCGCATGAAAATGCACACAAAGATTTTTCATTTTCTTTACTTTTCTTTGTTCTTGACGGCTTCATTCTGCCAAATAAATGAACACGTGTTTGCGTTGAGCAATTTTGGTGCGATAATTTGTTTGTTTTAATTAATAATTTAGTGAAAGGATACATTAAAGATTTTTTAAGCTCAATGTTGTATATTTGACTTTTAATAATACCTCAATTAATATAGAATATTTGTGATGAAGCATAAACATTTTCACGAAATTGTAAAAATGTCTTTTGTTACAGATTTTCTAAAGTGTCTCTGGGAGATCGAAAGAAGAATCTAAGGAAGCATCTCTTGCATCGATCAGTGATGCCTGCGGTGAGTGTTTGCGACCCCGTCGCGGCAGCACTCCGTCACTCGTTAGATTTGGGACAGAGCAAAACCGCGACGGAATCAAGCAGCAGTATTTCTTTAACACTGGCGGCAAGTGCATCGCGAATACTTGAAACGGAGATTCATTACGAGGAAACTGATGGCTATCGTTCAACGGTACTTGAACAGCTTAAAGCGAAATATATCGTGCTGAGTTTGCCAAAAAACGTTGAGAATCAATCGGAAAACGGGAAATTTGCATTAACGGGAAATTCGAAGAAAAATAGTGAGAAAATAATGGGTCCGAGTTTACCGGAACCAGCGGTAACGCTTTACCCCGCGGATAAGATAAATCTCGGTTGGAAAGGCACATTTCCGGTTGGCGCCGGTATGTACAACGTTGGAAACACTTGTTACCTCAACAGCACTCTACAGGCTCTTTTTCACGTGCCTGCGCTCGTCAATTGGCTTCTGTCCGACTCGCATCATACCTCAAAATGCGAACAGAATGGTAAGAGAAAGAAAACGAAAAAAAAAAACGTATACAAGTATTTATTGCGAGAAATTAAATTTTTAGACGGCGGAGGCGAGTGCCTTACATGCGCAGTTGCCAAGACTCTTCAGTTCAGTCACGAAAAGTCTGGCAGCGCTATCAAGCCCTTCTACATTTACAACAAGCTCAAACGTAAGTTTTCCATTATGAAATTCTTTAACCAATTCATTAGTTCTTGAAAAAACTGTTTTTCCCTTTTTCTCCAGTCATCTGTAGGACCATGGTGCCCGGACAGCAGGAAGACGCTCACGAGTTCCTCAGATATCTTCTCGAAGGAATGGAGCGCGCCTATTTAGCACGTCACAGGGCAACCAAGCTCGACAGTTATTCCAAGGAAACGACTCCGGTGAATCAGATATTCGGTGGTTATATACGCACGGAGGTCAAGTGTCTGCAGTGTCGTCACGTTTCAACGACGTTTCAACACTTCCAGGTAAAATAGCCAAAGAAGATTAGAAGAAAAAATAAAATATGGTTGAAAGATGAAAAAATTAAAAAAAAAATGAACGAAATAAAAAATGTAAAATTTGAAACCTCAGGATCTCTTGGTGGACATTCGAAAAGCCTCGACTCTGGATGAGGCGCTAACTTCGTACTTTAGTCGCGAGCAATTGGACAACAACGACTACAAATGCGAGGCTTGTAAGCGTCGTGTACCGGCGACCAAGCAATTTAGTCTTGAGCGTCCGCCAAAAGTGCTTTGCGTGCAACTAAAGCGTTTCAGTGTACTCGGCGGCAAGATTTCACGTCACATAGGTTTCAAACAGACTGTCGACATGGGAGCTTATTTGTGGCGTGAGCCGGACGAGCCGGTTCGTCGTTTAAATTACAAATTAATGTCGATGGTAACGCACATGGGACCATCGGTGAATTGTGGACATTACACGGCAGTCGCGCAGGTTTCAACTGGCCAATATTATTCATTCGACGATTCCTGCGTGCGTTCCATTAATCTCGGTAATGTTTTAAACACAAATGCTTATATTATGATTTTCGAGATGGAGCCACAGACGGAAAATCAAATGTTTGGCCCACAAATGACAAAAAGCAATGGCGCGACTCTAACAAAAACGATAAGCAACGGTATTGCCGTTAAAACGACAGTCAAACCATCGACGTCATCCGATAATTCAAACGAAATTACAAGCGTTATGGCTAAAAAGCTTAACGATACCGACATTTTAAATATGCCGATAATTAGCGGGAAAAATTCAACCGCCGGAAATACAACAAATAAGAGTACAAACTTTATAGGACCTCAGTTACCGGCTAAAATTCCCGATAAACAACAACCGCGCCTTGTTATGCATATTAAAAATGGCAAAGTCTTAAGTGGATCGAGTTCCTTGGTTCCTTATGATGGCTCAAGTGACGAGGACCAAGTTACTTCCAATTCAGCCAAGTCTCTTTCCGCCGGGAATTCCAAAAATGGAACCGCAACTGTGCTGCTCAACGGTTTGGCTAAAATTTCGTCAAAGGACTCGAGTGCCTTGACGAAATTTTCCGTCAATACCAAGGAAATTACGATAAAATCGGTTAAAAATTGTGGTAACGTCATTTCCGGCACGACGAAAAGTCAAAATGGAGCTGCTGCTGCTGCTGCTGCTGCTGCTGCTGCTGCTACTGCTGCTAACTCTACCGGCGGAAGTACCACTAATGGAAACTCACCGGGAAAACATCACAATGGAAAAACGGAAATTAACACCAGAAATGGCGAACAGAATGGTAAAGACAAATGGCATCCGATTAGAGTGAAAAGTAGCGTTGTTGCGGAAGAAAAAATTGTCACCAAAGCTGCTGCTAGCAGCAGCAATGGATGGCAAGTCTCCAAAGATGAACCTTCGCCCAGTTCTGGATCCACGCCAAACGGATGGTCCGTAACTGACAACAAGTACGTTTCGGCCTTTCTTTTTCAGACAAATTTCAATTGCCCAAATTTTCAATTTTACTAAATCCTATTTTTACATTTTTTGTTTTTTTCCCCTCTTCCTTTTTTCAAACAAGAAGTCACATTTTCCAAGAATTATTTGAAAATTAACTTGGAATTTTACTGATTTCAGTAAGTCTCCGATTTTTTCAACCACTTATTGTTGTTACAGAAGTAGTGTCATTTTGATCATTTTTTCCTCCATATTCGTTGTTGCTGTAAATTCTACTACATGATATTATATTATATCCCTATTTTATTTCTATTAAATCACTAATCCTTAAGTTTTGATAACAATTCATCGAATTTTCTGAAAATAACAATATTTTCATGCATCGACTTTTATCGTGTTTTCAAACCTTTACTCGGAAAATAAAACTTACTTTAATGAATTTTTTGATGCGTTTTTTCAGGGAAGGAAAATCGTCAAACCAGAATCCAAGCAGCACCGCGGCGCTGAGCGCAGCGGCTCCGCGTAATTTCAACGGTACAAATCGTTCAGAGACGGTTTCACACCTGCTGAAGATGTCGAACCGAGGTTACGGAACTTCTTCGGGTCAGTACAGAAAAAAAATCATTAAATCTCCAAGATTTCGAGTAACACACGAAAATGTTCACACCAAAATTTCCTCCATTTCCTTGAAAGCGTTGAGCCGTCTGACTGAAGATCGTTGCCAGGCTTGTCGAAATCGTCTTGAGGAAAACAAATATTTTTCTTCGTCGAAATTATCGAAAATATCAAGTCGAACGTCTCAACCAAAAACTAGACTTAGAATCAATCGAATTCCCATCAGAACTACGCCTTTGCTCGTCTAAAAAAGATTTAAAAACAATTAAACAAAATATGATAATTACAAGCTTTCCGAATTTGGCGAAACAACGAGACTATTTACAAAATTTAATGCACATTTTCGTGAGTTTCGCAAAAAAAAACATTAAAGTGCTGATGTGTAAAAAAAAAAAAAAAATCGGAGAATCTCTAAGAAATTTTTCGATTTCTTACATTTATCGACCTTTTGTAATCCAAAGTGTTCCTGCATGAAATACACATTTTTTCCCCCGATGTCCACAGTGTTTTTGTTCATTTCGGTCGATCCCGAAAATTTAATACCAATTTTTAATCCAACATTTTCGGGCTTTTGGTAATTTGGGTGTTTTATTTATTTATTTTTTTTCAACACAAATGCCGCATCGAGGAAGGAAAAAGGAAACGCGAAGATTTATTAATTGCCTTTGAAACAAAGCATTGCTTTACACGTAATTCTAGTTATGTTTTAGGGAGTAAAAGTTAATCTGAAATTTTAGAGAAATACTAGATTAATTCTAGGTAATAAAGTTAATGGTAAAAATAATGAATCCTTAATCGGTAACTGATCTTTAACAATCTACAGAATTTCATCACATAATTTTTAGAGCCTTCACAGACTCCGGAATAATCATTTTTCCATAAAAATTGTACGACAGATCTTGTGAGAACCTTCGTTAGGCTTACAAGTTGATAAAACAACAAGTCCACCTCGAAGATTCCAATGAACACCCTCTCCCCCTCCCCCTCTCGAAATTCTGTGAGTGAACGTTTTTTATTTAAGTTTTTTTTTTTTTTTTTTTTCTAATTTGTCCAACAGTCTCGAACTGGAACGGCGGTAGAGCGCATCTGGAGCGCGAGGTCGACAACGAGAGACGAGAGGAACGTAAACGTCATCACGACCCCGACGACGAGGAAATTGATCGCGGTCGAACGAAGAAAGCAAAGACTCACCGGGAATACGAGAGCAGCCGCTCGAATCCCGGTTACAATCCATTCCAGGAATACCAGAACGGCAAAACCTGGAACAGAACGCTAAACAGCGGTTCTTATTATGGAAAACGACACTACTACAATACCTCAAATGGACGGGGAAATAGATCGCGTCACGGTGGCGGGGGAAACAACAATTACAGATCACATCATGGACAAAATTACAACAGATATCACAATTATTCGCGCGATCATTGGCAACGCAGATAGAAAACGCTGATATAGGCTTAAACAAAAACAAAAACAAACAAAACAGTTTACTAATATTAGTCAGCGAATTCCAGCTTTTTTGCGCCGGAAAATAATTGTTTAAAAAAAACGCTGCTCGAGGATTCGCATTTCTTTTTTTTTTTTTTTTCTTAAGTTCGAAAACTTTTTTCACCAAATCGTCAATTTTTTTCACCGACTTTACAAAAAATGTTTTTAATTACGAAAAAAAAAAAAATTACATTTTAATTCGCCAGTCCCGGAATAAAAATCAGGAGAAAAAAAGACTTCATTTTTTTTTCATCCAGAAATTGAAAACTTGATATTTTACGAAGGTATTACATTATTTTTTTTTGTTTATTTGAGTTTGGGGATAAATAAAAAATGGTAAATACGAAAAAAAAAGAAAAATGTGAATAATAATTACGTTTTAATTCGCAAAAAAGTGCCCTGATATATGAAGTAAAAAATAAAAAGAAAATTGAATTTAAGATAAAAATGGCTCTTTTACTGTAGGAAAATTAAGGTTAAATAAATAATTTTACACACCTAATTGAATGAAAAGTTTAACAAAAGGTAATTTTTTCCCTCTGATTTTTTAACTGGTTTTTCCGAATTTTTGGAAATTCGGAGATTTGTAAGGACGATTTGGCGAAACACAAATGATTTTCAGGCTTCGCGAATGTCGCGGAAAGAAACCGGAGTAGAGATAATCGTCAAAGGCTTTCGTTCCAACTTATCGCTTTTAGCTCGGCTCGCAATTGCATTTTTTTTAACCAGTAAATTGCGCGTTGAGCGAGAGTTCTACGTTCCTGAATTAAGAAAATAGAATTGAACGAAAAGAAAATAGTGAAGAAAAAAAAGTATATATGTCTATAATGCAGAGTATACCCGATTGTTAGTTTTTATTGCGTCGTTAAAAACAAAAGTATGCAAAGTAGACGCTAAAAATAGGAGTTTTTCTACAGCAACCGGAGGACGAGAGCCTCAACACTTTTTTCATAATTAATTTTACGACTAAGCATTGATTATTTAATTAAAACAAAAATTAGATTCAATTTATTGAAAATTCGATTTTTTTCTCTTTTTTTCTTGTTTTTGTTGTTAAATATTCCAATTCCAAAACATTCTACTATTGTTTAATCAGTGTGTCGAACGTGTCGAGTCTTCATCAATGTATTCAATGGAAAAATAATTTAAATTAATACAAAACTGATTTATTTATATGATTTCATACTCGTTTTAATTACGGTAATAAAATTCAATTAATTAAACCAGTTTCGTTATTAATCTATTAAAATTCACTAATCAAATATAATTTAATGAAATTTAGAAAAAGAAATTTGGCAGAAATAATTGAAAATAAATTCTCGATTTCTTAAAAGTAATTACAGTAATTTTTTTTCTCTAATTTACTACTTGATCAAGTTTTTATACATTTTTCCCTAGTGGAATTTTGATTAATTATAAAAAATAAATTAACTTTTTCGAAAATGATTAAAAATAAATGACCGATTTTTTAAAAGCGATTACAGTAATAATTTTTCATTAGTTTTGGACAATTTTTTTTCTCTATTTCGTTAATTAAATGTAATCCATTTTTTTTATCGAATATTACATGAATTAAGATTTACATCATAAATTTGTATCAATTTTACGAAAAAAAATAATTAGACAGATATACGAATTTTCAAATAATTAAGTTTGATTTTCAGAAAAGTTTCTTCTTCTAAAATTCAAAATTTCATTCAGTGCCTTTTAATTAATTATTGTCTATAAAATGTTTTTTTTTTTTTTTTTGAAACTAATTTCAGAGTTTACTTAAGTCTTCATTAATTAAGTACGATGCACTGATTAACGATTTTCGAGAATAATGAAACGTTGGATTAGAATTTAACGAAAAAATGATTTTCACACGATTTTCAACAGTGTTTCCTGTGTGTTTTGCAAAATCGCATCTGAAGATATGATAAAAACTGCTAACCACCATGTTTACACCGCCTTTTTACACTGTCGAAACGAAGCATCCGGGTTTTATCGAATATAACAAAAAGAAAAGACAAAAAAACAGAACACACAATCGCCGATATAACGGCATAAAAATGCGAACGAATAAAAGACTCAATGACCAAGTTCCTGCTGATGGTTTTTCATTGCGAAGCGCGTTTGATTTTTTACGATAAAACGCAAGCACAATCCGTCCTCCGTTTAAGATTCAGCTCCTGGAATTTCAGATAAAAAAGCGTTTTATTTTATTTAATTTTTTTTTTTTATCGCTACGAAAGAAATGTCCTGTAATTAATAATTCTTACTGACATTTTCATCGTGTGACAAAAAATTCGAAATATTTCAAAATGTAGAAGAAACTTCAGTTTAAAAAAATATTCAAAACATGACAATTTCTTCTACAATTTTCTACATTTGGAAATTTATTACCCTTTTTTTTAAATGTAAAAAAAAATGGAATCTTTTTGCGTAAAAACAATAACCTCGTCCTCCGTTAATGTACTTATTGTCTTCTCCGGTGCCCTACTACCGTCGAAATTCTTTCGGAGTCCCCATTTAAAATGGCATTTAGTCGTGCAATTGCGAATAATCTTCGATTTAAAGAAAAGAAAAAAATAAAAACCGAATTAAAAATTCGAAACGCGAGTTTGAGTTTAATTTAAAGCGTGAGTAAACTGTCGAGAGAGAGAGAGAGAGAGAGAGAGAGAGAGAGAGAGAGAGAGTGCGAGTGCATAAATAATCCATAAGCTAATGGCTGAATGAAGTAAATAAGAAAAAAAAATTAATTATAGGGAGAAAAAGAAACGAATGAAGAGCCACGAAAGGGTGAATAAAATTACTGATGATTAGGATTTTAAGGGCTTAGCTTTTAAGTGCATTCTCGTGAGAAGATTGTTGGGGAAAATTGAATAAAATAAAATAAATGAGAAAAATAATAAGCAGCTAAACGGCAATTTAAGGGGATTCGAGCGAATCACACTTTACAATTTATAAATATAACAATTTACCATTTATCTTTAAAAAAAAACATACTGCCTTTTTTCTATAAAAAAAAATCATTTTTCCTCAAAAAGGAGAAAAAAGCAAATTACTAATTTGCTACATTGTTTTTAGTTTAAAAAATGTTGTTCTAAAATTACTACTTTCTCCAAAAGAAAATAAAAAGAAATGACTAATGTGCTTTTTTTAAGAAAGAAGAATGTTATTTAATTTAACAATTTTTTCGAAAAAATTGTAATTTTCAAAAACAATTATAATTTTTACATAAAAAAAAAAACAAAATAGCAAATTAGCAATTTACTTTATTACTCGAGAAATAAAAAATTTATTTGCAGAACATGTTTTGACAATCAGAAATAATATTGAAAATGTTTTAAGAATTATGGATTATTCTTGAAAACAAAAAAAATATAGTCGATACAAAGGGAAAATTACGTAAATCACTGTACAGAAATTCAATGAACTTTTTTTTTTAGTTTTTTTTTTTTTATATTAAGTACACAACCTGTAAGACAACAAAAAAAACTCATCTCTGCTTTTATTTAATGCACAAGCAATGCATTCAAAGTTTGAAGTTATTTTACAAGTGTGAAGCACTGGAATTTCCTTAAGCTCGAACGCAAGCTGATCGAGAGCGCCAATCGTGAACGATTGAAAAATGAAATTTAAAAAAAGAAACGAATATGCGAAAACGAGATTGATTTTACAATCTTGATTTTAGCGAAATGTCACGTCGTCACGCCCTTTTGCCCCCCCCCCCCCCCCCCATTAGCCGCTTTATGAGCGGTCAATAATTACCTCGTTATTATCTATTCTACGAATTAATACTAGCCAAAAAGTTATATTATATACATATATTATATTATATTATATTATATTGTACGGATAACTGAATTTAAACGGGAAGAATAATAATAATAATAAATTAATAAAGAATGTAGTCGGATTAATTGTGAATCTGAAAATTGCCGCGATTTTTGCCCCTGAAATCGTCGTGAAAATAAAATTGACGATTAACGGAGAGAAGAAAATACAGATTAAAAGGCAGCACGTTCGATTTGTGTTACGAGAAATCGAAGAACAAGAAAAAACATAACGACGATTGTCGTTTAAAAAAAATATATTAAAAAAGGAAGAAGTGACGTTTATATGTATATTACACGATTATTAACTGATGGCTGGCTGTTGAAATAATAAAAAGAGAGGAAAAAAAAATGAAAATCCAAGTGGAACAGGAGGAACAGTGGAAAAAGTAGTTTTATCGTTATTTTTATTTCCTTCTTCCCAGGAAAACTTTGAATTTTTCTTTAAAACAAACGAAAAAAATGCCGCTAACGTAATAGAATTTATTCAAAAACAGTCAATGAAAAATAAGATTTCGATAATAAATTGGAAATAGTGTCTGAAATGCGTTTTAATAGCAGATGTAAATATTTGTGTGCCTGAAAAATTCGGTCTATACGAAATTGAAAATTGTTTATCAAGAGTCGCGGTAGCGACTCGACGCCAAGTACGAAACGAATAATATACAATGTTATAGAATTATTTAGCTATTCCACCGTACGGGGTTCTTCCCCTATTACTGTCCCCAACTCCACCTATTTCCTTCACCCTCCCAATTCCTTCTAAATCCGCGCCCAAGTTGCGTCCGTAGCCGACTTACCCCCTACTGTATCGCATTCGCCAGTGAGCACAGTTAGAATACGGAAAAACCTGTGCCAATACAATAAGTCGGTCTTGAGTTCGCTTCACGTTGCCGGAGCGTCTCGCTGTGTGTAAACATTGGACTACAGATGTATATGTCTCGAGCTACGTCACACACATCCAATGTTTTCACGCCAGCGAGAACAACAGCACCGGGACTCGATCACACGAGATATCGGTCCTCCGTGGCTCAGAGGCGAGCACGCTAACCACTAGAAAAATTTAATTTTGAAGAAAAAAAAATGATAAAGAAAAGTAGGCAGTACGTTTTGGTGTTGATAATTTTGAAATTTGTAAGCCGAATCGTTGCAACAAATTTTAAGAAATATTTCTTAAACAATAGCTGTGTATTTGATGAAAAACAATTGAAAAATAAGAATTTATATCGATAGCGACGATTGTTTTTTTATCGTGTCATTAAAAATTTCATGACATTCAGTTTGTTGTGGTTAAATAATAAAATAAAAAAATAATAATTGCAATAACGATGAACAATATTATTAAAGGAATTAATAATGCAGATAGCGATGAAACATCGGGCTGCAGACTCGTCGAGATGCTGGAAAAAAATGTAAGAGAAATAACTACAAAAGTCGTTACTAAAGATAAATTTTTTTTTTTCCTGTTAATAATTAGAATTTACGAAGAAAATAAAATGTTTAGTTAGCAATTCTTCATCTGGAGGCGCGTCAAATCGGAAAAATAAATTGCGATGTTGAAGCGAAGCTTGAAAACTTGAACGAGTTGTCCAATTCAAACACAAGTAAACTTCGATCATTGATGATGCTTTCCGAGCTTCGTTTCGGCGATAAAAATGAGATAAAAGAATTTGTCGAGGAAATTACGCTTTCCTGGCTTCGTACGAATAAACAGGTATGTTAAAAAAATATATATATAAATTAAATATTGTCCACTTGATTCTACTTGAATTGAGGTGCGAGTAATAAAATAAATAATTCGTAAAATATTTCAATTTAAAGAGAAAAGAAGAAAAACCAACGTATCATTTCAATTGTATTGAAACTGTAAATTTTCATAATGGAATTGAATTTCGTATTCAATTTTCTACTGAAAATGAACTTCTATGTAATATTGAATTTGTAATTGAATGAAAGTTTTCAACGTAAAATTCAGATGACCGGTGAAGAATCGGGAATTTGCGTGGCCAGCCGAACAGCAAAAGGCACTCCGTTGTCCGTGCTTCTGGAAAAAAAGAAGAAAGAATGTGCAGCGATAAAAATTTCCCTGCAAATAGGATCAGTAATTTACAATGAGGATTACGTTGCCAGAGGGTACAAAATTTACGAAGAAATCACGGAGCTTTTGGAGTACTTAAAGCGATGCGACGATAAAGTAAAAGAAAATACAACAACAACAACGACAAAACTATCACGAAAATTTCAACAAATTCATTTTCCAATTGATCAAATACCAAACTAACTCTAACCTATTATTTTTTTTTAAACTAACAAAAAAGGTACAGCAGTACATGGTAATGTGCAAAACAATGCCTTATCTGATCGATCTCTCGTCCATGATCGACAGATTCGTGACAAATACCGATTTACTTCCATCGCCAATGATCCAATCATTAAAATCAACGGAGGATCTCAGTGTTTTTCAATTGGTATCGAAGCTATTAACAGGCGAATTATTCGGTCATCAAGCGGCGAATCCCCGGCAAATTTTGGCAGAAAATCCGCCGAGAAAACCGGTATTTATAACGTTGAATAACAAACGAAAAATGGAGACATCCAAAATATCGAAATCAAAGATTTCTCGCAGTCTTTCTTTGCCATATGATCTCAGATTCAAATACAATCTCAGATTCTAATAAAAAGGAAGCAATTATTTTTATATTTAACAATCGAGCAGTATTTCTTTCTTGTTAATTAACTATTACGTTCCATTTAATTACTAATTACCATCTAATTGACTAATGGCTAGTTGTGAATGATCGAAACATAATTATGATCGACGTTAAATAAATAACGAAATTTCAAAGTAATATCGATACAAGTCGTTTTTATTCATCTTTTTTAAACAACAAACAGTGTTTTATTTTCTTGAAAACTTCATTTTTCTTTTTTCCCTCATGTCTCTCTACAATATTTCATCGACGAATCGATAATAGCGCCGAAATATTGTTGCAACTATTTTATTTATAACTATGATACATCGTGGTGACCAACATTTAGGAAAAAAAACTTGAAAATCTTGGAAATGTCAGAGGGATTTAAAAAATGCTCAGGGACACAAAGCAACAGGAAGGAATTCGTTTTTTAATTAGTAGAAAAAAAAAATAAAGCTTCTTTCACGATTTTTTTATATTCAATATTCTAGAAACTTTTAATGAGTAAAAAGAAAAAGAGTTAACATTTTTTTTTAATTGACCACAAAAATGTTGGCACGAATAACATGATTTTTATGAATTATGTAAAAGAAAAGGGTTGGACAGGAAAAAATTTAAATTTTCTCCAGTAAAAATTATTTGTAGTGGTCGGAAAATTTCGTATTATACGCAAGCGGTATTTTTATAAAATCTGTGAACGAACAATTTTGGACAGGAAAAAATAGTTTGGTGAGGGAAAGTCGAGCAAAAGTTACATAATTTGTTCCGCTGCTCTTAGTGGTCGAAAGAAATGCGTATTATACACTTGAAAAATTGCATGATTTTTGTAAGAAAAAAAAAACAAACAAAAAAACGTCGGGTAAATTGGGCGTATTTATGCCGCTTTTTTTTTTTTTTTTTTTTTTTTTTTTTTTTTTTTTTTTTTTTTTTTTTTAAATTCGTTTCTTTCTTTTTAGTGATCATCATCATGATCACAGTTACACGAGGCGAGTACGCGCGTTTATAATCTTCGTTTCTTTAAGTTCGTGGAAAAAAGCGAACGGACGCGAGTTTATATATTAATTTACAATTATACAAATAGTTTTTATAAGTGGACTAAGAAATCTGAGTATTGACAAATGCAATAGCTGGAAAAACTGACGGCGACTCGAGGTTCGAGCAATTCCCTCTTTTGTTTCGTTTCCGTAACAAACAAACAAAAAAGTCTGATGGAAACGCCGTGAAAATACTGCGAGGATTTATTGCTCTCGCTTACGATAATTCCCAGGAACAGTACGATACGAATGTTCGAGGATTTAAAAACAAAAAAGAAGAAAAAAACAATAACGCGCGCTTTACGCGCGAGAGACTAGATTAAAAAATACCCTCGAGGTCCGGCAGCACGGTTGGCGCACCCAACCTTAACGTTAAATCTCTGCGACGCATGAAAGCTGGTGGCACTATTTGTCTTCTTTCCTACAAATTAAAAATAAATCTTTATGCTAACTTTGTTTTTAAATATTTCTAAGTCAGGATAACTAAAACATTTAGAAAAGTGATATAGAAAAAAATTCTATCCAGATAATTCAAATACGTAATGAAAAGTTTTGTCGACTAATCCGATAGAAAACTCAATTATTTAAATATAAAATCTCTGATTTTTCCGCATATATTTGACTTTTGATTTTCCTATAATCATGATTTTTTTAAATTTCTTTTAAGAAATGTTTCAAGTCACAAATTTTGGGCATGTTTTCGTAGAAAGATTTTACACATAAAAAGATTTTTTCATTGTAAAAGAATTACTACAAAAAAAATCACAGGAATTTGGAACAATTTGACGATCAATTTCATATTTAAAATAAAATAACGATTTTTATCGAAATTTTTGAGCTGTTAGTTCTTTTTTGTTGCTAATGTATCAGTAGTGTTTTGTTTTTGACTTGTTTGTCTCGTCGGAAAGTGCTGAAATTCCAATGAAATTAAAAAATCTAAAATCCATTTTTTTCTTGTTTCTATGACCGGGAATTAATTTTTTTTCTTCGCTACTAAAACAATTAAATGACAAAAAAGAAAAGAAAAAATATTGAACTCACCGGGGGTCTTGGTTGTGGAATTTCCATGGCATTCGTTGGTACAGGCGCCCAGCCTTTTTCACTGATGCATTTGTAACAGGTTTTCGGTTCTCCGAGGCAATGAGCATGAAAAACATGACCGCAGTTAAAGAGTACGGTGTAATCGGTGCAAAGGGTCAGAATTTGCCGACAAACCGGACAAATTTGTGATCTACTTGCGCAGGCCCTTCCGGCATCTTTCAGTGATTTTTTCAATGTCTCGTGAAGCTCAAGGCTCACCAATCGTGCTGTTGTCTCCACGAGTACTTGCTCGTACCGCGAATGTGTTAAAACTCCAGTTAAAAGCTGCCTTATGTCGCCTATCGTGCCACTCGTCGCTAACGGATGCTTCAGAATTTGCTCTAAAACAGTCGACAACGCTGTTGTACCGCTCAGAGTCTCCAGAACGATTTTAAGCAGTTTTCCTCGCAACCTTTCCACTGAAACATTTTTTTTTGTTTTTTTTCTTTTGTTTACATTTTTACTACAATTATTTTTTGGTAAAAAGTAATTGTCCAAAAATCACAGCATCTTGAAATTTTCGATTTTTCGAATTTTAGATGTTTAAGAAGGTTATTATTACCTCGGTGATTGTTGTTTTCTGTCTGTGGCTGCAAGACTGCTTCTACCAGCGGCATCCAATCCAAATTTCCAGCGGATCTTCGGCACAAGCCTGAAAGCTGGGACGTAGCTTTCACTGCCTCGTCGTCCGGAATGTCCTCCCGATGATACTGAAATAATTTTCAAAAATTATAGATATTTCAAAGAACATTAAAAAAAGAATATATGTATATACTTTCGGCATTGTGGAACGAAAATCGTAGTACTTAAACATAAGCATTTAAAATTGGAAATTACTTGAAACAGTGAGAACTTAAAATGCTAAAAGTAGTTGAAAATTCAAGTTGTTAAGGTGTGAGCACTCGGTAGGGTGAGTACAAATTATTTAGTGCATTCGGTACTTTGCCAAGCTTTCAATAATTTCAAATGACAATAGATTGCTACAAAAAAATGTAGATAATATACTTTAGTTTTAGCTTTGTTAATCACCATTTGTAATCGTTGGTGAAGACCAGCGAGAAGCAGATCGAAAGCCTCTTGAAAGTTTCCAAGTTTCTCAAGCATAAGTGCCTGAGCCTCACGATGACCATTATCACGAACAATGTTGAGGGCCTCGTCGAGTCGACAGCCATGATGCGATTTCATGTGATTGACGACTTTTTCAGGCGCGTGTTTACACATCAATGACAAATATTTTTCAAGCTGTTCGGTGCTCAATTCAAACTTGGTTTCCTCTTCCTCCTTGTACTCGGTGATATTGTGCAAACCCGCGAGAAGCGAATACTCGAGGCTCGAACTGTCGCTCAGTCTTTCGAGAATCTTTGGCAATTTGCCGGGAATTTTAGCTGCTATCAATGAAGCCAATCGTGATACTTGGATTTTCACCAGTGAAGCTACGTGCGATAATACGACTATTTCAATTGACGAGGTCGTTAGCTTCTCCAACCAAGACCAAATTTCGTGGTGCCTCGAGGGATCCGAGATCATACAACGACAAACCGATATCCAGTCGTCACGAGCACCGTACAATAATTCTGCCACTCGTAAACTGCAATTTTAGGTACTTTTATTACTAACTTAAGTACCCTTTCTCAGCTTGTTTCTTCTTTTTTTTTTGTACGATTTTTTTTTCCATTCACATTGCGCGTACGAGCGAGAGGATCAAGAAGAAAAAAAGAAAAAAATTATAGATTTCCTCTTTTTTAAAGTGAAAGCAGCTTTTTTCCAATTGATTTTTTAACATAAAGATGGCGGAAGAAAATACAAAATGATGATGGAATCTCGTAAAAATTGGTTTTCGAACGATTTTTCTTTCGAAAATTCATCATGTGCATTAGCAAGGAAAATGGATTTTTTTCTTCCTTTTCTCGGCTGTGACTGCGAAACTGATGTCGACGTTTCTTTGAAATAAAAATGGCGGATATAAAATGATGGTCGAAAATTAAAAAATGGTGAATCAACAACTACTTGAATTTGCATAAAAATTGATTTTCTACAAGTTTCTGAGTCGCGCTCATTCCAAATCCTAAAATTCACATTTTCAAAAGCAAAAGAAAAGAAAATAACAACAACAAAAAAGTAATAATAACGCATTAAACGCAATACATTTTTCTGAAGAGAAAAAAAAGAGCCTCTCGCTCGTCCGCACAAGAAACTTACAAATTTGCTCTCTGCGCAAGATTCAGTAGGGTATTATCAGTGATGCCAACTAGCTTTTTCGCGTGCAAAAGTTGAAGAAGCGCATTTTCTCTCTCAATTTTACGGTCCCTCGTGATGTTGGTTGTAATTCCAAAATGATCGCTATCGGTCGTGAGAACTTGGACAAGACGATTAAGAACGCCAGAATCAAGATTAACATTTCCCTCTGCGACTTGATTCGCGACAAAAACGAGAACCGTAGCTTTTTGATCGTTAGCCAGATAATCGGGATTTTCCGGGCTGAGCGGCGTCGTTGGAATGACAATTCCCAGCAGAATATCCACGAGTCTTTGACGCTGTCGAAAACCCATTTCCGACTTGAATTCCGGTTCTTGAAAGGCAATCGCGATAACGTCCAAAAACCCGCGTGCATCGAAACGCAAAAGTGTTCGTAAATATGGATATTGTCGTTCGGAATCGCTCGCAAGGCTAGAATGTTGCGAGAGCAATGCTCTTAAAACTTCGGCTTTGGCGCGCTGGGGAAGACCCTCCGGCAATTCGCCACGTGGAAAAGCACGACCAGCGAGACAACAACTCGCGTAAACGAGGAGGGCATTCCCGAGTTTTATACAATCACGCGGCAGTGATTCCTTCCACGTTGCGTTGTGCAAAAAGCTGTGAAGCAGTGGTACGAGCTGATGAATTGGCGCTGTAAAATCACCGAGAGCCGCTGTTTGAAGGTGAATCAAAGCTTCCCAAAGACAGCGCTGTCTGCAGACTGTTGTCACCTGGACGAAGATGAAAATTTGACCAATTGTGCGCAAGTTTTATGAAATTTATGGTATTTAAAATATATCTTAAATTAAAAATAAATCTTAAATCGGAAGAAAAGATGAAAAAAAAAAAAAAAAAAAAAAAAAAAAAGCACCATTTGACTCTCACCTGATGAATATCCAAACAATCGACCTCGAGCAAAACGGCGATAGCCTGAAGAGAGTCCATGCGTTCCTCGTGATCGTAAAGGGCGACTAAATGCTGAGCAATTAGCGGTGGCAATCGCGGCGGTAGGCTACCGTCCAACAGTGGCGCCTCCAGTGCTCTAAGATATCCCGCTTTGAGGCCCTCGGACTCGGAAACAAGATCCCATAGTCGAGCGAACAACAGTTCCGTGTTGTCCAACTGAACGCAATAATCCACGCAGGTCGAGACAATTTCCGTATCCGCAGTGTCCTCGAACGAGCACTCATTCAATTCCTCCATGTACTGTATCAACACTTGGCACACCTTGTCACGCGCTATTTGTTTTCTTCGCTGTTTCGAACCACGTAAACCAACGACAGCTTTTCCCTTATCCTGATAAAACGACAGACCCAGAGCCAAGGCTTCTGGAAATCGTCGCTAAAAAAAAAAAATATTAAGAAATAAAAAAAAAAAGGAAACTTACAAAATTTTGGAAATCAATGAATTTAATCAAGTTTATTAAATTACCTGCATCGTTAAATGTCGCAGTCTCTCGGTCCACGTTCTGATGCAAACTGCGTGTAAACTTTTGGTTCCGAGCACCAGCAATTGAGTACCGAAAGTGATGACGGTGTTGTAACAAGCTCGTTCGCCGGCCAGTGCCATCGCCTTGACGATATTAATGCAAGTTAACAAGATTAAGACTTTGTTTGTTTTGTTTTGGGTTTTACCTTGGAAACGTTGCCTCCGGTAGATAGGCCCTTGAAGTGACTCGATGCGTAAGAAATACCAACGCGACTCATATCCAGAGTCTCGAGATTATCCTGCGTTCTTACGTCGAGAAGATGCAAGCGCTCCTGCGTATCGAGAATTGCCAACGAACGAGCGTTCAACCATCGCAGATTGCTTATCGTGTATGATAAAATAACTCTTCGAAGTGGCGAAAGCCTTACGCGAGATCCGGCCTCCGAACAAACCTATTGAAAACGAGAAAAGACGAAAAATTACCAGTCATTATAATGTTAATTATAAGAAATGGTAAATTCAATGAAATCTTTAATAGCAATTGTCTAATTTTTGTTGAGCAAAAAGCTTTATTACCTGATAAAAATGAACGGTGATATCTCTTGCGAGTGCAAGAACGGGATCAATGACCCTGGATGCATCTGCCGCCTGTATTACCACAAGCTGCCAGGATACTTGAGGAGGAGCTATTGAAGTACCGGCTAGCGGATGCGTGAGAACAACTCGCATTCTCGGTCTTATGCAAACAACAATGACTTTCGAGAGAGTGGCAAGCGCGACAAGCGTATAATTTTTCAGCGGATGTGTTGGAAGATGATTGAGTAAAAGGGGCTCGAGAGTGCAAACTTCACCGCGTGACCCGCTAAAGAGACATTTGCTGTCGCAGCCGCGAACCCCCATGACTCGTGTGAAGCTCAGCTCGAACACGGAACCACCGCTATCGCTGCAGAGAGCCAATGTCGGTGAATCTGTAAACTGCAAAGGGACATTTTGCGCGCGTCTCTTTTTTTTCCATCTTCTCCATCTTCTTCTTCTTCTTTTTCACCAACTCAATGAAATGCATTATGGACTTTACTCAAGTACTTTAACGTGAAGAACAGCCGTCCCAGGTGGATGAACCTCCGTGAGCGTTCTGAGAAGTTTCCCGTTTGCGCTGTCGATCATGAGAATGTGTCCTCTGGCGAAACCAGCGAGAAGTCTCGTGCCGTCGTGGTTGAAACACAGGGCAGTGACGGAACCCTGATGCCTAGCTTCCTGATCGCACCAGCGCAATGTTTGCGTCGAGTCAAAACCGAGAACCAATCCGTGACTCGTCCCAATTACAATCATATTTCCACCAGCTGCTACCGCGCTCGCCAATCCAGCGTTTACTCTTTCCTGAAAAAAAAAAATCCTTTATTTTTCTTTCTTTTCTTCTTAGTCAAACAAAAAAAATAGACCAGAACGGTGAAATAAATCAATAACTTACGCTGGCTGAGACAATCTGTGCGGAAATTCCTTTGAGGATAATGTGCCTCAGGATTGCTCCGGTCGGAGGCAGTTGAGGCGGCCTCGAGCCTCTGTTTAAAGAATTGAGAGACAGAAGGCTGCCGACGCTGGCTGTTTCGCTG
This sequence comes from Perithous albicinctus, assembly GCA_964016905.1. Taxonomy (NCBI): domain Eukaryota; kingdom Metazoa; phylum Arthropoda; class Insecta; order Hymenoptera; family Ichneumonidae; genus Perithous; species Perithous albicinctus. The sequence continues at coordinate 21,115,514 of OZ024697.1, read as the reverse complement.
CCACCGAGTTTCTCGATGGAAACGGCACCGAGACAATCGTCGTCGGTTCCCGACAACGAACCGCAGTCCGGTTCCGTGAGGATGCTCTCCAACGACGGCAATTCGTCCACCGCCGGTATCGCGTATTCCGCATCGTCGAGCTGCCCGATATATTTATATTTCGCCCATTCCACACCGATTCGAGCGGCAACCAGCATTTTTTTTTCAATTCATATAATTATGATTGTTTAAAAGCAACATACCGTTGGCCCAAATATTGACAATTACTTGAGATTTTTACAATATGTTGCTTTTACATAAACATAATTAAATCGAGTGTTGAAAAAAAAAAAATCGACAAAATCTGATAAAAAATCTGGTTGCCTTTTGCAGCTGGAGCGTAATGCCCCGTTTGTGATTATTTATCATCATTATTATTATATTATTCATATTAACATAATGAAATAATTTCTTTTTTAATTACGAAAATGTGGCTTTTTAAACAATTTCCTTGATACGCAAAAACGCTTTTTTGCCGGAAAAATGAGTGAAACCCGCTTAAGAATTATCATGGTTTTCATTGATATTAAAACTTGTGTATAACCTTGATTAACATTATATACAAGTACAAAAGATTTCATTACAGTTGTTGCAATTTTCATTTTTGTGTATGTATTTTTGAAAAATGCTTCCTGCAAACGCTCGGCATTTTTTTGATTAAAAAGGCTTGAGAAAAGATGCATCTAAGATGAGGGCGATTAAAAAGTAATGACGGGAATTAACAAATGATTCTCTAGGCAATTAAAAAACATTATTATCCGATAAGAAAATCTTGTATTTAATTAGAAATTTGAAAAAACTAAAATACTATTATCGATATGCGATAGATGAATTAATGAAAATGTATCGATACACGCGATATATTAATATGTAAAAAAGTGTAAATACGGAAAAAGAAAAAATCTTTATTATATATATTTTGAAATATAATTAGAAAAGAAAAATTGCCGAAACGGGTGGTGAATGGTTTGTAATTAAAAGAAAAAAAGAAAATACGTGTTTTTATTTGAAAAAGGGGGAGTACGATAACCTGGGCGAGTGTCGCGGTTATTGTCGTGCGTGAGAGAATCCCACGCGATTCCACTGTCACTCTATATTCCCGATTGTTTGTCTTTTTTCGGTAAGGCGAAATTCGAATATTGACATATGCTCGATCAACGTTTACCTCCTCGATGTCCAAATTAATGGGATCGACGGCGAGATTTTCCTGGGATCCGACGTCCGATCCAAACCCATTTTCGGCCATCTTTCTTCCACCTTCCACCTGTCAGTTGGGGGGCCCCAAAACTCAGCTGATACGGCCGCCGCGAGCCGATCACACGATCTCATTAGTTTTTTAACCAACTCACAGATGGCAGTCTCTTGTCGTTAGAGAGCATTATTCTTTGAGCTATTCGCTCCCAGATGACGCGCCATTCGTATTTCAAATTTCAATAACAACAACAAAAAATAAGAAAAATTAATTTGAAATCAAATAATTATAAAGCACGTATTTTTCAAGCTGTAGAAATATTTTGTTTTATTAAAAAAGCATTATTTCTCGTGTATTTCGTGGGGGAAGAAAAAAAAATGTTATTAATTCAACGGATTCGTTATATTTTTAGGAAATATTTTTAAATTGCCCGGTTTCCATAGTTTTTCATGAGCAAAGCAAAGAACGGTGTGTTTTTTTCTTCGTTTCATTGACATTTCGTCAATTGATTTACGTGTATATCTATCGTATCCCAGCAACGCGCAGCAGAAATGTCTGTGTGTTTTTTGTTAACGCGAGAAAGGCCCGATAAATAGGGTGACTGAGAGAAAAATTGCATCAAGTTTCGATACACAAGACAAGTCCGTCGAATTTCGATTAAAAGTCTGTCATCGTGCAACTCCTTCCACAGCTATTAGGTGAGTGTATAATTTCGTTTCCACAGTGTTTAATCGATTTGTGCATGCACCTTGGATAGCGCATGTACAGTCAAATCTCGCTACACTGCGCTCGCGTCACCTAAATTTTTTTTTTTTTGTTTTTCATTATTATATCTCAACAATTTCATTTTTATTTCGAAAAAGTAACACTTTCTTAATGATTAGAAAAGTTAAAAGTCTATATATTTATTCGTTTTTGTTTGAAAATCATTTCCGGACTTTTATTATTACGATGATCGAGCCTATTTTTTACACTACTATTTCCTTTCATTTTCCGTAAAAAAAAAAAGAAGAAAATATTTTGTTTATTTTTTTTTTTTGTTTCAAGAGCACTTTTGAAAAAATGTTAAATATCTCGCTAATATTATATATTGATGCGACTTTTTTTGAATTCCATAAGTTGGCGTATCTTAAAATCTCGGAATATATGTAGATGAAGAAATACTATTTTTCAAATTGTTTACCAATGTTACGCTAATTGTTAATATTTCTTGTTTTAGAAAATTTACATAATTTAATATAAAAATATTGCAGATAGAAAGTTGAAAGATTATTATGGTGTTTGACGTAAACGAAATTAGTTTGTTTGCTTGAATATAATGTCGTAATGGCGTAAAAGTAAAATGACGGAAAGAGAGGAATTATTATATAGTATATACACAGAGCGTAGAGCTGGTCGCGTTTACGGTGCACGCGACGACGATGATAACCATTATACAGTGAGAAATGTGCAGCGGCAGAAGCAAAATGCGTTAAACTCGGTGCTGAAAACCGACGAGGAAGCCCACGAGAATGATTATTTTCTCGCACACTCAAAACAGCCAAAATTATTATCTTTATTTATATTACAGTATAGGAGATAAGCAATTATCTAAAAATCAAAATCCGAAAATACATTTTTATTTAATTAGTCATTAATTAAATTTTTTTTGTTTTTTCATCTTGTTTGGCTGTAATCCGCTGATGTAAATCGATAAATCAATTAAATATTTCAGTGAAATTGAATGAAAGTTTTTTAAAAATAGAAATCGAAGGGACTATTTAACCGTCGAGTCTAAACAAGAGGGGATAAAAGACAGACATTAGGAAATTTATGTGATAGCTTTTATAGCCTTGAGTTACGACGCTGATCGTAAATCAACGCCAGCGGACAGCAGTAATAAGCATTATTTGCAACGCAAGAAAACCGATAGTTTGAAAATTACGGTAGTCATTGGAAAAAGTGGAAAAAATTGCTCGCATAAAAATCTTTTAGTTAAAAACAAATGAAATATATTTTAGATCGCCAGGGATAAATTAGTCGATATGTCATTTTGTTTGATATAAGAAATTGGCCACTTGGAGTTTCAACGCCACAAATCAATGCCCATTAGCTGTGTATTTTTCTATGATTATTTTCAACTTAATTTATCCGGATGTGCTAAAGTCACTTCGATTTTGCTGCGCATTCGGAAATAAATGAACGACGGGTCTTCCAGTTGTATATAATTGTCGTAGCGTGTGTCGGTGACTCAAAGCTATACTCTATAATATTTATTTGTGTGTCAAGAGGTCGCGTGCCTCGAACGTTCTTGCTGCAAAGATGTCACCGATGAGAAGCTATATAAGACCGGGGACACGCTAAAATCAGTTTCAGTATCGCTACAACAGTCCTTGAGTCGCCCAACTATATTTTAAACCAACGTAAAATCCAACGATCAGCCTGACAAATTTATTCCTCATTTTTTTCTTCTTATTGGACAATTAGAAAAAAGAAAAAAATATTTAAAATGCTGAGGAAAAGAAGGGTAAGAGTGTCATCAGCGAGTTATGATACATCGTCATTTGTAGAATTTAACATTTTTTAATAACTAAACGAGAAGAAAAAGTGTAAATAACAACAAGAAAAATGGAAGCGTTCAAAGAAATAAATCCTTCGTCTTTTCTGCAATAAGAAAAATAATGATAAACTTTAAAAAAATTAATAAAAATGAAAATGCTGAAGAAAAGCGGTGCTGAGAAAAGTGAAATGAAAACGAAGAAATTAATAACATTTAATTGTTGTTGTATTTGTCGGTGGTTCTAGGGTGGATTGAGCAAGGGGCGAAGGATGGCGAAGAAAAATACTCCAGCGGCACTGCAGACGGAAGTCTCGAGCGACGAAGAGTGGGCTAAAATATTGGAGCGAAAGGGATTAGTAGGCAAGCGATGAATTTTTACTTAAAATTTTTTTTTTTCTCCCGCGCACATTTGAAAGTTACGTCTTTTTCTTTCTTTATTCTTTTCGCAGTCGTTGATATTTATTCAGAATGGAGCGGACCTTGCAGCGGTATGGTTAGCATTTTGAAGAAAATCAAAATGGAAATTGGTGGTGATTTGCTGAGCTACGCGACGGTAATAATTATTGCTTATTAAATTGAGAATACCTTTGTCGGTGAATAAATTATTCAATTTTTTACAGGCTAAATGTGACAACATTTGTGCTCTAGAGAGATTTCGAGGAAAGAGCGAACCCACCTGGATGTTCATTCACGTAAATATATAACAATTACACTTTTTCGCTATTTCTCAATTGACTTTTTTCTTCTTTTTTAATTGCAGAATGGTCAAATGGTCAATCTTATGTTCGGTGCTTATTGCCCAGAGCTACAGAAAATGCTCACCGATGAACTTCAAAGGGTCCAGAATAACGAGGCTCACGAGTTAGTTTTTTTTTTTTTTTTTTTTTTTTTTTTTTTCCCTTCAATCACTTCACATCCAGGGAATTGAATTTTTTTCAAATTCAATTTCATTCGTCGTTTGCAAATATTTTGGAAAATTTCAAGAAATTTCATTTATGTTATGATATTAAAAATGCTTGTCCGATTTGAATTAGCAAAGTAGCAACTTTAATCTGTCATTTTGAATTGCTTTAATTCGCCATTTTTGCAAATTTTTATTCGTTATTTTTGTGTAAAGCAATTGAACGTTACATGACATTTTGTAGATTTTGTATCGCCGTTTGCGAGCCTAGTCCTGAGGAGGAAAAACGAATGCAAATACGGGAAGAAGAGCGGACGGCCAAAGAGGCTGCAAAAAAGGCTCAAATAGGTAGAAAAATGATGCGTAAATGTCAATTTAAATTTTCAAGGCAATTTTCTTTTTGGTTTTTGTTGTTCTTTTAAACAGAGGCTGAGATAAAAGCCAAGTACGAAGCAGAAATGCTTCACTATATGACTTGGCTGCAGGACGAGACACTTGTTTTTCTCTATCCTTGGGTATTTAAAGATGAAGAAGGTCACAAACGCGACAAACTTTCGAGTCCACCTTACGTCGAACTTGTGGAAAATATTCTGCCCGGTAATTATACAATTTGCCAAGAGTTACGAAAGCGTTTGGACGACGATACTCTTTCAAAACTATTTATCGAGGTAATTTTTTTGAAAATCCCGCGAAAGATTCCAATAGCACATTTTTACAATTCGCACCACTCTTTTTCTCACAGTCTGATTGGGAAATCAATGAGAATGCGTCCAAACTCATGATGGATGGAAGGTGCATGTTCATGAGGCTAAAAGTTAGCGACAAAAAACCGGAAATGGACGTAGAAAAATATCTTTTGAGTCTGCTTTTTGGAGAGGCGAAACTTCCGGCTCTCACTCAAACAATTTCCGAAGGATGGTTCGTCCGCGCACAACCTTGAACTCTTTTATAACACAAAACGCTTGTTATATCTTCTTTTTTTTTCTTTTCCAGAAATTTATTGTTTAATTAAGAACAAAGAATCACTAATTTTTTTCTATTAAAAATACATTACTTACTGTCTGAAATTATTTACAATTACACACTCTTAAAGTGTACTTAAATAATTTTAGTCTTAACTTTGTCAATTTCTTGTATAAAAAATTTATTTTTCAATCGGAAATGATTAAAAAAAAAATGGAGATGTTTCGTGAATGAAAATCCACGACTTTGCTTGAAAATTAAATTAGTAAAAATCTTATTCTTAATAATTATTTCAAGAATCAATTTTTTTTATTTAAAAAGAAAACGATTATATTGTTGTTGTTAAAAAAAAAATATATATATATATATACATATATATGTTTGAAGTTGGTGAATTTATCATTGAGGTTAAAAATAAAAGATTTGTGCCTTGGTGTGGAAAATAAAAATAGCTTCAAGTGTGCTCGACTTGTTAACAAGCTCGTGATGATGTCTGTTTCCGCGGATTCTCCGTTCTTTTTGAGCTTCTTATTACTTTTGCCCTTTATTCTGTCGCCTCGTAGTTTTGCAGAGCGTCATCGACCTGCTTGTTTGCCAAGCGACAAGGAAAGCACGGAATTTCCGGTTGTCTGGGCACCACCAAATCCGCGAAGCAAGGTCACGATATTTCGTATTATTTTCCGGAAATACGTCGAAACAACATTTCCGGTAATTATACAATTAACACATTTATTAATCACATTGATCGCTGATAATTTGTATAATTTACGTAAAATGCCATTCGTTATTCGTAATTAAAATAGCAAACAAGTAAAATACTAACGAGTATAGAAACTCAAGTTTAAAGTTAGCTTTATTCGAGTATTGAAAGAAAAACTCATCAAAAATATTAATTATAACATAGTTTTTTTGTCATCAAACTGTGTAAATTAAAAACAAAGAAAGTATGATGAAAAAAGATAAATTGTATAAAATAGTTTTTTCTTTTGGTTGAAATTTTACTCTCAGTATGAAGACAAAACTGCAAAAGCACCGATAATCGTATTTAAATACGACAGCACGCGGCGAAATGAGCTTAAAATGGTGTTGGAAATTCACAACTCGGAGGTCGTGAATTTTGGTATATTCGAGAGGGACAAACCGCCAGAGGCAAAACTCATAGCCACGAGTATCGACGAATTTGACGCTAATGTCGAGGAAAAAACTGGGTGAAATCTTGCCATTTTTTTTTCTTCTCGCCTATTAATAAAAATAAAAAAAAAATTTTAAAAAACGATGTTTTAATAGAAAAATTTAAAAAATTGTCAGATACGAGGCTTTCGTGTGCGTCGCAAAGAAAATTGGCTCAGAGGCTTTTCTCACGTTTGCCGGAATTGGCCCGTATCACGTGAGCGAAAATCCTGAGAGCGCAGTCGAGGAGGCTAAATTGTATTTCCCTGATGAAAATTCCTTGGACGACAGCCAATCGGACGACGAGGAGAAACCCGACGAAGAAGAGGGCAATGTGGATGGCGAGACACGCGAAAATTCCACCGCAGATTTCGTAAATATCTGTTATTACAATATTTAGCCCATCATAATGAATTGCAAAAATTTCAATTCTGAGGAATTAAAGGAGACGAAAGTTATTTTAAATTTACTGAGATTCCAACTTGAGTGTGAAAATTTTGGCTACAAAAAAATACAAATTATTCAAGATAATTACAAGCAACTTTTTTTAACATAACTTTTGTCACACGATTTATCATTTTCTTTATTCTTATTATTCTTCTCGCAAATTATGCTGTGCACTTTTTGTATTATATGGAGCATTCCATACCAAATCGAGATGGCTCTGCCCACCCACGACCTCTCGGATTTCGGAATCACATTTCCCGACTATTTTCACTATTTAAACTCACCCTGAATTAATGGAAATAATATAAAATTCTTTAAACGCTGCTTTTCCTTCATCTTTATCGTCCATCTTTTCTTGGTATAAAAAAAAAAGACTAAATAAAAAAAATAGCAAAAAAATATCGAGGGCGAGATCCGAGAGGTCGAATCGGTATGGAATGGCCCGTATCAAGTTTATATATGCAATTAGTTCAAGTTTGCTTGTTTATATTTGTAGCATGCTGTCTATAGGGGGGGGGGGGGGGGGGGGCTTCTGCCCTAGAACACGAAGTAAACGATCCTATTCCAACTCTAAAATTAAAAGAAAAAAAAAAAAAAAAAAAAAAAAAAAAAAAATAGAATCAGTTGATTATCAATTAGAATAATTAAGTTTGCTCAAGATTTAATGCTCCGATTAATTTTTCACGCTTCCGCCGCCGCAGCAGCAGGAGAATAAATAGGATGGAAAAATGTTTTATTATTAAACAAAAGAAAAAAAAAGAAACGAAGCCGATCGAGTTTTGTCAAATATTCATTTTCCCTTTTCCTCGCGTACACACTGAACATTGAAATATTGATTAAAAGGTGTCAGCATCGAGTACAAATTTAGTAATCGACGATTAGAGAAAGAAGAACGCGAGTTTAGGTGAATGAACGAGGATGACGGTGAAAGAAGATTGTTGGTAGTCGTTTACTTCTTGTAACCACAGCTGCGTCTGCGGCCTCGTGCTCTCTCGAATTTCCTGCCCTTTGAGCGTACCAAAGGTTTCGTGTGAGAATGAGGAACACCCGGCGCCGGGCCAAAGTGCTTAACCGCTTCACGTGCCTTGCGACGTCCCTGCATAAGAACCGTGCGTGTTCCAGTTGGTGCGCGAAGCGCCAATTGGTCAAACGTGATTATCTCACCACCGGCCTTCAGAATTCGACCACGTGCCTTTTCAGTCACTCGAAGAGCGCACACCTAATTTAAACGACACAAAAAAAATGCATTTCTTTCAAATTTATCGATTAAAATACAATATTTCGGTATTTATCTTGTTTACCGCGGACTTTTTTTTTTTTTTCTTCTTTTTAACTAAAAAAAAATTCGACGGTATCCTTCCACTTTTCGGAATGTCTTTCTCCTTGATCTTGTTAAGAAAATATCCGCGATAGTGATTTTAATTTTTTTCCAGAGATTTGCTAACTCATTATTCGAAAAACTCACGAAAATGTATCAAACTTGTACAACTGTTTAGTTATTATTTTGGCAACTCCGGTACATATTTTAGGTTTCTTCATTGTATCGATCGATATAATTGTCTCTGAGTGAATTTTCACAGAGACAGAATAGGAAAACCGATTGTTATTTTTATCTAGCGAACTTTCAAATTGGACCAGTTTAAAAAAGTCAACCGACACAGAGTGCAGTTCGCGAATGACCGAACGGTCGAAAGAAAAAAGTCAATCCAACTTCAATTAAATGAATAATTTTTCATTTTTCATTACAACAATGTTACTTAATCCTACATTGCTTTTGTTTTTTTTTATTTTTATTATTCTCAAAACTCATTTTTCCTGTTCGTTTTACATAAATACATTAAATTAATACGTAAAATATTGAAGTGATAACTGGAATTTTAATTTAAGTCGTAAAATGATTGAGACAAGTAGATGGACAAATTATTGCTCACCGTCAACTTGGGAACCTCAAAGATTCGGGCGTCATCGGTGATGGTACCGACGACAACGGCGATGCAGTTGTCGCGATTGGGTTTCTTCATAAATCTGACGACACGCGCAAGAGAAATTGGCGGGCGATTAATTTTGCTCATGAACAAACGCCTCAGTATAATTTTGTTGAACTTGGCGTTGGTTCTTCTGGCCAAGAATCGGTACAACTAAAAAAGAAAAGCACATACTTTTGATGAATTTTAACGGCAATGGAAATAGTCGGAGTAATTTTGCTTTTAAGAGAAAATTATTGTGTCGACCGGTATAATTGACCGACAGGACATTTCTGTGAGCCAGAATAGGAAGGTCGAGCATTTTTATATAGCGAAATTTTCAAATTGAACCAGTCTATAATTTAAAAAAGACTGACACAGAGTGCAATTCGCATTTGGCTTTTGACAAAAACACAAGAGTTTACTTTGATAAAATGCTTTTATAGGTAATAACGAGTAAATGCGCAAAATTTTAGTAAGAACAAAGATTTTTGTTTGTTTAGACTAAGAAAAAGTTCTATCTGTCAATTGTAATTATCAGAATTTAGTAGAATTTTATGAATAACTAAATGAGACATACATAATTGAGGTTTGAAAGATAATTGTCAGTATTTGGAATGAGTATATAAATTATTGTTGATGAAAAGTTAATAAAACTTGTGTTGAAATTCTAATAGTTTTAGACTTTTCTCGTTGCTATCGATAATTCAGCGCAAAGAGTATAACGGTCGGAAAGTTATTTTCTTTTCGTTTTCTATAAAAGTTGTATAAAAGTTGGGTTAGCGTCGAGTTAAAGTTTCGGTAGGCGTGTGCCGATGGAAAGTTAACCTAACCTCTAAATGCTAGAAGAGAAAAATGATACAACAATCACGCAGTATTTTAGCAATTTTCGTTAGATTGTCTTTCAACGTGATCTATCGAACAAAGTGTAATAATTTATTCACTATTGTTTTTTCTTACCTTGACCAACAGCCGCAAGTAAACATCTTGAGACTTGGGCTCGGTGCGTCGAACTTTACGATCATGTTTGTGATTGATATCGATACCCTACGAACAAATATCATTTTCATTAGACACCTCGAAATGTTTGCTCACTTTTCAATACTCGATTGATGATTTAATTTGCACGATTATCGCCGATTCCCATGGATATTCTCGGACGATACACGACACGGGTATTGCCTTACCATTTTGATGAATCGGAAGAGACACAGACACGACTTTGGCCGAGCGCGGAGGCCCTCGAAAGAACCGGATGTCGAACAGATGGCGATACTCGCGATGCATATGCATCTATACACGCGCAGCTTAAGACAACCGGGAAATTCGCTCTTTTCTCTCAAACTCCATTCATTGTAATGTTTAACAAAATTATTTTTCCAAAATTAGCCGCTTAATAATTGGTCTCTTTGCACTTTAGCGATGATTCAGTGAAATATCGCTTTGATTTGTAGGAGGAAACGTTTTATTTTCCCTCATGACATTTGAATACAGGAAGTCGTGCGAGCGCAATAAAATCTCTAGGAAAAATAATAATTAGATTTTTCAAACTGAAATTATATCAACTGTTTTGTAGGATTTTCGTTTCTGTAGGACTTTTCACCCTATGTTGATTGTTAAAAACAGAGTTTTCTCAATGAATTTTCTCAAAATCGCTACAAATAAAGCTCGGGATGAAAATGAGAAAAAAAAAATAAAGAATAAACACTAGAAAAATGAAAATTTCTCAAGCTGCTTCTCTGTTCGGAAATGACTAAAAACGCGTTTGATAAAACTAAATCTATAAATAAACGAAAGCCGGATCCTATCTTATCGAGCGCACCTAAGCCTCGAAATTGCCAAAGTCCACGCTAGATGCCATTCGCGTTAGTTTCGAATTTTGGAATTAGCTGGAGAGTGACGAATGGAGATGCAAAGGAGATTCTCCGTTCTCCGGTGGTGCACAAGTTACAAGCGTGCCAGTAACTCGAGAATCCTCGAGTCGATCGGTCGTGTCGCGTTGGTATTTTTCGCGAGAACAAAAAAAAATGATGCGTCTCACAAAAATCGTGAATTAAACCGCGAATAAACATCGTTTTACATTGTACCGTTGTACAGGCACAACGCCCCCGTGAGGATTGGGGCAATCGGAGTTGTATATCACACCCACATTACGAGAGTAAAAAAAGAAAAATCAAAACGACGAATAGAGCTAAAAAAGCAGCGAATTTTGTCGATGAAATAAAATCCAGTGGCGCTATAACGTACACGCAGACCGGATCGAACGTTGGGTTAAAAAGAGAAGATAAAAAAAAATTGCGGAGCACCCAAACCAGCCTCGTCTCAATATTCTTCTGCACTATAATGAACGATTGTCATCAACCGGAAATCCGATAAATACACGGATTGAGGAAAAACGTGGAGAAAAATGTAGCGTGTATCGCACGATTGCGGAACGAGTGATAAATGTTAATTCTACCTTGAGTATTGTAATAATAATGCGAGGAACTTGATAGCCGTTAATGATAATATCGGACTAATAGATTGGCATAGACGCGAAGAACGTCTATTATTCACTGGAGATAAACAGCTCGCAAGTGGAGAGCTTGGTACTCGTCCTATCACTCGTATAAACTCGAAGACGCGCGATTGAAAAGATGATTTACAATGAAAAGTGAATGACGTTGGAGTATTATTTTACAAAGGTTAAAGGAATAAAATATGATTTTTTGGAAAGTGCGATCAAGAGGACACCAGCTTGCGTAGTGGTGATTAAAAATTGTCATGAGGTATCGGATTAATTAAAATGACATTGGTAAGTTGAAAAAGAGGACAAAACAGTGAGGAAAATGGTTTGCGTAAAAGTGTGATTAAAAAAGTCGTGTGGAGAATAAACGAAATTGAATGGTGTCGAGAAGAAAAGAAGAAAAAAAAAGTGAAATTGAAGATGGAGGATGATCAAGTGCATGGTTCGAGAAACACGGTACTCGAGGAAACGTTCTACATAACATCAAAGAAGAACACGTTTTACCGTGTTAAATTGACGGAAAAGGGCTTGAGCCTTGAGAAGGAGAGCAACGGTGCAACAAAGACCGAGACGATATGCTTGAACGACATAATAGGCTGCAGGTGTATGCGTTCAAAGCGTCGTACCGCGGGAAGCTGCGCCTGTCGTCCAAGCGTCTCAAAAAGTCAATTGAGATTGGTGGAATCGAGCGAGACATTTGGCGGATGGGACGAGCAGGACACATCCGCTTATCTCTACATATACGCGTATACATTGAAAAAAGCTAGGGTCAAGGGAGCCTGTAGACGCGAGAGAACGACTATTACACTGCGTTTTCGTAGCTTCGACAAGTACGAGGATAATTTACGAGAGGCAAGCAGATGGAGACTCGCTATAAAGTGTCTCATTACCAGAGTCACCGTCCCAACAAATCTCTTGAGTCCGACTCATGCAAATCTCCAATCTCTTCTAAATGGTAACGCAATTATCAAATTCTTTTCTTTCTTTCTTTCTTTCTTTCTTTCTTTCTTTCTTTCTTTCTTTCTGTCCTTTTTTCCAACGAGTCGCGCCATCAATTCCAACACACATTCTCGTGTGTGTTTACGTGTGTATTTCCTAACGTAACGTAATCGTCGCGTGCTTGCGTCACGCAACCGCTCGTAATTGTAAACAAAAGTCGAGTGTGAAGTACAGCCGCGCAAAAGTCACGACCGTATGGTATAATGCATCGGCGAAATAGCTTATTACCTCCACTCGGACGGTGCTGATGAATAAAAATAAATCAGCTATCGACAATCATTCCCCCGATAATTATATATTTCATCGACATGAAATATCCATCGCGTTTCTCATGCACACAATGTCCTTGCGAATATTAAAAAAGAAAATAAAAACGAGCACGAACACGCGCGTTTCCAGCCTGATAATAATCGCGAAAGAACGTACATGTCTGCCTAATATCTTCTATTTTACGATGGATTCACCATATTACCATTGATCATTGCAACACTATTTATTAATGACCGTTTATCGCAATCATCGATCGCGACAATTTATTAATAAACACGCTTGATCGTTTTATCAATTTCTCATAACCCTTTAACCATTTATCGATGATAGATAGAATTATCTAGTGACAATATCGAAAAAAATGGCTCGATCGTTTCTTCGGCAATTATTTATTAGTCATTAGTTGACGATATTTTTTGTCCGAGCCGTATTCGTGGCTCTGGTGAACGTCGCCATAGAGTGGGCTCAACGAGGTCTTCGTTGACCTCAGTGAAAAAAGGAATGAGAGAGATAAAGGTTAGCCTGGATCATCATCGAGCCGCATAGGGCTTTATTTGACCATTAGTGAACGAGGGAGCGAGAGAGAGAGAGAGAGAGAGAGAGAGAGAGCCGCCGTCATTCTCTCTCGCTCCCTCTCATGAAAAATTGTGCGCCCGTATAGCGTTCAACAGCCTTATATAACAGCCGTAATCGCATGGCTGTGTGTACCTTCTCTGATTGGCTGGGTCCAAGTGGCGCTGCACCTGGCTCGATCGTTGAGCCATGGGCGCCCGAGATTCTCAGAGAGCAAAGTCCCAAACCGCGCTGACTATACAACAATACAAGGCTCGTTAGCAAGCGGGGTTTGTCCCAAGGACTTGCTTCTACCTGACTCATCGAAAATCTCCATGTGCGTCAACCGTTTCTCCAGATTTTCGATCATTTTATTCACTCGCTGTGTATTCACTGTATTCAACGAGGATCATGAATATTTATTAAATTCCGAATTTTTCTCGGAATATCCGCTCGATATATCTAAAGCTCAGTCGAGTCGAATTCAGTCTTTGATTAATTACAATCGGAATATTGGCGCAACTTTCTTTTCCATTGTTTCAAAACACTGAATTTTCTTAACTTACAATTTGTCAAATATTGTCAACGACATCGCCCAAAGAGTGAGTTAGAATCATTCGATTGAAAAATTTCCTTCTCTCCACTTTAATAAATAGTCGGTGCGTAATTCTTACGTCATTCGAATTTACATTGTAAATATAACTTTGAAGGAAAGCGAGATTTTCAATCAAGGTAGCTAATACGGAAGACCACAGATTAGATTTCTATCTTTTTATTTTACTTCCTTGTCATTATCATCATTGGATTAAATAGCTGTTGACGCTACAACACCGTTCAACTCGGTAATAAAAAAAGCGATGGGCAACATATTAACGACTCGTACTCGTAAAGAAAAAAAGATTGAGAGACAATGAACGATAACCATTTGCGGATCATAGTCGGGAGATTTTCACACCCAATCACCGACAAATCTCTCCCGACTGTGTTCTTTTTAAAAAGACTTGTAATATCTTTTATTTATTTTTTTTACCGTTTAAAACTTGAAAAAGATCGACACTCGAAATATACATAGAAAGAAAAAAAAGAAAAAAAAAAAAAAAAAAAAAAAAAGTTTCCATTTTATAATTTGGAATTTTCGTGTGAAAAAAGAAACTCACAATATTAAATTCATGATTGACAATAAAAGTGGCGATGTAAGAGGAAAAAAAAGCGAAAGATTCTGTAATGATCGTTGTTCTGGGTCAATATAGGCACAAGCTCGCTATATCTGGATTCGAAGGAGAATAGAGAACGAGTGGTCATCGAGACGTTGCTTTTTTTTTTCTCCTTTGTTTGGTTGTCCGGTTCCAAAGGCGGTTGCGTGTGTCGAAGGTCAAACTATTGTTTCCACGTGCAAGACATATTTCTCTTAAAATTGCCAAAAACAAGTATTCTCGAAAGTATATCAACGACTGCCAATAGAATTTTTTTCTTTTCAACATACTTGCGCAAATAGATGTTATTAATTTTTGTTGTTTTTTAAGAGTTTGAGGAGAAAAGTGTGCTGAGCGATTGAACTGAAAAGCCTCGTTTTGCCCCCGCCGGGAGAATATTCACGGGGTTGCTCACGGGAGTGCAACGGATTATTGATTATTCCACGTGGTTGCACCGAAACTAGAGGAGTCTCCTCGGCACGTTTACTCGTTGGATCGCTTGCTTGGATTTGCCCACCGACAACACCGAACACCTTGAGCCACGATGCCGCCGTGACCCGTTTCATCCTCGTTTATGTCATGTGCAATATAGGAAACACGCAAAGGGCGTCCCATGTGCACCCCTTTATTTAGCCGCTGGTGGGGCAAGCAGTGATTTCACCGTGGCCAACTAACGTCAGTGATAAATTAAAGCGATAAACGATCAAGAGAGTCTTTCGTCCCTTATACGCGGTGTCGTGAAATTTTATTAACGCGCTAATCCTCTAACAGTCGCGGCAATGCACAAATATTCAATATTCTTGCGGAATAACCGTGTGTATAGGATTGATATGGGGGGGGGGGGGGATTAAAAAAGAAAAAGAAAAGTAGAATCATCGCACGATAGGCTCGACGAATGGGATTGAAGATTGTCCAGAATCACCGTGTAGGATCCAAGGGGCAAAAACAACAGCGTAGAATTGAAGGTTGCTCGAAAAATCGCCGTCAAGTGGAGTACATTGTGCGTAAAAATTGCACGTGTAGGATTGAAGCTCTAGCTAAAATAATGGTATGTAGGATCGGTGGTGACGTAGAAAATGAATATTGTAGGTTTTTTTTTTCTCTCTATTTCACCCTGTACATATACTCGTGTTGAAATTTTTCTATAATAAACTACTCTGGTGGAGGTGCAACGCGATGCAACTTCTGCCTGGACTTGAAGTCTCTACGGCGAGGAGTAGGCGGGGAGCGACGCTCGTAAATCGTTGACCGAGTCACTTGTGGTAAAAGCGAATGCGGAACGATTATCCTCGACCTGGACTCTATCGCCGTCTCAGCTGATTCGAGGTCGTCTTCGGCGCTAAGCCGGTTTCCCTGTATTCTCCACAGATTTACATTAAAAAAAGAAAACCACCCTAAACGGTGCGTCAGAAGATTTCATTCGTTGGAAGGAAAAAAAAAAAATTCTCGATCAAGGTCATCCGGTTTAGATGTATCTTTCATCCAGCGTCGATAAGATACGGGCAATTGAGTAGAAAAAAAAAAGAATCTTTTATTTCTAAAAAAATGAAAAGCAACTGACTTGAAATATACAAGTGCATTAATTGCAAACTCTTTGAAATGTGCACCAGTCGAATAATGAAAAAAGAGAAGAAAAAAAAAATAATAAATAAATGTGACGCTTTGTTCGCGTCAGACATTATGCGTATGTCTCTCGTAAATATTTCGATTTAAATTTTATGCCAATTTCGAAGCATCGCTGTCTTCGAACGGTACCAAACTCGGCAGTTACCACAAACGTGTGTCATGCCGGTATAGAAAACGTATGGTAAAAGGCATATTGCGCGGTTATGTAATCCAATAGATTAAGGATGACCCAAGGCGATCGAGGCTGACTGGTCACAACCTACTAGTTGACTCCTCTTCGCATCTTTCCCTTTTTTCTTCTACTATTTGTTTCTGACTATTTTCTAGCTCTCATTTATTACTAGCTTTGAGAGATACAACTGAGGTAATAGTAATAATAATAATAATAATAATAATAATAATAACAACAATAATCGGTGCACGAATGACTGATCTTTTCTTCTTTTTTTCGTAACTGGTGATTTTGCCCGTTTGGTACTCTGCAGATAAAAAATAATCATTTCCATCGACTATTCGGTTTTGCAAAATTGATTTTTTTAGTTGTTTTCGAATAGTTATAATGATAGGCCTTTCGAAGACTATTCTTATTGTTTTTCTTAAAAAAAAACGACACATTTTCATAAATTTGTATTATCAGTAGTAGTTGCAAGTAGTAGTAGTTTAATTAAATAATTTGATTTTTTATTCAGAGCTTTCGAGACTCATTGAAAAGTGTTTTAATACTAAAGCATTAGTTAGAGGGAGTTTCGGGCTGGAGTAAAAAAGTCAGAGTGAGTCGGTAGAAAGAACGGAAAAGTGCACGTGCAACGTGTCTATCGACTTGGGGGACTTTGCTCTTTGCTGTTAAACATCGAAGAAAAATAGTCTAGAATCTAGTTAAGGTGACGGTGAATTGATGTTGGCTGACGTCTCTCGACACTCGCCTCTCCTCTCAACTCTCATACAAATCTATACTCGCTATCCTTCGACTCTGATGTATATCGCACTCGAATGTTCCGTATGTATCGACTCGCATGAATAACGAATGAGCTATTTACGAGACATATCTCGACGATTATTGAAAAATCTCAGACCTGGAATAATATGTCATTGGAATAAAGCATATTATTATAATTATCTTTGGTCGATCTTTCTCTCCGAAATACTATTAAAAAATCATTTTTATAAGATAACGAATAACCTATTCGAGATATCATTAGCCCAATTCTATTATCACACCCAAAGCAACTAAAAAAAATCTCATTCCCGATGTCTCAATAAAATCGACGCTAAGTCGATTTTATGATTTTTATACTACGTTTGGAAATGTAGTCGAGTCGACATTAGCGGATAAAGTACAAAATGAAGATTTATCTCAACGAGGAAAAATAATTATGATCGACGCTGGGAAAGATGCTTTGGATGAGGTTTAAAAAAGAAAAAAAGAAGAAAAAAGAAAAACAAATCACTCGAGTGACATCAGCATCGATATTCCGTTAATCCGCGTTACAGTGACGTACGTAGAGCATCTTATACTTACCGTATAGTGGATGAAAATTGAATGGAAAGATATTTTGTATTCCTGTGGCGGTTGGCGTCGTGCGATCATCTCAGCGCCGTTATTTTATCAGCATTTAAAACTATAGTATTTCACGGTCACACTTGGATCGCCGACCATTTAACTAATGCAACAAAGATGCAACACATAGCTTTCTCTATATTTATTTAAACAAGAAGAAAAAAGAAAAAAATTTACATCTTCTTTTTTTTGCACAAAGTGCAATTTTTCTTGTCCGAAGCAGGAAAGATGATGAGCGAAGAAAAAAAAGTGAAACTCTGTATAGATTCGATAATTCATTGTCGTTTACTCTATTGGCATTTGGAATGTCGTGCGAAATACGCAGTATTCTCGATTTTCACTGTATTACTATTATTTCTTGTTATCCTTGTCGAGTGTTGCAATAGAAACACAGACCATGTAAATGTGACAAAGTAACTGGTGTGATGCTCGATATCAAATGCCTTGCAGCATCATACATACACGTACATACATACATGTATATATATATATATATATATGCATATATAATGGAAGGGAAATTGATGTTTAACGACACTTTAATAGATACTTTATTTCATAAGTTGTTATTTCACCTGAAGTAACAGACGATTTTATATTTTAATGTCAATGTTATTAATTTGAAGAGCTGTTAACTGTATTTAATTAATAATGAAATAATAAATAAATAAAATGAATTGTTGAGCAACTAATGAAAGGAATAAAAAAAGTAGGTGAAAAAAAATGAATAAAATGACGCATCGGTATGATGAATATTTTTCTTCTATTTGTCCCTGAAGTGCGGAGTTAATAAAAATGCGGAAAGGAAGTGGTAACATCGCAAATATTGACATAGATTTCGTAAGAAATATACAAGCGTTGTCTTTACTCTCTTCCTCTTGTTGATATTGAAGCGAGTGTTTGCACAAATGGATTTTAACAGGTGTCACTTGGCACTTGTGCAAAACGACGCTGATTCGAGTTAATGAATTTCTTACGTTCCGTTTCCGCGAGCGTAATTAAATCGGTGGTTTGGCAAAGTTGGAGCTGTTATGTAGTAGAATGCCAGTTACACCGTGTGGATTACGGTTTGAGAGGGGATAACCGCGTTAACGGCCGAGTAAAAGAAAATGGAAAGGAAGAGAAAGATATGGCTCGCGGGTAAACGTTTAATCATGAGCACACGCTGAAGGAAATAAGGAGAACGCAGTGTTATGTCAACGTCAACACCTTTTATTTTCTCCTATATTACTTAGCCGTATTCTATATTATCTCTACATTGTCTTATAAAAGAAGAATTTGTTGATGCTCGTTTGATCGAGTAATAAACTCGGAAGAAAAAAATGCAATATCGCGCTAAATATTAAAGAACGCTTCAACGATATGATATTATATTTGCAAGGTCCACGTGATGGAATTATTACCTATAAAAGAACGATGCAAAAGAATGAGACATCGAGTTTCAAGAGATTACAAGTATTATTTAAGAAAACTAGACAGCACTCGGCGGTGATGCAGAGGTGTGCTTGTCGTTGATATATTTCCTGTGGACTTTTCCGTTGGCGCCACGTAACTCTCAACGATAAACGAGTTGGATATGAGTGCGACTGAGTACGCAATTTGCCAAAAAATAGACAAAATAGTTGATTAAATTTCTACTGTCCAAGACAAAGAACGAAGAATTTGCCACTGTCGTTGAGGATAATGTCGTATCCTCGTGACACGTTATCAAGCCTATTATCTGTAAATAATGTTGGCGGTATCCAAGATTCATCGATGAGATCCTCAAAGTGCGGTCATTTTTCAATCAATCGTACTGAGAATTTCAAGCATCTCGATGAGACTAATTTAATCGGAAATTACAAGTGAATTAAACATTATTATTAGAGAATTGAAAAATTCTAGGAAATCGATATTCTGATATTATGAAAAATGAATAAAAAGCTTATTTATTTGGACGGGACGCGATTGTTTGTCACGCACAACTGATAATGATCGAGCATTAGCGAAGAGTGTAGATGAGTTGAGTGACTCGTCGTCGTCGGGCTCTTTGGAATCTCGCGGTTGAAATCGTTTTTAATAGAAGATCGTTGACCGAGAGGGCACGAGTGGCCTGAAAAAAGAATGAAACAATGAAATAAAGTGGATTCTCGGTGTCTCGCTGGGTGATGCTATCGTTGCCCAGTGAGACGAGGTGATGAGCCGATGCTCCGCAATGGAACGCGTCTGCTCCAATCAACGACTAATCTAGACCCATTAAAAACAATATGTGTTACACGTAGTGGGCCGGCGTCGAGCCTGGCTCCGTGTGTGCATGTCTCTTTCAGAGCCAGCAACTTTGTACCTGAAAACAATATTTGAAACTTATTCGGGCTACTCTCTCGGAGCTTATCTTGTCAGTTTGCCAAGAGCCTCGCGAAACTCTTAGCCGGAGAATAAATGCACTTGAAACAACAGATATGCTATTTTATTCGCGTTATCGAATCTCCAAAAAAAGATATAATAAAAATCTCTATTTTTTTTTTTTTTTCGAGTTATATATTTCAATTTTACTCTTAAAACATTGAATTTCGGTTAAAAATTCAAATCTAGTTGAAAGTTAGAATTTGGATAAAGATTGAGATTTATTTGAAAATTATCATTCTTTCTCAATATTTCGCAAAATATTATTCACGCTTTTCCAATATATTTTCGTATATATCTATTAAAGCTTTCGAAATATTTCTTTCACGATGTTTTCCAATTATTTCGAATATTCGAATGTGACAAAAATACACAGATTTCACAAGCTTACGAAACATTTTTTTGGACATATTAGAGAGAGAGAGAGATTTCCCAAGATGCCGCCGACTATACGAAATACACGGCGTAATTGTAAAATCTCTACACTATTTAGTTATATACAATGAAACTGAAGACAGCAAAAATGTCGACACGAAAAAACTCTATATTGAACGTTTTTCATGGAAATTTCATAATGCGTAACAAAGAAAAATGTGAAAATAAGGCTGTATTGATTTTTCAATTATTATAGAAGAGGCTTGGGATGATTGGGATGGTGTATGAAAAGTGGAGAATTTTCCTCCAACTTGCCAAGAATTTGGAATTTGCAATGTTTCTCAATATTTATTGAGAAAAAGAAGAAAAATGGAATTTATTTTTCAGCATGTCCCGGGGAGAAACGAAAGCTATTGGTGCTGTTGAATCCAAAAAGTGGACCGGGAAGAGGTCGAGAAACATTTCAGCGAAGGGTTCATCCGATACTCTCGGAAGCTGAGAGACCCTACGACGTTCATATAACAAAACACTCGAATTACGCGAGGGATTTCGTACGTACGAAAGATATATACCAATGGAGCGGTGTTCTTATGGTTGGCGGTGATGGAATCGTCTTTGAAGTGGTGAATGGTTTGCTGGAAAGGCCGGACTGGGAAAAAGCACTTGGTCAAGTTCCACTGGGCGTTATTCCATGCGGTTCTGGCAATGGACTTGCCAAATCAATCGCTTACGCAAAACAGTCAGTGAATTGTTATTTTTTCACGAAAATATATTCATTTAGTATGTTTTATTGAATTTTTCTTCACGATTGATGAATTTCATGAATTTTCGTTCAACATCCACACAGGGAGCCTTACGACCACAATCCAATGCTGATAAGCACGTTATCGGTAGTAAAATGCAAGAAAACTCCAATGGATCTTATTCGAGTGGAGACTCGGAGTCAGATACTCTATTCGTTTCTCTCGGTCGGTTGGGGTTTTCTCGCTGACATCGATATTGAAAGTGAGAGACTTCGGGCGATTGGAGGGCAACGTTTTTTCGTATGGAGCCTCGCTAGACTCATAGGGCTTCGAACTTACAAGGGCAAAGTTTCCTATCTGCCTTGCGAAAAAATCGCATCATCGACACAGGAGAGCAACAAAACTAACGGCAGCTACGAGAAGGACATAATCAAGAAGGAAGGGCTCATTATTCCACATGCTAAGAGCTACGGAGATGAGCTGGATCGGTAAATTTTCTTTTTTCATTCAAATATAGATAATTCAAATATAGATAATTCGCCTGGGTTTTCCTTAAATCGATATTTTTCTTTTTAATTATTTAAAAAAAAAAATGTCAATACTTCCCAGTTACTGCGGATTACGCGAATCAAAGAGTTACCATGACGCTCTGGATTCGGCGAGTCAGGCTCTGGATGGAGAAATGTACAATTGCGAGGACAGCGAAATAATAACCGAAAGTTTGGCGCTGGAAACCGAGACGCAGTCGCCTCGCAGTAGGCTCGACAGTTTTTATTCAGCAACGTCGCGAAAATCAACATATTTCAGTACAGGCTCGGTGTCGAGTTATCACAGTATCGACGATAACGAGAGTTCGGCCCACGGTTCGTATTATTTCATACTCGAAATACTTATTTTCATGAAAATTTCCATAACCAACGAATTTCGGAGACGCTCTTTTCTTTGCTGTTTTCTTATTATCGCAGCCGGTGAAAACTCAAGCAACAACAGAGTAGTCTACGGTCCATCCTCGGCACTGCCTGCCCTTACCACTCAACTTCCGAGCAGCTGGACGCAGGTCCAAGGTTTGTCTTATCTCTCACTCGACTCGATTTACTTCTTGAAATATTTCAAAAGACCGTTTATAAAAATTCTTTTATTTGATATTCAATGATTTCGACAGGCGAGTTCGTGATGGTCCAAGCGGCTTACCAATCGCACCTCAGTCAAGATTGTTTCTTCGCTCCACGTGCCAAACTCGCCGATGGAGTTATCTGGCTATTGATGATAAGAGCTGGTATAACCAGAGCGAATTTGATGCAATTTCTCTTGAGTTTAAGCACCGGCACTCACTTGACTCTCGCCGGTGTTGAGATGATTCCCGTTCGGGCATTCAGGATAGAACCGGCGGAAGGCAGTACCGGTCATATGACCGTCGATGGCGAGGATGTCGATTATGGACCACTGCAGGCAGAGGTCTTTTCCTCTCTCGCGAGTGTCATGACTCCATGACGAGAACCCTCGCGCTCCCATTAACCCTTAAATTATTATCAATTCAACATTATTATTATTTCAATAATTTATAGAAAAATCCATTAGGACGGGGAGTAGCGTTATTTCTTTCTTCCCCAATTATCGGAGCTAAAATTCCGTCAAACATTTTCCAATAACATGTCATGAGAAAATCGCGCGACTTCTCGTCAAAAATATATTGCAATCGAATGAAATAATTATAGCGACAACAGAATCGCCTGAATACTCATTGGAATTGTTAATTGTGTTGAGGCGCGAAATATAGTCGGAGATTGAAAACAATGAGAATCAACGGTGACGGGATTATTAAAGAGGATAATTATTATTGGCCAAAGCGCTAATTCCGATAACGAGTCAATACTGAGAGAAAAAAAAATAAAATAAAACTAAAAAGCTCCGTCGTCGATTTCTTTAACTGGCCAACGCGATATTTACTTTTCGAATTTTTACCAAAGCTTTCTCTAACGTTAATCCTCTTATAAAAATGAATAATTATACAATTAACATGTTGGGTTAGACAAAGCAAAGTTTTAACGTTAAATAGACGATAAATAAATCTTTTTTGCGACAATAAATTCTCGATAAAGTTTTTGCAAATTCACCGAAGGCAATTTAGTGAAGAATCGTCTTTCAACATTCCTTTGGTACTTCTCATTCTTTTTTCCAACCTAAATTCCATCTCAAGAAACATTCCGTTGTTAATAAGCTCACGTGAAATGGGTTCTAAAAAAATGTACGCAATATTTTCAAAGGAATATCAATCTTTTTGTTTTCTGTAAAAATAATAATAATAGTAATAATAATAATAATAATAATAATAATAAACCGGAAATTTTGAAACACACCAAAAAATATTACGATAAGCAAATGTGAAATTAATGAAGTTGCTTATGGCAGTTTTTTTTTATGTTAACATTAATTTCAGCGACGTCATTGACTCTTGACTCATTTTTTTCAACTTCTGTAAAAACAAATTTTTATCTCAAAACTTCCATTCGAAAAGTAGATTATTAAAAAAAAATGTATTGTTATACTAATTTCTCCAACGTCAACCAATGTTGTTAAAGCAAAGATAGGATTATATTTTAAAATGTCTTTGACAAAAAGAAAAATATATGATTAATTGATCATAATATTGAGAAGATAAAAAGACAAATTTTGTTTATTTCGTTTTTTTAATTACAAAGAAATTTCATAAAAAAATAGTCTTTCCAGTCGCGACATTATCGAAATTAGATTTTTCAGATTCACATAAACGTTATTATTAA
Source organism: Perithous albicinctus (assembly GCA_964016905.1). Lineage (NCBI taxonomy): Eukaryota > Metazoa > Arthropoda > Insecta > Hymenoptera > Ichneumonidae > Perithous > Perithous albicinctus. The sequence goes on along the minus strand of OZ024697.1, from coordinate 21,091,315 downwards.
TCTAAACTGAAAGTGCTTTCCTTTAGAGTTTGAATTTTAAAAAAATAGAAAAAGGTAATAAAATAAAAGTTAATACAAAGGACTGTTCTTTTTTTCTATAAATTTATTCTATTTTCATTGTTATTGTCATCGATTGACTTAAATAACGTAGTATTGCAACATTTTCAACCTGAATTCTCATTTCGCGTTTTTGATTGAAACACCATACTTTTTTTTTTTTTTTTTTTTTTTTTTTTTTTCGATCGAGTCTTACGTTTCCATCTCCTATACTGTAAATACCTTAAAATAAGGACAAATTTTAAAAAAAGTCAAATATCACTACTACAGGAAAAAAAGACAAGAAAAATCCTAAACCTAGTTAGAAGCTAATAATCATTTATCGGCCATAGAAATTTATTCGACGGCACCGAAAAGATGTAAATATTGTACGAATTTTTCTCGAAAAAAAAATTTGGGGATGAAAAGAGAATCGGGAAATGTAGAATCTTGTGTTTTTTTATCAATTTTAATCTGCTGAGTTTTTTGCAGTTACGATTAAATAGTGTCGACGATGTATATATTTATTGGTATTGTAATATATGCGTAGGTTATGATGTTATCGCGGTGCCAAGCGGCCGAGAAAAAGAAAGAACTTGCCGCTTCGGCTCGAATCCCAGGATTATATTTTTCTTTGACTCAAGAGCTTTTTAGGGTATTATTATTATATAACGCTATCATCGTAAAATTAGGAATATTGAAGAAAAAAAAACTTGTTGAATATTTTCTAGTACTTTTACTACTACTACTACTACTACACGACACGAAGATTTTCGTCGTTTGCCTTTGTCGCGGTTTCTCGAATAATTATTATTATTATTAAATTAATATTATTTACACTTCCATTGCGATACTTCCTTCTCTACGAATCCGTCTAGAACAATTGTTGAAGCTGTTAATAAAAATAAAGAAAAAGAATGAATTAAATAAATAATAAAGATTGTTTGTTGTTAAATATCGTTAAATTTAATCATTGCTCGCTGGTTAAATTAATATTGCAGGCGATATGAACGACAAAATACAGAGTATTATTGTAATAAAATCAAACTTATACATTTATTCGGCAAACCCAATTTATTTTTTCAGAGTTTAAATTTACCTTTAAAATACCTTTTTGAAGGCTATAATAAAAATGGACGTCTCGATACTTTTCAAGTAATTTGGTGATTGAAAAAAAAAAACTTTTAAAAAATGCTTTTTTGGTAGGAAAATTTTACAACTTTTTTTGTTGGTTAAAAGATTTGGAAAGCGCATGTTTTGGTTGATAAATCGAGAACTCTGATTTGTTTAGATTTTGAAATAAAACAATCAGATTTTTTAGAAATATTAATCTTTTAAAATTATTTGAAGACTGTTAGTTTTTTCAATAAATTCCTTTTTGCATTGAAATCGCAATAGAATGCTCATTATAATGATTTAAAAAGAAAATGATCCGTCGTACATTGGTAATTAGGTTCGTTAACGTTAATTTAAAAAAATATATTTATTTTATATTTTATTTCGTACTTGACATTAAATCAGTACAGCATACTTAAAAACTAGAAAGATCTATATAGTATTTTACGTACATAGAGTTGCTTTCGCACCACTTGCGCATTATGCGGTGAACAAAAGAAAAAAAAAAGAAACAATTACATAATTTATTTACATTTACTTGACCAATTCGTCAATAAGAAAAAAAAAATTGAAACATTCCGTCGCTTACCAATGCAGCGAAATAGTGAACATAAAAAAAAAACATTTTTCTCAGCCTTACATCGCAAATTCACGTTTTATCCGCGAATTTTTCGTTAAATAAACAAAAAAATATATATATATATATATATATATATATTAAATTTCTTCGGACGACCGCGAATTTAATTGTTTTTTTCCACAAAATATCCAGTGTTTTTTGTTTAATATACATGATTTGAGATTTCGATTTAACGAATAAAAGGAAAAGAAAAAGCAATTAAAACTGTTAAATATTGGAAGACAATTGCTTAGCTCTTCAAGCTTAGCGAATCGATATTGTACAGAAGATCCCGGACTTCATCCTGGACCTGATTTGAAGTATTTGAGAGAGTGAGACGCGAGCAAAAAGTGCTGAGTGCATCGACTTGTTGTCCAAAACCATCGCGATTTTTCAAATAAGCCACAAGCATATTTACGACCTCGTGTACTTCCGATTTAATTCGAAGCATATCCTCGCCTTTGCAATTTTGCAATAATCGCAGTTTAGTCTCTGCCAATTGAAGTGGATTGTAGCCTTCGTTGTCCAATGAGAGTGGATCTGTTCCCGCTTCCAACAGAAGCGTAACAACGGAAATTTTGCTCGTTACCGCTGCCAAATGTAGCGGTGTGTTTCCAATACAATCCTTCAACGACGGATCTGCGCCGTATCTCAACAGCAGTCGAACAACTTCCGTATAACCTCTGAAAATAAAAACCTTTTTTTCTTTTCTTTTTCATTTTCCATCGCTCACTAGAAATTCTACAGATGTTTGTGGCCCGTTCTATTGTCATTTCCTCATTTCTATTCGTACAAATCTCCAATTTCTATTTGGAAAATTGATTTTTAAACCGAGATAAACTTGTATTTCTATGAAAAATCTAGTTTTATTCAAACATAGATTTGTATGTAAACAAAAAAATATCTATTCCCACAGAGACACGACGTTTTTTTTTCTTGTTAATATGAAAAATAATCTGTCGATACAGAGGTGATGTTTGGTATTTAAAATAATACAGGATAAAGATGAGTTAACATATAAAAATATGATTATAAAAAAAGTAGAATGATTTGTGTTTGTTTAAAGTTGCGTTACCTTCCGGATGCGAGATGAAGTGGAGTGCGCAATTGTGCGTCACTCGCGTTGGGCTTTACGCCACCGGCGAGCAAGCGTCTCACTTGATCGACATTGTTGCTGGCAGCGGCACCGCGCAATCTCCGATTGTTGAGAAATTCCGGATCGGCGGTAACCTCCGTGAGTCTCCTACGTCTCCATTCGCGCTCCGAATCCGGAGACCACGCGCGATGAAGTGCCGCGTTTAATTTTCCTCTGCCTGTCGGCAGAAAAAAACAAGAAAATTTCGACAACAACGACAATATTAGATTAGAGCAAAATAAATCTGTTTGTTATTTCACTCACTTCGACGCTTTTCATAGGGACTCCACGATTGGATCGGTCTTGGAAATCTCAGCAACTGCAAACAAACAAAAGCAAATAACACTATTTTTCACAATCCTATAGACCGATATTAATGTCTATTATTATGTACGGTTTGAATTTTTCTAAAGAAATATTTTCTCTTTACTCGGCAAATAAGATTATCTTGTTTAAGTTTCTAGCAATGGAAAATTGTTGAGTCAAGAGTAGCTAAACTTTCAACATTTATACTTGAAATATAATCTAAATTTAAAAGAAAAAAACAAAGAGTATCTTTGGACGGCGTTATAGATGTCCATTTGGTATGTGTATATCTTTGAATTTAGCAAAATCAGTCTTTCTGCAATGCTAGAAAACAGTACTGTATCATTTATACAATGAAAAACTTGCCATTAAAATCTACTTTTCTGTAAAAGTTGAAACTTGTATTTTTATGTTTTAATCTACATTTATAGAAAGTTTCATTAAAAAACCAACATCGGTGTGTGTACTTTTTGTTCTGACGAGCCATCATTTTGATGTTGCTGCGATACGCCAAGAATCTGAGAAGAAAATGCTGAAGAATCGCAATTAAAGATAACGAGAGGTCCGCAATTGCTACGGACTAAACTGGAGCAGGTGGTCGGCGTTTGGCTTGCGCCATAACCAACTTCCGCAACATCGGTGGACATTGATGACAAAGGTCGATCAATTTCCTCGATTGCGCCACTCGATTCTGTGGGTGTAGCGTAGAAAAATGTCATCGCCGACGACGACGACGACGACGACGACGACGACGGATTTCCAGCGCTGCTCGATTCTTGTCGTTCAATTGTACAAGAATGCGAATGATTTTCTGGTACAGCGCTGTCGTTGGAATCGTTGCCAGTCTCGATGCCCGAGTCAGCGGACGTAATTTTGTCATTAGTCGACGAACCAAAATCTTTTCTTGATTTTTCTGATCTACGTATGTTATCAAGAGCACGTCTCAACGAGGGACTCGGAAATTCCCAAACTTTTCTCTCCTCCATCGTCTTTTTCACTCGATTTTTCTCTCAACTACGCGACGTTGTTGTTTGTTTTTTCTTTCTTTTCTTCCGTTCTGCTTATAATTGAAGCTAAATAGCGACACAACTGCAAACGATGTGTCTATCGGTCTATCGCTCTCATAGCACACTGCAACTTTTATCAGGGCTTTCCGATTGGATGGTACGAGAAATTTTATTTACTCGCAGAGGGCTTCGAGGTTTTTACGAGAGGTGACGCACTATTCGGTTTTACGCGAAACCTTGTTTCATTACCCACAGTTGGTCAACCATCTTGGAAATGCTACAATTTTCTTTTTCATTATATTTCATTTTTATACATTTCGACACTTTTTATCTTGCTCTCAATTTTATTGTCAAGATTTTATTATCAAGAATTGTCGCTCAACTCTGGCAGAGAGAATGCCTGTTGTACAAAGGTAGATTTGCCTTTAAAAATCTACGTTACCTTTAAAAATATATATATTTTCACAATTCTTTGAATCTAAATAAAAGAAGCTCTTCTAATTTACTCATAATAACAACTGCAATTGCTATGTTATCGGAGCAACTTATCGATATTTTGACATTATTTTCATTGCGATTAAATTGTTGAATCGGGATAAACGTTAGAAAATCTGAAATTTCTATAATACATTTCATATACGTCTAAGGATGAAAAAATAGAAGGATATTTTTAGTTTAATTGGGATTTTGAAAAAAATTTCGGAAAACTAGTAAACAACTGTGTGCCGCGATAACTTTATAGGAGGAAAATGTTTGTCTTGTCGGAACTTAAGGACGTTGTCAGAATACCTCCGTGGAAATTTAAACGTAAATTGAACGACGCAATAACCGACGAACTAAATCGCAAATTATCCAACAAGGTGCTATTTCAATTATTTTCTTTTATTTAACCTACCTAACCTCAAAATATGTAAATTCATATTTTAACGAAAAATCAGAATTCTTCGCTACAGTTGGAGATTTTCGATATAAACAAAACAATAATAACCCAGATAGACAATTTGACAATTTGTATGTTAATGAAAAATTCCATAGTTCTCGAAAAGAAAAAAAATGATACTCAACGAAAAGATATTTTTAGTTATTAATTGGCTTTAAATTTGGACTATTAAACATTTCAGTGTAATCTACAACAACAAGAAAATTGTTACTTCAATCTCTACTTTTCCAAAATTTCTAATCAAACATCATTTCTTTTTAGGTCTATTTAAATGTTGGACTTTGCATTGCCCTTCACGACATCACAAACATCGAGGATTCCTACATTTTTCCCGGAGATGGATCGTCGCATACCAAAGTTGTATTTCGTTTCATTGTCTTTCGTCCATTTATGGAGGAAATACTTTTGGGAAAGATACGAAGTTGCAGCGCCGATGGTGTACACGGTAATTGGGCCAATCTTTTCTATACATTTGGATCTGTCCCGCTGTTTAGATTGTACAGCTGTATTGTACAATTATTCTGAATATTATTAGATAAGTTTGAAAAAAAAGAAAAAGAAATTTATTGATTCAATATTAAATGTGAAATTTTTGCAGTTACCTTAGGATTTTTTGAGGACATAATAATTCCACCTCACAAGCTGCAGCATCCCTCGAGATTCGATCAGACAGAGCAGGCCTGGGTCTGGGAATACGATACCGGAGACGGTGAAAAGCATGACCTTTTCATGGATGCTGGTACAAAGAAAATAAAACATTAGAGGTTGCAAAGAAAAAAGAAGAAAATTCATGTTTTTTCTGTTCGTCCAGGTGAAACGATTCGTTTTAGAGTTGTGAGCGAGTCCTTTGTCGAAACGCTACCAACGGGTCCAGCGGTCGCTGGCGAAAGTGTGGAAAAGCCAGAATCCAAAGGAATATCACCCTACACTCTAGGGGTAAATAAATTCCCGATTTTTTTAAAAAAAGCTCTTTCGCTTTGAGACAAAAAAAGACCTTTTATCTTTATTTTCTCTACATTATCAAAACACCATTACGAACAATTTTTCATACCATTTTTTTTATTTACAGACAAAAAAATAAATAAATCGCGTTTTTTTTACCTGTTATAACTACGTGCATCATAGGTTTTTCTTTTCTTTTTTTCAGGCGGCAATCGACGAGCCTGGTTTGGGCCTTTTAACATGGTGGGAAAACACTTGAAATGCAGTCCAGCTATCTTTCGTCCCCAACAAATTTTATCTTCGATTTGAAAAATAATCGACAGCGCTGCAGCGAAAAAAAAAACTTTTTTTTTTTTCAAGAAAATTGGTTTTTTTTCCACGATTCTTTAAATAACTTTGATCAATTTTAAGTCAGCGTTTTTGCCCTCAATTAAAAACATTGAATCGCTTTTAATTGAAAAAGATGTTTTCTTGCCGATTCTTTTTTTTTTTTAAATTTGTAAAAAAAAAACTTTCAAAAAAAATAAAGCCCCCTACAATTTCTTTTATTTCTGATTTACGCATCTTTCCGCATGATTAGAACACTACTATAAACAATGGACCGCGTGGAATTTGTGTTATAATTTTTTGGTTAAAAACAAAAAAATAAATAAATCAAGCGTACCTGTTTTTTTAAAAGTGACTTTCGCGAAATTTTAAATGCATTTTCGGGAAAAATACTTTAATATACATATTTTTAATGATTTACGACAAAACTAATGTTTACGCCAAATCAAAAGAATATTTTATTTTACTATTAAAATCGACAAGAAAAAGTGCAAGTTTTATATTGTAGTTTTTAAGGGAAAACGTTCGTTTTCTTAGAATCAAAAAAAAAAAAAGAATTTCTCCTCGTTCCATTTTATCCGAAGCTTTTTTTTCCTTAATATCATCTTTGGCATTTTCCTTGTTTGTTAATATTTATACGATGTTTATGGGGGAGGTACGTAATTTTCATACTCATTAAAATCTCGAATAATATTTATACGCATGTATATTCTCATTATTATTATTTGTACAATATATACAAAAAAGACCCTGCGGGCTCACGGAGCGTGCGAGGAAATATAACACGCAGAAAAAACAAAAAAAAATTGTCCTTGACAATCTCGAGTTGTAATAATAATAAATAATTAATATTTTTAAGTGTATCAGCGTTTCGTAAAAATTACAATAATCTACCCACGTTCTTTTTTTCTCTATCGTACAAGTTATACAGAGCGATCGTTACTGCATTTATTACAGCGAATTGTGGATTTTTTATCTCTGTAATCGTTACAAAAAAAACGGAACGGACTGCATTGATTTTTTTTTTCTTGTTTTTTCAACTATCGTTTACAATAATAATTAATATTAATATTCGATTTAAATAACTTATGGATTATCTATTACTTTGCTTCTCTTTTTTCCATTTTTTTTTTTCTTTTTTTTTCTGCAGTTTTTATTATTACATTCGTGATCACGATTCTACCGTCTCGTCGCACGAATTATCAACAACGATATTCCCGATCATACACACACACGCGCGCGCGCACACACACACACACACACACACAAAACTTACGCTAAATACAATTATATCGACAATAATAATGATAATAATAATAATAATAATAATAATGAAGAAGAAGAACAAGAAGAAGAAGAATAATGACAATCGACGTTATACACGTCAGTACCTTTCTGGTTTTTTTTTCGTGCACATTATTCAACAACAACGACGAAACTGTGAGAAGAATAGCTACGGGAAAATTAGACACGATTAAAAAAAAAAAATCAATTATCGCGTCTTTTTCAAAGATTTACGAATATATGTACGGTAACATCGAGATAGAATGGACTACGAGTTGGTCACGCTCTGGCTGTTTATCTATTTTTAAGGCTTAAATTATAATAAATTTATTACCAACTTCGCAAATAACGGTATTTATTATCAACGTGAATTTATAAGAGTAAAAAATGGCTTTTTTAAAAAATATTTAATAGTAATTAAGATATAATTGATTAGTTTCAACGTCGTCCGTTCTGCCATTTGATAATTACTTTTATCAAAAAATTAAATACTGGTATTCGATGATAGAATAATGATACTATTCTATGATTGTATACTGATATTTAATACGTATTAGCAAAACGTTGATTCGTGGGTTTGAACAAAAAAACGTACTCGGAATCGGAATTCCTTAATTAATAGTTTGTACATAAATACAGCCAGTGTGCGAAAATAAAGATTTTCATTAATATCTAAGGAAATTCAGCTTTGAAATAACTCAAATACTCTTGATAAACGATATTTTTTCCGTATCATTTATCTGTTTATGTCAGCCGAGCTTCCTCAACACATCCAAATACAATAACGATACATGAAAATATCGACGATGAGTCTATCTATGTGTTTTTTTTTCTTCTTTTTTTGTTACGAGTTTACAATAATATTGTGTAGATGTAAAATGACAATTTAATTTACCAATTCAAACGACAATAATCATCGTTACACACCGTTAATAACCATCTCTCACGCTTTTTTAAACTCAATTCGCATTTCTTTTTTTTGTTTATTTTATATTCAACAACGAAATAACGTACAAGAAATATTGTCCGACCGCGCGGCCGCACAATTTCTCTACGTCATTTACATTTTTTACTTTTACATATTTTCCTATTTCTCTCTCTCTCTCTCTCTCTCTCTTTTTTTCTTTTTTATGATCTGGAATGTTTTTTTTTCCGAGGTTGGACTTGGAGAGATGTTTCTATTTTTCATTCTATTGGGAATTTGCAGTGATTTATATCTTAGAAATCAAAAAATTGCGGTAGTTAGATTTAAAAGAAAAAAAATCGGAAATGTAACGAAAAAAGATTGAGCTCGAAAAATTGAAACTCCTAGAATTTGTACGTATTTGAATAAGACGTAAAAATAGCATCGAATAACATTATCAAAGCGTTCCGCCAATTTTCTATCTCGAAAAACAGAGAGACAAAACTTGAGATTGCCACTTTAAAGTTTGTGCCTCGATGTATCGGCAAATAGATAATTGAAAGAATCATCTAAAATTTCGAGTCGGATCTAGCTGGAAATTTGGATGAAAATTGAGTGGAAAAGACTAAACGAATTAAAAAAAAATGGAAGCATCTCTGCATCGGTCCTTATATCAGTTTATTCTTTTTCGGTAATCTCGAGAGACGAAAATTTAGCGTAAATTTTTTGTTGAGCTTTGAAGAAACAAGCTTTGAAGAATGTTTCTTTTGCTGCGCGAAATTGAAATGAAACGTGAAAAAGTAACTTGGACCATTGGTTCGTAAAAAGTGTTTTTCGTCTGCGAATAAATACCGATATTCGTGTGGATAAATACCTCGAAAAATACCGATATTTATAAAATACCAATGTTTATCCGACCAAAAAAGAACCTTCCGTCTTGTTAATTATTTCTCTTACTTTCCAATACTTAATGTGTAATATTTCAAGAAAGGTCAATATTTTCTTTAGTAATTCTCACGACGATAATACATTTTCGCTTTTAAAGACACATTTTTGAGTGATCCTCTTTTGTTTTCGAACAAAAGGAAGAAAAATATCGTTCAACGCCTCAACGAAAAAAAGCGTATTTTTTTTTTTAACCATTGGTAGATATATTTATCTTATCCTTTCCTCTCATTTTTCTTTTTAATCATTTTTCTGCAATCTATAAAGCAATGTCTGACTAGCATTCGGGACTGCATTATTCTTTACTTTACGTTTATTTCTTATTTATAACATCCCGTTTTTATTTGTTATTTATTTTTTTTGTCATGCTATATTAAATTTCTAGACGAATTGAAACACGAACGTAGGGTACATTATAAATTTATCACAGTCCTAACCGGCGTGTCTGTCGCGAGCATTTTATTTATTTATTTTTCTCTCTCTCTCTCTCTCTATCTTTTCGTCCTCTCGCCACCCGCGCCAATTTTTCAAAGCTCTACGCGCAATTTTTTTCTTCTAGAGTTGTTGTGTTTGTTTTTTTTTTTTTTTTTTTTTTTTTTTCAACCAAAATGCAAGCTGCTGCTTTTACAGGCGGATAACAATGCGCGAATGTGTGTAAAAACGTAACATTCAGTTGATTATCTTGGGGGCGAAAGAAGAAGAAGAAGAAGAAAAAAAAAAAAAAAAAATTGGATTACGCGTAAAAAGTGGGAGATTATTGTATTAAAAAGACGATGGATAATTTTTGTTGTCTATCGCGACGACTTTGTTTTTTCGTGTGCACGCATCGCACAATTTTTTTCTTGTTCTTTTCCAATGGAAAAAATGTTTTGATGCGAATTTGTTTCTCACTCGATAACCAGACAACGGGGCAAGTGCTCGCGAAGATAGTCGAAGAGCTCGCGCGACGTTCCCGGGCAGTTTGTCAGCTCGAGCTCGTGCAGATGACGCAGCTGAATCAAACTGGATAAACCGCTGCTGGTCAACAGTGGACAACCTGGAAAATTCTTGAGTTATTGATTTTTCTCTTTTGAACGTTGCTTCCGTCTAACGCGAATTTCGACTAATTATTTTAGACATGCTTTTTTACATTTTACGCATGAGCTATTTGTAAATACTTTAGAACATTGAGTGTATAGAATTAGAAGGACGATTTACAAGATTTTACAAAGTCCAGAATTAGAGAAATTTTAGAGTTTTGGGCAAATTTCAAATGATAGCCATACGACTGTTTTTTGGATTAATAGTTATCGGTAATGAAATATATTTGCTTACCGGCGACAGAGAGCACCTGAAGAGATCTCATACCGCAGAGATGTTGCAGACCAAAGTCCCTCAACTGGGAACACCATCGTAGAAATAGAGCACTGAGCGAGCCCATAGTCGAGATGTAACCCACTCCAATGTCAGTTACGTAAACACACCTACGAGAAACCAAGAAAAATGCACTAAAATACAACTGTAGATAAAACTATATACTTATCGTGTGACTAAATAATTTCATTGAGACGTTTAACACCTTTGATTAATAAACGAATTTGAATATCTTGGTAGAATTTAGAACTGAGACGAGCATCGTGACGCTTGAATTGAATTCCTTAAGAGAGAGAGAGAGAGAGAGAGAGAGAGAAAAGGAGAGGAAAAGGTGGTCGACACTCGATTAGCGTTTCGTGGCAGAGTTTCAATTGGCTCGCGTGCGCGGGAGACGCGCGTGCTTCTCGTGCATTTCGTCGTACTTGCTTCTCTCTTCGTCGGCTCTTTTACAACTCACCGACTGACAAAATTCTACTTGGCGTTCCGACATTTCGCGCCGTCTAATTTATCCGTTGTGTAACTCGTGGTTCGCCGATGAGCTTTACAACGTCTCTCAAATAGAACTCTACTCTTATTTTTTTCTTCTTCTTCATTCAAGGGAAATAACGACGCTTCTTCAATCATCATTTAACTATGTTATTTTACAGGAATTATTTTTTAACACAGACATTCTTTAAAGTGTATTTTTGAGAAATATGAATTTCAACGTTTTAGAGACGGTATTAGAAATTTTCTTGAAATCTAACGAAATTTCATTTTCACACATTTTTCGTCAAATCAATGGATTTTTATAGAGTCAAAAAGTCAATGGATAACGGTGTAATGTCTGACTATTTGTAATGTTAAATTTGAGGAAAATCTGAGAGACGAATAGTACACCGGGTCATCATTCTGAAAGCATCTTATTGAGAGGGAGAGAGAGAGAGAGAGCTAGGCGCCAAAACGGAAAGGCAAACCACGCGTCTCGTTCATCTGCGTATGGTTTGACGTTAAGCCGAAGGCTCGTGCCACAACAATCTCGTTGGATAAATCTCCTCGGGAATTAAGAGACCGCGCGGAGTTTTGGCATCGCGAAATTGCCAATCTTCCTCCATTGCCAACTTGAATAGCAACGACAAAAGTTTCATTGATTTATTTCCTTGTTTTAATAAAATAAAAGCTTTGTTGTTGAAATATTTTCGTTAATCGTATATAATACCTGTCCAAAGTGAGTTCCTCCAAATGATTGAGATCGCAGGCGATGTATTCGAGTGCGGCGTCGGTAATCCTCGGACACCAGCTAAGATCGAGGGAGCGAAGTCTCGGCAAATTTTCGGCTATAAGCTCGACACCGTCGTCCGTAACTTTGCTGCATCCCGAGAGCGAGAGTACCGTCAAATTCGGCAGTGAATGAACTGCAAAGGAAACAAGAAGAAAAAGGTAAATCTATTGTTGTTTAGTGAATAAAATAAATAAGAGAGGTCTCTAATTAAATTGATCGGTGGGAATAAACATACCGATATTAACAACTCCGTGATTAGTTAGCTCCCAACAGGATTGAAGCCTGAGAATACTGAGAGAGCTGCTCTGTTTGGCGCTGAAATAACCGAGTGCCGCGTCCGTCACGTGATAAGCCTGGAGGGAAAATTCGTAGAGACTCGGCAATAGTTGAGCTACCGCGCCTACCGCCTCGTCCGCTACGTTAATGCAGTCCGATAGCGAGAGCGATACTATTCGCGGTGTTAGACAGGCCCAAAGACCGGCTTCCGTAATCTCGTTGCAACTTGCCAGTTCGAGTTCAAAGAGAGCCTGAAAAAGCAGAAGAGGAGGAAGAAGAAGAAGAAGAAGAAGAAGAATCTGAAATCGAGTGAATTTTCAAGGTCGCGCGATCTTTGAAAATATTGATGAAATACCTGTAGATGATCGAGAAGCGCTTCGAGTCCCCTGTCGGTGACAACGCAAGCCCTCAACGAGAGAGAGTGAACGTGTCGTTGGGCCAAAGGAAAGCCATGAGTGAGTTCCGGAATATCCTCGTCGGCGGCGCCTTCCAGTACCAGAGAATGAAATCCCCGTCTAACGAGGGAAGCGTAGAGACGCGTTCTTGAGCCTGCGGCCATTGCTCGTGCCTCTCGACACTTGACAACCGGTACCAGACCGGCCCAGAGTCGTGGTCTCGCGTACAATACATCCCTCCATCGTGCGCAAACCTACGCAACACAATTCTTATTTCATTTTCAAAAATTAAAAGAAAATTTCAATTTAATAACCTGCGCGAGAACTCTTCTTTCGCTAGCGTTGAAATATAGGAAGAATCGGCTGAGAAAATGATCGTCCTGCATGAGCTGTTCCCAGGACAACGGTGGTAAATATCCACCTGTACCTCCACTCGCTAGAGGTACATTCTTCGTCCTGTTTCGGGATATCCTTCGCCTATCTGTACCCGCGACTAGCCCCGCCGCCGCCGCCGCCGCCGCCGCCGCCGCAGCCGCACTGTTGTTCAAAGCCTTGTTGTTTCCCACGTTAACCGGATTATTAACGGGCATTGCTTGCACGCTTCTGCTTGGCTTCTCCGGGGTTGGATTAGCGTTCGCGCTCTGCAAATTCGTGTAAGCCACACCTCCGCCACCGCAGAACACGTTTGTCACGCGTTCCATCACGCTCGCTTTTCCACCACCTGAAATTCATCCAAATTTATTCCAATACTCTTAAACATATCTGCACTGTATTTGCAATTTCCAAAATTCTCTATAATAAATCCTGTTGTAAATGAAATAATATGAGAACGATAGAAGAATCAAGCAAGGGGATACAGAGCAAACTCGAATGATAGTTTCTACGTATAATACACACGTGCAAGAGATTACTCGACGACGTTATAATTCACACAATCAACTCGTCAATAGCGTGCCACGCGCGTCATATAAACCAATATGGAGTTGAAATTCCATTCCTTTTACTGCTTATTCATCCTGCTACAACACACTCCAACTACAATTAAATCCACCACCCACTCCAATTATGCCTTTGACAATTATTATTTCTTTTTTTATAAATAAACAATAAAATAGGAGTTTCTACAAAGTTATGCAATAGGAGAAAATTAATTGCTGGCGCAGAGAAAAAGAAAGTTGAAAAAAACCAAGATGCTGCGATAGAAGCATCACAAATTTATCATTGTGCGCGACAAGTTGCCTTCGTAAAACTGGCAGATTTCCAATTTTTCTCTTCTATATAGTATACACTGTATAGTATATGCACGATTCGGAGACTATATTATTTCTGAGATATGAGATGCATGAAAATTAGTGCAAAACTGATGGCAAAATTGTCATGACTCGTGCGGATAAATCATGTGCTAACGATTAAAAGCAGTCAAATTCTATTATAAAAGTCTTCCTAAAAAGAAAAACATGCATTTGATAATTAAATTTCAAAAGGATTAAAAATATATATATATATATATTTTTTTTAAGTGAAAATATAAAAATATGGAAGCAGCGAAAGAGGAAGAATTAGCTCTACAGAATCGAAGGATTACGCTAATCGGTGTGTCCGAGATGACGGCTGGTAAAGCAGGAGGTTGGCTGCTATCTCTTATCGATTTCCACTGTACTTTTAGTGCATCGGACGAAATATCTCGCAAGATCTATTTAAATACGAATTGAGTCCAATGAAGAATGGACATTTTATTGAGGAAAAAGAAGAAGAAAAAAGAAAAATAAGAAATAATGCGGATGAATTGAAGCGATTTCGAGATGAATCAACGGCCGAGGATCCCAGCGAAGAGTGTTATCGGGGATCGTAAATAATTGAGCAATAATTGAGCTGCATGAAAGAAAAAAGAAAAAAAAAACCACACGTACATACTACAGAGTAATCTACTTTACTATCAGTAGTAATAACTATAATCAACCAATAATAATGATAATAAATATACAATTGAAAAAAATATTGCGATAAAGCGTGAAAATGTAGAAATATGCAATAGAAAAGTATATGGTTTGAATGCTTTGGGAAGGGAAGCTGATGACGTTGAATGATTGTGTTGTCTCGTGTTGGTATTTAAAAAACGTATAAACGAAATAATGGAGAATTGATATCGCTGTAAGGCTAAAAGAAATGCATCTTGGAATCGAATTTTGATATCTCGACGCGGAATTGTTGGGAAATGAATCGGATGGTGCAACAAACTGATAAGATAACCGCAACTATCGCACAGTGAATTCACCATAAATGATTTATTTGTCCGACGCTTAAAAAGGAGCAATCGAATTTTGTTAATCCGCTGATATAATAATAATGCCGTGTCTACCAAAAAGATGCAGAATGGATTTATGTTGAAGCGGATGCCAGGTGGAAATGGTGGAGTAAAGTGGTAAAAGGAAGAAAAAAACGAGAGTGTCCTTTTGCTTTTCTTGAAATAATATGTTACCATGATGTTTGGAGGCACGAAGGCCAAGTCCATTGATTCTTTTGGTCAATTCGGCGCTGGCCCTCTCGACGACGCCCTGGGCCGATATCGAAGACATAATAGCCTAGTAGAGTGCGATGGGCTCCAATGTCCCGATGAAGCGGCCCTCGGAGGGTTCGGCCAAATTCTGGGGGCGGAACGAGGCCGCCGATTTACTCTCGTCACCCGTTCAACCCTTTCCGTTTTGCTTCACCACCACCGCAGCCGCCACCGCCGCCGCCGCCGCCGCCGCCGCCGCCGCACCAACCCCAAAATCACTTTCTTTCCCAAACGACCACATTAATCCTTTAAGCACACAATCTTACACTTTGCTTTTCCTTCTCAACTCTTTTAAAACTCATTAGCCATTTTCTTTCTTCTCTCCTCTTTGAGTGCTTCTTTATATGTAAAAGACAAATAAATCACGACATTAACCCATTGAAAAATCTTATTCGACATTTTTTATTTACGTAGACACGGTATGTATATTAAACCCCTTTTTTTATCGCACTTTTTTTTAACTCATTAACCATCTTTTGTATTGATGTTTTTTAGCGCTTTTAAATATATCAACAAAATTAATAAATCTAACTAATAAATGACAACATTAATTCATCAATCAAATCTTATTCAACAAGGGCTTTTTTTTGTAGATGTAAGCGCGAAATATTAAACTTATTTTCTATCCATTTTTTTTAATTCATCGGCCATTCTTTCTATTGTTTTTTCAAGAACTTGTAAAAAATCTTTTATATCAATTTAAAGAGCAAACAAAAAACTCTATTGTTTTAAATAGTTAGAACAAACGCGAGCTTTTGTCCTTTCATTGTAAATAAATTTCCTTTTTCGCACTTTTTTTTTTACCACAATTCAAGTTCTTCTACTTTCGGTAAAGAAACACTCGCGACTCAATTGCTATTGATTGCGTTAATAAAAAGCGTACTCGCGCTGCTACTACTCGTATTATTATTATTATTATTATTATTATTATTATTATTATTATTATTATTATTATTATTATTCTTTTAATTGCGAGCAATTTCGCAACTATCGACACATGAATATATTGTCGTTAATTATTCTTCTTTTTTTCCTTCCCCGAAAATGTATAATTTTATTTATTTAAAAAAAGCAACATTTTACCTTGAAATTTTCCATCAAACAACACGTAATAGAACGTAATGAAACCTTGATTACGTTTAACAAAATATTCTTATTCTCTTTTTGCCTCTTATAAATTCATAATTTTAATGATTTAATAAAAGGCAGTTTTAAAAAAAATTCTTCATTAAATAACGCAATAAAAAGTAATCAAAGTTTAATTACATTTGACGAAATATCGTCGTCGACTATTCTTCTTTCTTGAAAAATGTATAATTTTATTAATAAAAAAAAAAAAGAAATCACCTTTTTAAAATTACTTTTGTTTTAAATAACACAATAGAAGGTAATGAAAGTTGCTGAGCGTTTAGAATAAAGGAAAAAAAATACACACGCACACACACAGTTGACGAGGCAAATCAATACTGGACGAGAGCGTTAGCTCCGTTTGGCCTCCGGGGGTGAATTGTAAATTTACCCCTCTCGCTTTCTCCAAGTTCAAGTTTCAGGTAATTTTTCCAATTCGCTCAACGAAAAGAGCCTTATTTTTTCTTTTAAATGAAAGTAGCTTATATTTTGTCGAAAGCGTGGAAATTTCAAGTCACTCGCACTGATTTCTTCAATTTTTCGTTTGTGTGTGAAAATAAATCCAAGAGTCACCCCGAAGCACCCCAAAGCAGTGAAATATTCTTGAGGGTTGAAATCGCAACGATGGAAAATTGGTGGTTTGAAGCGTTCGTAGCGGTGAAAATAGTAAAACACAAGAGCGCGCGACCACCTGAAAACAACCCTTTTTTCAACTTCCTTTTGCTACCCTCTTTCGGTTACTTTGGAGATGATAATTCAAATTCATTTTTATTTCAATTCCTTACTTTTCTTTGAATTATTAATTTTCTGCTTTTCCAGAGTGTCGAAAGTTTTATTTCGTTTTTTGTTTTTATTTTGTTGAGGGTTGAAAGCCGCACGCGCACCGAGGGAGGTATCAGAGCGACTGAATGCGACCGAATCGATATCGCCGACGGCTGCTCAAGCGATGCGAAGCAGCAGCAGCAGCAGCAGCAGCAGCGGCAGCTCCTCTACTCCCTCCCTTTTTATGTGACGAAAAATTGCCAGCGGGCGAGCGAGAGACGTGCCTGCATGCTCGCAGGGCAAAGTAATGCATAGCGCTGCTACTGCCGACTGAGAGACGTTGTTCATTTCATGCAATTTAGCTTCTATACATTACCTATAGTTTACACATTAAAAACTGTAAAAAGATTTTTTTTCTAATTTTCATCAAGGCTCATAGGGATATTTATATTTCAAAAAAAATTCTTTCCGAAAGTTCTGAAACTTTTTTCAACAAAAAATATTTCAAATTCAGCAAGATATCTTCTATAAATTGTATAAACCAGTTTTACATAATGATTGTTAATAACATTAATTCACATATTAATGGGTGGGGAAAAAAAACAAAAAAAAAAACAAAAAAAAAGGACTTGGCGATAATGGCCACTTGAAAGAGTATATACTTAAGCCCTGCAACTGTTTATATCGTAAGAATTTAGAATTCAGAGGCAATATGCTCACCTGAAAAAGTGGGGCATCTGTTATATCGCACTTGGTACATTATCAACGTAGTTATGTACGTAACATAATATTTGTGGAGCACCAGCTGGCCAAACGCTGCATCATATCGTAGAGGCCGCGATGTTTTTTCGGCCGTCCGTTAAATCGCTTCACCGTGAGAGAAGCGTCAAGCATAACTCTCATGGATGATTTGTCATGACGCGTAAAGCCCCCCACCTTAGCGGCATTCGAGTGAAACCGATTTTATCACGCTCACCGCAGTCTCCCACGCCTAAGCAATAATATTTCGGGAACGCTTTCGCGTCAGCCACACAACGATTACTCCAACTCTCCTATCCACTTTAGTCGACGAAACGCTCGTAAATCTTGGCCATACTTTTTCAGAATTTCTCGTAATCGGATCGCCGGGAATGTTCAAACGCCCACCAACCTCTTTACGCTTCAATTTTTGAAAATCCAACCTTCTCGAAATTGCCTATCTTTTACACTTTCAGACATTTTACTGTCAAACATTCAGACCGTTCAGTGCCAAGATTCCTTCGTGTCAAATCGTTCAGACTTTTTAATCTCAACTTTCAGACCTTTCACACTTTTTTCACAACTTTCACATTAAGACCTTTCGGTTTTACCTTTTAGGCTTACATCGCCTTTTAGTTGGCCAACTGTTGATTTCACTTCGAATTGTTGAAATATCGAATTTCTTTTTAACAACAACAAAAATAATTCAATTTTTTTCATACTCATTTTGTACCTCTAAAAACTTGGAAAATGTGTAAAAAAATCAAATATCTCAAGCAAGCCCCGTCTTTGAAAAAACATAAGTGCGACCAACATTTTTTCCGATTTACATTGATTAAATTTTTTTATTTTTTTTAAATATTATTTAAAAGCTTCAACACAGGCAAGAACGAACTCAATTCGGGATTGTAAAATCCTCGTTATTTTTATTTTCAACGTTTATACATCGTAGCGCTCGAATTCGTTGTCAGCGCAATCTCTCTCCACTCTTTCTCGTTCTCTTTGACGATACTTTGTAAAAAAAAAGAAAAAAAAAAAAGAAAAAAAAACAAAAAAAAAAACTCAACGTTTCAGACGATCTTGAGGCCAGCGACGGAACTCTCCAACGTCTTAAAAAAAATGAATAGAAAAAATGTATTAAAACAAACACGTAATTGAAAAATTTCCGGCAACGATAAAGCGCTTCTTTCTTTTTCTTACTCGTAAAAAAATCGTATAAAAAATATTGATTTGAATTTTGAAAAGTTGCATTGAAAAAAAACACACACACACACACACGCGATATATTTTTATTTATTTAATTTAATGAACGACTCGCAGAAAAATTTTATACGATAATTTTTGGGGTAACGAAAAAAAGAAGTAAGCAGACTTTTTGGTGGTTTTCCAAGGACTTTATGAATAATAATCTTTTACCTTGGTGTCCCAAAGTACCAGCTGGCCGTCCAAGCCGCTGGTGCTAAATTCGTTTGGCGACATTTTTTGCACGCAAGTTATCGTATTCTGATGTATACTGTCGAGAAAACTGTCGTGTATTTCGGTTCGCGCTTGACGATCGAGCGACTGAAATTTTCTCATTGCCGATATACCGGCGGCCTCGCGTTTCTGCGAATTATCCAACTTCGATACGAAGTACAATTGACCGTTCTTATCGATCGAATAAAGCATAGGCATGCAGTTGTGTCCCTGGAGTATAGAGAAAAGAAAAATTCACGTTCGTAAGGGTGAGATTTAATTTGTCGTTGGAAATAAATAGTGCTTACCGCAGCGATAATCGAATTGGGAGCGACCCAGACGCAGCTTAAAAATGGTAAATGCTCTGTGTTGAGTCTGACGACGGCGTTTCCTTTGGTCGCGTCGGCGACGCATATCGACGAATTGTGCGCAACCCAACATATTCTATTGCCGCAGGGACTAAATGCAACTGCGTGTACCCAACCACCTGGAAGAATATTCAACGATTTGTCATATCTTTGAAAATGTCAATTGCAAAACTCTTTTCGACAGTAGTAAGAGAAGTAAAAATGGTACCGCCGTTCGGTGAATTTGAAAATTCGGCTAGTAACGTCCCGAGCGTGTCCGTGGCGCCCCAGGGACCGGGCGCTGGTGCGTCCTCCACGTCTTTCACGTAAGCACCGAATACCCTCACCTTCCAGTCGGTCGAACCGGCGACCAGTACTTTGTTGTCCGGATGCCAGTCGATTGCCGTAACCGTCGATCTAAGCGGCCGTTTTATGTGTTTCGAGAGCCACCAGTTGTTGTCCGACACAAAGTAACTCACCGATATCGATTTGTCACCGGAACCAACCGCAAATTTGTTTTCTAGAACCATTTTTTTTTTTCTCTCAATATCCACATAAAAATCTTCTACTCGTCGACTTACCCTGAGGTGCCCATTTGACGCACACCGCAGCACGATTTGTTCTCAGCACTACCCAAGCCGGTATCCACTTTCCGTCGTCGCCGAGGCTCCAGACATAAGCAGTTTTGTCCGCCGAGCAGGTGACGATTCTATTGGTCTTAGGCGCCCAGTCTAAGCACATTACGGACATGTCGTGGGCCTGTAGAACATCCGCGGGCTTCCATTGCGAACCCGAGCGTTTATATACATGAACTTGATTGCTCTTTGGACAAACTGCCACTTCTGTCGCAAACAAAACGGAGAGCTTGGAGATTTTCAAAATAAACCAAAATATTTTCTTCGTATAAAACTAAACGTACGACACTTTGAAAACATACCACAATTGAGCGTTTGAAAAAATTCGTTCGTGTCTTTTTTGTGGACAAAGCAAAATTCACAATTCTAAAAATCTTCAAAATAATGGGAAAATCCACATTTTTGTAAGTCAAACCGTGAAATCTTGGGAAAGCAGCGATATTGAGAAATTTAGAATAGAAAATTGTGAGAAAAAAAAAAAAAAAAAAGAAAAAAACGAAAATTTGATAGAAAAGAATAATATATTTAATATTTCTTAAAATAAAGAAAATATCAAGATTTTTCATTACAGTGGAAGTTAAGAGAAAAAAAAAATAGAAAAATAGTAAATGTTGAAAACAACAAACCAGTTCTGTCCTTGTTCCAGGCATGACATGTGATTGTGTCGAGACCAAAATTATAGGATTCCGTCATGTCGGCGTATTATTATTAGTTTTCGGATACAAGTTTTCTCTTTCCAAGTCGTTTTACCGTTTTTTTTCTTTTCCTTTACCGACGACGGAACGCGATTTTCAGAGTGAATCACCGTCGGGAGGAAGTTGACGTTGGGTGCGGCTATCTCACAAGCAAAAGCGATACGGAACGATGACTGAATAGCGTTACACGATCTCGCCGCTCGATAAGCCGATTTTTTTTCCCGTTCAACGGATGTACCTCAAGTTTCCACTGCGGGAAATTCGTGGACCGCTAGTTACCGAGTCTACACGAATTTCCGGAGTCCACAACCCAAATATTCCGTCTCGCTGCTTTTATATTATTATTATTTTTTTTTTATTTAACCACACACTTGAGTCTCCTCGCTATATTGACAGTTCATTCGTCCCATTTGACGGTGGGGTTAGCTCTAGTTTTTTTTTTAGCATAACCACGAAATACGCTAGTTTAGATTCTTTTTCTTTTTTTTCTTCTGTTAGCAGTGCCATCTGCTGTGGTGAATACGAAATTCCAGGAATTCTCAATGGGGATTTCTCTGTCGGTAATAAAGTTACGCGACTTGTAGAAAACTGCATCAACTTTTTTTTTTCTTCTCTCGTGACATATCGCCGTTGGTAACAGAAACTGCAATGAATTTTTGCTCAGAGACTGCTGATATATTAGTGAAAAGCCAAATTTTCTTTCTCTTTGTTAAATTTACGTTTTTTCCACAAACGTCAATAGATACATTCGATTACAGTTTTTCATAGCGATCGCGCGCAATTGGCAACGAAACTTGTAATTCGATTTTTTTCAAGGGTGCTGCTGGACGATTTAGTGATAAAACAAGTTAGTCCAATTTCACTAGCCAGACAAAATCATGTGTTTGATCGATAGAAGTTTTATCAGAATTCTTTATATATATATTTAAATAAAGTAATGTAATATGAGTAATATAGTATGATGAAAAAAGAGATTGAAATTTTGATGCCTCTAGGGTGGGATAGCGCGCGCACGTATTAGCAATGAGGCGCTGCGCGCGCGCGCGCATCAATTACGCGCATGCGCTTTCACATGACGTTTCTCTCAAAGCTTTCGTGAGATTTCGCGAACAAAGCGGACGAACGAAAAATCATTCGATATTGAAGGATAAAAAAAAAGAATTGACACTACATTTGTTCGAGAGCTAAAAATATTTTGAAAAAAATCTCACAAATACTGGGTCAGTTTTAAAATGTTTCTGTGACTTTGTGGATAAGTTAAATTTATTGAAAAAGTGATAGAAAAGAGATATAGATAACTCGGGGAGCAGCGAGCAGCGGTAAGCAGCAGCTGCTGCGACGAATCAACCATCGAAATGTCTTCCGCGATGAAAGATGGTTATGTTTTCCAATGGACAGCGGTCTAACGACAATGGCGGCAATGTCTCCGTCAAAGGTGAGTCGTCGTCGATTTTTTTTTTCCTCGCCCTCTCGTCTCACCTAGTCCTGTCCCGTTCACATAGTGCCGATAATACAAAAAAAAATCCATAAGCCATTTTACACAATCGAAATGAAAGAATCGTTAAAAAACAACAACAACAAGAAAAATCTTGATGGCGGTTTTATTCATTTTTCACGCATATGTGTTTTTCTCGGTGACTAATGACGTTTGTTCGTAAAATACATTCACGATGAACGAGTGAAAATGTCGTGCCTAAAATCCATTTGAGGGTATTCGATGGCTCGTGTGTTTTGAGACTTAGCCACCATTTAGTTGTTTAGTTTTTCGTGCTGTGAAGCTTCTCGGGTCATTTTTTTATAAACAAGGCTGATCAGCTGTGTTGCTTGTCGATGTCACCGACAGATTTAATGTCAAACGACGCGATACTCGGAGATTGATAAGTCTTTCCAACCACCTAAGATCTTTCTTCAAATATCACTAATTTCGAACTTTTCTCTTCATTTTTCTCATGAAATTTCGTGAAATTTCGGCGTGATTTATGGAGAAGTAGTGCCGAAAGATTTCACAATTTCAATTGCTATTCAATACTTGTGTTTGAAATTTTCGGCCGAAGAATTCAATTCTAGGATTATTATTAAAGTTGACAGAATGAAATTAAGAAGAAAAGCAAATGTATAGATTATGAAAAAAAATTTAACGAAAATTTAAATGATACGTGTCAAATGTATTTGTGATTTGACTTTTAGGTGTTTGTTGTTGTATAATGAGACGGCGTGTTCTTATCGAACGATGTTTCAGCGTCGTTTGCAGAAGGAGCTGATGGCCCTGGTTCGCGAGCCCCCACCGGGTGTGCAGGTGGACGGCGAACTTGCGGGTCAGAATTTAACCCAATGGATCGTTCACATGGAAGGGGCCAAAGGTACTCTCTACGAGGGCGAGCAATTTCAACTACAGTTTAAATTCAGCTCGAAATATCCCTTCGATTCACCCGAGGTGACATTCATCGGTGGAAACATTCCCGTTCATCCCCATGTTTATAGCAACGGTCACATATGCCTCTCGATCCTTACCGACGATTGGTCACCCGCGCTTAGCGTACAAAGCGTTTGTCTCAGCATCGTCTCCATGCTTAGCAGCTGTAAAGAAAAGGTTAGACTAAATTTTATCATTCAAATTATGTAAATTTAAGAATGTTTATCGTCATTCTTTTTTAATGAATAACATTGGATTATTATATTATATTCAAATTTAGCTCTAGAAAAATAACTCAATTCATTTTCATTGTAAAGCCATTGCGACAAAAAAAATCTAATTATTTATTGAGAAAATTCATGATTAATAATTAAAATATTGCATTTTAATTGGTTTTTCAAATTCAGTGACAAAAAATTTACCAAATTAATTGTAATATTAATTGAGTTTTTCTAGCGATTGTTGTACAATTGCCAAAAATTTCAACCAGAAATCCATAAATTTTCGTTCACCCGCTTTAATACAAGTTCCTTTTTGATAGTCTTTTGAAAAGAATTTTCAAAATTTTGCTACTCGAATTACTGGACCAAAGCCCGAGACATCCTTAAAAAAATATTATATCAAAAGTAAAACTTTTTTGTTTTTTTTTTTTTTTTCCATTATATTTTATTGTCCAATAACTTTTAGGTGGAGAATAATGAAAAATGATTTAATTTGTAATTGACAGAAAAGGCCACCGGATAATTCGTTCTACGTGAAAACCTGTAACAAAAATCCAAAGAAGACAAAATGGTGGTATCACGGTAAAAAAAACGTCTTTGTTTAATCTTTTATCCTTTGTCATTTGTCCTCCAACTGTTTATTTTTTCCTTTCCGCAGATGATAGCGTTTAATTGCATCAACGGGTAAGCGGTGGTGACTCACTATTTGCAAAGGCCATTTTGCTCGATGGGGGGAACAAAAAACAACACCGCTGCTTCTGATCGAGCAGCAAATCGGGAAGAAAAACCCAAGCGAAAAAATGGGATTAACAGTAGGAAGACAAAAATTTAAGCAAAACAGATAATAAAGAGAAGAAAATAAGAAGAAAGAAAACTGAAAAGCGATGAATTCTAATATTGTAAGGAAAAGAAAAAAAACGAAAAAAAATACCGGAAGCCTGCGAAACGAGTGATAAAAGTACCAGCATCTCCTTCGGAGTCGCTTAACGAGAAAATTGAATTTGAAATAAAACTTGCCGAATGCAAATGAAAAAATGAAGAAAAAATTTGTCGACTCTAGTTTCTAACAGATTATCGAAATAAATTTAATGCTAAATGTGTAATACTTATTATTTAGAGAACACAGAAAAAAATACTAGAGTTTAAGCGAATTTTAAGGGGAACGAGAAAAACGACGAAGTGGAAAAAAAAAGAAAATAAAAACTGAATGAAATATATGAACGAATTATGAGAATTTCGGCTTTTTTTGTCGAGTAGATTGTTGTAATGAAATAGCAAGCGATCGTCTCGAAAAAGAAAAAGTAATAATTATTACTAAAGACTCACTGGTATCGCGATTTTTAAAAGCACAATGCCAATTAGGTATGGGAGGAAATTATAACAAATTCGTCGATGTTTTCGTTCAATCGTTATATATATATATATATATATATATATATATATATATACATATATATATATGTTCGTGACGTTGGAGTGAATAAAACGTGAAATTATTTTAAATTATTAGCTCACTATTTATTCTCTTGATTTCCTATTTATATATTTTGCAACGAAAAAAAAAATGGTTGCCTAACTTTTTGAAAAAAATACGCACATTTTTTAAATTTCGAAGTAAAATTAATTAAAGTTAAAAAATGAATGAAATTCACGGTCTATGCTTTTTTTAAAATTTATTTATTCGAGTACTTTGAAACGACTGAAAAATCTAGAAAAGAATTTGAAATTATTCAAGATCTCGACAACATTGATACTGAATAATAAGTAAATAAATAAAAATAAATATTTGGAAATATGGAATTTCATTAAAATATTTTCCAAAATTGATATAAATTTTTCCTTGTATTAAAAATTAATATTGAAACCTTAAGCTTTTTTTTTGAGTTTATAAATAGAAAATATACTTAGAAATACTACTTAAAAGGTCAAATTCTTTGGGGATAATGTTTTGAAAATAAAGGTAAAAGAATAATGGAGAAGAAAGAATTTGAATATATGATTTTTTTCGCGCGACTGTCGACTAAAAGTTTGACGCGTGCGCATCGCCAATTTTGCTTGCGGCGGCGGTCAGCTGGTGGTGTAAATTAAAAATGGCGGGAGCTCGCGTAAAACTGGTGCTTTTCGCGCATCATCGACAGCAGCATCGGCAAAATAACGCACAAATAACTCTTGAAATAATATATCGATTGAATAAAATAGGTGAAATATATAAAAATGACAATTAACATAGGAGCGAACGTACGAATACACAGACTCGGTCTGTGTTTCACCGTCGTAATTCTTATTCTTTTGTATCTTTATTCAATTCGCGAAACTTCGTACTCACAGATCAACAAAGATGAAGTTTCTTTAAGAAATTTATTGGCCGGCGCTATAAGAGCCGCCGAAATTGGCGCTCTTGAGGTCATTCAGGTTCACGAGAATCCTACATACATTATAGAGAGCAAAGGAAAAACAAAAGAAGGTAAAACTTGGAATTTCACTTTTAGGTTAGTTTTTCAATATAAATATCTTTTATTTAATACCAGACTGGAGTGAAAAATTCGATTTTTTCTTGTTGCGATTTACCAATTTCAATTGGAAATGAAGCATTTTGTTGAAATGCTCGTGCATTTTGTCGCCGCCATTTTGGTTTTAATTTTTTTACCGCCATTTTCGTTTTTTCAAAATAATGGGGGAAAAAAATGTTGGCAGGAATTAATGATCCGGTTACCGGGGCGGATTACAAATCGCACTGCGCGATGTATCACTTCCTCTCGTCGATCTTCCCAGGAGTCGAAGTCATTTCCGAGGAGCAATCGAATAGTTGCGAGCCAATGGAACCTCCGGATTTTGGTGAAGCAGCTAGAACTCTCGAAAATTACGACACCGGTTACGATGTACTCGTTAAAGCTTCCGACGTAACAGTTTGGATTGATCCTCTCGATGCCACTAAAGAATTCACAGGTAATTCATCAAAGATTTTTCTTTGGCTCAAAATTTTTTTTTTTTTTTTTTTTCGATTAACTTGATTTTCTTTTTCTTTCAAGAAAATCTTCTTGAGTACGTGACGACTATGGTCTGCGTAGCTGTAAAAGGCGTTCCTATTATCGGAGTCGTTCACAAACCGTTTCATACTAAACAAACTTATTGGGCATGGGCGGATCACGGAGCTTCAATTAATTTACAAAATATCCCTGCTGTCAGATTTCTTACACGTTTTTTACATTTTTATTAGAGATTCATAAGTTTTATCATTTTTCTTCTTCTTTATAGTCCAAGGAACCAAAAACACCGATTTTGATCGTTTCTCGATCGCACGCAGGACGTGTGTACAACGCGTCAAAAACCGTATTTGGGGATAATGTCAAAATTATATCAGCAGCTGGAGCAGGTAAGAAAGAGAGAAAAAAAGTTATGAATTTTTTAGTCGTCGATTAACGTCTTCTTTTTTTAGGATACAAGTCTTTGGAAGTCGCAGCGGGAAATGCGACGGCTTATATACACATGACAATTATAAAGAAATGGGACGTTTGCGCGGGTGCCGCCATAATAACGTATGTTTCAAATTAAACCGTTCTATATTCCAAATTGGTGCCATTAAAAGAAACACCTTTTAAACCTCGTATGTCAATTATTTTAATTATTTTCAAACAGAAAATGATTGCGAATTCGGTTTACGAAAAGAAACAAAAAAAAAACGTTGCTCACTTTGCTTACTATCGATTGTGAAAACTAAACTGATCGATATTTTTCAAATTCGACCTTCCATTAG
Source organism: Perithous albicinctus (assembly GCA_964016905.1). NCBI lineage: Eukaryota > Metazoa > Arthropoda > Insecta > Hymenoptera > Ichneumonidae > Perithous > Perithous albicinctus. Next base: position 21,063,764 of record OZ024697.1, on the reverse strand, counting down.
AAACAAGATTATTCATGAATTATTTAAATTTTTTAAGAAAGGGCTCTCAAGTAAATTTGCCATACTTACAAATCGTTTTTTAAATTATTATCAATTTTATAATAAATTTTCTAATTAAAAGAAAATAATAATTTAGGGCTCTTGGGGGAACCGTGACAACGCTTTCCGGCGAACCGGCGATCGATTTTGGTCCCGGTGATTCGACGATTCTGGAGCATGGACTTTTAGAAACGATGGACGATCATAAATGGTACCTCGACAAATTCTACAATCTCTGAAGAAAACAATTTCCATAAAAAATCACAAATATATTTTTCACGGAGTTGAAATTTCCTCATTTTTCATTGGACTTTTTTTTTTTTTTTTTCTCCCGATACGCGAATTTTTATTCCAAAGTTCGTGTATATACACACACACACACACACACAAACACACGATGTAGTCCCCTAGTCCAATTTTTTTTCGTATTCTTGTTTTTATTTTCTGTCGGTAAAGCCAATTTAACGCCGACCTTTTTTTTCTGGAGCAGCAGCTTTTTACTATTATTAATCTTTTATTCAGAAGTTAGGGCATCACGATAGGAGCGCTCGATGTAATTCTACCACTTGTGCAATAGTGAAAACGTAAAATAAAGTATTTGAGGGAATTTCAGTTTAATGTTTTTTACCTCACATTTATCCCGAACTACCGGTTTCCGATTTATCATTTTTAAAATTGTTTTTATTTCAAGCGAAGGAATTTTTCAAAAATTCCAGGCGAAAAATTGCATCATTTTTCATTCAAATAATAAGCTTCTTTATTGCTGAAAATGTTTCAAAGTAAAAAAGTAGAAAGAGAGGAAAGAAACGTTTGCATCTGAAATGTTAAGTTTAACATTTATCTAAATTAAATGATTGAAAAAAGGAATTTGTAGAAAATTTGTAATTAAAAACAAAAATTATTATTTAAATTCAAAGAAAATTTGTAACTTATTCATTCCTGTATATTTTTGAATGACTTTAAAGGCGTGACATATTAGAAAGGTAATATATATAAAAAAAAAAAAAAGTGTGTAGGTTGAAAAAATACAAACAGATGTCAGACAAAATTGTGATGTGCAAGATTTTCAATGCAAACATCCAAAAATTGAATGAAATTAATGAAAAATATCTTTAAGACTTGTCAAAATTTTTTTAATTACAGTAATTGGCTATTTATTAATGAAAATGCTGCAAAAGATAGATTTTTTATGAAAATAACATCTATATATGTATATATCAATAGAAATAAATATGCCAACAAAAGAAGGGTCAAGTTATTTGAAGTCTACTTTATGAATGTAGATTTAATTATTCAGTGCTAAACTATAAATCTAGTAGGATTATTTAACAAAATTTAGCATGACGTTTCCTAGTAAAACGTTTATCACACCTGTATTTTCAAATTTCCCGCCCTTTACTAATTGCTGCGCAGCGGTGTTCGACGACGACACTTTATTTTTTTTCTTCCATGCTTTGATATTAACAGGCGTAGAATTAAAGATCGATCAGCCCAATAATAAGTCACCACAACTATTTTCACCCCTTCAATAAACTCTATGGAATTAAAAAAAAAATAAAAAATTATATAACAAACTAACCTAACTTTTATGATTTTATTGTTTCCGATAATAGTCGTAAAACTCGTAAAATAACAATATTTAAGATATGTTGCATTGCTTTCTCGATCATGTTGCCATTATTTTCGCAGATTTAACCTGGTTCAATGTATTTAGTACTTTTGTAAGTTTTTTTGCTGTGATAGCGACAATTTGGGCAGCTCGAGCGGTTGGTGAGGAAAAGGTTCGAAAATAACGGCAGTTTTCATGAATTTAAACTTGAAATTATCGCAATTCTGCAACTTGGGTTTTTTTTTTTTTCTTCATTCAAGACGATTGTGTGAAAAATAACCGATAACCAAGAAAGTTTAACAAAATTTTGTTAAGAAATAATTAAAAACAAAAAAAAAAGATATAAATATAATATTTTGCTATATAATAACAATGTTATGAAATATGTTGTATTGAAAAATGTTGCCGCAGAGGGACAGCGATGATTTTGACAATGAAGAAGAGTCGCTCAAGTTTGGGATTCAAGGGCGTTACAAGGTTGCCAAGCAAAAGTTGATAGAAAAAGTTTTGACTCCTCAGCAGCGAGTGAAAGAAAAAGAGTAAGCGTTAGAGATATTGTAGCTTGAATTTTCCAAAGAAAAAACAAGTACAATTGTATGAATTTTTGCAAAGGAAATAAATAATGGATGAATATTTCTGTTCAGATTGGAGTCAGAGACACTGCAGGCTGTTTTGAAACTATTGCAAGAACGCACAGATATATTTCCATCTCCTACAATGGATGATCTCAAGGAGCAACTAAGCCTTTACAGAGCGTAGTGAAAAAAAAAAAGAAAGAAAAAATTGTGGGTCCAACAAAATGCAATATCTATATTATAATCTAACTAGATTTTTTCTATGCCGCTTCCAATTAAACAGCTAGCAAAAGCATATCTACTATACAGCATGAAATATTGTACAAGAATGTTTAACATGCTATTTTTGATTTATCTCTGATTTTTGAGAGACTTTATACTGTTGATTAGACAAATATACAGGATGAATAACACGCACGTAAATAACTGTCAAAGCTTTAAATAAACGAAAAAATCTTGTCCTGTTTTACATAAAGGGCAAGATTACATTAAATAGTAACATCTCGCATAAATTGTATTGCCCCTCCCTCCGTGGTTGCGCATTTATTCGCATGCGCAATGAGTACAAGAGTAGCTCTGCTGCAACACTTATGGGTCTTGTGTGTGTGTGGTGTGTGTGTATATATATATATATAATAAAAGAGCACGTGAAAATTATTATAAAAGCTCTAAATAAAGGAATGTAGAAAAAAAGTATACTAAATGCGTATATTCTATGCGTATGTCTAAATATAATTGAAGAATTCTTGAAAAAGATGTAAGTATATATTCTAAAGGAATTTAATGCGCGGGCAATTATTGCGTCGGTGGAGTTTAAATCAAATGTAAAAAATTGAAATTTCCCGCGAAACCGCAAGCAGTGTCCTAACCCCAAAATGATAAAAATGATAAAAATGATAAAAATGGTTTGGCACGGACCCGTAGCTAATATTTTCTTATTTTTTTGCCAATAAATACTTTAGTATTAATCCCAGTTGGAAAGAAAAATGCGAAAAGCCGGCTGTTGTCGAATGATCGAACGGCTATGAAAATTTCGATTGTTTAGAAAGAGGGAAGGCCGCACACGTTTTGCAACTTGTATTGTAAAAATACGGCAGTATCGCAGTAAGTAAACAAACAACGAAAAACAAGATAATCAATCGATTGGTAAAAAGAAGAAATAGAAATGAAATTGTAAAAAAAAGACAGAAAAATGAAAATTTAATATTTCAATTCTTTTCTTTTGATTACTTTATTTTGAAATGTAATTAAATTAGAAAAATTGATTAACAAATGGTAATCAAAAATGAAATAAAAAAGATAATAATATGAAAATGTTATTTTTAGAGAAAAAGACTGAAAAATGAAATGAAATTTCATGGACGAGAGGTGGAATTTGAATTAAATGTAGTCGACAAAGGAATATAAATAAATGCAAGATGACTACGGCGGAACACTTTATAAGCCTCATAACTGTCGCGAGTGCTAAAAAATTGGCGACTCTGCTGGTTGTATGCTTCATATTCTATCATGGAGTGATACACCTTATTTATGGTAAATTAGAAAATCAAATTTTATTTGACTAGACAAAAAGAAAAGACAATTTTTCCATGTATTTTTCTTTCAAGGCAGTGATTCCTGCAAATGGTTGCTGCAGGAAGGGCGTTACAAAGGTGACAAGGAGTGGCAGCCGTACGGCTGCATGATGCACCATTATACTCAAACGTAAAGAAAAGATAATTGCTCATTAATAAATAAATAAAAAGCTCTTTGGAAGCTATCGAATTGCCGCTTTACGTTCTGTCAATTGTAAAAATCAAATCGTTTAAATTAGATTATTCAAAAGATCGTCCGTGAATTATTTCAATTTTCCCCGATGTTTTGTTCTTTTGTTTAATAATTAATAATAAATCAAATAAACGATGTAATTTTGTTTTTCAAGCGATAGTCGAAGATGTCTCAGGTATATGGCATTCATGGGACACAAAAATCATTTTGTCTTTACGGGAGATGCTCGAATTCGACAATTGTACAAAAGCTTCGTATCGCAATTCGTGGTCGATGGTAAAGCTTCGGATTCTGCGGATCTTCCGACTCGCTCGGATTTAAATTTCAACGATGCTCAGCTGAGGCTCCACGTGCAATTTCTTTGGAGGCCTAGATTGAACGAAGCGATGGTAGAAGATTTCCGTGGTTGGATGGTAAATATCTTCATTTTTCCAATTTTTCAATATTCTCATTCATTTTCGGTGTTTCAAAAGAATCACTGTTGTAGAAATATTTTGCAGAATGGTAAAGCTCCGAGCATGGTCGTGGCCGGCTGTGGCGTCCAAGATATTCAAGTGAACGATTCGAGCGACTCGCAGCTCTACGCTCAATACAGCACGGGTTTGGTACGTTTGGTTCAACCTGCCGATGCGCTCGTGAAAAATGGCTGCAAATTTCTTTGGATGATGCAAGATCCTGTCGTCAAGGAAATTCTTCCCGCTTATCTCTCAACAATCGACAATAGGCAGATTAACCTTTGCAATAAAGCCGCAAAGGAGGTAAAAATTTCATTAATTTCATCATTTACTCAAATTTATTTATTCAATAGTTTTATCATTTTTGTTTTTTTTTTTTTTTTTTTTTTTTCAAATTTTTCTTTCAAGATTCTGCTGCACAGCGGAGCTCAGTTGTGGGAGAGCGGCAGACTGATCGGAAGTGGAGTTCTGGAGCAGAGTCCCGACGGATATCTCGCCAGTCCTCTGTCCCTTCGTCACAAAGTTCAGATACTATTGAACACACATTGCAACGATCACATGAATTTCGACGACGGCAGTTGCTGCAGTTATCCCGAAGCGGCTACGACCCTTCAACTCGTTACACTCTCGGCTCTCGCATTATGGTAACTGAAAATTCTCTCAAAAAATATCTTTACGAATTGCATTTTTTCTTCTTTAATTGTCCATTCAGAGGCGTTATTCTAGAACGTAAATATTCTGCTTTATTGAAAGAAAAAACAAAGAGACGATTAAGAAATTAAATTTTTCTTATAATTTCCAGTACAACGACGGGTTTGAGTATTTGGCTTTACACAAAAACTTGTCATCATCGTCCGGAGGTGAAATATTCGCGAATGGCTTCGGAGGAAATTGAGGTGGACGAGGAATCGAACGGTGGTGAAACGGCGAAAATCGAGCCGACGCAGACGCACGATTTTTATACACTTATAACGTCACTCGCGCTTTTCTCGACGATTCTCGGTTATTTTTATCTCTGCGATCGTACAAATTTCTTTATGAAGGAGAACAAGTATTACAGCGAATTTAGTTTTTGGCTTCCACTCGGTTATATCCTTGCTTTGGGACTTTTTTTCACGGAGGACTGCGAACGAGGACCGAGGGCACTCAATCGAGAACAAACCGACGAATGGCGAGGACTCATGCAAGCTGTCGTACTTATTTATCATGTAACCGGTGCTAGTAACGTTTTGCCGATTTACATGCATCTCAGACTCATCAATTCGGCGTATTTGTTTCTCTCTGGTTATGGACACTTTTGCTACTTTTGGCATACCGGCGATGTCTCTCTCATTCGATTCGCTAGGGTTAGTCAATTCTTTCAACATTATTTTTCATATTATTCCAATTATAAATTGTATTCAACATCATTTTATTGTCAATTGAGTGGAAAATTCTTTCGCGTTTCAGGTTCTTTTTAGATTAAATCTCCTGACAGTCTCGCTCTGTCTGTGCATGAACAGACCTTATCAATTTTACCATTTTGTTCCGCTGGTATCATTTTGGTTTCTCGTTGTTTATATCCTCGCTTGGCTTCCGCCCCGAGTGCATTCGGCAAGTTTAGCCGAGTACGGTCCTCGAGCTTTGCTCTACCTGGCGCTAAAGCTCCTGGGTCTCGTTTCGATCATAACGATCCTCTACATGTCCGAGGTAATGAAAAAGAAAAAACACACTGAAATTACAAGAAAATCCTCGAGTGAATTTTCCTCATTTTTATTTTTAGGTCTTTTTTGAAAAAGTCTTTGTCACGCGACCCTGGAAAGCCTTGTTCGTCACGACGGACGACGATATTCGTGAATGGTGGTCACGTTGGCGCGTCGACCGCTACAGCGTTGCATTCGGCGTTGCCTTCGGAGCTGGACTCCTCGCGCTTCAGAGAATTGATCATATTCCCGGTAGCGCTTTAGCGCCACTTCTCGCTCTTGTTTCACTCGCGGCTTACACCACTTTCACAATTCTCTGTCTCTCTGTCTCCGAATGCGAGGAAATCCACTCCTACGTCGTTTTTATACCGGTAAATTTAATAGTTCTAAAATTTCAATTCCAAAATCCGAGTAGTTGTCAAAAGTTTTATACTTTTTCCTTTCAGATCGTTGGATACATTGTTCTAAGAAACGCTTCGTTAGCTCTGCGTGGAAAACACTCGGTGCTACTCGCGGGTCTCGGTAGAATAAGTCTCGAGACTCTGGTCGGCCAGGGTCACGTATGGTTGGCTGCAGACTCGCACGGTGTTTTAGTTTTGCTTCCCAGATTTCCGGTTCTCAATCTCCTCGTCACATCCTTTATATTTATCTGCGCGAGCCACGAGGTTCGTTTTTTATTCTTCTTCTTTTTTCCGAATTGGAAATTACCGACTTGGTTTAATATTTTTCTTCAAAGGTTTCAAGATTTAATTGTTTTTTTTTTCTTTTTTCTTTTTTTTTTTTTTCAGATTCACAGATTGACGCACATATTGGCGCCGTATGCTGTGCCAAACGACTGGAGGCTGGTGGCTCGCAATTTGCTGCTCTTCATCGCCGTTCTCGTGCCGATCGGCATTCACGACGGAATGTTTTGATTCCCGAAAGATTTTTTTGATTTTTTTACATAGAATTATTGAATCTCGAGCTCTAAGTCACTACACAATAGAAAGTACTTATTTTTCAATATATTCCTAATGAATATTAAATTATGAATTTAAGGATAACGAAAAAAATTTAGGACAAATTTCAAATGAAATCTTCTGTTTTTTCTCTCCCTTTTTTTTTTTTTTTTTTTTTTTTTATTTATTTAATTAGGTACGAAGCGATACGTGTGTTTATGTACAAAAATCGACGATTGATGATTGTTCGTAGAAACAGTTTACAACTTTTTTTTTTATCACACATGTCCTCGTCACTTTTTTTTTTTCGTCAGACATTTTACAGATCTACAATACAAAGTTGTTCTACATTGATAGAAAAGAAAAGTCATGCAAAATTTCATCGAATTTTTTTTTATTCGTTACCCAAATTTTAGTCCATTTCGATCGCAAAATGCAGACTTTTTTTTTGCGCTCCACGAATATTGAGGGATTTGTAAATTTCTGCCAGCAGAAATGATAATTTACGAATATTTTGTATGTTTATATATGGATTAATTACGCGGTGAGCGCCGTTGTTGATCGAAAATTGAGCGCAGTAATCGGCCGAAATGGCGCGCAGGCGCAGAATGGATCAATAGGATCGTTGAACGATCGTAGCGGAGCGTTTTCGAAATAAAGTTTTAAAGTTTCGTTTGAAGGCGAAAAAAAAGTGAATTCCTATATAAAATCGTATTCTCGTCAATTGAAAACGGACTTTTGGGGTTTATCGTGCTTTACTTGACTAGTATAGACGTCGTAACCAAGAGATATCGTGTTATCGTAAAGAACTCGATATCTCGTGGGTAATAAATAAAAATTAATGAGTTGCGCGGGTGGCCAAACGATCCACTCGGCTATGTAGAGTTTGTGTGCCTTTTCGTGAATTTCTTTCTTCAGCTCGGAGAAATTGCTCTTCTCGAGAATTCCCAAAGTTATGAAAAACATCGCGATGCAAAGCGGCGAGCAGATCAACTGATCGATCACCACTTTTTTCGCTACAATACCTATCGTTCGACCTGGTAATCGTGCATCCAGATAACGATACCAGTGGTGACAAATTATGCCTACGGACATTCCGGATATTGCCATGTTTCTCGTTCGATCGGGACTCCATCGATCCCAGTCTCCCTATGGACAACAACAAGAACTCACGTAATAAATCTACAACCGTAAATATTCGACAATTCGAAAAATTTTGAAGTTTTTAAACTCAAGTTTTTGGAATAATTTGAAAATTCGATAAACACTAAGGAACAATGCAACGGAAGATTTAATTAGTGAAAAAATGGAATAAAAAAGAATATCTTACCTTGAGTATCTCGTAGTGTTGTTCGAGAATGTCGCCGACAGCGGAGAGCGATATCGATATTCCGACATTGGTGTAGAAGAGATTTTTCGGCGAGAAAAGATATTCACGATAATAATTGGCTCTAGCGACGAATAAACTCATTCCCCTTGCGACGTTCATTTTCTAAAACTCAAGAGAGACACATCAATTTAATACAATCTTACAACACTTTGGCTCATAAAGATTTTATAGCTTAAAATCGCGTTTTTTCGCAGCTCTTATTGACATATATCGAAAGGTTATGTCACACGAACGAGAGTGTTACGCCGTTCGAATAATCGTTCAATTTTCAAAATAACGCTTTTTAGCATTCCGAAGAAAAATGTCAATGTTACAACGCTTTTTTTTAAACGACAAATTGAAAAATGGATAATAAATTGTATTTTACCCCCGGAGCGGCGCACGAAAAGTACGCAACCGCCTGATCGGATATCGTGCCAATTCTAACGATTATTTCACGTGACGTTCAATCGTACTTTATATACAAAATTCTTCAATTATCTATAGTTTAGGTTACAAAACAGTTGCAGACTTATTATATAAATTATTTCGATTATGGCTATCTTAAACCTAAAAATAAAAAATAAAAAATAAAAAATAAAAAAAAAAGGAACTTTTTTTTTTTAGGTTACACGTGCCTAATTTAGAAGGAGCGACGCTAGTTGGCGCTGCTTAGAGTGCCATCTTTCAAAAATCTTATGCCGTGTTTTCATACGCGCGACACGTCTCAAAGAAAAATGACAACAATGTCTTTTGTCTTTGTCCATCGTCACTTGTGTCATTTGGCCATTTGTCGCCGTCGCGCTTATCGCTATCCACTACAATCTAGCTTTTTCTTTTTTCACTTTCCGAAATGCTTTGGCAAATATTCAAAATATAATATTACAAAACATTGTGATGGAATAATTCATAGCGGCGCGACGTAAAAAGTTCGCACATACCCAAAAAATAGTACAACATTTGAGTTTGATTGAATCACCAAAATAAGTGGAATAAATAGTTTCAATTTCCAAAGTAACGTATTTAAAATGAACTAAAGCAAATATCAGTCAAGTGTTCCTCACTAGGTTATCTTCCGTAGATGTCGCTTCGAGCGCGAAAACTAACCAATCGAAAGATCCACCATTTGCCAATTAATAAAACGATAAATCGTCTCTTTATTAGAGCTGTAAAAGTGAGAAATATACATTTTTTAAGCACCTTCCGATGAATCCAAGTCGGCAAAAACGGCGTTTTATTGAAAATTCTTTTGAAACAAGTTCTTGAACTTGACCAGCGTATTACGGGAAGCCATTTTTTTTTCTCAGTCGCCGCCTTTCATCCGGTACACGCGGTTGTCGTCACGTCGTGCGTTAAACACCGACACGATTCTGTGCCGCGTTTATCTTGGCGAGCGATACTCCAAAGTGACTACTACGCGAGAATCTTGAAACGTTCTTCCAATAACAGTTGTTTATGGTGACAGAGTGAAAATCAAGAGATGGCGAGATTTGCACAACGACCCGAAAACGCCCTCAAAAGGGCCAACGGTAAGTGACGTCGTCAAGCGAATCGCTCACAAGACGCTCTTTATCTATCGTTGCACGATGCGCTTTTGCAACATGGCCGTTTTTCATGACGAGTCCATCGCTTCGTCAAAGCCACTCCCATGCTTTTTTTTTTTCGACATTACGTCAATTTATATACATTTTTTCGAAACAAACAAAAATTCCGGTTTTCACGTCGAAAATTTTGCAAAATATAATTTTCAACAAGATTTTATCGTCATTTTTGTTGTTGTAGACAACCATATGTTTTTGTGAATATTGTCCAAATTTTCGCGACCAAAATACACAAAGATATTTTCTATAAATTTCCATAGCGATTAATTTTTTTTTACTTGCATACTTTTTTTTTAATTATGCAAATCTTTCGATTTTTTTCTTGTCGTAATTTCGGCGTTTAATAGTAAAGAAAGATAATATTTTGTAGTGATTTGTATGGCAATTTAATTACAACAACAAAAAAAGACTCGAGTATGAAAAATCTGAAAAAAATGTAAAGTTTTTAGAAGCGTTTAACCCAGATCCCGTCCAATTAATTCCATAATTTTTTAAACGCTCACCGAGTTGGCCAATAATACCTGACATGCTTTTTTCTTGTTTTTTCTTTTTTGTATATATATATATATGACATAAATTTTCACTTTTCCTTTCCTTGAAACTGTCTTGATGGAAATAATGGGAAAAAATTATTGTTGGATCTTGATTTTTTTTTTGTCCAATTATAATTCATATTTTTTTATTTCATTTAAAAAAATTAAAAAATGATTAAAACTAAAAGGTGGAAGGGAAATATTTAAAGAAGGAAAGCAAAGATTATTGCTTGTATAAAATGAATAATTAACTAGGCTACGACACAGACCGGTGTGCGCCACTGCGCTCTTATAAAGCTTTAAAAGTTCACGGACCCTACGGCGCTCGTACTGTCATCTCAAATTTTCCACCAAACTGAACTTGTTTGCCGCAAACTTTCCTGGTAACCAATCACTGGACGAATAAAACAATGACAATGATTTTCATCACTCATAAACTTTTTATGGGAGGATTAATATAGTTTAGAAAGATAAAAAGAAACAATTGCTGTTTAGAAATCATTGTAACTTCCAAAGGACTCAACTTTTTCATGAGAAGACATTATGTCCATTTTGTTTTAACTAATTTTTTCTTAAATTTTCACAGGATAAAGCCTTTATAAACTTGTGTAGTAAATTTTGGTATTATATTTTTTTTCTTTTCATTAAAATGAAATTTCCATTTTTGTGAATATTAAGGATTTGGAAAAAAAAAAAAAAAAAAAAAAAAAAAAAAAAAAAAAAAAAAAAAAAAAAAAAGAGACAGATTTAAAATCATGTAAAATTTCGATCCGCAGAATTCATCGAAGTCGGCAAGCCGGCCCGAGCATTGGACACATTGCAAGAAATATTCCGTAATAAAAAATGGACGTACAGTTGGTCAGAATCGGTGTTAGAGCCAATAATGTTCAAGTACCTGGATCTCTGTGTAGAGCTAAAAAAGTCTCACATAGCAAAAGAGGGTCTCTTTCAATACCGAAACATGTTTCAATCTGTAAACGTAGGCTCGTTGGAGAACGTGATCCGTGGTTATTTGCGAATGGCCGAGGAGAAAACTGACGCTGCTCGTAAGCAAAGTCAACAGGCAGTGATCGACATAGACGATCTCGATAATCTCGCGACCCCGGAAAGTATATTATTGTCGGCAGTGAGCGGCGAGGACGCTCAAGACAGAAGTGATCGTACAATCCTAACGCCATGGGTAAAATTCCTCTGGGAATCTTATTGCCAGTGTCTCGAGCTATTGCGTACAAACGCTCACGTGGAAACTCTCTATCATGATATTGCCCGAATGGCATTTCAATTCTGCCTCGAGTACAATCGTAAAACTGAGTTTCGTAAGCTTTGCGAAAAGTTGCGAAAGCATCTCGAAGAGATCTGCAAACTTCCGGCGCTTGTCTCAAACGTCTCAATGAACAAAGCCGAGACGCAACAGTTAAACTTGGAAACTCGGTTGAATCAATTGGACTCGGCGATTCAAATGGAACTCTGGCAGGAAGCATACAAGGCTACCGAAGACATTCACGGTCTGATGAATCTGTCGAAAAAGCTGCCAGTACCAAAAACAATGGCAAATTACTATCAAAAACTGGCGATGGTCTTCTGGAAAGCTGGAAATTATCTTTTTCATGCTGCGGCGTTGTTCAAACTTTTGCAGTTATCGCGCGAGATGAAAAAGAACATGTCGCCGGAGGAGCAACAGAGAATGGCGAACAGAGTACTTCTGGCTACTCTGTCGATTCCCTTGCCGTCGGCCCATCCGGAATTCGATCGTTTTATCGAAACGGACAAGAGCCCATTGGAGAAAGCCCAAAAACTCGCTGTTCTCTTGGGTCTCTCGCAGCCACCGACGAGGGTTTCCCTTTTGCGCGATATTGTTCGTATGAACGTTGTAAATTTAGCCTCACCCCAGCTTCAGGAACTTTACTCCTGGCTTGAGGTGGAATTTCATCCTTTGCAATTGTGCAATCGTGTAAATTCCGTGATAACGACTCTTCAGGTTGACGAAACATCGCCGCTCGCTCAGTATGTTTCTGCGCTTCAGGATGTTACGCTGGTGCGTTTGGTCCACCAAATATCACAGGTTTATCAGACAATTCAGTTCGTGCGTCTCGTTGAGCTCGCCAAGTTTACCACGGATTTTCATCTTGAGCGTTTGCTCGTTGATTGCGTTCGTTACAATGATATGCAAATTAGAATCGATCACGGCAAGCGTTGCGTACACTTTGGCGTTGATTTGAGCGAAGCCCAGCGCGAAGATCATCCGGATGGTCCGGTTCTTCAAGCTATGCCTTCGGAGCAAATAAGATGCCAATTGGTGAATATGGCCACGGTTTTACATCGCGCCATTAACGTTATTAATCCGAACAAGAGGAAACAGGAGAGGGAAAAGCTTCGTAATTCACTTGTCGCGGTTTATCACGAGACTAAACTTAAGGAACATCATCGTATATTAGGAAGACAGCATATTATCGAAAAACGGAAGGAATACATAGAGCAGATAAATACTATTAGAGAGGAAGAGGAAATGCGTAGGCAGGAAGAATTAGCTAGGCAGCAACAAATGGCAGAGAAAAAGCGTCTGGAAATCGAAAGGGAGGAGAGGGAACGAAAACGACAACAGAGCGAAATACAACAGATCAAAGATCGTCACCTTAAGGAAAAGATGCAACAGATATCGCAGACAAGTCATGGACAAAAGGTTTTGAAGAAGTTGGACGAGGATGAGATTAAGAAACTTGATGCCGAACAGATTGCCGCCAGGGAAGCGGAAGAGTTGCAGAAGGAACGCAAGGAGATGCAACAAAAGTTGAAATCGCAAGAGAAAAAGGTCGATTATTTGGAGAGAGCGAAGCGCATTGAGGAAATTCCGCTGCTTGAAAAAGCTGTCGAGGAAAAAGCGGAACAGGCGAAACTCAGATGGGAGCAACAGGAACAGGAAAGAATTCTTGCGGCTATTGAGGAACGTAAGGAAGCTGTTGCGACGAGGGAAAGGATGGCCAGGATGAAGGAGGATCACGATGAATTTTTGGCTAATCTTTTGGCGGAAAGAAAGAGCGTTTATCTTGAGAAATTAAGGGATTTCGAGAAGACTTTGAATGAGGAAAGGGCAAGGAGACTTCAGGAAAGGCGGATACTGAGGAGGGAGGAAAGAAGAGAAACTTGGATAAGGGAAAGAGCCGAAGCTGCGGAACGGAAGAGACTCGAAGAAGTGCGTATTAGGCAGGAAGAGGAGCGATTAAGGATGGAGGAGGAAAGGGCCAAGAGGGAGGAAGAGGAAAGGGCAAGAAGGGCCGAGGAAGAAGCGAAGGAAGCTGAAAAACTTGCCAAACTTGAAAAACAAGCGGAAATCGTTAGACAGAGGGATGAGGAAATTGAGAGAAAATTTGCCGAACAAAGGATCAAGGATCAAGCTAGCGCTGAACCTTGGCGACCTAGCCGCGGGGCGTATAATCGGGGGGATCGAGATGCAGCACCACCGAAATCAGCAGGTGAGATTCTTTTTTTTTTTTCCCCCTCAATAATGAGTAATTTTCGAAAAACTTATATAATTACAATTATCAGCTGCTGGAGAAGCAAGTTCTTGGCGCAGCGCAGCCAGGGATCCAACTAAGGACGATGATTCCGCTGACAATCGATTTAAGCGCAGAATTATCGATCGCGGAAATCCCGACGACGAAGGTCGAAGCAAACCGTAAGTGATGCTCATGTATTTCATTTTCAATATTACTTTGCATATTTCTAGCATCTTTCTGTGTTTACAAATATATCTCATATTTTATTATATTCGGGTATCATGAAAACTTTGATACATTTTTATTCTGGACATTTTCAGTTGGTTCAATGCACCGAAACGTGGCGATGACGTACGAAGCGAAAGACTCGGAGAAAGAGGAGATCGGGATAGACGCGACATGGCACGAGACGATAGGCGCGACGAAAGAGGAGGAAGCAACTTTGACAAATCTGGCTCGCGCGGCGTGGTAATTATTTTCATAACAATTTTTTCTTGTAAGATTTATATTTATCATTTACTCTGATATTAGCTGCAGTTTTTTGAGTTTAACAAAAAAAAAAAAAGTTTTTACCCTATTCTACAATTCAATATGAAATTTTTCAGTTTTTAATTTTAAAAAACCTTTGATTAGTTCATAATTAGCCGGATACTTTCGATCTAGTAACATTTTATTATCATGATGTTAAATACGATAAAAAAAAATTCATTTTGAAAAAAATATAATCCTAATGTATGCAAAGTGTTTCGGAATTGACATTGAGTTTTATTTTTGTTAATTTCCAGGGTTCTGGAAGTTCGTGGCGCGAAAGCCGCAACGTCGAGCGTCCGCCGATGACGCGCAGAACCGACGACCGTATGCAACGTCCTCTTGGTCGCGACGATCCCGAGAAGCCCAAGTTCCAGAGCATGCGTTCATCAACAGCATCGGATTGGCGTCGAGGTCCAGTCGCATCTCAAGATTCACCTAGAGAGCCACTCGGACGTGATCCGCCGTTAGTCGCATTCTTTTTTTGTTTTTTTTTTTTTTTTTTTTTTTTTTCTTAAGGATAACAACATTTTTGGTCGTTAATGATTTATTGAATTTTAGTCTGTCGAGTTCTCAGCAAAAAAAATGCGTTCTTTTTTTACCTTTTAACTGCCAATTTATCTTTTCGTCGACTTTAAGTGGAATATTGATTAATTTTTTTGTTTAATTTCAGGAAGCAAGAAGAGCGCAACGACGAAGTAAGATTGAAACCCGAGGAGAAAACGGATTCTCAGCCTCCGGAGGAAGATGGCTGGTCCAAAGTTGCCAGCAGACGTTAAAAGATTATCGCTAATGGACTGCCGTTAATCAACGCTAACGCGCAACGCGTTCCACCATAATCGGAGCGTAAAATGATTAAGAAAAATTAGAATTAAAAATATACCAGAAATTGTGAGGTCTCGATTTTCCATGGCGATTTTTCCAACCGATTTATCGCAAATAATTTACATATGTGTAATGACTACGATATATTGAGAAAAAAAAAAGCTAATGTAAATCATTAGACCAGCGAAATCTTTGCTTTTCTTTTTTATTTTTTTTTTTTATATTACGCGAAGGATTTTCAAATATTTTGTCAAAATGCTTTTTACAGCTTCCAAGGAAAATCGGGCCTAATGCGACGAAAAAAAGGTGTATAATTGTAAGAACGAGGATCAATCGGTCAATTGTCATTGGCCTCGGAATGGCAGGTCGATAAATCCTCTCAATAATAAAGTTTTCTTGTATCTTAAAAGCATTTTTACTGTTGTCAAGTCCATATCTCATATTTTCTACGAAAAACCAACAAGTTTTGTATAGACTGTATTTGTTTCCAAGCATTATCTTTATTGTCAGTTTACATAGTTAACACAAGTCATTACATCGTCTCTTTCCATTAATTTTCCGTCGAATCGCGTAATAAATAAGCCTAAAATAAAGGAAAAGCTCATCCCTTCGAAACTTCACACTATTTACACGCGCTTTTACATACTTAATAGATTAATAGCTTTAAATAGACTTAGTCCTATTATTATTACATTTTGTGTAACATTAATGAGCGACGGACACGCGAGAAAAGCGAATAATTCGCTAGAGTCTCGCGACTCGTAAATCCAAAACGTATTTTCGCATTTACGTACAAGAAAGTTCCATTTGTTTTTAGTGATTTAAAAAAAAAAAAAAAAAATGAACCTTACAATCAATAGAGTATTATGGCCGCTGCTGTTTTTTTTTTTCCCAGCGCTGTAATTGGTTCGAGATTGATCGATTTTTATTATTCACTATTCGATACTTAATACTCGGTATCCAGCACTTGGTATTCGACTTTTAATGCTCGGTATTAATTATTCGCTGTTTAGTACTCGGTATCGAAAATTGAATACACAACATTTGGCGTTGGCGTTATTTACTCTGCTCTCAATTTCCGATATTACAAGTAATACTCGGATTTAGTGTCATTTTCAAGATGACTATCAATTTTTCGTACAAGGACTGTCGAATTTCGTTTTTTTTTTTTTTTCATGAAAAAAATAAAGCGCAAGTTAGGATTTTTCGATTTATCATCAATAAAGCATTATGGCCGCTGCCGTTTTTTCCTCGAGCGCTGGAATCGGTTCGAGACGTTCGTCCTTCTCCCTTCCGGAACCCCAACCCACCAGTGCTATGCTTATCAGATGAACGAGACCCGCGCTTACGACCAACCTGCAATAAATACCGACAATTATGAAAAATTCTTAGCGAAATCTTTTCTTATTATCAATTCTGGACTTTTACGTTTTTACGTTTTTTCTTAGACACATATTAGAAAACTATTGTTAGGAAAATCTATTGAAATAATGAAGAAATATTGAAATAGGTTGGGCCTGAACCCCCTTTGTTTGTTGCGATTTATAAAACATTTTGTTTTCTTACCAAAATGAGTAACCGAGTTCCGCACTTGCCTCGCTGGTCCACATATTGTCTATGTCCTCCTTTGGCAACACGTTTCCGTACAGTTTAGTGTAATACTGAGCGAGCCACGTGGCTGCGCTCGCCACGCACAACAAAACTACAAAACAAAAGGATAGTAAAAAATAAGATTTCTCCTTGCGAATTAACATTTTTATTTCATGTAGTAAAAACGAAAAATGTTCTTCCTATTGAAATATCATTGTATCGTGTACTAAATATTTTGGAGAATATTACAAGGAGAAAAAAAAAAAGTGCTTTTCTTTAGAGAGAATTTTCTTTGGTTTCTCTGCTACTCACGCGTTAAAATATTCATCAGGTAAATTCCAGGAACGGAGAGAATTTTCGATCTTGGCGAAGTCGCGGTATTGAAAACTGCGAGTAAGGCTGAGAGAGCTGCTGCAACCAGAGCACCGCAAGTTGTCGCCAAAGTTCCAATCCAGAGGCCATACGACATCACCGTTGGATCCTGACGAATCATTTGAGGTACTGTAAACAGCAAGAAAAATAACGAATAATCGCGATCACGTTTTATAATACAAATCGAATTCTCATTATAGAAGAGATAGAAGGACGTCGGGATAACATAGTCTGTTGCATAGAAATTGTGAGTACCGGGAGTATCTTGGAATACAGTTAAAGCACGCGCTTCGAGACGATAATTATATTAAGAGTCCGCTTGTGTCGCATACACGATGTAATGAGACACGTACTCGACTTGTTCGCCGCGTGCTTCTACGCCTTCTAATCCCAATATTTCGCGTCGTGACCTGCCTCAATCAGCATTACCAGTTGATCAAATGGAAAGGACTTTAATTCTAGTCTTTTTCTCATCGAATTTTCTCCTTTTTAGTTCAATTATTAAATATCATTTTTCTTCAATTTACAATAATAAATAAAAACAACGAAAGACTCGGAAAATAACTTAATCAACTACAAGCAAAAGAGTTGAAATGATTTTTTCGACAAAATTTACCACTTATCTTCTTGTTTGAAATTATTTTTCTCTTTTTTATATTCTTTATACATATATTTGAAGAATATTTTAGGGAATTTTTCTTTTTCTTCTTGTTAATTTTCGATCTTTAAAAGAAACCCAAAAAACTGAAGTAAAAGCTTGAAAAGATTTGAGAATGGACGCTACTGCAATGGGAAGCGGATATCGCGATCAATTGGAGGACTTAATCATCTCTCGTTGTCTGATCTCGAGCGCGTCTCACGACAGACGACGAGCCGTGTGCTTCGTAAAATAGTATGAGCAGAGAGGAAACGACGGGATGAGTCCGTCTCTCTTGCCGGTTACAATGCAGCTTGTTCGCTCGAGCTCCGTTTGCGATGGTCACTCGACCGAAAACTTTCCAGCGGCTCCGCGCGTCCGCCAAACGCCTCTTGACGCCACAGGCTAACCAACTAAATGCCAGTTCCAAGGAAAGAGAGCGAGCGTAATTTGCGTTATTATTCGGCAAAAAGAGTCCTCGCCGACACATGCGTAACAGAATCAAGCGGGCCAACGACACAAAACGTGAAGAAAAAAACAACAACAACAACAAAAACGAGACTCCAGAAGTTGCACATTGAAATATACGGTAAATTAGTAAATTCCTAAATTTGGCAAACGAAAAAGTTTCTACCAATATCTCAAGGAAATTATTGCTCAACGTTTGCTCGTTGACAGGGAAACTAAATAAAAGAACTCCTTAAACTCCTTTCTCCGAAAAATAAACCGTTTTCAAAGTAAGCTCCCGGCGATATTATCATTTTTCATAGCCATCTGAACTTTCGAATTTCACAAGAGATGTCTTTCACACGGCGTCCGCGAGCTATACATTCGTGTGTATATATATATATAATAATAATAATAATAATGAGAAGACGCATTATTGTGCTGCCGGTGGTTCTAAAATATCTCAACTATCGACACATTCATATAAATCGAGGACGTGTTGATCGTTTATTTTATTCGATTATCAAGCCGTAAAAGTTCGATTTTGTTCGAATTTGCGTGATTTGAGGAGGATTGCTAAGATCATTAATTTTCAATACTAATAATGCTAAAAAGTCGTAAAAAAAATGAATTTTCAAAAGTAAAGTTCCTTGAATATATATATATATTCTTTTTAGATATTGTCGAAATGTTTCGCATTTTTTAATGGTTTTTCGTAAAAAAAAAAAAAAAAAAAAAAAAAAAAAAAATTGAAATAAAATAGTCTGTGCATCAAGTTAAAGCGGGTAGCCTCATTCTGTGTAGGACTAAAGCGCGCACCTACGTTTACGATATTGCTTCCCAATGACACTGCGACGCTCTCGATTTGTCACTTTTGCACAGGTCATCGTTTACGAAAGTCGAGCGGGACGTAGAAATTGGGGCCATGCGATATGCGAGTATTGCCATGTCACGTGTCGCATATGGCTGGGTAACACGTATTTTCTTGTTGCTGTAGAAAAATGACTACGATTTACGGGCTGTAAGCTGCAATAATTAGAGATGAAAGAAGCGTATTGAATTATCGGTAGTTGGTAGTCGATTGGCTATTCCAACTGTGATACTCGTTATTCAGAGAAGGATATTCGATTTTTAATATCAGACATTTCGAAGCTGGTATTTCAATTTTAATACGGCATTGTACTTTGAATATTCGGGAGATATTTTAAATTTTCAGTGTATTGACGCGTAATACCGCGAAGATTGAATTTTCTTCTTACCGGAAATGGGATAAGTTCGCCATCCGTAGGCGACGTTCAGTTCTTTTTTCCCGTGCAAAAGTCCAAAATGTACTCTTCCAGCGCTCTCCTGTGGATTGGGCGTTCTCCAGGGTCTCGCTTCGATCCAGTGTTGGGTTACGAGAGCCGCGCACACGAGGCCACCGCCCAACAGCGAAAGAAAGAACGTCGCGAATATCGTTCCTCTTCGAAACATCGATGTCATTCTTGGATCTCTTGGTTGCTGATTATTCCGATGAGGTGACCGGTGGTCCACCCTCGTCACGTTCTTTAGAAAATTCGTCGCCAATACTAGAAGAATTGTACATTTTTTTTCTTATTTACATGAAAATTAAGTGATTTATAAGTCTTTTTGTTGTTGTTGTTGTTTTTGTGGAATTATTCATTATCACTATTCATAAATGAATTTATTCATATTTTTGTGGAAAAAATGGAAATGGCTCAGTGATTTACAAATAATTCGTTTTTCTTGTTGTTTTAATTAATGAGATAAATTTGATATTGTCGAGGCTAACCGAGGTTGTCCTCGTGTTGGAAAAGGTAAATCATCGGCAACGATTCAAGTAGTCGAGGGAATGAAACGCAAGAAAGACGCGTATGCGCGAGCGAGCATAAGTCACGCGTCAGGAGACTCGAATGCCGGGGAAATAGTGTATGTATATCTTGTTACTTATAGCAGCTACGAAGAAGAAGGACATTGCTAGTTGATAATACTAATGGTGGTATATACCAGCGAGACGTTATTATAGAGATTTGCTTGTTTGCAGTACTTGGATAGTGCAATTCTGCGTCTATTGCAATTGAGACATCGATCGAAATGATAATTTTTTTTCATCATTATAACGATGCTGCTCGATATATCTTTGATTACGATAGTTAGCTAATCAAGCTAAAATTGTCATATGTTATATGGAGAAAGAAAGAAAGAAAGAAAGAAAGAAAGAAAGAAAGAAGAAAAAATGTTACCTTGTCGTTGAGCTTCGTCGAAGCTGACCTGACTGAGACTCTTGGAAAATTCACCCTGTTTGACTTTTTCCGAAAATTCGGCGGTGCTCAATTTCTTTGAGAACTTGACGCGGTAATTGGCAACGCGTTGTTTCCCGGGTTTCTGGAGCGACGAGGCTTTTCTCGGTCGTCTCGCGAATGTGTACGGTATCGTGTAGGGTTGCGCGACGTAAAAGTAAATTGGTCGATAATCCTCGTGTAATTGTTGACTCTGATGATGCAACGGATGTTGGGGATGTCGATAATTTGGGGCGCAACTTATGGCACCGCTGCTCGATGATATTCCCGCTTGACCGTTGTAAATACTCGCCGGACCACCGTTGCTACGGTTGTAAGAATTTTTGTAATAATTCTTCTTATTGTACGGTAGTCCGTAATGGTTCGGCGGTTTTCGCCAATTCCCTTCCACGATTTTCGCTTTTTTCAGGCCTCGTCGGGCCTTTTTCACCGATTTTTCCAACCGATTCACCGTGATATCAAGCTTCTTTCCTTTTTACCACTTCATATTACAAATTATATTTTCCTTCACTTTCAGTCTTTTTTAACACGAAATTCTCGACTAATTCTATCGTTTGGAAAGTTAGTCAGCGTGCCATATCGAAGCGTCAGTTTTTCAGCTTCGAGGCCTCTCCAACCTGCAACGGAATAATTAATCCATCTGTTAATTGAAATTTTCGCCAAGTCACGGATCGTCGGCAACACTTGATAGCGGCTTATTTTTTATTATTACAATAAACAAACGTTAAACGTTGTCAATTAATTTGCCAACTTTTAACGTGTTCGCGTGTGAAATATCTCTATGTTGATAATTTTCGAGGCTTCGCGAGACTATTATTTCGGAAAATCTCATTTTTTTTCTTTCTTTATTTATTTTGCCGCGCTCGGTGCTCGTAACCGACGCCCGTAAAATTGGCCACGCGACGATTCGTCGTTTCACGGTTGAGTCACAGCCGCGCCGAGCGCTTTTACCGCACCGCGGCAAAAATCTCTCGAATCGTCGTTATCGTGTCGCCGACAGTTGAAATAAGTAGCTACCTCAATGAAAACACTTGGTTCCGGGAGTTTGGCCATTCGCGAGATCCATTCGTAAAATCCAAATTTCCTGCGTTCGTCGTTGCTTCGAACAAACTGAATGGACAATCTATTTGGTGCATCGATTGATAAACCTTTAACAAATTCTCCTTGGTTTATGTCTATCGATTTGTTATAGAAATCGCGTCTACAATGCTGCATTGCTGGCTATATATTCCGTAGATTCGAGCATGTGTAGAAAAATTCGTAAGCTATAATTTGCTTTTATTTCCGAACTTTTCACTGAAATTTCGAGCATTTTCAGCTCTCGGCTGCAAGCTTTTCACCGCTTTTTTTATCTCTAAGACAGAGCTCGAGTTTTGACGCGCGTGTCAAGCAACTGCACACATGTATATTGACTTGTAGTTGTACTCGAGTATCAAGGAATGACACGGAATAACGGGATTCTCTGGACGTTGCGGAGAGCTCGCGACGCCCCGCGCTTCTCCTACTCTCCCTTGCATTCCGCTATCTTTCTTTTCTCAATCCTCCCTACTTGATCTCACTCGCTGCAACGGAGTCGCGAGTCACCTCGTTATCGTCTCACATTTCACCACTCTCTTTCACAGAATTCTTCTCAACCGATAAATTCACGATTCAAGACAACGCGCGAGAGGACGTAAAATTCTCAAGCGAAGCATCCAGAAAACGAATCGAAACGTAAAATCGTTGTTTTATCAATTGACATGAAATATTAATAAACGATTGATTTTTCTTGTCGTTTCCTTTGGTGAATTCGCTTGAATCTGAAGCCTCCCGACGTAACTCGTTCTTAGAAACTCTAATAAAAGGTCAACGGAATATAAAAAGGACGGTGAATCGTTGTTGGATAGCCTTGGCCGTCGAGAGACGAGGCATGCAATACTGGTAAGACACACCGAGAACGCTCGAGCATCGAGGCATCGAGAACAAGCACATAATGGCTATTCCTAATAGGTATAAACGCCTCGAGCAACCTCTCCGCTGCGCAAAGATATCCGCGAGATTCTTGTTACGGCGATTCAGCCGTATCAATACGCTAGCTGCGCCGCTATTCTACAATTCTTCTCAAGCAGCGAGCAGCGTGTGCGTTCCATCAAAGGCTTTCGACATCGTTGGAATACGTTCCAACTGTGTGCCACGACTCGTGGCGACGACGACGACGACGACGACCCCAGTCTACTCTACGCATCGACACTCGACCAAACTTTTTTCAACTTTCTCGTCGTCTACTCTTCGAACGCGAGGCTAGCACTCTCTATTTTCAATATCTTCCTTGTAAGGCTATTCAGAATTTTTCTTAATCTATTTTAGTTAAGCGGTTGACGTTTTTTTTTTTTTTTTTTTTTTCATTTTATTCAATTGAATTAATTCGGAATTTTTCGAATTTCCATTCACGTTGAGCTTCCGAATTTTGAAGCTTCTCGTAATGAAAATTAATTCACTCGAATAGCTTGAAAAAATCCTATGGCAATACAAGAAAATATTTAGCTACTAAATTTCTTAAATAAACTAATAATTTAATCATTTAAAATGCATTTAGAGGAAAATCGCAGTAAAAGACGTTTAAAAAAAAACGTGAAAAATGTAATATCTCGTGACAAAATTGATTTTCCAAGCCTAAAAAAAATGCTGACACAGAATACAAAGAGGTGTTTCGATATAGCTGTATAACTTATGCGGTATCTCAGATTCGAAACAAAGTATACGCGATAAAAGTGAAACCGTCCGGAGGGATCGCGAACTCTTGCTGGCCTTCTGACAGGAGGATCATATATATATATATATAGCAAGTTGTACGAGTTTCATAACTTCTGGCACGAGATAATATGCTAATGCGAGTTTGTGCGAGATGTAATCGGAGAATCATCCGGGCGAACGTGATATCCGTGGTTCGACAGAGGTTCTCCAGGCGGAAAGCTTCCCGGTTCATTTTTGCCTCCCGCGTGGAAAGATCCGCGGCAACTCGATCGGATTGCCTGTTGCATTCGAACCGGTTCGAGTTACAATATTCGTCATGCGGAAATTTTAACATTTTTCTTTTTATAAAAATCTTTTAGAAACTAAGTATATCACTCGCGGCATATTTGAATTGTACACCTCGGGCCAATTTAACACCATTGATTTCTATTAACCTCGTTAGGACATAACGCGTTTGCATCTGCTTTTTAAGCTTTTTAAGCGTCTGTAGAGTGGAGGATATAATAGCTTGTGTGAATAATTCAAATGTGTCAAAATAACGAAAGTTACTTAAGACTTTTGGAGTTGCTATTGGCAACGACTGGATGGAGCTTTACAGGACGTGAGGAATAATGGAGAGAGGCCGTGTTTAAACGTCTTGCACTCCGTTGCGACCCAGTTTCTCACTGCGGACCGTATAAACGCGGCTCTCTCGCTCTCGTCGCGTCTGTTCCACAACGGCTCTTCCTCACAAATAATATATATATATATATATATATAAAACCAACGACCATTCTATAAATCCTCAAATGCTTTGTTAGCCCAATATTTATAAAACTCAACAAAACTTGAAATTGTTCTAAATATACATTTGTTATTATCATTTTTGAGTTGCAGTAGACGCGTAACGGCGTTTCATATTAATGAAAAGCAACTGTGAATTTGTGAAGGGGAAATACAAAGAACGCGTACAACCAAGAGAATGTACAATGAGCATTCGAGTAACGAAGATACCCACGGAGAACGGAATCTCACGTTAATTTTACCTTGATAATTTTATACTAGTCACATTAACGTGAGATTTTTCAGCTCGGTAAAACATAAGAAACGGATATACAGTCGTGTGTCGCGCAATATCTTCTTTGCAAATTTTTTATATCGCAAGAGCAACAAAAAAAGGAGAATTATGAGATAGATTTTTTTTGTTACCCCCAACGAGCACATAATAATTAATCTAACAAGGTAATATGAAAATAGTATAGTATTTTCGTATATCATGAAATATTGAATAATCGTTGAAATAATTTTCGAATAAATAAACACTACTTTACAAGTATTATAAGGATTTCAAGTTTTATTCCCGATGCATATTTCAATTGTACACAATATTACCCGTAACTATAGGTGTCCGTACTATATATTAAATTAATAATGTCATTTCGCTCGATGGAAAAGAAATAATTTATTAAATAACTTGGTAATATTGAAAAAGATTTGCTTTGAAAAGTTGATTTTCCCATTTTCGATTTTTCTACAATAACCAATTTAGCGCAATTAATTTGAATTAGCGTTAAAAAAAGATTCGTACAGCGTCGGCATCGTTTCCGTTTCGTTCGCCTTCCTCGCACTTCCAGGACTCCTCCTTCGGCATTTTATCCATTAATTTAATCCTCTTTGCGAGCCTTTTCATCGCTCGAGATAACCACAATTTTTTATTAATCCATTGGCACTCGCTTCGTCAACGCACAATTTCCTTCGTTTTCTTTTTACTTTTTTCGAGACTAATGAAACTTTTGACAAGCCGTGAGAATGAAAAAAATGAGTTTCTCGTACATAAGAAACAGACGCGTTGCGGGGGCTTCGCGATTACTGAACATCAGTGAATATTACCGAGGCTCGTTCGGGTAGACAACGCGCTGAGCAACAGCGCGAGGAACGTCAAACCGGTAGTGGAACGAGGACTCACCCGAGGCTCTCATTGGCCAATCGGCGGACACCTTCGGACCCTTGTACCTGTTTATACTTTTAGGCCTTACTCCCTCCATTCGTTGGATCACCGATCCAGATGGCAGCACGTTCAGGCACACAAATTTCAACGATACCAAACATTTTCTTCTTCACAAAAATATATTTCTCATTTCCTATGACAGACAAAATGTAAGCCACAAAAACAACAGATATATAGATATATATTTTAAATAACATCTTTTTTACAAGATCTCACGAAAACAAAAATCTGTCTGCAAGAAAGAAAAAGTAAAATTTTATATTAATTGTCGGGATTTAATTTTTTACGAAAACATTATCTTTGCAATTATTCGTTGACTAATTAAAAAGGTCTTGCTGCATTGGAATTAAGGAAAAAAAAAGTTATGTGCCGTTTGCGAATAGGTAAATATTTTTTCGAATATATTTGTACTTTGTCGACGAGACAAGGACAAGTTGTAAGCTCTCTCTCTCTCTGTTACGGGTCCGGCCAAGTGGAACACCTGCCGACTATCAGGAACGGAGCGAAGACAGGTGATGATGTGTCTAACGATCGGAAGACTCAGTCGACCGTGCGATACTTTCGTCCTCCACCCAATCGCAATTTAATTCAATTATTTGATTTTTTCTCCTCAGCCTGAATTTTCACGCAAAAACAGTTATTCAGCGTAAACGAAACTCAAGTGATTGTGCAAAAAGAAAAGAATAAAAATAAAAAAGATTTGTTAATATTTGAAAGTTGAAAATTGACACTTGACTAGAACATAACTCCCAATGCCGGTGTATCGGTCGCTATGTCGATTTTGGTTTCCGCTCGATCGCTATTGACCATTCTTTCCCTCCAGGCTATCAAAAATATGCCCCCTGCCTCGAGGATAAAGGGTAGAAGCAAAATCCTAAAAAAAAAAAGGAAAAAAATATTAATAATTATTAGCGATCAAGATAATCCATCGATTAAATTCCCCAGACAAGCGATTAACGATCAATTATGTTTTCTTCATTGATAAATAATGAAAATAATCTTTTTATATCTCAATGTGAAAAAACGAAAGTTTCGAAAAGTAAATTAATTTTAACTTTACATTCTTCTTTTTCAATTACTCCAACTACCGATCAATTAAATTGATAATAATAATAAAATGTACTTTTTATGCGTTAATTATAATGCGAAGAAATGATCAAGTCCGGGAAACTGAATTTCTTCATTTATTTCTATATAGTTTCATAATAATTTTCAAATAATTTTGACTCGGAATAATAATGAAGAAAAATGAAGTATATTATTAATTTATTTACTTTCGTGATGAATTGTTCGTTTTGGTGAAATTACTTTAATGACAAATTGAATATCAATAAAATTACCAGTAGGAATATTGAAGCCACGATTCAGATTTGTAATCTCCGACTAAAGTGTCGAATATCGAAATGTCCTTTTTTATATATGCATCGAAAGAAATTCCGTAGAGCAGCAAAACGAAAAAATTGGCAAGCAACGCAGTGGCATTTGCCAGATAAATGCCTTGAACATTCAAGTACGTTTCGATTGGACTGTTTATGCAATTTATTACCGACAGAACGACACTGCCGACGAGTGTAATCATCAGGATGATAATAAAAATTATCGTCGTCACCCAAAGTCCGGCGTTCGCGAATACGCGTTCGTTATTGGTGCCTGAAAGAAAAAATCGTAAATTCAAAATAACGACGATAATTAATTTATTTATTAAATTAATGATGAATTTATTTTTGAAAAAAAAAAAAAAAAAAAAAAAAAAATTAAGTTTCCGCTTTTTTTTTACAAACCCTCGGAAACACGTGGCTCAAATCTGCTGGCAATCTTTCTATCACTTTTTTCTGGGATACATAGAAATTTTGGTATCTTTCCGTCAATGAGATGCTGCACTTCCGTTTCCCTAGAATCTTTCGTCTCTGCGCAACTCCAGGCGCAAGAATTTTCAGCCCAGATGCACGTCACTATAAGGAAATACATTTTTTTCTTTTCAATCGTCCAATGAAATAGAAAAATATTGGAAAGAAAAAATGGCTGCTAACCGTAAAGATCGTATTTGTAGGGACTATAAACAGTTCGTCTTATGAGAGTGCCGCCAAACAGTCCATAATTGATATTTGAAATTCCAGGCCGTCCGGTACCTGTGATTGTCGGAATGGCAATAGCGTGAATCCAGTCTTGTGTACCGATCGAGATGAAAACGATCCCAAGTGAAACAGCGGACAACAGTCCTGTCAGTTGAATGTACAAAGCGTGTTTTCTTCTGTTGAGTGACACCATTTTCACTCAATTTTCATTAAATCACGACAATTGACAATTGAAAATTCTCGCAAAAACATCAGAAATTCAAAGTTCCTTATTGAAAAAACTTATTAAGAATGTTTTTAAACTCGTGAGATTTCTCCGAAAAATCTCAACAATCGCTACGTATACGATGTTATGTTGACCGTCGAAAAATGTGCTTTGACGATTTCCAGGTCGTCGATATCTCATCGCGTATTTATCAGCTACTATATCTATTTTTTTTTTTTTTTATTCATTTCTCACCATCGCCTTGACGATAAGGTTGGGCGTCGGTAATAATCGATGCGTCAGACTCGGAAAGTGTTTTCAAGTAGAAACAATTCGAGCTTTGATTGGATCTAAAAAAAATGTTAATCTCATTTATCATCTAAGAAAGGGGGAATGTGGATTGAGGGTTTATCGATTTCGAATAAACACAGGTATTACCTGTTGTGCGTTGTCGGCGGTAAGCAAGCTACATTGTACAAGTTGACAGCAGTTACCGGCAGTCGATTATCAAGTTTCCGTAAGTTTCTTTATTATAGTACACCGGTAAACTCTGACGATAAGTCTGCAACGACCTATTTTTTGTCTCATTAAATATATAATATTCAAGTCTCATTTCACTTGACGTAACTTTCAATGTCTCGTTTTCATCGACAAATTAAATGTTGGCTTTATCGACGACATCGGCAAGAGAACTTCCTCACTGTAGAAAGCTATCAAAAGGATTGATTTTAAAATACTTACTTTTTTCCCAAGTTAACATTTGACATTCGTAATTTCCTCTGAAAGTAAAAATTCGCGATACGAGCTATTGTTACATGTCGAAAAAATAGTCCTCCGATAGAGCACGATTAAGCCAAATTACTCATCTTGAAAATACCGTAATTTTTAAATGCACTTATAAAAATCTTTAAACAGCCTTTCCATGCAAATTTTCACACGTCTGCTTTCGTGACTTTGAATATATATATATATATATATATGTATTGAAATTGGCTGCGAAGAGTTGCCTCCTGGTGAAGAACGAGAGGGGATATTTTTTTTGGCGACTGAATTGAGGATTTTGTAATGCTGGAGCGTATGATGTAATATAATAAAAAAGAAAATCGTGCTGGAGATCGGAACGTCTAAGAAGTTGCGAGATAGGAGATAAAAATAAGGGAGGGGCGTTAAGGTGGCTGAATTTATTTACTCGCCTGCACGGAATACTAATGATCGCCGTGCGAGTAACTACTGCAAATTCAAGCAGCGGTATATTATTTTATAGCTGAAGATATATAGAGTCCGAAGCGCGTCGAGACGTTGAAATGCTTGCTGCACGCACGAGCCAACTTTGTATTATGTGAATTATTGATAACTGGTTGAGCGATAGCACCGAGTCGTAAACTCACTGCTCTGTATTTTGCAATAACACAGAAAATACCGGTGACTGGGTGAAAAAAATGGCTCGATAATATCAGCAATTACTCGTAGATGGATTTTTTTGTTTTTTTTTGGTTTTTTTTTTCAACGGTTACACCCACTGGAGTGAGGTGAATATTTTTAATCTCTTTGTCGGTGAAAAAAAGATAAGGGAAAGATAGAACTGTTCGATGAATGAAAAAAAAAAAGAAGATTTTATGCAAATTTCATGATGGATTTTTTGAGTATATTTTTCTTGTTCCTCGGGTTGTTTGTATTTCGAGTGGATGGACGAGGGTTGAAAGCACACAAATGATATCTCTTGTCGAGGTTGAGTGAGATCGAGGAGGGTTGATTGGGGACATGCTGGAAATGAGTAGGATACGGTATAATGGATGGGTATAGACGATGCGAGCAAGGAAACTGTGCGCGGTAACCCAACCGCAACGATATATCCTATTGGATGCTGTTACCGCTCGTACCACATTTTACCAACAGCTCTAAAACAATCAGATACGCGGACAGCGCCTCACTCTCCCTTATATCTCTCAAAATCAATTCTAATTAGCATTCAATTAATAATTTACCGACTATTTCATACTTGTAAAGAAATAAGTAAATTATTAATTATTTTATAATCACTATAATTCGAACTTGAGCTCCAACTTTGGGCTTGAACCAATTGAGAATTAACATCAACATCTTTATCGAGTTGATACTTACGATTTCTGAGCCTTCTCACCCAATAACAAATGCGCTTGTTATTCGCTCAGACGTGAGAAAAGCAATTTTAACATTATAATTAGTACAATACTATGTTTTAACTTTTAAATATGTATTTATTGAAGAAGTAAAGTCGTTTGCTGGCTCAGAAAGGGCGAGCTGGGGAAAAAAATGAAAATCGTGTTGAAGAGTTCCAGGCCGGATGTAGACTATAGAAATGCTTGTTGTTTGGTGTTGGTCGGCTACATCTGGTTAGAGAGAGCGAAAGAAAAAGTCGCGAAATTAGGACGCTTTTGTTTCGTAAATAGTGTGTGTGTGTGTGTGTGTGTGTGTGTGTGTGTGAAGGTGAAAAGAGGGGCTTGTTGCCAGTGACGGAGGCTGGTTTAAGCTTCGGCGAAGCGTTTTCGCAGCTCGTAATTACTTGCCTTTTCCATTTTCCAGTGCTTCCTCGCCCCAATGGAAATGGGACCTCAAGACTAAAGCCTCATTGGCATCGCTAACGTGTGTGTGTGTGTTTTTTAACAATTTTATAGAAATTTGCATTTTTTCATAAAACTAATAAATTCGACATTTGACTTTGTGAAAAATAATAAAATAATGCATCCTTTGTTTGAAACTGAAAGACTATAATATTGAATAATGCGTTTGACGTGAGAATTAAAAGTCGACATAGGGTTTCTCCCGTGTAGCTAGGCTCGACGGCACCCCCGGTCACCACTCTTCTTTATCTTGACGATTTATCTCCATTTTAGTGGCTCGTATACTATATATACGGCAGTATACCTTCTCCAACCACCCCACTCACTATTATCTCTTGTGGAGGGTAGGCTTCGATCTGCCCTTCTTACCGCCTTCTCCGAAACAACCCGAAGAAAAAGAAACAATAAAAATACGCAAACATTAAATTAATATTATAAATACACGTTTCAGGCGAAATTTATTCATTTTTCATTCTAATCGGTAATCACGATAAATAACACGAAATCAATAACTTTTATTATTTTCAAGATTCTGCAAGAAAAATGGATTTTTTACAATTGATAATATTCAAAGAATTGGAGTTTTCTTCTTCTGAAAATGTGTCTCGAAAGTTGCTTCAATTTCTTCTAATCAACTTTTCTAGTTTTCAAGTCATTTTTGTTTAGATTGTAAATAATTACGGTAAATATAAGACGAAAGTAATGAATTTTCATTGTGAAAATGTTGAAAATATCAGCATTGTTTAAGTGATAATGTTAGAAATATTTCTTTTTTTCTGTGAAAATTTGACTCGAAATTCGCAGCTAGTTCCAAGTCTTTCCTAGCTTCGCGTAATTACCTTCTATCGCTCACTATCTCAGGCCGTCGCTGGTACATCGAACGACACCGAGAGTCCACAGTGAGCCAACTAAATTTTCAGCCTTGGTAAAAAAAAAAAGAAAAAAACCAAGAAATAAGGTTATTTTCGTCTTAACAACGTATTCAACGACTTTATAGCAGCCCAAAATAGTTGTAACGATAATAACATCTAAAGATTTAACGGATTAATTATTTATTTTATTTTTCAAAAATGTCTTACAGAACGTTTTTCGATGGGACTTGTCTCTTTTTTCGATGTCTATATATTTATCACTATAATTTTGTTTGGCTCTTTTATATTTATTTAGTATCGTATGTCTATTTTATTCTGAGTCGCTTGGTTTATTAGCTCGACTATATCGTCGTCGTTATTTCCGTCATTCGACACAACTAACGGTTGTGTTGGACGTCGTACGATGTGCGCACGGTAGAACGAGCTTAAAGAGTCGAAGAAATCGCGAGTGAGCTGTACGGAGCATCCGTAACAAAAATACGAAAGAGGAGGCGCTTGCTTCATCATCGCCACGAGTAGTGGTATCGATGTTATCGAATAAACTCGATCATCCGTGACAACTTGAGACTCGTGGGGGAAACACGAGACGATTCCTTTCCGGATAATGCCTTCGTTTCTCACATTCTCCATATCTCGTGCAATAAATATAAGAAAAATAAATACAAAACCATCCAAGTAGAAATATTTCTCTGAACAAACAAAAGAGTGTAGAAAAATGAATAAAAAAATTGATCGACATTTTTTTCTATATTCATCAACGTGAGAAATGATTTATTTTTAATTTTTATCATCAACAAATTTGCAACACAATATCTTTTTCTTCTTTTTGTGTGATACGGTGAGGAAAAAGGTGGACTGGGCTGAAGTATTTCATCGGGTAAATGGCTGTTCCATCGTATTTTTACGCCCAACTCCAAATTCATCCTAATGAAAAGCGGTTGTGTTAAAATTCGAGCTACGGCTGCTTCAAAGCTCAGTTGAATTGATATTTTTTCGTTGTACAGCTGCCAGAGGCGAGCTGCAGTGCGCAAACACCAAAAGCTCAGAGTGCTCAACGCCGGCTAATTAGATTTTCCGAGTTTGCTGAACCCAGAAGAATAAATCGTTGGCCAAAGGAGGAGACAAGGGATACGAGGAATATTAGGCAAAAGGGATGACGGAGTAACTCTCGTAAAATCCCTCACCATGCATACCAATCGACATCACTCTAAATTATTCCCTCAAGTTATTCTTATTGCCAACGATAACGGATGTCAACGATCTCTGTCACGATAATGTCAAAAGTAATAAACCAATTGCCGAAATTAGAAAATATTAATTTATCAATAGTTATGAACAATGCTTTTTTTTAATTGCTAAATAAAATATCAAAGGTTTAAGGTCCGAAAATTGTTAAAAAAAGAAAACATAGTAACGGAGAAGGTGTGGACTTTCTACTTGAAGAAAAAATGCAGATGATTATTAGCGGTAGATTTGTATAAACGTCAAAATGTTATCTATAAATGGTGACAGAATTGTAAATGAAAAAAACGGTGAAAATAGCGAAGGTACAGAGAGGGGTTGAAAGGGAATGTGTAGAGATGAGGCAGAGCAGGGGTTGCGCGAGGACGATAGATCGATGTCGAGTTGCGCACGCAGGTTCTTCCGTGAGCGTGGCGGTGGGGTTTTGTTGTGAGTTGGTAGGTGCTCGAGAGTCGGAGGCAGGAGCAGCGTGGCCAGGAAATCGTTCACGACAGGGGAGAGTAGATAGCTGGTGTCGAGCGGAGAGTAGACGAGTCCCTGCCTAGCTGAGATCCAGGGCCAACGAGAGATGCCAGAGGGAGGGGAGGCAACATCAGGGAAGCCTTGCCGAGAGGGAACGCTGCCAAGGGATGAAGGGCGAAGGTGAATATAGGATCGAGAGGGTGGGAGAAGTTACTCGAAGCACCCGCGAGTGTTGCAGTCCGGCGGGGTTCCCGCCTGCCAGCCAGTCGACGAAAAGACTGCGCAGGAGGGGGGTGGGGGGGGGGGGGGGACGGGGGACGAGAGGGGAGGGCAGTCGCGCTCCTATCTTTTGTACGAATGTTCGTGTCACCAACGGACTACCACGGGACTTTCAAAGGTATTGCTTGCACTTTGGACTCTCGAGGTGGGATGAATTTAGTGCTGCGTGTCCCTTCAACGACACTTCCACACCTTTCATCAACGCCAAGGGCTATCAATTTCGATGATCGATCGATGGAATTTTCATGATATTCAAATATGGGGATTTGTCAATTGCCGATTCGGCGCCTCATTTGGCAAACGGGGACCGACTGGAATGAGCAATTTATTTATTTTCTTTCTCCCGGGAACGTTCCGGGGTTTCTATTGCGGCTTTATCTAACGAGACAAGTATTTTTGTACAGTGAAAGTAGATATAAAAATTAGAGGCCAGTGTTTTAGTGCCATGTTTTAGCGATTGCCGGTAACGAAAGCCAAAAGAGATGAAAGAGGGGGATCGGTGAAATCGAAGGGTGAGAAGCGGGTTTGGAAGTGGTGAAAGAGTGGGGAAAGAATGGTGGGAGATGGAAGGGAGAATATATATTTGAGGAGGGTTCGGGGAAGAGGCGCGTTAACGGGGAAGGAACAGACGATGAACCAGCGAAGGAAGTGACGATAAGGGTGGGGAAGCGAGATCGAAGGGTTTGTCGAGGGGTTACAACACCGCTGGATATTTTCTGAATGAAAGAGCGGAGGACAGGGAGTGTCTGAGATTGGGAGGGAAGATGTAAGAAGGCAGGGGTTTCATTAAAGGCTCGAGACCAAAGAGGATGGTAAAGAGAATCGTGGAAAAGAGTTATTCGAAGATTGAGAGAGATATAGAAAAATAGTGGAAAAGGGAGGACGGAAAGGATCTTTGGGACGAAAGGGTGAACGATATAACAGTTTGATATTAAGCAAACATTATTCGGTTTGAAAGCAACGAAAGGATTAAACGAATGAAGAAACACACGAGGGAGGAACGTCAATTTAAACGATTGAAGGTGGGATAAAAACAGTAAGGTAATTCACAATGTTCTAAAGTGAAATTGCTAAAGGGTGAATATATCAAATAAAATTTTGTAACAAAAGAGCAGAAAATTTTAAGGCTTAAAAGAGACATGGGGAAAATACGAAGGCCAACAATGCGGTGAAATTCAAGGGACGAAAATGCACAAAAGGGCTCAGAAATCTATGGGGATGAAATAGGCGCGCGCGGATCGTCAAGTGAGAGAAATTGTAGGGGTTGAAAATGAAATAGAGATAGAGAAACATGGTGGTTGGTGGTATTTCTACGTAAAAACCCCCACCATTCAATGGGGAAAAGGTGGGGGGGGGGGAGCCGAGTGAGACACGCGACCCTCTCACCTGTTTGCCAAGTCGCCAGTCTGGTTTACGCGGCCGGTCATTCGCTGCCCTTCGCTAGGCGAGTCTCGCGAGTCCGCGCGCTTCAATCAAGAGAGCAACCCCTCAGCTGCCGACGCTACAAGTGGTCCCGCGAGCTTTCGAGCTTTCGACTCGCGACACAATCGACGTTATATCGCGTGCCGACGATGCTTGATTGAGAAATTTATTTTTCTTCACGATACCCAAAATACCATCGAAATTGCCGATAAACAAAATATATATAAATAATTTTTTTTTACATTTTTACGACAATAATAATAATAAACAAACATACGTCGAAGATAAATTGCGGTACTAACGAAATTGTCGTAAAGAAAATTAATCCCATCAAGATTAAAAATATGTAAATAATTTTCGAAATAAAAAAATTAATGTTTTTACGAGAATGAATATAATGAAAAGTATAGAGATATTTTTTTAAAAATTCTTTTTTTTGTTCGTTTTAATGATAATAAAAATAGTAAAAATATTGGAATTGGAAAATAAAATTTGTTGATGTGCGAAATTTGTGATTTAAAAAAAAAAAAAATTTCCTTTTAAATTCGTGTGGTGTAAGATTTTTTTTGCACCCAACTGTAACTGTTTTTCAATGGTTACTTCTTCAACTGTAGTTGCGTCTCTGGCAATTGGACATCTGTGAGACTTGTGTTGAGTTTTACGAAGGAGAGACGAATTTTTCTTGATGGTTATATCGGACACGCGTTTAATCTGGGAAGTAGAAAAAACTGCGCAGTTGCTCAAGTGCCGTTCGGGTGAGTCGTCACGCGTCATAATATTGTCACTTGTTGCCCCAGTGTTTACAAAGCTGTTTACTAGTTTTTTCTTTGTCTCCTTCGTTTTCCCGAGAAAACGAGCTTTACAAGTTTCTTTAAGGGGCTTTAATTTACCGATTTCGGGTAGTGTTTCATTTTTTCTTCCCGGTAAGAAATAAATCGCACCAAATATTTTCATGCCTTTCATTGTCTTTCGACAATTTAATCACAGCTTGATTTTAAAAAACCAAGCAGTAGCGGGGGAAAAATAGGAAAGCACTCGTAATGAATATGTAGAGAAAAGAAAAAAAAATGATAA
Source organism: Perithous albicinctus (assembly GCA_964016905.1). NCBI lineage: Eukaryota > Metazoa > Arthropoda > Insecta > Hymenoptera > Ichneumonidae > Perithous > Perithous albicinctus. The sequence continues at coordinate 21,028,052 of OZ024697.1, read as the reverse complement.
CGTTATTTCATCGAATATTCCGTGTTTATCGGCAAGTACGACAATAAGTAAATGCATAGATCTAATAAAAAGAGATATTTTTTATTGATAAATCATGATAGATTTATGAAAAAGATTTACAACGAAAGCTATTCGATGGAGTTATTTGGAACGGAGAAATGATACTCAAGGGCATCGTTGGGAGAGTTGTTTGGAAGGAAAAAAAAAAAATCTGTCAAGTTGAAACACGACAAGGTGAGCTTGGTGGGCTGCATAAATAGGTCAAGGCAGGGAGTATTACCGTGGCGTCCTGTTTCATGATCGAGTATCGTGGCAATAGAGGGCTCTCGCGTTATATATATATATATATATATATTCGAGCTGTATGAGTGCATTGATGACGTAGGTAATGCATAGAAAATCACTGTACAGGAGATCGAATAACCGATCTAATTGACGAGGGCAGGGTCAACGCAAAATTCCCATTAGGAATTGCGATACAAATCTAATCGTCGATTTTATTCCCGAACAAAACTCCTTAATATTTCATTGAAAATAAAATGATGAAATATATTTAAATATTAAAAATTGGATCGGTTGGACTTTTTTTCTTGCCATTTCTTCGATACAATAATAAAAAAAGCATACTTTTTAGCCGCATTATTATTTGAGAAGCCTCTGAAAAGTCTAAGTCACTTGAATTATTAGATATTTTTATTGTGTATCGTGTTGAACAGATTGACAACAAGTGCATTGACTTTGCAGCAATTTATCGGAAATTATGATAAACGGTAATAGCCGATGATTCGACTGATAAGCAGGTGAAACTGTATCCGAGCGATTTCACTCAAGCTGTATTGAAATGCGATCGCTCGATTATGCTTGAATGTCCAACGCGAAAATTCCTACACGATAGAAAAAAACGGCTGAACAGTAGATATCGTACGTCCGCTCGATAACAGCATTTACTACTCGAGCATATTCAATTTTTCGCTTATCTTCTACATTATGAATATTGGATAAAAACAAGATTATTTCTACGTCTGGAGAATAACGGGCTTTACTAGATTATTAAGTTATCGCGTTGAAAAAATAAACATTCCTTCTCTCCCGTATTACGAATATTAGACAAAGAGTGTATTATTTTGACTTGCGAGCTTAACCGATTTTCGCTACTTGTGCGCTTTGAATTTTCCACTTGTCACTTTCGGACAAGGATATAAAACTACTTTTAATTGATATATATTTCATATGGTATATCATCGAGTGCACAAGATGTTATTAAAGTGCTCGGTGGACTGGGAAGTGGATATAAGTAGTAAGCGCGTTCGGGCTGTTGAGACTCGTTAATTTTCAAGTGTTGCCATTATCTTGGTAATACGATACGGCGAGCTTAACCAGATCGGTGTTGGCTCTCTTGTGCCAAGAGACACGTTGATCCATTTGCCGTTAAGGACACTTAGCTTCCAGGCACGTATTCACCATAAAGATTTCTCACCGCGTAGCATCGGTAGCTCCGAGGCTTCTCGAGTCTCACCATAATCGTTTTATGCTGTCGTAGCAGCGGCACGCGTTCACTATCGGCCGCTGAGCCACTCCGCAACAATGAAATATATGTATATACCACACGTGTGTATATACATATATTCGGAAGGTGAGGCTGTTACAGCAGCAACAGCGTTGCACTTGGATAACATCTTTCTCCAGTAAAAGTCGTTATTCGCAAGAGCAACGACACGAAAAAAAGTACTCGAAAAAAGTACAGGTAGAGATACAAGCTCAGCCAACAAATGCCACAACTCCAAGAAGAAAAGTACTAAGAGCGCTTGTTCGTCGGACAATCCTGGACCAAAAATCATATCAATCATATGATGATATGATTTGATGGAAAACACCAGTGAACTTGCTATACATTTCTAGAAAATCCAAGTGGATAATGCAGCGAGTAGTTGTGGCGAGTGTTGGTTGGACACGGTAGATTTGGAGAAAAATCGCTGAAAAAAGACAACGCGAGAAAAACATTTCATCTTTACATTGAAAAATGTAGGTATCAAATAAACTATTTCGCCTTTATTTGGCTCAAGGGAATCGATGTAGATAATACAGAAAGTGGTTGAGGCCGATCGGACTCGGACAATTGCACGAAGAAAAATTGCCAGAACAAAAATTCAACATTATTTCACGTCCATTTATCTCAGGTAAATCGAAGTAATTGATTCCTTTGGTAGAAAGACTCGATTAATTTGACTTAAATCTAACCGGATAATACAGGCTATTCGTTGTCGTAGGACTAGAGGTTGAATTAAATATAGGGAAATCATTTGAGCCCTGTTTACGTCAACTATCTGGCAAGTGTCGGAAAAAAAAAAAAAAAAAAAAAAAAAAAAAAAAACGTTATTCGATGCTTCTCAACAATTAAAATCCATTTAGTCCTCGACGATTTAGGTGTTAACGACGCGATTGCTACTATACCATCGTCACGCTTACTGATTTTACTGGTTTTCGGCACTCCCGATAAGTACCAAACGTCCTCCATAGTGCCATTATCGCTTTCAAGAAGAACCTCAAATTCAAAAATTCGAGACTACTTGTATTATTCTCATTACGTAAAATGGTAATAAAATATGTATAGATATATTTTTACGTTTTTAACGAAATCTTGAAATAATTAATTGGCGTAAAGAGTTTTTGATGAAATACAACATTATTTTCATGATTTTTATAATAATTTCCTCATCGGAAATATTGTTTTCGTTGTTGAAAATATGTTTTTGTTTTGGTTTTGAATTGATAAAACCGTGATACGCCGCTCGCTATTGAAAAGCAACCGTTGAGAATTGAAATTTCTCGGTATGAGATGACACGGACGTTTCTCCCAAGCAGACGCAGTGCTTTTCCTTCTGGCGTTGGTTCGCAGGCGTCAAACGCTAAATATGCATGAATTCACGGGCATCGGTTGGGCATAAATCAGAAATGCATGACATTCCCTGAGCGTTAGTCGGAGCTCTGGCAAACGTTAATACGTGGACTATAGCTCCGAAGACCCGAAGCTTTTGTAACCTCCCTCTAACAGCCTTCGTTCACCTTCGCCACTTCATCGATGTTTTTTCTTTTCATGGGGTGCTTCAGCCTAAATGCAAATCGTCGGAGCGCGTCACCTACTCGTTTCACATTTTTAACATTCTTTATCGAGCGAAACAAAATTCACCAGTGGCGGTAGTATTTTTCACCTCACCTTTCAATAGAAAAACCTTATTTACCAAATTTAACATCTATCGCCATTCTTTAAATTCCATAGAAATTTTTGGTTTAACGACTTGGATTGTCAAAATAACGAATCGTCGTTGAAAATAATAATAATAATAATTTCCGACTAAAAGACTGGGCATAAAATGAAATAAACAAAATGGAGCAATCGTCGATTGAGTTTGAATGTTCGAGCGATGGATGAGTTAAAAACGTCTGAGCTTAAAAAGGCATTTAAGAAGAGAAGACGTTGGAAAAGTTGTGCTTTGAAAAGGTCCGTTCCCACTCTCTTCTATTAATCGTCTCGTTTAAGTGTCACACCTTGAGGCCGTAATGTCGAGGAGAGCTTGCGAGAAATATTGTTAATATCTCTCGTGTCCAACACGATAATATGCTTGTTTACTAATAAATAATAAACGTGAAATTGTGTAAGACTGATAAATCGAAATTTCATGAATAATTAATTCAATGATTCTCAAAATCGATACGAGTTAGGGTGATTTTTTGTTTAGTTTAGCACTTTGAAAGCATACCTTAGAATAATCGATGCCGATAATTCGATTACCGAGTATTTCACGTTTGATGGCGCATAGCAGCGTATTATTATTAATTCATCGCTCAACGAAGCGTCAACATTTGAGAAATGTTTGACAAATAATAGCGGGATTGGAAGCTCTCTCTCTCTCTCTCTCTCTCTCTCTCGAAGCTTTTCATCCGTGGCCTTCGCGCCTCCAGCATTCCTATAATTTTCGAGAACGTTTCTGATTAATGGACAAACGGTAATGGGCGCATCGACGAACAAATAATCCAACGTCATTTACCAGCTGACTGTCAATAATACCGCATAACCTGATAATGCATTGCTTAATAACCAACGTCGTATTAATACAATGCCTCTGTTATTCCATTATATTATTATTTACACCATTGGCTAATTCAAACAAATAACATTTATTCTTAGCACAGCGCAGTGATTATTTAACACAACAACCAACATCCATAATGATAATTAATTCAAACAATTCTTGTGATTTTTTTTAACACAATTCAAATTACATCTTTTTTTTTTAATATGAAATTCATATTATAGACAAATGATTAATCTTCATTTTTAAGAGCTTTTTCAAATAACAAAAAAATGTCCTCAATGAAAATCATCGTAAATGTCGTAGTCGCTAAAAATACAACAAACAAATATTGCTTTTTTGTAAATTGTAAAATAATATTTAGAAAATAATTTTATCTCCGTCAGCCAACGTATAAACAAAAGGATTGTTTTGCAGTAAATGCTGCACGAGTATATATCTTGTTAATTCATTTTATAACTGCAGTTTGTCGCATTCAAACTTGACTCCCGCTATTTGTCATTACTTTATGGTTATAGAGATATTAAATTCTGGATTTCAACGATATAATGACGATAGGCCTGGTGCTTGTGTCAGGTCGTTAAATATAACGTAAGAAACTCCATTGAAGTGTCGATCAGGAAAAAAATATCCAAGAGAACGTTGATATTGTTTGTCTTGGCTGAGGAAACATTTTTACTGCCGAACAAAGGTTCCACTGTAAAATAAAAAGAAAAAAAAAAAAGAAAAGCTCCACCAAAACAAACAAGTTATTCTTTTGCACCGTCATTTTTTTTATCCCAAAACTAAAAAGCGTCCTTTGTCAAGCAAAAAGCGAGAGACCCAAATATTTGTTTGAATTATTTTCTATATAAAATAAAATAAAAATCACCATCGAAAACTTTTCAAAGGTTTTTTTTTTTTTTTTTTTTTTTTTCCTAAAACTAAAAAACGACCTTTGTGAAGTCGATAGAACGGCGAGAGAGCCAAACATATATGTTCGAATTATTATGTATGTGAGAGATCAATATAAAAATAGCCGTGGTAAATGATTCAATGGTTATTTATTGAATAATTTTAAAAAAGTAATGTTTGTTATGGTAATGACGTTTTTATTAATAAAATATATTCTTTTTCTTCTTGGAATTTCGAAAGCTCTTAGATAACGATGCCTCGAGGCTACTGTAGGTAGGAAGGTCTTGTCGATCGTGTTACCACCTTCAAAGTTTCCCAGGAAACAAGATGAGAACGACAGGACAACGATGAAGTTTACAAGCCTTCGAGTTTCCTCAATGAAACACGATGCCACGTTTCCATCGCACGGTCTATTCAAATTTTCTATATCTTTCTTAAATTTATTGAAAGTAAAAGTAAAAGTCTATTGTTTTCGGGAAAAAAATGATATTTTCTAAAGACTCCAACGGAAAACTATGAAAGAGAATAAAATATGCTTTGACCAGAAAAAAACCCGTATTGTCACGTCTATCGACGAATCGCGAAAAAAAAAGCTCGCGATTTGAGGGATTTTTACGATAAAAGCTTGATGCCGTACTTGGTAACAAGGAGTGGGATGAGATAAGATAGGGGGTAGAAATATGAAAACCCAAAAAAAAAAAAAAAAAAAAAAAAAAAAAAAAGCCGATAGGAATGGTAAAAAGCGATGTAGAAAAGCCGCGTGCGGGTTTGGAATTTCAACGTCGTATGGGAAGCGGCAGTGGGGGGAGGAAGGGAATAATGGAGGGCAGAGATTTCCAATTTCCAGCATAACCGAGAAACCGCAGGGTACCATGTAAATTAGAGCTCCGCGAATCGACATACCCGCTGGCGATAGAGCTGCACCCTGCTTTTACTCTTTACAACCCCCTCGCCCCTTGCCCCAACCTCGGCGTCATCCGCAGATGTTCAGGAATGCTACAACTACCGTTATAGCCGATATTTCATTTACTTTATTTTCAATACAAAATAACTGATAGCTTACCATCTTTTTTTAACCTCACTCGTTTTCGGTAAAACAAAAAATTCGTGCATCTATACTTTAACTCAATTGTTTACAACAGAATTGTGATTATGTCAAAAAAAGACTTATATCCGAATAACATTTTTTTAAAACTTTTATTGTTTTTAATAAAAAATAGATAAAAATAATTTTTAATTTGGTAATAACAAAATTTCTTCATTATAGTTTTTTTTTTCATGTGAAAATGACTTAATTAATCGTCGGGTAGCTTTTTGTTGTTTGGTCCGAGCGATCCCTTAATTATAATTGTTGCACGAAAACATATATGTTGGTGGTGGTGGTGGTGGTGGTGGTGTAAAGGAGCCCTTACAAAAAATGCCAATGTAAGCGTGTGAAAGTGTGGTGTTGAATATTTGTAATTTTTTAAAATTTCCTTTGCAATCGCCACCAGTAGAAACAAGGCCACAGTGGTCAGACATTCAATTTAATTGAGACGATGCAATTCAATAAGGAATGATTAATGACGAATTGTTGTAGAGAATTCAGCAAGCTATTGGAAATTGCAACGCTATATACAAACCGCAGCAGAGTTACACCTGAAACTGTGATGACATTGGCATGCCGCAGTAGTTACGGCGAGTTGTAACCAGGCATAGAAACTTAACCAGGAACAATGTTTGCAAAGTGGTAAATTGTATTTTGGTTTATAACCGATAAGTTCGAGTACAGATAATTAACAAACCAAACCGCAACATTTAAAATTCGATTTGCTCGGATGAAGCAGAAAATAACTTTTATCTTCCATGATTAGGATTTTCACCAACACGATTTTTAACGGATTTCTTTGCTCTTTACACGAAAGTGTACTTTTATGCAAAAAAAAAAAAAAAAAAAAAAATGCTGATTATATTTGAAAAGTGATAAGACGCCCAAATTTTAGCACAACTATCATCAACCAATTAATGTAAAAGAACAATTGATGGACTATTAATAAAATTAATGTTTCTCTAAAATTTATTATAAAATAGTGATTTCTTGTTTGTTGCTTGATGATGAAAGGTTGAAAAAAAAAATCCAATATAACCGTAGAAAATATAACGAAAGTGCGTGTGTGTGTTTCTCTAAGTTTAACCGGAAGCGGAATGAGAAATACGGAAAAACATGTGTTTAGCAAAGAGCCGGTTAGCCAGTGTCGGACAGCGCACAGAGTGCACGATAATTTATCAAGTTACGATGGGCGAGCGAAAGGAGCGACTGGCTGGAGTGTCGCGATGTGGGTGCGGAGGAGGAGGGAGGGAGGGAGGGAGGGTGAATCGAGGAGGTTGATGGTGAAAGAGTATACATAGAGGTGAGACGAAGAGAGAAGGGGAGAAAATAGCAGTTGCCTTGTTGGGTTTCACGCGACCAACCGAGAAACGTACTACCATACGCGCGTTTCCCTTGTAATATCGATCGGTGGTTCGCTTTCATAGCCACCCTCAGGTTCTGCTCTCCTTCCCATCGTGGCATGCCACTTGCCGACTAGCCTACTTTTTGTTTACGTCACACGTACCCAACAATAGTCCCAACTTTGTGCCCTCTGAGCATTAAATTGCGTCCGCTACTTTATCCTCCAGTGACTTGAATGGGGCAAAAAAATACATAACCGATGTGGATGGATTTTTTTGTTCTTTCTTCAATTTTCTATGAAATGTTGTGTTGAAAATAATGACAAAAAGCAATAACATATTTTCAGTGCTGGAGGAAAGAATATTTTCGTCGTTCCATTTCGTTGATTTTTATTTCTATATTTTCTTGGATCCGCGCGTCGTCGAGGTTATTTGAGAATCCTCTGGTTCTCTACTCGCGTCCGCGTAGACCATTTTTATTCTTCGAGTCACGCTCTGTGTCGACGCCCACAGCGGTGGGATGGCCAGTTGGTTTTCATCTCGCGATTGATGCACCGCTATATGTACGCCGGTTGAGTAGTGAGTCGCATTGTCGCGCGATCACGATCAAGTGGAGAGAAGATGTTGCTCGAACGCAAAGCACGTTCGTCTCTCGTAGATAGCGGCGAAAGAAGAGGCTCCGCCAGCCAACGCTACCCGAGGCAAATGAAAATGAGAGGTGAAACGAAGGAGGAATGATCCTAATCGAGAACCGCGCCGATTTCCTCCAGGCCTCGAGGCCAACCGGATGAGCTCGATAGCTCACCTCTTTCAACCCGCAACCATCCTTTTACACCCTTTGACTTTGTCTCTCTTTCAGTGTCTCTTACTGCGCGCCAATCTATACGACCATTTACGTAATTTACCGTTGAAAAAAAGTGATACACGTGAAAAGACGAGAATCGATTTCATTGGGGGATGAGTTTAGTGGGAATTTTGTTGGAAGGCCAAACGAGATAAAATAACAGCACCTGTATACCGGAGACGGATGCCAACTAATCGCCGGGACTTGTGTATATTGAGAAACAACGAACAAGACACAGCCCGAGAATTCCGTATTGACATTACGCACACCAACCTCCATTGCTATACATTTTTCTATGCGATCCTCTAACGTTGTAGATAATACCGATAATAACACTGCTACTCATTAAATCTCGGTTATATTATTTCCTTATAACTCACGGAGATGCAACGAAAGATATTAAACAAGTCGTAAAAAACATATACATCTCATGCTTCTTTTCATGTATTTTATTTATTTCTTTTTCAAGTAAAAGAAAAATCTTTAACGATGTCGACTTAACGCTCGTCGAGAGCGAGATCGCGTTAAAGCCAAAACACCTAAAACACATCCTATTATATTCCGAATGACATCGACACGATGAGCACGAATAAATAATTTTATTAGCCCGCGCGTATTTACAACAATAACGTACAGTCCGATCTAAAATTCTAAAATACGAAAATTCGAAAAAATTCGAAAAAATTCTATAATTCTTGTTATTGTATATACAATAAAGCTTTCCATCCTATTTTTGCAATTGCTCAAGTTAACGGAGGAACTACGTGGATTTATCGTTTGGTGTTCGGCAAGGAAAACGGCCACTTAAGTTGAATGGAGCGAAACTCGAATGTAGTAAGAACGGTAGATCTTTTAGAGGAACTTTTGGGCACTGTCGTTCCTGTTGACCCGCCACCCTCCTCATACAGCCACCTCATCTCAGCTTTATACCCGAAAAACTTACAAGACGCTTTCTACTTGTAATAATAATAATAATAATAATATCAACTATTGGGAACGAGTCTGCGGATCCTTTCGAAGGATAGTTCGGTACTCTCGAGGGTACACTTTACACGCGGACGACTAGCGATGAGCTCTTGCTCAACAACAACAACAACAACAAAAAGAACATTTTTTCTTCTCTGCCTTCTCTGAAATAAAAAAAAAATTTTCCTACTTTACTCATAAAATGTTGTTGTTTTAAATTTTTTATTTTTAAAACTTCATTTGTATAAATAAAAAAATATATTTATATTTGTGATTTAATGTTATTATATTATATTTATTTAAAGGAAAATGGTAGCTTTAATTGGTGAGTGAAAAAAAATGAAAAGAATTAGTTTGTTTGTTATTAATTAGCAGGCTTTGATTTGTCTCGTGAAGCCGAAAGAAATAGCGTGAGGATGTTTATCCATTGGATCTCAAGTTTGGCGATTAGAAGAGAGAAGGAATGAAAGAAAGATTAAATGAGAAAGACGATACGTCACTTGGCAATGAGTCGCTCTCAGATTTTCTGCCGCGGAGCGTGAGATACTGAGAAAGTCGAGATAAAAAGGAAGCGTCGGTACAAGAAAACTTTTCTCATAAAGAATTTCATCCAGAGTCTCATGAAAACCCGGACATTTGATATGTTAATTATCTCCAGTAGATTTTCATGTTGCGGCGAGGCTTTGTACAGTTACGTTGCACTGTGTTGCAGAAAAACATTCTGTAGCAATGCAGCAAAATATTATAATCATCTGCGGAAAAGCATATAAAGAAATTAGTAGACCAAGTAATTATTGTTTTCCGCTAAAAGCGTTTATTTTTCCACGTAATTGTGCGGTGTTATCGCGAGTCACGTGTTCATTGATTCGTGTTTCGACACAACAAGGGCTCACTAAACACTTATTGGAATTTCGAAGGGGTGTTGTCCCAAGTGGCAGACCTGTCGTACCCTCGGGAATTGCCGTTGACTAATTGACCGATGCATCGGAGTGTGGGTAAGAGAGCTCTTGTTGCATGCTGACAGAGCGACCGAGGCTATTGGATCAGTCAGAGCGGGTTAGGGCCACTTAACCCTCGGCACACAACTCATCCTTCGCGTTGACACACTTGCCCGTTAGTTTGTACAGGGCTAATCGTACAGCTTTCTACCATTCGACCCATTTCACTCGATAGATCCTTCTTCGTTACACAAATCTATTACTTCCTATCGTTCTCCGCAATGTAAACAATAATTACGCCTTTTTTTCGCATCGTTCATCAAATGATTAGTTTGGACTAAAAAGGCAAGGCTCGAAAGGCGATTCTCTTATACGAATTACCAAGAGTCGAGGTGTAGATAAAATTGTGAAAAAATGGAAAAAGAAGGCGTCTCTATTTGCCGACTTTGGATTTACGAACTTATCGATCGGCATGTAAACCGAATTTCAGAGCCTGAATACCCTCTCGTCGATTTCATCAGCGATGAGCTTTTCCCTTTATAAGCCTGTTAATTAATCCTGGCTTTTGAGATTATTAAACACGATCGCAACAGCGTGTTGTATAGCTTCGGGTAATTAGATATCTATTATGAGAGTTGCTTTACCTCACTGTTTGAAAACTTGACGTAACATCATTAGACCATTAGCTTTAATTTAATTCAATAAATAATCCTCTCATCAATTTACTTCATTTTCATGTGACAACTTCTTTGAGTCTCAATTAATAGTACAGCCTAAAAAATCCTCAAGAGTTGCGTTTTTTTATAGCTCAACTTTATTTAGCAATAGTAATATCATTATTTTTTTTTCAATTATATCGAAACTCGGGAAATTTCTTGTCTCAAGTCGTCCTAAAATGAAATAAATTTCATCGTCGTGAGGATGATGCAAACTTTTTTCTACAACGATGTAAAATTATCGAAAATTCATATCCTAAAATTATTGGAAAAAATATTTTCACCTAATACAGTGACCATAACTCATTACTTTTTTTTCCTGAGATTTATCGTTGAATCGTTATCTCACCGATAACGGTTGAGACGATTTATTTTCTCGCACCATCTTCATTTAACCCAACTCCCGTTGCAGCCATCTCTACGTGAGAACTTTATTAATTACCAGCCGTCAGGATATAGCACAGTCCAATATTGCCTTTCGTAGAAACTTTTCTACTTCGAGCTTTCACACTGCCCACATCAGCTACCGTGAAAATAAAGAAATAGAAGGACATCTCTAGTCGACGATGATTAACTATTAAAGCTATATGAACTTATGTCTCCATAACAAGAACAATAAAATCATCGACAAATGCAACACTAGAATTTCCTTCATTTTCGAAATAATTTCATACTATATATTTCTTTTTACATTTGACTTTTTTTAAATCCATTGATTATTCATAATAATATTCTGGTTATGAAAGAAATACTCACATAAAAATACAATCATTTTTTGTATTCGCAATTTTTTTAATGTCAGACTCTGCTTACCATTTTTTTTTTTTGATATCCGGTTACGGGCATTTTTTTGTTCATTATCAAACATTTTACGTGTGCACAACAATCAATCGTGTGGATTTTTTTATACGAAGAAAAAAAAGTGTTAATCCTTTTTTTGTCCGAAATTGATGATATTACATAAAAATAAGAAGGGTTCGGTTATCTTTTTTTTATCTTTTCGTTGTCGTTGTTGTTGTAAATTCGATATAATTTCAAACTGATTTTTTTTTTCGCGATTACACAGTTTCACCCCCATCCTCGAACAAGTACTTCGGAGAGAGGGAGAAAAAAAAAAAAAAAAAAAAAAAAAGACAAGGGGTGATTGACTGAGGGGCAATTTTACGGGCCGACGGTTACTTTCTTGTCTGCCCTGTGTAATCACTGTAAGTGCTGTGGCGTTCGTCTACCGGAAAGCTCTCGTGGCATTTCGTGTCACGTGACACGAGATGTCAGTTGGTGCGAAAGCTCGCCACATTTATGGAACAAGGGATGAAGGAGAGTGACTGAGAGTAAGTGAAGCTCTTGCACTAACGACTAACACAAACGATGTTGACTATCATCGATCAATGTTTTTCCTGAACCCAAACATTTTTATTTTCAACACCTAAATATCCACCCCTCCAAATTTCATCGAAAGGGAAAAACACATTTTTTTTTTTTTTCAAAGACATTCTAAATGAGGATAACAAGATGTGTCCGCTAGTAAATAACGGACACATCATCATTTTCTCTCCGAATTCGAAATTAACAAAATAATAAATCATACAAAATATTATCGTAGCAATTTCCAAATATTTATATTGTTTTCAAAATATTTTAATGAAAGCAGAAAATAGTAATATACCAATTGGATTACTTTTTTTTCAGAACTAAAAAAATGAAATACATTAATATTTGATGAAATAGAAAAGATCGTTGAAAATTCAAGTAGCTAAAGGCAAGTGAAAAATGAGGATTGTGAGATGTTTCTACGCTCGGTTCTGTCCGATTCACCCTCCGATGGTCACACGACCCTCATTCTTGTCGAATATTTCTACGCCCTACCCTTCTTTTCGCCCTCCATGCAATCCACGAGCGACAACATTTTTCCAGAAATATCGACGACCCCTCGAGTTACACGATTCATATTTCCAACCCTCCCAACGTTCTCACGACCGTTGCCCGAACAACCCTCAAAACCCACCCCCGTGAATGTCGCGAGGGAGAATCCGAATTTTCCTCGGGAAAATCGACGTCCGACAGTAGAAATCGTCCGAATAGTATAACACATATATTTATGGCTATTTTTAAAATTGATCTTGTGGTTACTTTTTTTTTTTTTTTTTTTTTTTTTTTTTTTTTTTTTAATTTTCCTCCGATGTTATATTACCGTTGTTTTTATTAAGTTATAAAACATTAAGTGTAGTTAATTATTTGAAGGGTTTTTTTTTTTTTAAATATAGTGGCATTGTAAATTTAACATTAAATTGTTATTCTTCGAAAAAGGGCAAATATGATTTTTTAAATTTTAATAAAAAATATTTTAATAAATTTAGGATCTGTGGATATTTAGTTAAAATGTTAATTCACTTTTTAAGGGTGTCTTAAAAAGCATTTTTTCTCTATAAATTGAATTTTTATATTGCGATGGGGTTCTTTTGAGGCTTTTTTATAGTTTTAAGTAATGCAAAAATATTATTTCTTCGCTGGTTTAAATAATGTTCTGCAATATACTATGTTTTATTTCGTATCGCTGTCTGATCGATATTGTATTCACTTTTTATTTCTACACCTTTTGATTGTGTGTTTTAAACTCGTGGGGTTCGAAAATAATTTATTCATCACGTCAATTGCGATGGCGTGACTCAAGACTTCCACGCAGCTTTAATTTATTAACATTCACAGTAGAGTATTTGATACAACAGTGAAAATCACAAAGAGAAGAGGAAAGTAAGGGGTCTCGATATCGAATTGTTGCTCACGCAATCCACCTCCACTGTAATAATTATACTCGGCACTCTTTTGCTTCCGTGACATGCCTAATGACTCTCGTGTCTCTCGCGGAGTCAGCTTAAACGTACAAATAATTATTCTGAATAATAATGCGAATATCTCCAACAATCGACCATTGAATATTTTATTTGATATCAATATTTTAATATTTTTTCTTACCGATTATTATACAAATTAACAAATTATTATTATATTAATTATATATTTTAATGAAGACGTTTTAATATGAAAAATAAAGAATGATTGTAATGTTTTTGAAAAAAAAAAAAAAAAAACGTCTATCTCATAATTTATTGCATTTCGATTTGGGGATCTTTGAAAATATGATGAAAATACTATCATGAAGAATGATAATGGAATTTTTATACGATTTAATTTTTTATTTTAATGTAGCAGTGCGTTAATTAATTGAGGTGAAAGTTTTATTTTGTGACCGATGTAGTCCAGAGTGGATAGCAACAGGCTTGATGAAAGTTTACATCGCGTCTTCGATCGACTATCCGAAAGCTTCGAGTCCCCTCAATTTAATCTCTGTACATCTGGCCTGCTGGCCTCCATCACTCTTAAGGCCCCACTTGTATGGCACTTGAAAGCAAACTAATTGTGAACATCGAGATTAGCGGTGAGGGTCTCGTTGGCCCGAAGGAGTACCGAGTCAGAGGGTCTATAATTATTATTCCCTTTACGGAGGGAGAACAGTGGAGTGTCTCGAAAGTCTAAACCTTCCGAATACTCTCGAAAATTTCTTTCTAATTGTTAAAAGCAATTTATTTATATTTTGCTTGATACGACAATAATAATAATAATAATAAAGATATTTCTCAGTATCTCGAATAGACGAGACCGTGGACCTTAAAGATTCATCCCTCGTGCCGAGTTTCCAGATGGAATGGTGCCATAAAGTAGGGTGCGCCCCTTTCTCAATCTAAAAATGTTCAAGGCTCTATAACTATCACACGCCTGTAACACATTCTCACCTTTTCTTTTTTTTTTAATTCTCAATTTTCGTGGAAGCTCCAACTTTTAACCAAATTTAGTTATTTTTTCGTTAAAATTTAACGAGTCCAACATTTTTGTTTCCGATACATTTTAATACACATATCACTTGAGAAGTTGGAAAATCTATGAACTCAAGGAGGTTCGAACGATAAATTTAGTACTGAGATAAAAGAAGAAAAGAATTTTAACCAATTGGGATGAGATGAAAAATATTTATAATTAAATGAAAATTTAAATGCTTGACTAGAATTTGTTAAGTTTTGTAACGTGTGCACACTATATTTATAAATAATTAGCGAATGTGATTTCCGCGGGCCAAGATTAAAGTTTGAACATCGGTTTCTCCGATGATACGAGTGTAATCCTCGACAGACACGAGGAAAAAAAAAAGAAAAAGAAAAAACACGTAAATTCATGCGATCGATATCTGCAGTCTGTGTAAACTCGAGTGGGCGGTTGCTTGGGCGGTCTGCTGCTTCGAATTTCGTTGGAATTGACGTAGCAAAGCAATTACCGAGAGTTCGGTTCGTTAAACAGATTTGCCAGTGGTAGCCATCAGCTATCGTTTTCCCGGCGCAACGCCTGCTGCTCCACTTTTCCCACACTCGACTCTATTTTGCTCTTTCGTCGACTAAAATACCAACATGAAAAAACGTAAAAGTTACGTTAATTACAAATATCAAGAATTCTATTGTCATATAGCGGATAATAATTAACAATAAGTCTAAGTGATAATCACTGAGCTTTTCTATTTCTTTGTAAATTATTAGAAAAGATAAAAGAATGTTTGTACGAAAGTGCCGTTGAAGGAATTTGTCTCGTTTGGTGGTTCGTTGATAGCTTAAGAATGATCTTAAACGTCGCTTATCGAGGCTCCAACGATACTTAATAGCTTTACCGAGCGTTTTTATTGTCGTCGGAAGGCGGAAAAGTTGGAGCTTTCGACGACCTCGAACGCTCCGAGTACACAAAGCCACACGGGCGGGGTGGGAGCAAAAGGGAGGAGGGAAAGGCCAGACAACGTTCAATTGATTTATAAGCTTCTCGAAGCCTGTTTATAAAACTAGCGGTATTGTGTTATAGCATCTTCGCAACGTGTCTAGCAGCGCGTCGAGCAGTTTAACGGAAGCTTCAACAAAATCAAGTACTTAGCTGCTCTTTACGATTATAACTTTCATAATATTACACGTGATATTATTTATCAAACGTCAGTTTACAAGAATATTTCTTTTAAATATACATTTGTCGAATATCATTTTATAATTGATATAAATATATATTTCGCTAAAATATATTTACATATTTCGAAGATAATAAGTTGACGAAATTATTGAAAATTTCATTGTAATAAAAGAGATTTAATTTTTTCTCTCTTTGGAACATGAGCTTGGCATAAAAACAATACAACCTGTTGATTCCACGGCAAGGTTCGATCGATACTGGAACATTGACTACTTGGTAACTTATTTCATTTCCTTGATATAATATGAGCGTGCAATTACACAAGTCATATTTACACGGTGGCTATCGGAAATCGATTACCAAAGTTCGTGTCTGACCGGCATTTTACACGAGAGCTTTACCTATTAAGTTTTTACGGTGTTGTCGTATCCGATCGCCGCACCGCCTTTTCAACAACTGGATTTCTTTATTTATATACCAATGAATTGAAAGAATTTCTGACGATACACACGCCCTGGCCACTAATTCGATGTGTTACTCCAAATATTTTTTCATTATCCAGTAAAATTTACTTTTTCACGCTGTCAGAAATTGTTTAGAAAATGTATCCAATTAATATCATTATCTGAGGAATGTAACTGATGTTTTGGCGTTCCGTGTTAATTACGTTTATCAGTATCATGATCTGGTTGCGAAACAGCGCGGATCACGATGAAACGCAGACTTGATGAAGCTTTGGAGTAGTTTGCCATTCGAAATATCCCATCTCATCCGACTAGTACTGTTTCGCTTCCGTAAATCCGGAAAGCCTGAAATCCTGCGGGAACGTAACTATCGCGCCCAGAAGGATAATGGTTAATGGATATCGTGTTTAACATACCGCTTCACGAGCTACAGCAGAGAAGCTAGCTGTTTAATTCCAACGCGACTCTATAGCGACTTGATCCAAACAATTCATATCTGTTGCACGATTTTTTTTCCGTTTTTTTTTTACACCTTTTTTTTTTGCAACGGCTAATAAATACAATAAATTAGATTTCATTGTAATTCGTTAGCGAGTAGTTTAATTAGATTAAGCATTAACGCTGCCTAGAATACTATGGGTAATTAGATTAAACTTTGTAAATTAGGACTGTTCTAATAGATAGCTGTGATAACTATTTTCAATATCGCTGTGTGTGTGTGTGCGATTCTCTGTATACCGGCAGTGAAATGTCAGACAGACACTTACATACATGTTCTGTCTATACTGTTGGAAACACCCTCGAAACCCACTGTCCTCCATCAGAGTAGTAGTCCCAGGGTACGTAATTACCAACTCCAAATCCACTTGAAACTGGTCATCTTCACATCTAGTGGTTTGCTCGACTAGAATCGTAGTGTTTCCCTTCCCTTTGTCTACTTCAATCTTTTTAATTACCAACCTCATCAATATCATTCGTTTCAATTGAATTTTTCATCAGTGGCGTCGATGAATTTACAAATAAATAAATCTAATTAATCTGGGTTAGCAAACTTTATGAAAATATAAAATATTGCACGATACGTTGCAGTTGATTGCTTTTACTTTATATTTCAATTATATTTCAGCCTGCCAAAAAAATATAAAGAAATTAAAAAATGTTATGTCTATATACCGTTGATCAGTTTATAAATAACTACAATTATTTTCATTTAATAACCAAACTTTATCAACATATTTATTGAAAAAGCTTTGCACAAGTTTTGTGAAAAATAAAACATAGAGAGACGGCAATGTTCAACGTTCTACTTTGCATCCCGGTCTTCCTATTGTATTTCTCGAAAAAAAAAAAAAAAAAAAAAAAAAGAAAAAAAAGAAAAAAAAGAAAAAAAAATCGATAAAGTTGACAAAGGATGTTTCAGGATGTAAATTCCGCAGACCTTCTATTGCACTTTCATACCTTCGTAGCAACGTCAACTTTATCCAGGATGGCGTGGTTGGCGCTGCAAGAGTTACTTCGTAACGCCTCTCTTTCTCTCTCTCTCTACCTGTGACCCAATTTTCTCCTCGGCATTCTCTTCCCTTCCCCCTTGCTGCACCTTCACTTCGTTTACCTCGACATTTCTCGTTCGCGCTGGCTTCCCTGGATCCCCTGATACACAGTTTCCGTTGTCCTTCCACACTTGACAGGATCGACAATAAAACACGAACAGGAAAAAAAAGAAAATTGTTTCACGTTTCCGTCCTGCGTTAACTTTGTTTGCTTTTGATACCATCGATAGACTATTTTCGTTCTTCATCTTTGAATGAAAATTTATATAAACAAGTATTAAGGACCAAAAAGAAAAGATTCGAAAGAAAATTGAAAGTAAGAAGCAAAACATAATAATTTGTCGAAGAAACAGGTTATCTTCAATAAATATTTATGTTTTCTTATCTTTTAAAGTAAGTTAAAGTAAATAACTAAAAAAGAATGTTCATTTTCTTATAAATATATATGTATTTATATGTGTATATATATATGCTTTTTCAGGCGACTGAAATCATCGATGACGAAAATCGTGTGGGGAAATACCGTCGATCGATTGGACAGTCTTATTTGAAATCGAGGAAAAATTGTAAAAACAAAAAAAAAACGATGACTTGACTGTATCGAGAGAAAAAAAGGAAAATCTTTTCACTGGCGAAGAGGCATAGTAATTTGTGTGAAAGAAGCGCGAGGAAAAGCTTAGGACGAAAAATGAGTTTCTTTAACTCGCTGCAACAGTACGTGACTGATAGTGTGGCGAATCTCAGTCTAAGTCCCAAGAGATTTTCCTTCAGTCGAGAGGACTCAACGGGGGATTCAAGTGGTAGGACTGGATCGACCGGAAGTGTCACCACAACGACCAACACCAACACCACTGTACAGTCGACCACTCCCCATGGATTTCCCAAGGTGAGTCGAGCGTTTGGAATCAATGATTTGGAATATTAGTGGAAATGGATGAGTTGGCCAGACCCCGAAATTCAGCGAGGTGTAAAATTCACAATCAATATACAGCTTGAACATCTAACTGTAAATCTTGTCAGTAAGATCCTTTGAACAATGAATTTCGTCCAAATCGGATGAACGATTTTAAGATGGCGGCCATTTGAATATGGACTAGATAATTTTTGGGGTTTAATAAATACAGTGTTTATGACGCGGAGCGGTCGGTAAGTGCGATTTTTGTTTGTTTGATATTTCAGGTCGTTCCACCACCAGGTACAGTCACTCCAACGACCCACGCCCCATTTCTATCCACTAGAAGGCGCACATTGGACTGCACTTCCGGTTCCGGGTTGTCGGTTCATCCGGCGACAGGAGGCGCGGTTTCACCAAGACGACAGGGTTCCTTCAGAAGAAATGTCGCACCCAGTGACAGACCTCCGCTCGCATTCTGTAGGCGAAGACCGTCATGGCCTGAAGTCGACATCCAAGCGACATCTGGGTGAGTTCTAAAGTTATACGGTTTCATATTTCAAGCAGAACTCTACATCGGAAATGTTTCGTCAGGACTAGAGTCTCAAGAATTGGGGTGTTTTACAAAACTGCAATAATTTCTATACGAAAAAAGGGAAGATGGATTTCATTTCATCATCTTGCCTGAGACTGGATGTAGCATGGAGATCGGAAAACGTAAAACGATTTTTAATGAAGGAGTGTAAAGAAACTTCCTCTGGCAAAGCTCGGAGAAGGAAATGTATTCCCGACATGGAGTCACAGCCACAAAATGACAAAGCGAAGAGGAAAAGAGGTCCCACTGGAATTGACGTTACGTTTCCCTCGTCTTTCCTTGCAAGGAGAAACGAGAATACCATTGAAATACCATGGGAGGCTCTTCCGACGGACTGACGCGGATAATGTATGCTTGGAAAAGCATGGAATCCTTACCAAACGTCATTTCAAAACGTCCTGGTGCTTCTAAGTTATATCCGCATGTTAGGATACTCGAGTTTAATATTCTCCATTGTTTTTCCTACGTCCTTGATTCTTCCATTGGCCTTTTTTCACCTTCCGTACGATGTTACGAGCGCTTTTAATGGACGACTTTTTTTTTGTTTTACCAAACGAAGCTCGCAGATCGATGACATGTAACCACAATATAGAAATGCCATTTCGGTTAATGATTTTCTGCCGTAAAAAAGCGTCATTTCTGTGAATGACATTTTCGGAAGTCTGACTTCCGAACTGATGGCATGTCCACCCTTTTCCTGTACCCGTATCCGGTGAGCTGGTCCACTTTGATGAAGAGTTTCGTAGAGTATGTGCTTTCGGGTTCTGTAATCGCGATTCGGAATAGAGGCGAGCCGCACCTTCGAAACCCGTTCAGGTTCTCCCTACTTCTCTTTCAGTAGCGCCGAAAGGACGTTACTCTCAACGTCCGGTGAAGTTTCCGGCGAGCTTATCTGCACGGGTGAAACGTAGGTGGTCCTATCGATCGACAACCGGGACCCAGAGCGACACACGGAATATCTTCCCTCCAATCGCCCGACACTTTCCCACTCTTTCAAGATTTTCAAGATACCCGCGACATTTTCCTCCATGATTTTTTACTACTTCTTCTTCATTAACACCATCCAGGTGAGCGCGAGGCAACGTGGCGTTTCTTTCTTCCAAGATACTCTCTATTTCAGACAGTTCAGTTATATTCACTGTTATTCTTTCATTCCAAAGGAAAGCAGAAGAATGTGGGAGCACTGTAATTAATGGCTGACTATTAGCGTGTACGAACGTGTCGACAGCCTTGTACGGGACAGGGGCGTGGATTGTTCGTGAAACACGTTTTCAATTCACCAGTAATTAATCCCAGGGGGACGCATTCTATACGCGAAATTACGGAAAGGATGTTAAGTTTAATCCAGCACGTAGGCAAACCGAGTGGAAACGGTTGAGAAGGACGGAGGAGGCTTTACAGCTAGATTTTAAGATTTAATCAGACACGAGGTTTCTGATGTTGTCTTAACTGACCGATGGTGTTGCGCATCAAATTCATTTTTTAACTTTGTATCTTTTCTTTTTTTTCATCATGAGTACAGCTGCATCGTCCTTAGGAAAAGGAAGCGAGTGGAAAGAGGTGCAACAGTAGGGAAGGGGGAGAGCTAAAGGGAGCCAAAGGAGGTACGTCTGTGTTTACAGGAGAGGAAGAGAAGACGAAGGAAAAGGAAACACAGATTCATCACGGTTAATAGAAAGGGAGTAGAACGAAAAAAAAAAAAATACTATACGATAATTAGGAAATGTTCTTATGAATATTAGTAGGAAAGGGAAAGTTCTCAAAGGAAAGGGATATAAAAGTGCATCGTAGTTAATAAAAAGGCAAGAGGGTAGAGAATGTAAATAACAATTCGTCATAACTAATAGAGAGGGAAGCGAAAGGAATGCTTAAAGCGAATGGAACTTGTTGATTTGATGACTTTGAGGTCATAGCGTAACACCCCGTTTTGTTTTTTTTTTTTCGACAAACAGACCAAATCGATGGCTAGTTTACCCTGTGCTATTGCACGATGTAAAGGGTAGGATAATGGATTCCCCACGTATTCTGCTACTGTCTGCAGAGTTAGTACTCGTCCTGCGCCTGTCCTGAAGCTCTCCCTCATTTCTTTCCCCCTTAAACGAATACTTCCTACCACCTGATATTCCTCTTGTCATTCGTGTCTCCCACTATTTCTACTCCTCAAAACCCCTCACCGGACACTCTGTCCTTCCTAACAGCTTCGTTTCTATCCCCAGGACAAAGGCTCACGTACGTGCCACGGAATTTCATCGACTCGCCCAAACTATAACTTCACTCACCATCAATTCTTTGTATCTACTTTTTGTTGTTTGTTTAACCAGTCCGGAAGGCCATTGTGTGATTTGGATTCCACTGCCACGTTCTATGAATTATCTTGTTGTTGTTGCAAAAATAAAAATGCTTACACTTTTTCAATAATTTAATATATAATTTCGACAGATGGTTGGTTTGTCTGTCCGTCCTCGCTGGAATGAGAAGGGCGTATTCAGATCTCCCCTAGAATCATAAGGGCATTATAAAAAAAAAGGACTTTTTTTCTAGAATCAGAAGAGTGTCAAGGGAGGAATAAAGGAGTCCTCGTGCTCCAATAATTTGCTAGTTATAAATTATTGATTAGTAATTACTTTTGTAATGAGCGATTATATTTCGTAAGCATAACGATTGAGTGAGTAAAAAACTCTTTGAAATGAAACATTTCATGAGATTTCGCATGTGAGACAAATGTGTATGGATGATACCGATTGAAATGGGGAAAAGCGAAGAAAGAGACGAATGAATTTAAGCGGATTGTGAAAGGCTGGGAAGTGACGTGATACATCTAGCTCTCATATATGGATCTGGTGTATTATCATCAACCATTCTGTCCGCTTCTCTGTGATATATATTCCCGCTTGGCCTGGATTCGACATTACGCGAAAATGCATAGCTCCCAATCCCTAAAAAATACATGAGTAAAATTAATTCTCAGAAATGACGTGCGAATTTTCAACATAAATAAGTGGATTTAAAACATCGCAAAGTAACTTGAAATATTTGATAGGTTTATAACAAAAAAATATATTATTTAAGTTAGCAAGAATTAAAAGGAAAATGAGTTTCTCAACAAATAAATGCAAAATATTTTGTAATATTGGCAATTAAAGCGAATTTTGTTTTCGTGGATGCGAAAAAAACAAACGGTGTCATCGGAGGCAATTTATTGCCATTCAATTATGTTAAAAGCCGTTTTCGCTCTACTGTTGTTTTTAATTCGCGCGGCAAAGTTCCGCAAATCTGAGGGATTGAAATGTATTTTGTACGAGTCTCTCAGCTCGACGAGCCAGATTTTGATTTATAATAGAGAGAATTAAGATAATAACGATACGAGGGTTGGGACGAGGGTACGCTGCTTCCAACGAGGCAGATGGAATAAATAGGTTACAGGGGGATGAAAATCCCCACCTGACCTTCTATTCCTCCTTCGCTGAAAATTAATATTAAAAAATGCAGGTAGTATCTTTACACTTTTAACCGTTCCATTACTCTCGATCTCACTCTATTTATTTAGTTATTTCACAAATAATCCGATATTAATGAGTTTTCGAAGAATAACCATATTTCAAAAATATATTAACATTTTATTAAAAAGAAAAAACAAAAGAATTTTCCATAAAATTCATTTTTAAAAACGCCACGAAAAATTCTATTCCTTTTACTCATTTTTGTTGGCATTTGCAAAGAAATCTATGTGAAAAATATTTGTTTTTTTTTTGCTTTTGGTATAGATTTTTTGTTTTTCTGAAAAATGTATTTATTTATTTATTTTGCAATCGATTGAATATGTTGAGAACATTTTACATAACTTGGTGCTTTCAGCGGAATTATGAAATGTACACAGCGTTAAATGGCCTATAAATCCCCGTTTCGAATTGTACTGCGCCATATTGTTTAGGACGTAGGGCGCGCAGGTGGAATATATGGCAGAACGTCATGTTTCAACGTGCAGCTGCACCTGCAATGTCTTTCGAGGTAGATCGATATAACACTACGCACGCCTGGCCGTAGTTAGATAACGAACGTGCCATTCGTCGCCATTATAGTCCACCTCTCTCTGCTTCGAAATTTCATATTCCTCATTGTTATATTCCTCTATGGCGGTATGAATGGTTTTAATCATTTTTATAACCCGCAACACTCAAGATTAGATCTCCTTGGAATTACGCATATTATTGCATATAGTATAATAATAAAGTTATGAAAAAGTTGCTTGTTAGTTAAAATCGCGACGAGAGAGCTTCAAGTTGTACCTCTTTTGTCTTAGGAAAAGTGCGTTTTACCAATGAATATCCTTGTGACACACATACCTTAATAAGCAAACTAACTATTAAAAGCCATGAGTGACTTGCAGGATATTCCGGGAAAGCCGTTTGGGGCTTTGGTTATAGCGGTGATGGCTATATTGTGGGAACATCTATCGTGGGTGAGTAAGGCTCGGTCTGGCCAGTCAGGTTTCATCCAAGAACGTGTTTGCAACCCTTACCTTGCCGTGTTTAGCCCGACGTATACACACAGCGAACCATGGGTAGCGCCGGAGCTTGACGAGGGTCCTTCAATTATTCTCCGAGAAGCAGCACCCCCTGTGTGCGACCCTCTCGATTATTAACGAACAGGCACGCGCCTTTCTGATAAATCAATCCCAGACCCAACGCCATCGTGAATCTTGGTGGCATCGTTTTACGAGCATTCTTGCTATTTCTTCAAATTTTCCTGTATCCGCGATCCGTCGAATAATTTCGAGAAATATTGCAAACGGTCGATCATCATATTATTCTTCTTTTTCTTATATTTCGATAACTTTTACTTTTTTACAAAGATCAATTAATTCCTTTCGTAGAAATTTCTGTCCGGCAAAGGGGAGTGAAGAAAAATGAGGTAGAAAAAGATTGTAGCGGTATACTCGGAGTCAACGGAATTTAGTCGTCGCGACTACAATATTTGCAGGGTTAAAAACGAAATGAGGGAATAAGCGGCAAGGGCGAGGGGGTGGAGATTGGGGCCGGGATAAGAATATTTACAAGGGGAGACTCGTCATGTCGAGTACGTCAAAATTACTTTATTTTCTACCTCAGTGTCTTCAATTTTTCCTTCCATTCTCATTTTGTTTTTTTTTTTTTTTTTTTTTTTACTTTTTCAACCTTTTCGACCTTATGTCTCAACCCCTCGAATTTTCATCGGCCTTTTTCGCTTTCTTGCAGCTACGACGACATTTTCCCCCAGGAATTTTCGAGACGCCGCGAGCCCTTCGCAATTTCATCTGATATACAATATAAAATTCGATAGCTTTCTTATTCACCTCTCATTCACCCTTCGCCTTACATCAACTCCCGTCGTTCGCCATAATACAGACACGGTTACATATGTTTATTCGTAACCCACGAAGGTCGCTGAGAGTATTATCCGAGACACCAACAACGTTTATGGATATCGCAAGTTCTAACTTTACAAAACCAAACTCACCCCTTCATCCTTATTCACAATATTTTACTCATTTATCTATTTTTTAAATATTTTCCTACATATATATTATTAACAAAAGGAATTTTCCAATGGTACACTATAATTGAGTTTATTAATTTTCGAACGTCGGAGATAATTACCGTCGTGTTATAAATAATGATTATTTTAACCGGGATTAACAATTTGCAAAATTTCGATTCGTTCAGTCTACATGTTGTTCTATTTTTTTTTCCTCTCATCCTCTTTCGCATCCCTTTGGAATTATGTCCATGAATAACGCGTTGGCATTATCTCCGATTAACCTCGATTGGGTATAGTCGGAGGACGGCTGGCTCGAGGAGTACGCAACAGCCCTCTGTCTACTTGTAATAAAGGTAGAATTAGAAGCGGGGATTCGAGGGTGAAGCAGATTAAAGTAGGAAGGTGATTGAGCTGACGAATAAAATTTCATAAAATTGCCCTTTAGATCGAAGCAGAAGAATATATAAAACCCCGATAAAAAATCATATTATATATGTTGTTAAAATGATTGAGGCCTCTTCTTATTACTCTAATATATTATTGCATTACCAAGAGTTCTCCAACTTTATAAAAATCTTCAATAACGTTTGTCACCCTTGCATAAGTTAGCTTTACGTAAGTCAGTCTAACAGAAGTCACCTTTGACTAAGTCACTCTCAGAGAAGTCGTCTTTACTTGAGTCACGCTTAGAGAAATCGCCTTTAAGCGAGTCACCCTTACATAAGTCTATCTTGCGTAAGACAACCTTACATAAGCTACCCGTTCATAGGTTAGCGTTATTCCGAGACGACATTAATAATAACACTTGGGCTGCTGAAGCCGATATAATAGAATTTCAGCAATTTCAAAGCTCGAGTATACTTGATTTTTCCTCGAAACGGAAATGCAAAACATTTTTTTTACTACAAATCGTGAAGCCTCCTTAAAAAAGATATTAACCAGTCTAGTATTTATAACGGATGACGGCGTCACGATTCATTGAGGTTGGATACCGGAGCTTGAAACTCGAGCTAGCAGAAGGGTGCTTCGGTGTGTCTCGGTAGAAGAAGTGGTAATGGCCGACGTATAGTCAGACCTGCGGGAGCGAATGGAGAAGAGGGCACTGTGGAGTGACTGTGAACGGCCGTGAAGGCTCCTCGTTGGTACGGCGCCGGTGATTAGCGAGTAGAAACTCTCAACCGGAAGTTGTTACTCGTCGTACTCGTGCGAGTATCAAGTTTTCCTCTCTATTTACTCGAGTGTGCATACGGAAAGTTCGAGCAAAGCTTCAGCCCGGCTGACTCGCAGGATGCTGCGGTAAACCGCGGAGTACGAGACTAGGCATCGTCGGAGTTCATATACGCTTCATTTACGTTGCCCAAAATTTATAGACAATTTTCTCATACGTTTTTCATCTAATTCATTTTTTTTAGGTTTAATTTAAATGATTTATTATATGAGAATGGAAGAATATGTAAGAATAAAAAACAAGAAAAAACACACCTTTGAGATTCAGCGACAATGACTTTTTTGTCAAATTAAGTGTTTTAAATATTATAATTATTAAATTGAAAAAGCTAAATACGTTTTAATATAAAATGTTAAGAATGTAAGGGAAGAAAAATGAAAACTGTTAGAGACGAAGTGTCGCATGCCGGCGGAAGCTTCTATTTTCACTCCAACGATAAGAATAGTGGACAGGAGAAAGTAGGGTGGGAGTGTCGTTACAGGCACCCCAGTACGCTACTTATTCTCAGAGCACGCATGACGTGCATTATTTCCTACGAGGGACGCCGGGTACTTCACGTGGATATTTTCCATTAAGTCCATTAAGGCTTCGGGCGTAGGACGATGACAGTGGTGCTGATGTTCCATTCTTTTCATAGCGAGGCTTATATATCCATTTACCAACCGTATGTCGGCATCGATCACAACGGGTGATCAATCTATTTTGGAGCCTCGTCTTTGAATTGATTTAAAAAAGAAAAGAAAGTAGAACTGGATAAAACTTTCTACGATTCAATAAAAACTAGGTCATTTTTTTTGCTTTCTCATATTTCAAGCCATTTTATGACGTTTTTTTTTCTTCTTTTTTTCATATTGTTATGTTAAGATAGTCAAAATGGTGACAAATTTTTAGAAAATATAAAAATGAAATAAGTTTATTGAGGAAAATTATCATTTTTCTTTCACGAAAGAAGCTTACAGTAAAAAAATCGTAGTGAGCCTGTGAAATTTGGAGTTATAGCTGGTGAAACTCGCAGTTAACTCGCGAGTTATTACTCAGTGTTGTAATAATGTAGGACAGACACGGTAAATATGAGTATTGTAAAATTTACAAGATAAAACGATCAATACGTTGGTGTAGTGTGAAATTTACACAAGCTTGGAATTTAAGTGATTTTTAATAAAAAACAATACGTTCGGGGTGGGGGGGTGTTTAAAATGTGTTGTACAAAATGTTAGAATGGTATATGCTAAAGATAAAAAAGTATAAACTATGGTATGTTAGTTGGAGCAAGCACATGTGTCGTTGCTCAAGTGAAAAAAGAAAATTGCTCAAAATTTAGCAGGACTGAAATGATCGAAGTAGTGGAAATAAATGACGGTGCAACGAAATGGGAGGACGGAAGTGCGCAATTCGGTTGGAATAATCCCATGTTGCAGAAAGTGGTGGCGTAAAGGAAGTCTCGAGTGATGGAGTAAGAGCGTGGGGCACTCGACAAGCTCGAGTGAAAGTCGAAGCGAAAGAGATCCTCGACTCTGGGCGAATAATCGTGGGAGCCAAAGGAACAAATTCCAGAGGAAAGAATAGAAATCAAGTTCTCTGTAGCTGAGTGCCTTTCATCGCAGACGGAATTTAGTACAGTCCATTGAGAAAGAATTTCCTCTAGTTTCACGTGTCAATGTTTTCCGCTAAAACACCTCCAACAGAGTATAAAATAAGAAAATTATAATAAAAATTTTAGGTTAAGGTAAAAAAAGTTTGCACCGAGAGGTATGAATAATTAAATGAATATAAAAACTAGTGACTTAACTTAAAAGTAGAAACTAACAAGAAGAAAAAATTGAAATAAAAAATAAAGTTATATATGAAAAATTGTTCTTTCCTTTTTTTTTTTTCAAATTTAAAGGGTTGTTGGACAGCAATTGCTGAAGGCAAATTCAATACTAAAGGGCTGAAAGGAAACTCAATTAAGGTAGAAGCTTGAGGGTAGTGAGGACGGGGCAAAAGCTCATTCATCCTTCTTCGTGGATGACTATAATAAACTTGTTGGACAGCATATATATATATATATATAGGATAGTTTAGTGAAACCTAGGACTTGTATGAGAGATGTAGACGATCCCAAAGGCCATAAAATGTCCATGAGAGTAGCAAAGGACCTTCGTAATTGGCAGTCCAAGGGAGCGTTAAGGTTTCGGGTCTGCCGTAACGATAAGAAAAGGGAATAGACCGAAAGATAGTGAGCTCGACACACCAACAGCGAAATTAAACTTGCCCGCTTACTAAACCAACAGCGGCTGTTATGGATTATCCACTGAAATCGTAGATACACCCGATTGGACATGAAGAAAAAGCCTCGTAAAATGTCAGAATTACCTTTAAATAATAATATATTAATATTCTATTAATTAGACTTGGAAATAGTGGGAGATGAAAAATTAATTTGTACGACTTCACTTGATATGCATATTTATAAAATACAATATATTCATGTGAAACTTTAAACTCTAACTAAAGTTTGAGTACAGCAATAAGATACAGTAAAGAAGGTAATTAAAGGTAAGCAGAAGAAAAGTTTTACAAAGTGCGAAAGAACGGGAAGCTCTGAGAAATGTTTTCAAGTAAATGACAGTGTTGAATTGTAGTATATAACAGTTAGGTGAATCGTGTACTCACCGCGCCCTCAAGTCCTTGAAATAGAGTGCATTTTCCTTGCAAGTGGTTACGAATTCGTGTGGTCAGACATGGTGTTTACCACTTCTTTCCAGTTCACCTCTTTTTCTCTACTTATTTTTCCCATTCACAGTGTAGCGACCTACGAAAATGAGCTGCGAAAATGGATAAATAAATGGCTGGCAGTTTTTTTTCTCAAACGATATATGGCCCAACACACTTGTTGACTCTGACAGTTGTTAAAATTTTTATCATCGCACCTTTTGCCTCTTTCTCAATTTTTTTTCGACGATCAAATGTCCAATTAATCTGTAACTTATATAACGAAATAATCAATAAATATTTTTATATTTATTAATGAAAAAAATTAAGAGGAAAAGTGTAAAAAAAATCTCGACATCAATCTTTTTAAATGTACATTTAAATATTATTTATAAAGAAAAACTTAAAAACTCATCTCGATGTCTTTGTTTTAATATTTGTTTTTGCCGTTTTGTTTTCTCCCCGCACGTTACGTCAATGCTCGTCGACTAATTACCCGGGAAATCCATAAATGTGCGGTCAGGTGGATTTGAAAAAAAATTGCGATGCTCGTGCGGTCATAAAATATAACGTGGAAGACGAGTTGAGTAGCTCGTTGCCGTTCTCAACCCCTTCGATCTTTTTTGTGCGCGGATTATTATTATGCATCCCGCTTTCACCTCCTTCGCAATTTTAAATTTTTTCATATTTTTTAAATCTCATACTTTTTATTCGACAGTGGAATAATGCGGCATATTTATTTCCAGCCGAGTTCGTCGCTTCATCAAAATTGTTATTATTTTTTGTAATTAAATTAAAATACCTAATTTTCCTACATAATAATAATTGAAACGTAAAATTGATTTTCAAAGCAATTTCTCGTTGAATTTTTCTACTGGAGATAATCTGTTGTACTGTGTTTTTTACATTAATATTTTTCTACATAATAAAAAATATATTAAAAAAAAAAAAATAGTTTTCTAATTAATAATAGACTTTTAATTGTTTTTATTATCTCATTTTCTTCGAGTGAGCAAAGGAGATAAAAAAAATCTTTCTTTGCAGCAAGGTCGATTGAAACGAGTCCGAGTACCGGAAGCTCGAGGGCGATGGGACACAATTAACGAGAAGTGAGAGAAGATTGTACAAGGCTGAGGGAATCCCTTTAATTTGAATCGCGAGCCGCTTGAAGAGCTTCCCTGGGTAGGAAAAGAGAGAGTCGAGTGAATGGCGTCGTAACGATCTATGAGCCCTAGTAGGAGGAGGGAGAGGGAGGTTTACAAAGGATCCTGCTGTTGCTGCAAAGTAAAAAAGGGTAGAAAGAGGGCGAGGAGGGTGAAAAAAGGAGAGGCAAGGAAGGAAGCATTATTATGAACTATTCGTACGAACAAGGCATTATTCCTCGGTGGTTGCACACACACACACACACACACACACACACACACTGCTCTCGTAAAAAAGAAAAATGAAAAATAAAGATGAGAACGTCAGAGAGGAGAACGTCGAGGGTGATACGAGTACCTGTGCAAGCTCCTGAAGCTCGCACATAAAAAAGTTACACGCGTCGTTAAAAATGACTGACAAAGGAAATAAACTCTGACTATGCTACGGTGATAAATTCCCTTAAGAAAACAAAAAAAATTCCACAAGGCAAGAAAAGTATGACACCTATTTGCTTCCTCATTTTTTTTCCGCTAACATATGTATATTAATCTACTGATTAATATTAGGTGAAGAGATCTGTAAAGTTCTTCGATAATAATAGTAATAATAATAATAATATAAATAATAATAACAATCATATTTAGTCGAATAATTACGATGTGCAGGCTGCTACGTAAAAGTTGAAAGGTCGTTTGTGCGAATATATGCGGTAAAACTTGTTTAGAAAGTTGAAAACTTTTGGCGTGCTTTGAAAGAAGGGGAGGGCTTCGGAAATAAAATTCTGCGAACGTGGATGATGGAGTGGAGAATTTTAAGTTGTCTCGCTTTGCTCGATAAAGATGGGGGAGGGGTTGTTTAGCCCTGGATAGCGGGGGAGGGTGGCGCGCTTACAACAGGTGAACGAAATTACGAGAAGCGATTAATCTTTTTCGGACTGCGGTGTTGCTGCTCTTCGAGAATCAGAGTATCCCTACAGAGAGCATTAAACATCGTTAATATAGAATACTCAATATACATATATTATTCCAAGTTTTGCATAGCTGTTCGTGGGTGAGCTTGTGTCACATAAATTCTCCTTTTCGTAGTGATATTTCATGATTTTATAAATTCAAGGAACAGCATCGTCTCGGCAAATATTCGCTTAGTAGAAAATCTTTCTCGTTGCATTTTTCATTCCCTTGTAAAGCACGAAATCCACGAGAGAAAAAACTCGTAAGCTTCGGGACAACGTAAAAGAGGGAATGCGGTGGCGGATTTTTTAATACAGGAAATTACAAGTCCTCGGGCGATGCCTGAGTATCTTCTTCGTATTTGCATTTCGTCTTAGTACCAAATTATTCTCCAATACTTTTCATTATTCCTATGAAATTATATTGCGAACACAAAAAGCCCGCAGCAGTTAAATAAATATTCATTTTATTCTATACTTGAATATTACTATTTTATTAATTATCTCATAGAGCTATAAATATTGCTTATAATTCGACACTATTTCATGATACCTTCAATTTTTGAGCTGCCAGGTATTTGTATAAATTCTATACTATTAAATGAATTACCATTATCCATTGCCTATACTGATAAAAAGTCCAAGCCTATGGATTTTTGAGAGTGTGCGTGCGTTTGTTAATTTCCACTACTGACTCCCCTCTACATAGTACACCTGCGGCCATGAGGCTTTGAATAACTCACGACGATGGGGCGCAGCACGATCAAGCCTTTAAATAACAAAGCTAAAATAAAACCGTCCGTTCAATAGCTAACAATTTCTGAATGACGCAAGGATAATTTTTTTTTTTTTTATAATAGTTCCAATTCGGTATACGTGTTGTATACAAAATGATTATTACGCGATAATTACATTTTTTGACGTCGACAAAAGACAAAAAAAATTCCACACAAATGATGATTAAAGAGAAATCGAATATGATATCTGACAATTTTTCATTGTGAGAATTAATTAAAGCTGATAATTATTTAATGGAAATTACTGGGTGGGGTTAGCCTCTCGAGCTTTCAACTCGTCGCCCCTCACTTTCATGTGGATTCAGTACAGAAATTCCAATTAATTAAAATAACGAGGAAGCCTTGGGGAAAACGGATATTTTTATCTCCCTTCATTTCTCTATATGGCCAGATCTCGTCGTCACTTTTTCTCGTTTCCCTACAAAAAGAGAGGAAAGTGGCTTGGACTACCATATACGTGTATATATTTTTTAACGAAGGCATAAAGAGTCTTTTAATCTCGTGAATAAATAAGTCATGTAAGGAGAAAACTGAAGAGGAAGAAAAAAATTTGGCGGCATTGTACTTTAATGACGCATGAGATTCACATATTTTTAATATAAAAATGAAAAAGCTTTTTAAGCGTATTTATAACAAAAAAAAAAAGGTAATTAAATCAACGCGGTACACAATTTTTTTTTTAGTTCTTTACTTTTGTAACAATTAATTTTCGGCTTACTCTCACACAAAATTGTTTGTTTTTCCTAAATTATTTTTTAATTGATTATATTTTTAGACACGGTAGTAAAATATTGAAATTATTTTTTTTTATTAATATTAGAAAACTCTTATCAATTTGAGCTATATTCTAATTTAGGTGGGAGCAAAATAATTTGTCCAACGTCAATGGCCAATTTTCAACAGCTGATGACCGTTTTGCATGATAACCTCAAAACATTAAAACACACGTTACTTGAAAATGAGCCAATGGTATTACATTTTTTTTTTTTTAGATTCTACTCGTGCTACAGTACATCATTGATTGCCAAGAATTTATTAATTTTCTCCTACTAATCGCAAATATAAATGTATTTAAATTTTTGAGTTGGCAGCGAAATAATTCTGAAATACTAGCCTGTATGAAATTGAACTTGTGAAAATAATAATTATCGCTGGTGAAAGCTCTAAATCTGAATTTAAGTGATGAATGGAGAGAAATATAATAAATGTAGTTATAGAAAATGAATGAATCAAAGATTTTGCAAGTTGGTTTGATAAATTTGTAAATTAATAAATGTCTTACCAATGGCATTCGATTTTCTTTTCTTTGTTTTTTTTCAGTGTGCAGGAGACCGATGGCTCGTTCTTCGAGAGCTTTACAGCTCTCTCGTGGAAGCAAGAAAATCGAAGGTTGGTCGCATTGCGCGAGGTTGAGGCACGAGCTGAGGAAGCACCACCGGTTCAGAGGGATTCGTGTTCGCAGAAATACAGATTGAGCAAAAAAGAAGTGAGCAATCGTCTCTGTAGTAATCGATAAAGGATTAATTATTGAGCGTTTAATGAATTATTTATCAAAATATTGATTGAACAAATTGTTATGTAATATTTAACGATTCAATTTATTTATTTATTTTCAATAAAAGCTATTAAATCATTCGTTAATAATTAAATGCAATTAAAGAATATTAGCTCTGCGAAACTGTCATCTGATTTTATTGAAATCGGAATAATGAGCGGAGAGAAAAGTATTGAATTATCAGTTGAATAATTTCTCATCGTAATTTAAGTTGGCACGAAACATCCTTCCATTTGTGTTATCTCTGACGAATGAGGGTGGCGAAGTTACCAGACGGTTAAGTCGCTGTAATCTAACTTTGGTCAGATACAGTAGGAAAGGCTCACTGCCAGTAACACATTTCTACTTAGTTGATGAAAATCATTATTGCAGATTTTATTTTCCTAGCGATTGCCAGTTTTCTATAAAAAAAATTGTCAAAATTCAAGTATTGCTTTTTTCCGATATTGAATTATTTAATTTTTAGCAAAATAGTCACAATACTGTTTGACAAGGTGTTGAATATTCAAATTCATCGTGGCTTTTAAAAATCATACCTTGTTGTTTTTGAGTTTACACATTGAAGGTGGAAAAAAGTTAGATTTTTTTTCCTAAAAGCAGCATCGTCATCTTGATCCTCCGCGGAATTCGTATTTAAGGCCATCAGTTCGAAAAACAAAATTGCGCATTTAAAATGATTGCTCAGAAAAAATTCAGAAAATCATACGACTTGAATAAAAATTGACATCTGTATATTTTTAGGATGACATATTTGAAATTGGAGGGCTAAACGTAAAATAAATAATTCGATTTTTAAGTTTTCTTTGAAATTGAAAATTAGTAAGTTCAGCCAAATTACGGATTAAATTAGAAGAAAAATTGTATTTCTAGTAAATTCACGAATCAATAGGAAGAAAAAAAGCGGCTACACTAGTTATGCTTTCTAAACTACTGGCAAAAGGTTGAGTCGCCCTTTTACTATATTATCCGTACGGAGTTTAATCTGAACGGAAATCCTGGTGTGGCGAATTTGGGGATTTACGGTAAGAGTACTTAAGGGCCGTTGAGCAACGCCCGTTGGATAAGGATTCACCGGGTGCGCAAGAGGGAATTTCAACTATAACTACCAAAGTCTCCGCGTTCAATTATTAGAGGAAACTCGTGGAGAATTTCACTCGCTTACACCTTCGAAGCTCTTGGAGAAAGGCATTAGAGCCCGAGGCCCCGATCGTAACATCCACCTGGTTCATTATCCCTTTGTCCCTTAGGCCCTTTGGTAAGTCTCGTTGTAACATAACTGCGCGCTATATCAACCTTACGGAATAACAAATTTATTCTACGGATCGATAAATCTACCGATATAATTACATTAAAATTAATAATACAGTATTATAAAGTAAAATGGGCACAGTAAAGAATATATTTATTATTTTTTTTTTTTTTTTTTTTTATTCAAGCGCAAGTCAAATACGATATTCTGCTCTTGGCACATGAATATTTCGTCGGTCGAACTCGAGAACGATCTCGGGGGTGAATTGAGAAATACCTTCCAATTTCCGTGAACGTGAGATTTCCAAGTGTCAAGAAGGGAGCTGTGAAAGCAAAACGATTGACAATTTCGATATACTTTTTCTTTTTCGATCATCTTTATTTATGACAATTTTTCTTAGATTATTACTTATAATTCATATTTAAAATGAATTCGACGTCAATTGTTTTCTGTTGCAGATGGAACAATTGTACGTAGAAGTCCTTTATACGATTGCAAATACCGTAGGTGCGAGTACAGGAAAATACAGCCACTACAAGGAGGATCTCTTTAGATACGCGCAGGAGGCTTTCGGTGTATCTCCGGATCAACATATACGATTTCTTAAGCTCGCATCCGAGGAAAAGGTAAATTCATTTGAATGAAGTGTCGATTGAATACACGCGG
The DNA here is from genome assembly GCA_964016905.1 of Perithous albicinctus. Taxonomy (NCBI): domain Eukaryota; kingdom Metazoa; phylum Arthropoda; class Insecta; order Hymenoptera; family Ichneumonidae; genus Perithous; species Perithous albicinctus. Next base: position 20,992,879 of record OZ024697.1, on the reverse strand, counting down.
CGCTTCAAGTTTTTAGCATTTTCTTCATAGCTATTTAATACACGCGATGTACTTTAAGTACGCATAACTTACTTGGCACTCGAAATAATTAGTATTTGGCACGCTTGAATAAACGTACTTGAAATACTTGGACCCCTAAATATACGCGTGGACTCGAAGCACTTGGCATCTTATATGCGTATACCTTAAATCAACGCGTACTCGAAGTGATGAATACACACGAAAGGCATGTATATATCAAGTGCTAAGTTTTAGTATTTTGCCTAGTTACAATGTTTATTATTAGAAATATAGAAAAATAAAAAATGAAATGATTGGCGCAGCCCCCGATAGTCGTGCTGAACGTCGTTGTGGTCGAAGCTGAAGATCTCGAGGCAAAGGACGCCAACGGTGAGTTAAAAAAAATAATCCAGTCTCGGTATCATCGCCAGTTTCACTTTCAATGACGCGTTAACAATCGCGAGGCTCGTACGCGCACGTGTACGCGAATAACCCACCGCCGTGGATCTATGAGAATACGCGATTTATCTACCAGTCGTAGAGCGCGTTGCGACAACGAAACTTTACGAGGTCTGTCCGATGAGCCGAGGCACGTTCGTGCGCCATCACGCCAATTCGTTTTATCTTCTTTCCACGATACGCGCTATACTCTCACCATTTACTCATGTACATTTACGTCGATCGGCATAAATCGACAATTTTTCGGAATTTTTTTAACCTTTCGTTAACATTTATTACAAACGAGCTTAAACAATGAACTTGCTTTTTATTAATAAGAAATAAGAGAAAGAAATTGTACAAATGAAGATAAAATTAATATGTTTGTCATTAACGATAAATAGGTTACAGCGATCCGTATTGCATGCTTGGAATCCAGCCGGGCAATACCGGAGCACCGCCAAGCCCGCAAGCAAATTTGAGCGCTCTCTCGCCGCACACACCACCACCGTCACCGCGTCAAGCGACTCGGGCGCTCTCTGACGGTGGTGACAACGAAAACTCGCATCATGAGAAACTGAGAAAGCACCACAGGTAATGAAATAAAGAATCTCCGTTTTCGCAATTTATACGTCTTCCGTTCCACTGTTGTATCCTTCAATTGAGTCAATAGCTTTTATTAATTACTCGCGACAACTGAGATACGAGTGATACGAGCATTCGTCACTGCAATCCCATTTACACAACAAACTGAAGAAAAATGAGTTATATGCTTATGACATTATTTAGGTCGTTGGCTAACATTCGTATTCGTGTTTCCTCGCGATTATGATGGATTAGCGTGCGACGTTGGAGACCAACAGGATTCCATTAACGATAGGTGGCGAGATTAAATTCGACACGAATGTATAGACACGATATGTAACTCGCAACAAATTTCGCATTGCCTCTTTTCAGAGACGAGCTCGAGCATTTTTTTATTCAACAATATGCCTCTTAAAAGTTCATTTTCAACTTAGGCCTTAGGCAACTTAGGCCCTTGTCTATCATATATGCTTTCCGGAAAACTACATGAAAATACATCCGAACTACAGAGATAGTGCCAGTAGCGATCGAACTCAATCTCAAGAATTACGTGAAAATTCACCTTAAATCCGCGATTCAGCCTCAACGGCTATTTCATAGTCGACGTAAAAACATAAAGATTCTGTGATTAATTTGGATTGACCCGATCGATGGGAATTACGCCTAAGAATTACTTGTAGTCGCGAGCTCAATATCGAACAACAACATCGAAATTTACTTTAATCGTGAGAATTACCTTATTGTCAAGTTGTACATGTGAAAACAACGTAAGATTTCACACCTATACGATGGGAATCGCGATGCAGTTGACCCGAGTCTAAAAAACAACGCCTGCGAGATTGACCTTGGATCATCTTCTAGAGTCACCATGGATTTCTCAAAAACTCCACTATTTCACCTCATCCATGCTAATTACATTATAGTGAAAACCTGGATAAAGAAACAACAACATAAAAATTGATCGAAAGATGAAGACAGCCAATTTTCCAAAGTATCGAATAAAACCCCAATTAAAAAATGTCAGTAAATGGAAAAAAAACAAAAAACAAAACGGTAGATCTTCTTGGTAATTGTGATTGATCGTTACATATGGTGCTTTTGAATCCCCGAATATTCTCAAGTTTCGCAAGTGTAATTGGTAATTCAACTACTTGGTAACTGACAATGAAACTCCGAGTGATATTTTGTCATCGAGTTTGCTGGCAGAGGAAAAGCGTGAGAAAGCCACGTGAATGCGACCTCTGGCTGACTAGAGCTTTTGACGAAAGCTCACTGCGCGTGTGGGATCAACAGGGTAAAAGAAAAAGGGCCAAATGCAAGGGAAACGGGACTGAATGAGAGGAGGGGCTTATGCGTTTCGTGTTACACAGCCTCGAGGGAATACCAATTAACCCGTTGGCGGTTAAAAGCTGACACGAGTCTGGTTACTGGCGCCCCCGAGTCTGCATTCGCTATGTTCATGACTCAATTGTCAAACGCTTACATACAAACAGATTTTATTCACGCTCGCGTATACAAAAACTCATGAGGGACATGAAGAAAAAGAAACAAAAAAAACTCAAACAAAGAAATTTCGACAAGGAAGGATTTGTCGGGTACCAAATGAAAATACCTACTTCAATACCTTTTCTTATTTTTCAGCTAAACTTTTCACAATAAATTAACCAACGTTGAATAATTCAATTATTATAGTATTCCGACTATTCTTTTACATTTGGACCATTTAATTAATGGTTAAGGAACGTGGATAATAATGAAAAAAATGATAATTTACTTAAGATACATCAATATTTTTTAATTAACTTTGTATACCATAAATTGCTTGATTTTTTTCGACTGTACTCATTTTTATCTTCAGCTTTCGGATATCCTTCAAACGCAGAGATCATCAGGGTAGCAAAAGGGAGCACAGAGAATCTTTGAGCGGTGCTGTGCCAGCTAAATTTATTCGAGCCACTTCTGTCATACAGGAAACCCTCACACCAAAATGGAACGAACAATTTCACTTGTGAGTTAAAAAATTATTTTCTTTTTGTCCCCTTTGAAATTAAGAAAAATAAATGAATAATACTTTTTCTTTTTTTTTTTTTTTTTTTTTTCTCAAAAATGTTTATCGTAGCGACATCGACGACACGAAGACAGATATTCTTCATCTCGATATATGGTGAGTCCATTTTGCAAAATACTTAACAAAAATATATATGTGCAGAAAGGGAAGATAATTTTTTGAAAAATCAAAATGACTAGCATATATGTGTGAAAAATATTTCTGCCGAGATTTTGCGTTTGCCCCGCTGACAGACATGATTACAGGGACCACGACGACGAGTCCTCGGTTTTCGACGCTGTGAGCAAACTCAATGAGGTTCGCGGTGTTAAAGGACTCGGACGTTTCTTTAAACAAATTGCTCAGAGCGCGAGATCGGGCAGTCAGGACGATTTTCTTGGATGCGTCAACATTCCCCTACATGTAAATCATTATTTTACAAAAATATATATTTTTTGTTATAAAAACAAAATTGTATAAATTTGACAAATTGAAGAAAAAAAAAAGAAAAGAAAAGAAAACAATTACTTGATCAAAGGTGTTGATGTCGACAACGTAATTTTTATTCAACATGAATCAACAAGAGGGTCAGAATTTTTTTTTTATAAATTCGTAATAAAGAAATTGAATGAAAAAAATTAGCATAAATAAAGGAGCAAAATGGTGATTTTGTTTGTCGTTTGTTTTGTTGTACTTTGAAAGAACATTCCGAGCACCGGATTGGAAGGTTGGTACAAACTCCAGGCGAGAACTCAGCGTAGCAACATCCAGGGACGAATAAGACTTAAGCTGTCGCTGTCGACTCGCGAGGATCGTGGAACTTCCGAGGAGTACAACTGGGGCGAGCTGAAACAGCAAGAAAGACTCTACACAGTTTTTCTTAATCACGAGATGAGCAAACAGGGGGTAAATTATATTAAACTCAATTAGATTTTGCCTCTAGGAAAAGCCAGGGTCTTAATTAATAAATTCTAAAGTTATTCGTCCTCTCCACTAGCAATGATTTTCGTCTCTTTCAAGAATTTATTAAAATTTCAATAATTAAACTTAAATAAACTATGCAAGAAAAACATTTTTAACTCAATTACGAGTGTCCGAGTAAACGACGTATTATTAAAAATATTATTAAATACTATTAATAAATTCAACAAGAAAAATAGATTAAATTACAAATGACGGAATAACGAATGAACGATGAATTGATGGAAATATTATTAATTAATTAATGAATTATTGGGATGAAATTTCGTAGGCAGATTTCAGCGACGAGTTGCCACAAGCGGCACTAACGATTCTACATCAGCACGCGATACAAGGCGACATAACGAAGCTTCAACAGGCGATGATAAGGTGGGTCGCGAGCTCCAAGAATCCTGCGCTCGATCCAAAAATTCTTCATCGTCTTCTCCAGGTAAAATCGTCTTGTTCCGTACATTTTCATTCGGGTGTATGAAACGAAATCTGGCCCACCACTTTTTACGCTATTCCGTTATCACAATGTTTACTTCTGTGAATTAAAGAAAAACTAAAACTTAAGATTTAAAGCATTCAAGAATTTTAAAAAACATACACACATCGAAGACCTTGAGTAGCAATCATTTTCTTTTTTATTTTTCAAAAGAAACAAATAAATCAATTAACATATAGAAAATATATTCTACAGTGAGTGGAGTAATATACTTTTTTATTCTTATAAATTGTGAAGAAATTTGTGCTAATTAACAAGTATATTTTTTTGCCACCGGCTTTACTAAAAAGTGGGAAATGAAAAAAAAAAAAAAAAAAAAAAAAAAGAAGTCATTCTTATACCAAATTTGCTGAATCGATTTACCGATTTTTAAAAATTGTTTTGTAATAAAAAAAAAATGCAGGACCTGAATGCACACTGGCATACGGACAGCTTGAGCTCCGATGAAGAAGAATGCTTGGCAGATTCTTTCAATGCTTTTATTGAAATGTCACTCGAGAAAATTCGACATCATCGAGTACTGTTTCCACCGCTTCATCGTCTGGCCATAAACAGGCTTGACTATTTACTTAGGCAAGCATTTTTTTGTCAACTAAAATAACTTTTTCTTTTTTTTCCATTTTCTGCGATTTATTTTTGGTAACAATGATTTCTGTATTCAGATGTCTGGGATTACTCTCAGCGATGAAGGCGTACTCGAAATGTTGTCCGTTCAATAAACAAATCCGAGGGGAGATAATTACCGCACTGAAAAATGGTACTCACGATTGGTAAGTTACAATAAATTCTAAGCTGGAACAATTTGTCGTAAACAAGCCTTGGAAGATTTTATTTTCTGCGGATATCGATGGTCCATCGATGTCCGTAGAGTAATTTTTTCTGCATGTGTTGTATTTGTATCGGAACTTTTTTTTATTTATAAAATATTGGATACTAATGATTGTTTGTGATCGTGTATACAAATTTCCGATACAAATTGTAAAACGAGTTTCATGTTTTACAAATATTTTTCATTTAAAAAATAATAATAAAAAATAATGAGTAGAGAATCCGAATAGAATTAAGCGGGGAAAATGGAAGAAGAAGATAAACTGCGGATGAGAAGCATGCCTTGAGGGCTTGAGTTGATTCTGTAATCGGAGACATCCCAGTGTTGGATCAATTATACGAATATCTAGCCTTCCAATCGAATATCTCCTTGTCTACCTCATTAAATTTAATTGCAAGTGAGAGAAGAACTCATCTTGTTTACGTAGAGTTAAAATATACTTTGATCACGCTAAAGGACAAGGACATTTTTTCAATCATGTGATCAATCAATTGAATATATTGTAAATACATATTTTAAAGAATATCTAACTTAATTAATTATTTTTCAATATTTAATCTTTAAGATGTATATTAATTAACTTGACGTTTATAAAATAATAATTAATTGTCATTTAGGTATGGAGAAATAAGACAACAAACTATGGGACACGATCAGGAACCCGATCAAGATATTGATCGAGTTTTTCAGGATTTTACGAATTTAGTGACAACTCTGCTTATCGATCTCGAACAGGGCCAACTTTACTACAACAACCTCTTCGAAAAGTAAGCGCAGCAATAAAAATAATATTTTAAAAATCAAGTTCAACTTTTTTCCCACCATCAGTGTAACCAAGATAATGTTTTTATTTTTAAAACACGCCTTTCATACTTTTCTTTCTCAGAAAATTCAAATTTGTTTGATAAGTCTCTCGCAATTTTTTTTCTAATGTTAATTTCATCATTAAAAAACAAAAACAATAACAATTTTTTATGGACAGACAGAAAATCGCGTATTTTTGGTTAGATACGATGAAGCTTAAAATGACCGAACAATATTTTCTTCTCACCCCTTTGACAAGAAAATCTATGTTTTATGCTAAAGAAATTTAATTGAACCAATTCCATTAAAGTTCGAATAAATCTTCTTCATGACATTGTTTCATTGAGTTACGTCGAGTTATTTCTCAGAGCTGTAGGGCCGTCGAGAGGGTTGAAAAAGATTGGTTGGTTTAATAGCGAAAAATGCCCTTTTAACGCAACCTCGCAGTAACGTCAAATGAGACAGAGATTCAAATAAAAAGAGGAACAAACGTATCTCAATAAAAGTTTTTTTTTTTTTTTTTTCAACCTTAAATAAGATTTGCAAGATTTTTTTTACTCACGGTAATAAATAAATAATCAATTATTTAGATAATAAGTCATTCATTTCTAACTGTATTATTTTACAGAACGAACGCTGTGTGCTACTTTACGGTGATTTACAAGTGCCTGGAAAAAATGGTGAGCAAATTCTAACAAATAATTCAAACAAAATTAATCCAATTACTATAATGTAGACCTTATGAAAGAGAGAGTAAAAGAAAAACCGATATATCTAACTCACGAAAGACAACAAACACCATACACACGGTTATCATACAACTATTACAATTATTATTATTATTATTATTGTTATTGTTGTTGTTGTTATTGTTATTATTGTTATTATTATTATTATTATTATTAAATGTATATTATTATTGGTCTAGTCGTCTCGTCGAGCTGGATGTGCTATGTTTGGCTTTATATTGCGCTTCCTGATAATTACACGTGACGTTTTCAGATAACGTCGGAGCAATATTGCTATTATTATTTATAAAAAAAAAAAAAATTAACGGAATTTTTGTGGGTGACAATCACGACGCGAGTGGTTATTTTGCAAGTTGGAAAAACCAGAATAACGATTACCCGAGGGCTGCGTTTAAAAAGAAAAAAAAACAACAAGTTCTTTTTCTTCATAGGATTTTTTGTGGGTGCTTACACGGTCACCGCGCGAGTGCCCATTATTTTGCGAGTTGCAAAAACCAGAATTACGATTACCTGAGGGCTGCGATTAAAATTAAAAAAAAAAAAAAAAAAAAATGGTTTCTTGATGATTTAATTTGTCGAAAAATCGTTTCCATCAGGTCATCGCGATTCTCACTGTATACACGAAGATACGTTTGTCCATAGCTGGCGGAACACGTGGCGAAACACATGGAGAACACGGCCGAGGTACTTTTTTCTTTTTTTCTTTTTTTCATTTATTTTAGAATCCCTGACCCACTTTTCAACTCTGAAACCTAATGATTATCATAGTCAACCTATTCTTCAAACTATTTCAACAGCTGTCACAGTCTTGTTTAATATTCTTCGTGTCTTCATTTTACTTTCTATATACTTGGAACGCATAATCAATTATATGTATCTTGATTAAAAAAAAAAAAAAATCTACCCTATTTGTAAAAAAAAAAGGAAAAAAAAAAAGTTGTACCCCATGCACGAAGAATGATTGTCGAGGGCTTTTGTTAAAATGTTATTTCAAACACGCCCTGATTGCGCAGCAATTATTAGCGGGAATGCAATATTATTATTATTATTATTATTATTATTATTATTATTATTATTATTGTTGTTATTATTATTATAAGTTTTTAATTTAAATTTAAGAAATATATATTTTTTAAATGCACCACTTAATGACGAAAGTTGCATGCTGACACGAGATGCACGTGAATAAAGCACGAATACACCAGTGAAATACTTAAACGTACTATATTGACTCTATTGCTTTTGGTATATTGTGGATATACTATAGAATATATTGGCATATTATATATATTCTATACCCGAACGTTTTTCTTTAAGTATGTAACTGTAGTATATACATAGACTTGAGCCACGCAACAGGCTCGAGCGAAACCCTCTCGACTTATCGAAGCGTGACAAGAACTTCTTCGACTTAGCAAGTTTCATGCTACTTGGTCCCCACTCTATCGTACTGCTATACTATACTCAACGTCTACCATTGTAATTGGCATTAACTTTTATATACCAATAATTATGTAAACTCTCTCGTTTTTTCAAAATAATTTTTAATAACGAAAAAATAGTTAATCAATCGACACTTAACTATTTTTCTCACAATATATTTGCAAGCTCGATTTTACACTTGAGGCATTCGAGAAGCTCAGGATTAAAGACAACTGTTACAAAGTTCATACAATTATTTTAATATACTAATTTTTTCTTTTTAAATTAATTACCTTTCAAATAACTTTTTATAATTAGATATATTTAAAGTTGACTTGACCTTTTTTCGATTTCTGACAGCCGTTTTCGATGCACCATATTTAATTTCTAAATTTCGATATACTTTGATTGAACTCAATCGAAATATATTGGAATTTTTTAAATCCAAAATGGCCGATCGAAAATACTAAAATGTTATTATTCGGTGCGAGACAGTGGAGCTCGATTCATATTATATTTCACTGATATAACGAAAGCTTTGAGAAACTCGACTAGTCTCCAATTGAATTGAAATGGATAAGAAAAGAAAAAGAATATATAGCAGTTTTCAGGTTAAAAGCTCACTGGAAATAACGGAAAGCTTAAAAATACTCGATAAAACTGACGTAAAATCATCCAGACACGTAAAAATTTATCCACACGTAGTGCTTGTCGGAGAAATAAAGCTCTCAGCCCCCACAGACTGTTTGCAGTGCGGAGCCTGTGAAATTTTCGTTTGAGCTTTCACCTCGTTGGTTATTATATGAACGCGAGACGGGATCTCGTGCGCTCGGAAAAGTTGTCTATGAAAAAGAAATTTACTTGCGAAATTAGTTTGTCGAGTGGAGAGAGCCTAAAAAGCTCTCGAGACTGCGAAAAAAGCTTGTGCGCGACTCATGAAATTTCTCAGCAAAACAAAAACAATCCGGTATACCAATACAAACTTGTCCTATGGAGCTTGCGTGCAATATTGGGTCACTCGAAAGTTTCGTATATATTTATTTCTCGTGAACTTTTCTCAAATGCATTTACAAAATAACATCATTAACCAAAGCTCAACTTAACAAATAATCGTATTTTATTTCTGTTTATGCGGTTAAAAAAATCGTAATAAAAAATTTGCAAATACGTGATATTTTAGGAGAATTATCATTAGAAATGTAAAAAATGCCCAAATTCAAACAGCCGGAATGTTTTTCTTTTTTTTTTTTTTTTTTTTTTTTGAAGAAAAACAAAAGTACCGCGGGTTTTATACTGGATGCTAAGAGTTGGAAAAGCTCGTGAGCTTGAGCTTTTTGTAGGTTTGAGTTGAAAGCTGAAATTTATAATGCATTGATAGCGAAAGGTGTGGTTGGAGCCCGCTGGCTGCAAAGCAGGGCAAAGCTTTCGTGTGCACACACGGAAGGGAAAGCCGCAGGGGGGTTTTGCGCGTCAGAGTTAACACGTTTAGTGGAAACTCCGGATTCAGAGTACGTGGCACGGCGACAGTGGTAGTCGCAAATATATTGTGAAAACAAGAACAAAGCTGCTTTCTCGTGTTTCACGTACTACATGCCCTCCAACCTGCCGAATTCTCCATGTAAAATTAAACTCTCGCTCTTCGCAATTCCCATATGCAAATACAATTGATTTGGCTCTACAATTTTCACACACACACACACACACACATATATATATATATATATATATATATGTATGAAAAGAGAATTTCCAACCTCATTCACCATAAAATTATCAGAAAAATTGAGTGAGCTTTTTTCTTTTTACCCTTTCATTAACTCGATAATAATAAGTAAATAATAAAATTGAAAATCAAAGAAATAATAATGTAAATAGTGAATTTGCGATTTTGAAGGATTTTTCATTGTGAAAAGAAATAGTAAAATATAGAAAATGAGGTACAGAAGAAAAAAAGGAATTTTTGTTATAAAAGTAAAAAATTCTGAGCTTCCCTGATGCTCATTTTACATGCTTAAAGTTGAGCTTCCACAATTTGTTTATGATAGTAAAAAGAGTGAATACTACCGAGCTTTAAAATTTTTAGTTTAAAATTTAAAAGGATTTTTCATTGTGAGAAAAAATAGTAAAATCCTATGACTACGGAGGAAGAAAAAAAAATGTTGGCAAAAGGAAAAATGATAAAGCTGGGCTTTCTCTATGTCTCTGAACGTGATGAAATTTTAGATGAGAAACGAACTTGGTGCTCGTGTACCGGCAACTTGTCTTCACGGCCAGGACAACGGTGAGCACGTAATTGTGCTGCCACCGGGTGCCGAAATTGGCACACCGATATTTGAGCTTTATTTGGCCCTCCAGGAGTTCGTAAAGTCAGTAAAATCAGAGGCTTTCAGCTTTTTTCAAACAATTCATTTCACTAATACCAATGAGACGCTAAAGCTTTTTGTCTTTTAGCATTAGGCAAACACTTCCCACGTCGGACAGAAAGAATTTAGCAATTTGCCAGTATTATCAGCGCTTCATACCGGCAGTCGACAAGTGGATGGACTTGGCTAAGCTCAAAGCTCATCAGAGGGTCAGACGGGCCGCCGAACTTGATCGTATCTGTACGGGTGAAATGATCGTTAAACATTGTACATCCGCCGTTGACGCCACCGCGTGTTTCTATCAGGTAAACTGCATCAAACGAATTCTTCATGAAAAACCTTTTTTTAGCTAAACAATTTTTATTTTTTTTTTTTATCAAATTTCTTCGATACATATTATCATTTTCTACCGCTGTTTTTAATATACTATTTTTTCTCATGGGATTTTAATTGATATTAGCTCAAATTAATTCAAACAATTATCCGTACAATCTGTTTTCTTCGTATTGTCATTTTTTTTTTTTTTAATTATTTTTATGACAACAGATAAAAGAGTTTTGGAAGCAATTGGCCTGGCCCGACTTGCCTGGCTCTTGTGGCTTTGTCTTAAAAGTCATTGACGTGAGTTAAAAAGAAAAAAAAATTAAATCAAGATTAAAAAAGAAAAAGAAAAAAATATTGAAGAAAAAATGTACTGTATTTTAGGCGATTTGCAGCTCCGCAGCGTTTTACGCCGAAATAACACATCAAAAACTGGCGGACAGTGGCTATTACGAGGAGCAAACCCCATACGTAACCACTGACGAGGTAATCGGCCAGGTAGAGAGTTTGCTTATCGCTCTGGTTACGGTTCCACCCAAAAGCCCCGCTTCGCCAAGCCAGTGGATGTCATCCTGTAGTTTTTACACGTGTTATAAAACAATTATTATCGCACAAAATGTATTCTGTAAATAAATTATTATTTTTGCATGTTTAAGTTTTTTGTTGTTGTTGTTGTTGTTGTTGTTGTCGTTGTTGTGATTAATAGATTTTTTAAAAAGACCTTTTTTTCGACAGATGTGCGTTGCCATAAATGGCCTTGAGTATGTGAGAAGGTGGCTATTGAATCTCGGTGAGGAACTTCGCGTTGAAGAAATAATTGCATCTCTCGAGGTCAATGACTCGGTTCGACAACAATGGAGAACCGCTTTGATCACTCCGCTTGAACAAACACCTGGACAAATGCTTTTGTTCATTAATCAAATTATTTCGCGTATCGGATCAAAGGTAATTTCTTTAATTAATTAACAAAAGAAAACGTAAAATCGAAAGAATTGATGGCCCCAACGTTTTTTCTCAAGAAAATTGCGTATTATTTATTTTGCAACGAGCCAAATTTCAAGTAATCAAAAAATCTGCGAGAAGGAATTCAAAAAATTATATATCTATTTTAGTGTTGAATTATGATATTTTATTTATCAAATAAAATATAATTCGTTGAATGGGAAGGTATAAAAATTTGAAGAAAAAAAATGCATATGGCGTTACGTTTTTTTTTTTTTCCCCTCAGATGAGAGCTCCATTGAAAAAGACAATGTTTCATCTCGCTTGGTCGCCGGATAGTTTACCGACTTCCGAGGCAATAGCGCCGCTTCTCGAGTATTTGGACCTACATTTGGTAACGTTGAACGCCGCATTGCTCGCGACGAATTTCAATCGAGTGCTACAGGACGTTTGGGAAGTTGTCCTCGGTGAATTGAGCAATCAAATGGACGGTAGTGCCGGGGTGCGTAAAGCAAAAAAAAACCAAGAAAAATTGGTAAAAAAAAAGAAAAAATGAAAAATTAAATTGTCGTGATTGGTTAAAATTTAGGACAAACCGGCCATGTTTTACGAAAGACTGCACGAAGCACTGGAGTTGTTGGTAAACTTTTTTCACGCCGAGGAAAAAGGCCTTCCCTACGAGATTCTCAGATGCGAGAGATATTTGAATGTCGAGGAACGACTGGAGTACCATAAGATGGAAACTGTTTTGCTTATCGATCGATACTATCAACAACGACTACAGGTTAATTGGATCGTTGTGAAAATTTTGGAAATTTCATAATTCTTATGAATAAGAAAAAAGCGTTGATGAGATTTTTTAGACACGAAACTAAATTGATATGTGATTTTCAATGGTGAAGAAAAAAAAAGAATAAAAATGTTTCAGGACCAAATAAACACATTGACCGCCGAGTACGGAATTTTAACAGTGAGGGCTTATTTGAATCACGACTCGCTGTGCGTCGAGGTGATAAACGCGAGGGACGTTATACCCCTCGATCCCAATGGTTTCAGTGATCCGTTCGTCATAATCGAACTTCTGCCGCGTCGAGTCTTCTCACACTGCGCGGAGCAGCAAACAAACGTCAAGAAACGCACCCTAAATCCCGTCTTTGAGGAATACTTTGAATTGTATGTAGAAAACATTGGATAATATCGTTTGAGTTAAATACCGGGACAGACGGTGAATTAATCTCGAAATCGATTGCTCTCATAGTTCCGTGAGCGTCGAGCAATGTAAGAGCCCGGACGCAATGGTTCTCTTCACTGTGATGGATCACGATGTACTGACGGCAAACGATTTTGCCGGCGAGGCTTTTCTCGGCCTGAGCAGTATCCCCGGTGTCGCCGACTCGAACGCCAGTATCGATAATTTTCACGGCCTCAAGCATCAGGAACTCCCTTTGATGCACCAAAAAAATCGAAGTACACGGCCCGTTAAATATATGCATTTCGAATAGAAAACACAACAACTCAATTTTTTTTTCTTTTTTTTTTTTCTTTACAGACAATGCCATTCTTCAGATACTGGAATCTCGTGTGGGTGACAAGCAGGCTCTTGACTTTGTCAAGAAGCAGAAGCAACGTTTCGCCGCAACGTAAAGGAGCAACGTAAAATTCCAAGGGTATAACAAATCAATCAATCAACGAAGCGTGACGTATGAAGAGAAATTCAATTAAATTAAATACGGAGGAGAAATAATGACGAAAGAGTCCAAGGACCGAAAAAAGTACTGAATGTGGCCATTAATATACTTCGGACTAATCTGAGTTGCGAATAAAAGGAAGCTCGAAAAAAAAGAACCCAATTTTGCGTTTTTCCAGAAAAATCAAGCACGATAACGCATTATTTTCAAATTCTATTTTATTCATTTGGAAGATCGATAATCAACCATTTGTTTGATTATCGAAACGTTTCTCGTTTATCGGAAATTTCAAACAAAAAAAATACAATTATGATTTTATTCAAATGGGTACAGAAAAAAAAACGAAAGTGAATTCGAGAGCTTTCCATTCGTGAAAAAAATCGCTACTCCTATTCGATGTACAATCGTGTTGAATATTTATCAGTGTTGATAACTACAAAAAAAAAAAAAAAGAAAAATAAGTAAACAAGATAAAAGCATATAATAAGAGAGCTAAATGAAGAAAGAAAAATATGAAAATTAAAAAAGATATGTGAAGAACTATTTTTGTGTCGATGTCGATCAAGTGGCGGATATAAATGATATTAAAAAATGTTTGTGTCTATTTGAGGGCAAAGAGATATTAACGGGATTGAGAGTGAACGTCAGTATAAAAAGGCAAAATGAATGAAAAGGAGAAATTTAATTGAAAAAACAAAAAAAAAAAACGAAAAAGAATGCGAAAGAAAAGAATCCGATAAATCGTTGTGATGTATCTAACAATCAATGTTTAAAAAGCTTCTGCACACCCTCGAAACAAAACCTTTTTAAAAAAACTCACGTATTTCATTTAAAAATGTCCTTGAGAGACGATTTTTAATAGACGGAAATCTCCGTAATTTTGTAAGAAGATTGCTACACTTTTATTTTATATTAGGGTGTGTCAAATGTGAACTTTTTTTTTTTTTCTTCCCACCAATTCAAACTATAGTTTTCGATCTCAAGGAAGTCCTCGTTTGAGGCTCGAGACGTAAAAAAAAAAAATTGTCGAGGTCGCTTCACGGCGTTTTATAGTTTCCGTATTATTGACATGTGGACAATTTTTTGTTCTGTAACGATTAAAATTCGGTCCAAAATAAATGTATAGGAGCCGCTCATTGAGACATTTATAAACAAAATTACGATGCATTCATGAAATTGTTAAAAATTTGTTTTTTATTTTATAAAATATTTTTTCTTACCGTTCTTAGAAATTACTTACAAGTTGCAATTGCAAATTGCATTCTTGCAACATTTTCTTTTGTATTTTAACAACTTTTTTTTCATCATTATTCTAAAAAAAAACATTTTTAACTTCGACTAATTCACGAATTCACAACAAACAAAAAATTGTAAAAATAACAAAAAACATTTTATAAAATAAGAAAGAAGACATTGTTTAATATATTTTTTTACCTGGGAATTATGAAATATTATTGAGCGACCTTAAAAAAAATTGTTTACGAAGCTCGCCTTAAAGGAGGTCTTTCTTTATACCAAAAAAAAAAATGTGGAGTCATGGAGGCCGACAAAATAAAAAGACAAACGACATACAGGAATGCAAAATAATTAGTTATCTTGAGATTTGAATTATCAAAGTTTCGAGGACTCGTGTGCTTCACCATTACTCCCAGAGGGTCGAAATAATATTTTTCTTATTCGTCTCTATGACTGAGATATATATCGATATATGAACGTAAAAAAAATACACTACAACGTATTAATTATATAATGAGAAAAAAAAGTCTATAGAATATGTCTCTATTTATTCTTTAACTAAAACACACGGTATGTTCGCCCTCTTAAGTTGCCTGGCTTCGATCTTCGTCATAAATCATAACTAAAAAAAAACTCTCCTACTAACACTGTCACTATTGATTATTGAGCTTGAGCAACTTTGCACTAATACAAAGCAAAACTAAAAAATTGTGTCATGAATTAAAAATATTTAAAAAAAGAGACACGTGGCGTTAAGTTCAACCAAAACTGGTTGAATTTATTTTCTTTTATTATCTGTTTTTTATTTTCCAACGAGACTGATGAAAGTGCAAAGTCGTTCAAGCCACTCTAAAGCGAGGGAAACGTGCGACCAAAGAATCATCGAGTTATCATTAAAAATTGAAAAAAAAAAAAAAGACAAAGACAAATCAAGTAGAAAAAAATGAAATAAGAGACTTTATTACTACAATCAGACGAGATATTAAGTGAGATTAAAAGAAAGAAAAAAAAAAAAAAGAAGATACGGAGAAAAAGAAAAACGGAACGCACATATGTCAATTTTTTCTAATGCACAAAAAATTAAAGTAAATGAAAAATCAATCGTTAATTCGAATGGTCTCTTTGAGATAATTCACGTGAAAATTATTATTAGATTATTATTATTATTATGGTTATTGTGATAAAATGGTAGAATGAAGTTGTTGCCATCGTGAGAGTATCGCGAAAATTAGCGAACTGACACAATAAAAAAAAAATGAATAAAAAGAAGCGAAGAAAAGAAATTGATGAGTAAAGTGAAAGAAAAAAAAATTAATGATGAGACTCGTGTACGTCCGATCCTCGATCTATGTCGCGTGCATCGAAAAAAAAATTCTAATCGAACTCTCTGTACGACTTATTGGTTATTTTACGTTTGCTATCACAGTCCTATTATTATACCTATACAAAACCTGTAAGACTAAAAAAAAAAGAAAAAAAAAAGAAAGTTGGTGAATCAGACGAGATATTAGATCACGATCAAACCACGAGCGTACCTTTTTCAATTACCAAAAGTATGTACGATCTATCTTGTATCATGCGAACGAATAAACAATTATAAATGTATATCAAGATATTTTTAATTAATATATATTTAAGTATTAGCAGTTAGTGAAAATTTATTGACAATACATCTGACGATAGAGGCATTCTGCACCAAGTGGGCCAGCCTTGTTTTGAACTGTTTAAAAAAAAATTCATATATTTTTTTCTGAGTACTTTAGAGTGCCTATAATAATTATAACTTATTTCAGATCTTTTAATCCTATATTTCACCCAGAATTATATACCAATTGTGTGTGTGTGTGTTTTTTTTCATTTGTCACTGCATCACATTAATTTCGAGCATCAAACATGTGATATAAAAGAAATGCAATATCAAGATTCGCATTAGCCGGCAATAAAAAATATATCTTGGTCGTGGATGACGCGTGCGTCTTGTAACGAGTTATTTGTAGGGTTTGACCAAGAGAAATCCCGATGATCACATCAGGGTAAACACCTGAGATAAAAGACAATCATTGCGCCAAATGATATTTCGCAATCCACTGTAAAAGCAGTATCCTGATTTGGATGCAGCCTAAATCTTGATTTCATTTGATTTCTAGATGGCAATTTCATTGTAAATTTCTCAAGTTGCCCAAAGACTTTTATTAAGAATTAAGAATTGAGTGAGCAAGTTCATCTGTCGGAACTTGAGACGCTGACGTAGAACGGAGATTTTATTATTCAATAAATTCATTATAAAAACGATGACACAAATCACTTATTTTGTTAAAACATAAATAAATTTTCTCGCGATATCTACGAATGTCAGGAATGCGATGACTCTAAATATTTTTCCATCTGTAATGGGAATTACTATTAATAATAATTTAATCAAGTAAAATCATGGTGCTTCGTCGACTGGTTTTCCATTTTGCTGATCGGATGTTTCGGTTTTGGCTTGATTAGGCGGAACTTGTTCTTCGGTTCGTATTATTGGCTCTCCATCTAATTTTTCAAGATTTGGAAGTCTTCTTGCAACGTCCTGTCTCCATGGTTCAGTCTATAGGGAAATCAAATAATTATTAACAACGAAAAATGTATTAACAATCATTTTTATCATTATTTAATAATAAAAAAAGAAAAAAAAGAAGAAAATTTGCCTCGGTTCCTTCGCACAGTGGATTGCCAACAAACAGCAAATCTCGAAGATTCGGGAGCTCCTGAAGTCTCGACAATTCGTTCCATTCCCTAACTAAATTATTCGACATGTGCAAAGCACGCAAATTTCTCATACCGTTGATTCCCTTCATTTTTTCGATGCAGTTGTAAGAAATCCACAATTCCTCGAGTGTGTCGCCAAGGGCTTCCAGTCCAGTAAAGCTTTTAATAAAATTACGTCCGAGCGAAAGGACTCGCAAATTCTTTAAGCTGCTCACGCCTTTAAAAATAATTTTTCAAAATTACCTTCATTATTAATTTATGAAAATCTATTTGATTATAGTTTTATTATTGAATATAAGTAATTTTCTTGTTGCAAAGTTACAAACCGCGGTACAATTTTCAAATTTATTTTTCAAAATTCCATTGATTTATCGTTTTTTTTGGTAAATCATATTTTACCTGCTATTTTTTCAATCATATTGGTCGACAACGAGAGTTTTTCGCATTTTGACAATGTTGCCAGAGCGTTGTCCATTTTTTCGATCGGTGGCCACTGAAAGCTTAATGTAACTTCGGTCGCACTAGAAGTTTCCTGTCCGTTTTCCTCTTCCCAACGACGGATAGAGTCTTTGCAGGTCGTTGGCTTCCCAACAGACATTGCAAAAGCTCACCTAAATTTCTACTAATTTTTACTTTATTTTTTCTATTCACTTCTTTATTTTGCAATTATTTGAAAAAATCACAAGCGCATCGTAATTACTTGTCAAATATGTCAATTTAATAACGAGTAAATCGTTTGTTCACGGAAATTCTGAAAAAAAAAAAAATAAAATAAACTCATCACTCAGGTTTTATTATGTCACCGGAGATTTTCATCGTGCACTCTACCAAGGTTAAATATAATACTAAAGACTTGTTTATTCGTTGCCAATGAAATTCTAACTGGTTGCCAGGTTTTCTTCCTTCTCCCTCTCTTACCGACTGGTACTCGAGGTAAAGTAATCGATTTTTCATGTGGTGAGGCATTTTTCATGCATTTTTTTACCCTCAAAAATATTTCTCATAATTTACCAGATTAGAAAAAAAATCACAATTAAGAAAAATGTCAGAGCGGGTTCGAAAAAAAAGTTACCGAATGCCTCCAGTCGACAATTAATAAAAATCGTCTAATTATTTAACCCAACAAAATTACATAAAATAATACAAATAATTCTAATAATACTAAACAAAGACCTTAATAATTATAATAAAAATTACTTTTATTGAGCAAATCTATCTGAAGTCTCGTTGTACATTTCCAGTGCATTGTTTCCCTGCAAAACTGCATTATGACCCAACTCATCCGGAAGTAACAATCTCACCGCAGTTCGCACTTCTTTCGCTGTCATTGTTCGCTTCGAATTTAATTTTGTCAGTCTGTAAATAAATAACCAAATTGAAAAAAAAACTTTAAAGACAAATAAAAAATTCATAAAATTTATTGAGTAGAAAAAAAAACGTAGAGAATGATTTTCAGAGATAATTTTTCTTTTTTAAGTGCCTTCGAATTCATTGTGGTTGTAAAAAAAATCCAGATCTGTATATAACATATTATAGAAATAGTTAAATTTTATCCAAGATCATTTTATTTTTACTCGTACTTTAAAAAAAATCTTGACGCATTTTTTTTTTTTTACCAACAACAAAAAAATAATAAAACGTGTTTGTTTCTGAAACCGATGAATTTAAATACCTGGCAGCCTCGATGGCACAACGGTCAAATATATCTTTAGCAAAATGATCCATAATAGCCATAGCTTCACTAGAAATTCCTCTCGCTGAGTCAATCTAAATAATTGAAAATTTTTGACAAAATGTATTAAAATATATATATGAAATTTATTTGAAAATAACATTTTTGAAAAACAGAATCGTATCGTTCGTCTGTTTAGAAAAATGTCAATAGTAATTTAAAAAATAAATTTAATCTATGGTATTTTTCTGCATGCATTTCAATCAATATTATGTTGAGTAAAAAAAGCTGAAATTTACCTCTTTGAGAATTCGATAGACGTATGAAGCGTAAGTCGTAACTTTTTTCACTTTTTTCTTACGTAGTCGGGAAACCTCCCCCGGTTTTTCCGAGGACTTTGAGCCTTTTTTCATGCCTTTTCCATAATCTCGACTAACTCACTGATTAAACCAAATTTTTTTGCATATTAAACCGAAAATTCGTCTGTCGAACATAAAAAATCCAGATTTCTGTCAAAATAAGTGGATAAACAATGGAGCATCTACAGCGTCAATGATAACTTCAGTCTCTTGATGAAAGAATTTTTTTTTAAATTCTAAAAATAATGTCGGTATTTGAAAGAAGATGCAAAATAAATCATTGATACGTACATCATTTCTAAGTTACTAAAATTTCCACTATTTTGAGATACCTAAAACGAGAATATTGAGAAAATTAAGTCGTAAAAGCAAATATTCTTTTATAAGAAAGGAAAAAGGAAAAAGGCTTGAAAAGGCATTAAAAATATCTCGATTTTCATAATTTTTATTATCGAAAGAGCTGGCAGTATTGTCATGTCACGTATTACAGCGATCAGACACGATTATTACACAAAAAGAAGAAAAAAAAACATCTTAAGAAAGAAGGAAAAAAAAATCGCATATTTTCCATTTTTTTTTGTAATCCCACTTCAACGACGCGAATAATGCCAATTACTTTTCTTCTTCATTACTGATAATATGGACAATTAATCGAAATTCGTAATAATAAACAACAGAATTAATAATAATAGTACAATATTATTTAGTAGTATATGTATAATATATATATATATATATATATATATGTTTTCATATCTTATAGTATATTATATCGGTAGTAGTAACAATGAGGATTACATCGATTACCGATTAATCTTATAGTTTACAAAAATACTCAAAGGCACTTCGTATAAGAATCTTGTAGACTGCATGTATATTTTTATGTCTGTTAAGTATTTCATCATTTTTAGCATATATTTTTCCATCTGTTACGATTTCTTGGCAGAGATAATTTTTTTTTTAATCTTTTAACTCTTTACATCTATTTTGGGGTAAATGTGACAATTAATTTTTATTATTTGATCCGACGTCGAGCGATATTTTTTTAACGACAAAAACTTATTTCTTTTTTTAATTTATTTTTTTTTCGTCGCGTATATTTTGATTTCGGCAATCTTTTTTGTTTGGTCGATTGACTTTTTTTCAGTCAAAATAAAAAAATGTGTGCATTATTGAATTGCCATCGATTTATCGCAATCTTTGATTAGACATTTATAACTATTACTTAGATACGCAATATAATATTAAAATCGATATTTATAATACGTGTATAGTTGTATAATATATATTGGGTTCAACATTTTTATTATTAATATTAATTATGCTATAATAGTACTATATATATATATATATATATATAGTGATAAACATTATTATTGTATAATTTATATACATCATAGGAAATAGAAAGTGACGAGAAATCGCGGCCACTTTCAAAAACTTAATTATTGGCAAAACTGGAGGAACTGCCGGTGGTACTATTAAAAATTCTACGATTTTTTTTGTTCGTTTTTATTTTCAAATCTCACGATAAATTTTTACGTGGATCTTTATTTTCTTCCTCGCTGCTTTGATTAATTTGTTTTCTCCGCTATCCTACTATTATTATAGTTCGGTCCAATAGTTTCTCTTGCTCCTGATATTTATTATTAATTTACAAACTTTGATTAGATAGCCACAAGCCGTTTGGAAAAAAGCTTTTTAATCCGTCCATTAAAAAAAATCAACGAATAATAGTCGTACTTTAATAATCTTATTAAAACGAATGTTTTTTTTTTCCAAAGGATTGGCACATTTTTTTCATTTTACATCCTCTGCATTTCTCCTTTTTTTCCTTCGACTGCAAATATAATGACTTCGGTGGTTTTATAAATTTAACATTTATACGAAGTATGAAGCTTTTATTTGCTTAGCAAATATTTTTCTTTATTTATAAATATGAAATGATGTATAAACGTACATTATATATATAGATATATAGATTTGATATAATTTAGTTTAAAGAACATGGAGATTTTCGCAATTTTTGAACTTACTGTCCTCTTTGCCAAAGAGCCAGGTCAACATTTGTCTCGCTTTCATGCTCGCTCGAACGACTCCACGAGATTTGTACCAGTGGCCACTGCCTTCGCTAGCACTACCGCCTCCTCCGCTACTACCGCGATTTTCTAAATGTCCCTGAACAACTTTTAGACGTATTTGATTGAGAATTCCGACTAGCAGATCGTCAACATTGTGATTTATTCCCACAGATATCTCGATGAATTTTGCTCGATATGTGCAGGCCATGCATTTGCCATCTGGAAAAATAAATGAACCTTTAGTTGAGCTAATTCAAAATAATATTCGATCGCAATTTTATCGTTGAGTGCCAACATTTCCAATATTAATATATTTACCAAATTCATGTTACTTGTACGAAATTTATTGTTTTTCGTATTTTTTGGACTAATTAACGTTTATAGCGATCGTTTATTCGAGCGATATCGTGAGACCATTTTTTTGGCTCGTTCAATAAATGTTCATTTATCGCGTACCTTGTGAAGATACTGATCTCGAGCGTACTAGGTCGACCTTGTTTCCTACGAGGATAGCCGGTCTGCCTCGCAACAAGTCCTGATCGTGAAGCCTTGCCAGATATTCTTCGGCCCTTTGGAAAGAGGCCTTGTCGATCACCGAATACATTATTACGAAGGCATCTGGGTGTGGTATCTTCTCCAATTCGACCTGCGGAAATACAACAACGATAATTAATAAATTACTAAAAATAACTTTTCTCTTTATTTTTAAATTTAAAAATCTCCAAATTCTAAACAATTATCGACATTTTTTTCTCACCTTCAAATTTGTGATGTTTAGAAATCTGAGTTCACTTTCCTCGCCATTTAGCATTACGAAGACTGACTGTTCGCTAGGCATATCTGAAGAACAAAAAAACAGCAACAAATTTATTTTATTATCGTGGATTCAGTTTTTTTTTTTTCATCTTTCGATCTTTTTCCTCTATATTTTTCAGTAGCCGTAATTTTAGTTAAAAATCCATTTTTTTTTCTGTGGCTCCTTCGAAAGCTTTCGAGATCGAAAGAAAATTCGTCTCAAGTTCCGAGCAGAAGCTTTTCTGCTACACAAATTTCAAAGCCTCTCTGCTTCATCCGAATTACTATATACGTGCGTGTGTGTCCGTGCTTGTGTTGGACGTTTGAGCCTGAAACTCGCGTACCACGCGGCGTTCGAAAAATAATCAAACGTACGCAAATAAACGACTCAAGACACACGCTACTATCTCGATATAAATAGATTTCGAGTGAGTTCGATTAAATGAGAATACAAACGAGTAAAACTCCATTTTTTCTTCTACTTTCTTAAACCCTACTCGTTTTTAAAAAATCCTATCTTTTGAAATTGATGCTCTTTTATGACGAAACATACATATGTATTTCTTTTTATTTCTGTCAACTGGACATATTTTTTATAATCAGAATTGTCGAAAATGACAGTTAAACAAAAAAATGAGCTTTTTTTTATTGTAAAACCTAATTACATGTTTTGTTGTTGTTGTTATTCAATAAAAATGTACAATTCATTTCTAATGGAATTTTATTATTTGTCAATTTTTTTGGAATTGTTTCTTTTTTACTTAATTATGTGCAAACGTGTATACTATACATATCACGCTTCTTCAATTTTGTATTATTATGAAATACAATCTAAAGTTTTATTTGTAAGTTAATATCGTGTTGCTTAATAAGCGGAGAATCATCAAGATTGCTCGAGAATCACACGGGAATCTCGACCCGAGGAAGGAATATCGTATCTTCATTAAGTACTCGGTTACATCGTATCGGAAAAGAAAATTGTGTCGTATAAATTATCTCAATATCGCGGAAATTGCTTCTCTGTAATATAGATTTTTTTCTTCTCCCTAGGCGACAAATCTCTTTCCTGTAATTAAATAATAAAATCCTCTTGGGAAACACGCTTTTGATATTTCGTTTCTTTCACCACAGTTTAATATACGGTCATTATAATAACAATAATCTCTTTTATTAAGGATCCAATAAAATGTCATTTTAGTAGATTCTTACAGTTATTGCCTACTCTATATGCAAGCCTCTCTTTAAGGGACATCACTCGTACAATAGTCATGCAAATTAAATTTTCCTGCTATGTCGCTCATATAAAATCTTCTCAGAAATTAAATGTAAAAAAAAAAAATGTATTTCATATTTTTCAAGTTTTTCAATTTCCTTTGTAAATTTCTAACTTTACAAATATATATATATATATATATATAGGTTAAAAAAAAGTATCTTCTACTTTTTTCCAAAGAAAATATTGTTACATATTTTCCTTTTACAACATTTTGTTGTTGCAATTCTTCAATTTCGTTATCAAATTTATAGAATCGATCAAATTTAGTGAATTTAGTAAATTTATAAAATCCAGAAAAATGGGTAGATTTAGAAAAATTTGAAAAATGAAGAAGACTAAAAAATTTGACAGATCGTTATCCCTCTCATCATCGTACCGACCATTGAGAAAATCTTTCGGACAAACTCGTATATTTATTGATTATCAAATTGGCCTGGATTAAATTTGTAGTTTGGTGGTATAACTATCGTGGTTTGTTAACATCATTTCCTCAGTAAGAAGACGTATAACGTAGGCTCGATGATGTTTACTGTGGCGGAGAAAAGTTAGTATACAACCGAATGAAACCACAGCAGAGCCGAGCAGACGATTAACAGACGCAGGAGAGCTTTCTGGCTATGATGTACGTTTATAGCGCAGCGCACGGTGCAAGTTTAACCGATGCTATTTCCGTGTACTTCCCCATCCGTCCGCATATAACGTCGAGTATCCCTTGTAGCCACCCTCTCCTCGGTCTGTGCACTTTTCACTTTTTTTTTTTTTTTTTTCTTTTTTTCCTTTTTTTTGCAATGTGGCTTTTATAATATACACACGTCGTTCGTTCCCTCTCGCTGCTCTCTGTTCGTCTCGTTTCGATCAACAGCTCATCGCGAGTCCACCAGCTTCGTTCAAACATTTTTTCTTCTTCGTTTATTTTTTTAACTCTATATCCTCCCCTCTGACCACCTTTCGCTCTGAGGTTCATTCGAGATTCTACCGGTGGTTTTTTTTTTTTGCGTTTTTTCTTCGCTGACCTCGATCTCAATTTATAGAACGACATTAACGCTAGTTTAACGATAGCAACCCTCGGAAGCCTTTTACTTCCGAATAATTCTTCGTAATTTTTCATAACTTTTATATAGCTCGTTGAAATATTTGTTATTTTCTTCTTATTAATTGTAATTATTATTTGCAGAGAATTTTATCCTCTGATTTTTGTTACATTGATATAAATGGTTGGTATATTAAGAATAAAACGAGTGTCGCGCATAGAGATAATAAGTAAAAGGGGCATGGTGATAAAAAAGAGAATTCGCTGCGTAGGGAAGAAGAGGAGGAAAGAAGAAACGAGTAGGTGTTTGCTTCTCACTGGGTTTGTGTCGACTCGGGCGCGCTACACGAGAGATCTATAAAGGAGCGACTGTCGTTTCTCGGGACTCTAATTTGGGAAGTTGCTCGCCCTCGTCCCAAAGAGCGCACAACCCAAGTACCCGGCGGAAGAGGGAGAAGAAAAGAGAGAGAGAGAGAGAGAGAGAGAGAGGCGACACGCTCTCGTCAAGCGAGCAAACTAATTCGATTTCCCGAACTTGTCCAATTCATGCTGGAGCGATAACGCCAAATCAATCAAGAAAACGTGCCGCTTTTCTTCCTATTTACAAAACCGAATCCAACTATTTAAACTTGTAAAACATACATACGATTTGCTTCAATAACGGCAATTTAATCGATGACGATTCTTGAAATTTCGCAAATTTCGAGAATTTCCGAAAGTTTTAATCAATTTAAAAGCAGTCAATTTATCAAACTTGGTAATAAAAAGAAAAGATGACATGTTTGATAGGTGAAGCTGAGTTTGACGAAGACAAAATTGGGAAAGAAAGTTATAGAGATAACGTGAGCGGTGGTGAGAAAGATATTAAAGGTCGGGAGGGTTGTCCGAAGCAAACGAGAAGTTTGTTCGTCGAAAGTTTATCGTGTTTCCGTCTACAGAATGCAAGCTTTTCTAGCTTTACTATGGTAGATCTGTCTTGTTGAGTAAACGAGTAACGGTGCACTTGAAATTCCCTTCCCGCTCTTCTTCTTATAGCCTCGCTATTGTGCATTCTGGCGTTGCTAGAGAAACTCTTCACTTTTCTCGGTTACGTTCAACAAGCTAACAAACAACTTTCATTCACATCTCGCGCTTTCTATTCAACAATTTCAAAGCTTCTTCTTTTGTACTGCAAACAATTTCCATCCCACCAAACTCGGTCACTTGAGTTAACGATATATGTACAATTAACTTGGTAGAATCCCTAATAATTACATTTTTTTGTCACATCAGTGAGAGAAAATTGATTTCATGGTTAGGAATAGAATAGCAGATTTTCTAGATTGAATCTAGGTGGATCCAATATGGAGGTGGCAATACGAAAAAGCGACAAATTGAAAATCATCAAAAAGGGAAGATACAAGAAAAAAGAAAAACGTTGCTTCACCGAATAGGGTGGTAAAAATAATAACTCGGCTTCATAAGAAAAATCATCACGTGGCAAATAGCTATTAAATAGAAATCGTGTATTATTTGGAGAAAGTATATAATGGAATGAAGCTGTTAAAGGGCTGGTTTACAGCCGAACTAGAAGGTACGTAGTGTAATATAGTAATTATCTATCGAGTACGTCGAGGTATAGTGCTATATATAGATACGTAAAGCTACTCGACGGAAAGCAGTTTCCTGAGTCCCTGAGAACGCATCGGAGAAGCTCCTCAGTCTGCTCGGTTTGCCTGTACTCCGCCGGCAACCCACCGTCACAGGATATATGTTACCCTCAATATGGCCTTCCACCATCCTCTGCTCAACGGATCGTCACTTCCGCTTTGGAATCTCCTCTGTTCCACATTTCACCATTGAAAGCTTGTCGAGCGGTTACTCCGGTGCTTCAGCCGAGAAGGGCTTTTCATTCCAACCCTATCTCCCTAATATATTAAACTTTCACCACGACTTATTACAAACTTACTTCATTCTTACACTCGATGGAAGCTTACAACTTACTCTTATGCTTCTACAATTACTCGCCTTTCTATGACTCAACAAACCTCACTTTAAAGTCATTGCAAATATTCTGTCATTCTTTTTTTGTTTACTAACTTTTTCAAATTTATTTCGATGAACGTTAATCTGACAAGGCTAATTATTCGCCAAATTTCAAGTAATTCAATTTTAAAATAGATCGATGTTAATTTTACACTCTTGTTCCTAACTTTTAGTGATTATTTTTGAATATCATGTAACTTTAATAACTCAACTCTGTAGTAGCTGTTTGATGACAGATTCGTTTGAGAATTTATGAAATTACTGATATTCGAATATATTGAGTATTCTGTCTAAAACGCTATAATGGAAGGGAGACGACGGAGGGACAATGTGTAATCGAAAAGGTTGCGATGACAAAGATGATGGTATTACCGCAGAGATAGAGGAATGAGCTCCCCGGCTACGAGACTAAAGAGATTGCATATGGTGGAAAGCTTCGGGGCTTTGGCCTCGACAGTTCTATACCGCTGCGCTACGGTATCGTATAACACGGTATAATACAGAGATACATAAAACATGCGGTATATTATAATACGTGGATTTGTGCAAATATGCATATCCCGAGGGGCTGTAGAGAGAAAACGGGATACGATGGCAAGACAGAATCAGGCAAATATCGGTGCAACGCCCGTTTCCCTTAACGGATTATAAGAACAAGCAATTGGGAGGGCATTATTTCGACCGAAAACTACAAATCCTCCATAGGGATCCATGAGATTAACCACAGTCATTCAAACAAAATACAATTTCTATGATATGGCATTTTAAACCCTTGCTTTACAATGACAACATTATTATCTTATTTTTTTTTTTTTTAACACAAAAATATAGCCTCAAGATAAATTCAATCGTCACGATAATTTGCAAATTAAACAAGTTAATGAGATTAATTTTTAGGGCAAAAGAAAAAGTGTTTAATCGGATAAAAGAGTTTTGGGTAAGAACCGAGAATTGAGAGAATGCCAAGAAGAAAATGAAACGACAAGATCGTTCTAGTTGGATGGGGATGGGACTTGGAAGCCGTTGGGTTCGCTGCACTGCGGTACACCAGCTTTATCCCACTGTACGATATTATACACTCGACTCGACGACGCCACAGCTTCCATTACGTTTTCATGGCAAATGCCAGTAACAAGGCTATGAGAAATATACCGCCGTTACATGCATTTCTTCAAAATAAAAAAAAAATTTACTTTCACGACTATTTCATTACTTCCGTTTTATTGAAATTTCAAGAGGCTAGCATATTTATTACCAACAATTTCTACATTACGGAGGAAAGTATATATACATATATATATATATATTTTTTTTTTAACCAACATGTGCATTTTTTAAATGTTTGCTAAATCCCCCCTTATATTTGTATTTAACTTAAAAAAAAGATTTTTGCTTTTATTTCAAATATTATTGTTGTAATTTTTTTTATACCAAAGTAAAATGAAATACTCAACATTTTTCAGAGATTTCACGAGAGAGCAATATAAAAATATTGTGCAACCTCTAAAATCACTATAGTCTACCCTTAATAATAGTAAAATTTAAATTTCAGCCACTCAACTTATATTTTTCATCTTGTTTCGTCGATTGCCAATAATTTTCTCACCAGTCACATTTCAAGAGACAGTAATTCACATGAAGATTAGTTTGCTTATCATCATAGAAGAAAAAAACCAGAGCACCTACGACGTATTGTTACCACTATAAAACCAAAAATAGTGACTTTACATGATTTACTTCCTAGTCGTAAAACGAGACCAAAACAATTACTTAAGCTGAGTCCAAACAGTGTTGAAATTCTAGGCAAAAAAATCATCGAAGCTTCTAAATTTAAATCTTAAGATTGAATTAAATAGACAACAAATGACTAAAGATGTCTGAATTTTCTATTTAAGTGAATGATTCAAAAAACGTAATTTACTGATAAAAGAATGGAAGTTATGTGCTGTATAAATTATACGAGTCATTCCACGTCAAGTCGTTTAATCCCTCTTTCCAGATTGTGCCAAAAAGTACTCGTAAATATTCAGGAATTAATTTTGACCCTGGGGAACATCGAGAAATTATTTTCGATTTTTCCGTCGCCCACTTGGGCCGAAAATAAATACGGAAAAAAATGTGTAGAGATTTTCTTTTCTGACCGATCTACTTATAATTCGAAAACTATTCGCAAAACAAAAAAAGACATACGGAATTTTTTCAATCTGCTTTGTAGTGGACATTTTTTCCATGTTTCATAACATTGCCATGTTTGTAAAACAGATTAAAATCTACGTTTTCTATCTTTACACGAATTTTTATTTCGTTCTACAGATCATTTACCTGTTTAAAATAGTGAAAAATTGTTTTTTTTCCTAATTACTTCTATCTGAAATATACGATTAAAAAACTTACATTGCATGAATAAATTTACCATAAATTCTCGAATCAGGAAAACTTGAGGAAATCTTTTCGTATAGAAAACTGAAATCTGTAACTATATTTCAGATTGTCGGACAGCTGTAGAAGCTTTCACAGTAAAAAAAAAAAAAAAGGGGAGCCTCACTAGTTTTTTTTTAATCTTCATTCGAGCCGGAATTAACAACATATGGGGTTCTGGTCGTCTTTTTTGGCTCAAGTGGAAAAGGTTAGTGTGAGGCAAGGCAACGAGGAGAATGAGAGATAATATTGCTGCTGCTGTGTGGAGGGTAAAACGGACGCCCTTTAGCGTTATATCGAGAAGGTTGTCGGACCAGCACACAGCACTTGCTCTACTGTATCTAATTCGCTCATGCTATACGTACTTTGAACTATATCTTAAATATCGGTTCCACGTTATATTATGTATCGAATAACGTGCTGTGTGACATAATATTATAGGTAACGGAGCCTTCGCTATGAGCTACATGAATTTATATCGCAAAGCTGTAAAATAAATTAAGATATTTTCAAAACTACCACTTTAGATGAGATGAAATTAATTCATAGTAAAATCATGAAAAACCAAAAATCAAACTTTTACAGCAATTGAACGACAAATTATATAGCAATGTTTCCACACGGTATCGAGAATATTTAGAATTTATTGACAATGTATAAAAGATTATAAATTAATTCTATTTGCTAATGGTATACATGTGGGACATTAATTAAGTAGTAATGGAGAAGTAATGTCCAGACGATAAGTATAGATATGCCTTCGTTTAAAAACAACAACAAAAACGGACTTTTTATATTTTCGTAATATCATACGTGCGTTGTATCATTACACCAGAAATAACGTTAAAAAAGTTACAAAAGGGCTTCTATAAAGCAAAGAAAAACACTTTCTTAGGTTAAAAAAAAAAATCACTTTCTTAGTAAAAATATAATTCTGCCTCCCATTGAATCAAAAAATAAGATAACAATTATTGAAAATTGTGTGTAATTAGAGACAGCAAGATGACAGCGGACAATATGGAGTTACAGTGCAGACGTGAAATTGCAGCCATAAGTAGTAGTGGTTAGTGGCGTGTAGACCGGCTAAAATAATAATTATCGAGAGTAAAAGAAGTGGATTGTGACTGAGAAATTAGTACTATCTGCGGAGCATCATGGCCGGTAAGTAGCAAAGGCTCGTGCTGCGAAGACGGATTTCGGTAAGTGGCAGACACGCACATTGCCAGAACCAGAAGGCTTTCACGATTTGTCGGACCTACGTCATTGCTAGTCAGAGACGAGCAGGATCGCTAAAGATAATTCAACGTGGAAGACAGTCTGCGGTCTTTAACCCAGATACTCGATTCGCCGTTTTGTTACATTTATTTATCCTAAATCAAGCGGAACACACACACAGCGTATATCGTTTTTCACAACCCTCTTCACCTCTTTCCACATTTTTTTTTCCCCCCTCGTTCTTTCTAATACGTCGTAGTCGCTAATTTTGTCAAACAGTCTCACGTTTCTCGGAACTCGAACTTAAGTAGCTTTCTGAAAATTTCTTTAATAATTCAAATTAATTCATGAAATTTCGAAACTCTGAGTGTTTAATTCAATTTATTATTATTATTATTATTATTATATTTAAATAATTATTTATAAATTAAACTGATTACAATATTAAGAAATTAATTGCTTCGAGATTGTCACTCTCAATATTTTGCTGCCTCATAGAGGAAGCTTTGTTTTTCTATGATAATGTCATCATTTTCCACACGAACAAATCATTATTTTTATTTAAATTCATTAATTAACCAAACATTATTTTTCAAATGATTTGTTACGCGTAGAAAAAATTCGAAAAACACAAGAAACTTTAAATAAACGACCTTGAAGAAAAATGAATATATACATGGTAGTGATTATACTATGTATATATTGCAGCAATTCATTGGACTTGCATGACTCGCAAAAATTTCAAGAAACTTTTCAGGCTGCCTCATAAATTTTCATTGAGTAATACATCTCTCAACCCTTTCAGCCACAATAAAATAGCAAATTCATTGCTAGCACCGCGGCGTCATGCAGCGACTAATAATTACGCGGTATTAATTACGTTTTAATTATTCATTTAATTTCCCCGAACCCCTTCTTATTTCGGTAACTGGGAATTATAAAAGTGAATCTTGCTTGACTTTTTTTACCTACGTATTTTTGGGACATTCAGAATATTTGGGATTGAGTCACATTTCTTTTTTTTTTTTTAACTGGGATTTTTTTTTGTTTGGTTTATTTTTTAAAAATTAATTTGTTCAATTAAACAAAAAATTATATTTATATTGTATTCCACTTTTCTTGCATTTTAAATGCGTCTCGAAGTTTTAATTCCTTTTTCTTTTTTTTTTTTTTTTTTCAAGTCTTTGATATTTTTTAATTTTGTTATGTAGGTGGTACTCGACGTTTCTACTGTTTCCTTTTCTTTCAACCTCGTCTCACAGACTCTCATTTAACTTTCTGCATCGAGGCCGGAGACAGGACGCGATATATTTTTTTTTCTTGCAAACAACGTTAAAGTCGAGACGAGCGAGAGAAGTAAAATAAAAAAGGAAAGCAATATTGTAGTCGTCCGATTTCTTTCGAGAACTTTAACCTCGTGAATTTCAGTTCAATATTTTCTCGTCCAAGGATGTCGTGTTCTCTCTTGCACTTTTATTTTTCTCCTTGAAGTGGCAATTCCATTATTTTCATTCGCAGCAAGACAAAACAATTATTGCAAAAAACATTCAAAGTAGGATTTCACTTTTTGTCATAGTTTAGTCAAATTATTGTTAATCTTGTGACTAAATTCTAATTATTTCATGTGGGGCATTTCGAATATTTTAAATCAATGTTTGCTTAAATGATTATTTTTAAGTATGCATGTTAATTTAGATGTCAGACTGAATTAAAATGTCGTGGAACACTACGACCCTGAATAACATTACAATATGAATATACATATACGAGTCTTCTATTTGATTTCGGTGTAAACAATGACAGTAAATAAACCCGAAGGATAACGAAATGTAATTCAATGCCAATGAATTGATGCCAAAATTGATCGGCCTTGCACTTGAGTTTTGCCTTGTAGAAATGCTACTAACAAAAAAATCTATTCATTTGAGAAGATCAACCTCGATTTTTCCTTTTTTCCATTGAAATATTAAAAAAAAAAAAATAGCGTTAAAAATTGTTTAAACAAGTAGATAAAAAATATTTAGTGTGCAAGAAGAAAATAAAATAATTCGATGAAGCTCGAAACGAGCTTGAATGTAGTTAAAATTCAGAAGCAACTGACCTCGCTGCCTGTCGTAGGCGTTGATACATTCGCTCGTCATGAACTGACTGATGAGAGCAGTTTTTCCAACCCCTCGGGCTCCGAGCATGCCGACCGTGTAGGAGATAACTTCCTTCGGTGGTGACGAGGGTTTAACCTCAGCCTCTTGTTCAGCTGGCGCTAGAGAATTCGATCTCGATCTTCTTCTTCTGAAGGAGTCGCCTCTGTTCACGACACCTGGAAAAATAAAATTTAAGCCAGATAAGAATAATAATTGAAACCTCAATGGATTATACAACGAAAATCTAAAAAAAAAAACAAAAAAACAAAAAAACTTGGTCGTAACAATTATTATTAATATTATTGAGTCCATAAAGGACTATAAAGCAAAATAGGCAAGTAATTAAAAAAATTCAAAGTTCTACACATCTCGATCGTATATTATTTACGTATGTTTTTGTGATGTTTTGGGATATTCTGGAGTGTTTGGCGCGAAAATGACAAAGTTTCAGACATTACACAACGGGTCACGAAAACAGAGCTAAATATATAATTGGTGTATATTTTTGATTGCACAATGTACAACTCGTACTAATGGGGTTAGTGAAATAGCCAACTGTTTACGACATGCTCGAAACTAGTTTCGAGACTGCAAGCAGGTTCTAATTAAACGTGTTATCTGGTGAACAAGTCCTCGTGAAGCGTAGAACAACGGGTTCGCCTTGCCGCAGTTTCTGTGCACGGTTATATCCGACAAAGATGGAGAAACTACGACATACACCGAGAAGAGTAGAGAGAGAGGACATCGATATCCTGCTGGCATCACTTCGTCTAACATAAACGAGGAATCGAGCAACTTAAAGCGATTCTCCTCTTCGACATTCATATCGACACCGTTTTGCCCTCCTTCGGAATATTCAGCGCTCTTCATTGTTTTCCTAAAGTAACAACCATCAACTAACCCCATTTGTGGAATAAAAATATGTCTGGGGCCGAGGTGAGAAGGAAAAATATGTGCAGGGGAAAAATTGTTGGGTCGTGGAGAGGAGGGTATAATACGTGAGTTAGGACGGAGACGAAAGAAAAAAGATGTTCAGGGCGGAGATATGAAGGAAAAATGTATAGGATCGAGATGTCGAGAAAAGAAATGTGTGGGTTCGATGCGTGAAAGAAAAATATGTCAATTATATCGAGATATGGAGGAAAGAAAAAAATGTAGAAACGTTTAAAAAATTGATAGAATATTCCACTTGACTTATATCCACATTTACTCGGTGGATCAGCCTGTAAAACCGTGTAGGTGAACGTACAAGTCGATCTCGGGTTTGTTCTATTCATCGAGAAGCATCCCTTCTGCTATTGGAGCGGTGACTATGGGTCGGGGCCGAGTGGAGTTACGAGAGTTTCTAGTCGAGGATGTCACAGTCGATGGATGAAGGGTGAAGAGCGAAGGGCGAGGGGGAAGAGATAGATGGAAACTGTATGTGAATAGAGGAGGCAAAGAGAGGACGAGGGAGGGATTGAAAGAGGGACGCGATTCACGTGTTGCGGGCAATACGGAAACTGGGGACGGGAGGGGATGAGAAATAATGCTTATTCACGTTTGAGGGAAGATCGATCGAAGAGTAAAGAGCGTCTCTGTGTAGACTCTGGTACTTGCGTAATTACAGCTAAAACGTTTTCTAGATGCTCCAAACCCATTCTGTGTCTACATAGCATCTTAAATTAAGACGCATTTTAATGTAAACGACGATCAAGGAGTGTCGCTATTCAGTGAGTTCTTACAATATACATATGACACGTAAAAATAATGAAATCTTGCTTTATTTTCCTATAATTATTCAAAATTACGAGATTTCACCATTTTTCTTTTCTTTTAATTGTATAAAATTTATATTAAACGTTTTTTCGTGTCATTTAAATTTTATCATTTTTAGAAGAAATAAACATTTTTTGTGGTTAAACCGACTTTGGATTTTTTCAAAAATTTTGTCAATTTCTTTTTCAAAACTATTTCTTCATTGCATTTGCTAGCCTTTGAAAGTTTTCCATGGATTTTATTGTTCTTGATTTTCTGAAATATGTATTTTATTGCTTTTCACATTAAACTTCATTTTTATTAAATTGTATATTTTTCGTTTTGTTGGAATATTTGGAGAATAAAGAAAAAAAGTGTATAAAGATTTAGATGTGAGATGATTTTTTTGGGACACCCTGTGTATTGGGATGGTCTACGTGTTGCTGTTGAAAACGGGAAAAAAGAGAGACGGAGAATATGGAATCGATAGCCCTGGCGGCATATAGCGGGGCAGAACAAACGTCAGTTAAAGGGTCCCTTGTCCTCGGGAAACTTTAGCGCTCTCATAGCCACCAGCGGTAAGCCGATTTCCTGTCCCTCTTTCGTCTCTGTTCTTCCAGCTTGCAATAGAGCCCTCTTTCGATTCTGACGTCATTTCCCCTACATCCGACGTACCAAGAATATGAAAAGCATTCACTCGCTTAATCGAACTGATCGAAAGCTTCGAAGCTTTGGTCAGTCGTATCAACGACAACAAGAAACTACACCTTTTATAAAAAGCTCTGCAGACATTGACGATCAAGCTTCAGAAACTATTTGCCATTTTCAATCAAATCCACAAAAGATTATTTTTCAATAATTATAAAGAAATAAAAATATAAATTAACAAAAAATTAGAAAGTGCATCATTTTAAAAATATACATTTCCCTTTCGTTTGAAATATACATTCCACCTCAACAAAAAAATTGCAAATATTATGTCTGTGACAATCTGTGCCAGGTTAAAAGCGAAGCCACAAAAAAATTGGCCATTTTATTTTTTAAATAACCGTTTTACCGCAATGTATAAGAAATAAGATTGCTGATCCACGAAAAAGGTAATAACAAAAAGCGTGCCCGTTTAAAGAAAAAACTCTGCAAGCTGACAATCAGCCCTTAAGGAATGCGATCGCATTCTCCAAGATTAATTTACCGCACGACGGGAACGTAATCATGCAAAAGTGTAATGAAAAGCTCGTAAAAGCTGCTCGTTGAGAAAACATCGTTTATCGTCGAGCTTGCGAATCGCAAATATTTAACGTCACGAGTTAATGAGATCTGCACTATTAATAAATCCGCGTAATGATTCTAGAGGCAAGTCGATCGAGAGGGTTGACGATTGCCAAATTGTTTCTCGACTGGTAATTCGTCGTATGTCTGGTGCGCCGACAAACACCCACGCATAGAATAAGAGAGAGAGAGAGAGAGAGAGAGAGAGAGAGAGTTTGATGACTCAATAAACACTCACAGATTGAACGCGTACCGAAAGCTCAATTGAATCTAACCTCGAAATTTATTTTTATATTTCATAATTAAAAAAAAATTCATTGAAAAAACTACAAATATAATAGAAATATATTAAATAGTTGAAGAAAAAAAAGTCTTTGGAAAATTTGTATTTATTTATTAATCAAAAGAATGTTGAATTCTGGCGATTAATCTCAACAGCCGCGCGTGATCGAATTTTAAGAAAATTGAAATATCGAGGAAGGACGGTCGGTTGGTCGGCACCTCATTCATTTCCTCGACGCTCGATAATTAATCGCGAAAGATAATCGGAGCTTGTGGCTACGAAAGCTCGCCTTATCGTACTCCAACTCCTGCGGGTCTCAACGCACACGCGACACTTTCCAAAGGCATTAAACCCTCCATGTGTGTGAGAGTATTTAATGTCTCTACGCCATTTTGTTCGGATACGGTTAACGCACCTGATAAATCTACCCGGATGCTCTGTCAACCCTGACAAAGTAATTAGTATTACGTTAAATAGACACTAACCGTACAACTTTTATTTCATTTATTTCGAGGACTGAATTTCTTAATTAAAAAACAAAAACAATGATTGTAGAGTTCTCTTAAAAATGAAATTCCCCTTGAAATCATTTTCACATATTATTATTGAATGTGT
Source organism: Perithous albicinctus (assembly GCA_964016905.1). Classification (NCBI taxonomy): domain Eukaryota; kingdom Metazoa; phylum Arthropoda; class Insecta; order Hymenoptera; family Ichneumonidae; genus Perithous; species Perithous albicinctus. Next base: position 20,956,323 of record OZ024697.1, on the reverse strand, counting down.
TTTGTATTTTTAATTAAAATATTTCTACAATCATGTATTTGTTGTTAAAAAAACAAAACAAACAAACAAAAACAGTCGCAGCAAAATCGCAGCGTGTTTTACCAGAACGAAAAAAAAAAAAAAAACATTTTCTCGCAAAGCTCGCATGCTTTTTTTACTAGATAAGTATTGTTTTATTTCCAAGGCAATACGCCGGGCAGTGTCAATTTTTTTTTCCATCGCCAAAGTCCAGAGCTTTTTTTCCTCACGAGATTCGTATTGACCTTTCGTCCTCCAAGTTTTTTTTCTCGCTAAAGCTTCTCTCGTTAGATTTTTCGCCGAGTGACCCGCGGCGACTCTGAAAAATTCTCGGCTGGTCCGCCTCGGCACAAAGTTCATGACGTAGATGAGCTTGCGATATATATTATAAATAGTTGAGAAAGGAAGGCGCAAAGCTTTCGCAAGTCTCTTTATGAGACTCTCTGTCGCAACAATTTTTTCCGTGACGTATTTTCATGACGTCATCGAGTTTCACTGGCTTTTCAATATATGCCATCGCGTCATGAGCTTTCGTTCATTTTATAATTTAACAAAAACTTGCTTACCCCAAGCAAATTTAATTATCATCCTGATATAATATTCCAATAGTATTGTTTTATACATTTTGCATTTTTTATAAAATCATTCGTTCTATGATATTGAAACGTTTTTTTAAAAACGTCGAAACATTGAAAAGACGCGAATGTTCAATTATCTTTAAAAAACAAAAGATTATTCAATGAATACTCGATAAAAAGAATTCAAAATACATTTGATAATAATTATTAAAAATATATTTTGTTCTCGGTGATAAAATGAAAAAAATCGCTGACACGATAGTGCATTTTATGCTCGATCGACATTGCGAAGTGAATCCGGATTTTCGGAATATATCCACTCGTCCGACTTGTCATGGCTGTTGAACGACACGCGGTCCAGAATTAAATCAGCGTTATGACCAAAACGTGACGGAAACGCTCACGGTTCTCGAATGAATTTTCGGCAGACCGCATTTTTCGAACAAGTTCCGACATTCCGTTAGACTTTGAAGAATGAATATTTTTTATTTTTAATATTTTATATTAATTTTGAATAATAATGTCAAAAAGGTATTTATAAAGCGGCATAAAAAAATCTTGATAAATCGAAAAACTTCATTCTTTTCGAAGATAATTTAAGAAAGAAATTGAGATTCTAAGAAATAAATAAATAAATAAATAAAAAGAGATACAGAAAAAAGAACTCGGGAATTAAAAAAAATGTGTTAAAAAAAGCTATGAAATGTCAGTATTTCGATCTTACAATCTTCTGCCTCCGTCCCTCTTTTAATTTTCAACAAACATTTTTTCGTTTTCTTTTTCCTTCTCTTTATTGCATTCCAGTTGGCAGAGTTTAATCACGTTTTTTTGCCAGCTTCGTCGTTCAAGTTCACAGGCAACGCGAGATCGAAAAAAAAAATCCCCTGTCTGACCCTGCTGGACAATTCCAAATTTGCTCTAATCGATTTTGCAAGTGAAACTTCAGAGTCCGGGCTACTTGAAATTCTTCTCTTCATTCAACATTATCAAAGGTATTATTGCGAACGGCATGTAAAAAATCATCACGTTTGTTAATTCACTTGTTGCAACGCTTTGGAGAAGAAATTAAATGTTAACGGAATTAAATTTCCAATCGAAAACGTTTTTTAAATAAAGTTCATTACTCTTCGGGCATTTTATGGGATGTAAAATGCTTGATGTTTGTGAGAAAATACCAGCTAGACATAACACACGATCTTTAAAAGGCCGAAGAAGCACGTTCGGCAAACTAGCGGTAAAAGCCTGATGGTAAGACACAAACGAGACTTCGATTGCATCGTCAACAAACAACACAATTAATTGTTTTTTTAATCGTCTACTTATTTTATTTAATTATTTGCATTGAATCTTCAAAATACCTTATTTTTTCTCAAAATTAAGTTGTACGTAATATTTAACAAGAATTTGAAGAATCTTAGTAAGAAATACTTTATAAATCAAATATTTGTGGTATAAATGAATAATAATCGATAGCGCTCATAAAATGACATGTAAATCTTGAAATAACCACAAAAGCTATGAATAAACAATAGTAAAAAACAAAATAATTTTTTTTATAAAAGCGACGGATAATCGTTGAAAAATGATAACTAAATAAATTATAGGAAAAAAATGAAAAATTGTAAAATACCGAAGGACAATACTGGTTAATTTTTGGCGAGATTTAATTGACGTAGATAAGAGGAGATAAAGTGCTTAAGACATGGAGACATGGACATTTTGATAATCATAACGCCACGCGAATCATAGTGCCAAGTCGAATGGCACTAACAAGGGTTTGCTGTCTATGGATTTCTCGATGCCTAACAGACCCTCGCGAATGCATGTATCATGCATATATGAGAAAGCAAATGTAGGATCCCATAACGGCCAGAGGGTGAATAGTGAATGGCGGCACGTTCTTATCCGCCGGTTATTAAGTGTTACGAGCTACGAGTCACATTCAACATGACAAGACAAACATCACCCTCGCGATATTACGAAACAATCTTCAATAAACTATTCCATTCGATTCGTTAGAATTGTCGAATTATCCAATTTTATTTTCAGAAGTGAAGTACTAAATAAAAATATTACATTTTTTTTTTCTAATTGTTATTATTAATCAAGTTGGAATATTTCATACGACGAAAATCCTGATAAATATTACATTGCATTTTTTTTTAACCTCTTCGTAACCCCGACGTCTAACCAAGCTGGATTGATGGACACAGGATGAATAGAAAAGTGGTGAAAAGAATTTTTTTTTAAGCCAGCCTTAAGGGTCGTTGGGATAGTAGTTATGTTAGTTACCCTCGAGCACCTCCCTAGGCGCGATGCTCTTAGCCTTCTCTTAATTACTCGTTCATTAAGAGGTAAAAAGTGGCATGGGCTGAAATGAGATGTAGGGGGAGTGAAAAAAAATTAAGGGATGAAACGGAGAAGCCAACGGAAGAGGGGAGGAAAAAAAAGCTCCCTGGCGGAATGAGTTAGGAGACACCGAGGTAACACTCACTCAAAGACGCTCTCCGTCTCTTCCCCCCCCCCCCCCCCCCCTCGCCCCTTCACTTTTTCACCCTCATCAACCCTTGCTTCAGGCAGTTCTCTGCCATAAATTCGTTTTGGTCTTCCATGAAATTTACGCCCAGAGACAGTGCGAAATATACGTCACAGGCTCGAGTATCCTCGTTACCGAGTATAATTAAATAAATGATCAAATTCGTTGATCGTAAAGGAAAAAAAAAAAAAAAAAAAAAAAAAAAAAAAAAAAAAAAAAAAAGAGCCTTAAATGTCCTTTAATAGATGCAATATTTCTGTTTTCCTCTACCAAATATAGCGTAATTATTCTTCATTATTAAATGGTTTTTATACATTAAATTTATTTATTCATTTATTTATTGTTATTATTATTGTTATTTGAAATTAGATGTACTTCACGTTTTGTTTATTATCCGAATCTTGAGTGACTATTTGTTTATTTTCTACTAAACTAATTAACTATAAATATAGGATAATTATTGTTAATTATTAAGTCATTTTTATTAATTAAATTTGACATTTTCTTTTGTTCTTTTTTATGCGGGATGCGGACCTTATTTTAGTGGCCAATTAATTAAGGATGGATTACCGAGTAACGATATTCTGATTGAAATAACTCAAGCATCGTGAAGCCGAGAGTTCGATCTCCATGACGACGCCGGAGGGTCTCAATTAACCGGATATAGTGAATATTATACCTTCACCGAAATTTTCATAATTAATTAACGAGCTTATTTAATAATTAATCGTTCGGGATAACTAAGGAAAACGAGCACGTAATGAGGAAAATTGATTTGCATTCTTGAGCTAATAAATTATTGATTTTGTCATTATTATTCAAGCATCGTTAAATCACCGGATACCAATTTTTGTAACTAAAATTCAATTTGACATGCAAAACATTGTTTATTCATTAAATTTTTTGAAACAATAAAGAATAATTAGAAAACAATGTTATGCTTGAAAAATTGGTAACGTAACGTGGAAAATCGAGCGTTTTAGCTCTTAATTCGACCGCAATTCACGGCCGAGTAATTATCGGTTAAATTAATTTGCGGTTTCACACAATTGTATCACATACGCATTACACATATGCATGTATTGCACGCATGATTCCAAATCGGACACGTTTCGATATATTTGCCACAAATGTTATAAACCCCATTCTGCAATTTAATATTAATTCAATAATAATTAATAATTATTATTTAATAAGATTATCACTGTTATTCAATTTAATTATTTGTTTATTCAGCCTTTATCGAAGAGCCTGATTGAGAGGTGAAATTAATGTAATCCCTCACTGTTTATTGGATTAAAGGGTCTCCCTCGTGAAAAAATATATCGGAACGAAACTCGTCCATGTAGCCTGGAGGAATTTGGAATCCGGCAAAGTGCAAGGGTGAATTCGATTCTTTGACTTTTTTTTTCTTGTCATTCTCGAGGGAAAAAATACGATTGAACGCGGGGCAACAAAGCCCCGCAGTAGCATCACCCCAGTTCGAGGGGTAGGAACCTCACTAGCAGCCAATACGCCCGCCACAGTCCCTCTTTGCTCTTACTTTACTTTCGAGGATCAATTTCATCTTGGAACTCGACACCACATGCTTCCATGAATTTTCTCATTACATCCACTTTTTTTTTATTCAATCATTTTTATTTTATCCGATTTTTCATCCGAACATTCGCCAGATATATAACATTTTCAACTTTGGTGACACTATGAAAATTCAAGAAAATTATTATAATTGTATTATTATTTTAAAAAAGAATAAAATTTCATCGCAACCTATTACATTTTTATTCGAGTGATTATTTTTAAGCTCCTTGCTCTTCAAATTTGCCAAAATTATGAAACTAAATTATACTTTCCTTTTGAAATACAAATAATTATTATTATTTTCATTTAGTCCAGAATTTTTTTCTTTACATTTTTGTTGCACCACTTTTTTTCGAGCTTTTTACTCTTAGAATTTGCTGAAATTTCTGCAACATGTTATTGACGAGAAGTCTGAAAAATGGAAAATTCACAATTTCGACGATAAAATGTTGTTAGACAAGGCACAAGGGAACGGATAGTCAGGAATGGAGAAGGAGCAAAAGTTTATAGTCACTGAGTGTCAAGAGATCGTTGCGTGTCATTTCGCTGCTATTATTTTCCACGTCTTCCTATTTATCGCGAAAAACGTGTAGAGAGATAGAAACGAGTAATGAGAATGAGGTTTTTCCAAGAGCGGAAGACGAAGACCACGTCTTCTCTACCGCTGTAATCTCTCACACGACACTTCTCATCTGTATTTCTTAAAGAAATAGAGTCTCGTAAAATTCATTCGCCACTCTCAGAAACGAAAAATCCTATATAATCACGAAAAAAAATTAAGTTGAGTCCGTGAAATTTTTTTCAAACTTATCTAGCCATTCAGGTATTTGCAATTAAATTTGGACTGATTTTTTTTAAACATCGAAAGGAATTTTCTTTTAATCCGAAACTCACTTTTTTTTTTTTTTTTGATTTTGTGGTATAATTTTTCAAATCTTAACGTATATTTTTAAAACACACAAACGTAATTATTCAAACGCACACATAATTCTTTAAGCTTCAACGTAACATTTCTATTTCAAAGTATATACATCCACGCAATCTTAAAAAATGACTGCCCATGAGTTTTGTCGAGAGTTTTCAGTAGCAAGAAATAAACATTAAAAATTGCCAATTAAATTAAGGATTTTTTGTTGTTTAATTATCGTCTCTCGACGATCTTCTCGCCAGATCGAAAATTGAGGGGTGGATGAAAGCACGTAGCTTTCACTGGACAGCTAAAAGAACGAAAATGATACGACCTCTCGCGGCTCGTACGTTTATAAATAAACGTTGGCGCGCAGGGCAGAGAGAGAAGGGGTTTTTCTTTTGTGGCTATTTATAAAATATATTCACCTCTTTACCTTCGCCTTACAGGGCAAGCCCTCACTGTCCTCTTTTCCAATTATGTGTTATCGATTTTTTTCCCCCCTATATCGATATATATGAATTTCTCGTACGAACTATAAAGTAAAGACTTCATTTTTTTAGTACAAAAGTTTTGCGAAAATTGTCGACTTCGGATTTATCTTTAGCTTTATTATTTCATTTTTTTGTTTTTCTATCGTATTTCGAACGATTTTATGCACCAAATAATCCAGGAACAAGCTTTCTCTAATCGTGGCAGCGTTCGCAACTTCACTAAAATTCCCATTTCAGGCAGCGACTCTTGTAAAATCGTTCTCAGTTCAATTATACCAATTTCGTGTCGCTGTGATTGTCTCTAAAGCTTGGCTATTACTCTCCGCCCAAGCATTTCTCCACCAAGGAAAAAGGAAAATGCCTCGCAAAGGGAGCAAAAATTGCAATCAAGTATTTAAAAATATTATTATTCGTATGATTTTGCGAAACAGAAATTCAAGGGGAGATTATAGTGCTATTTTTTCTAGTTATATTTCTTTAACAAAAATTGCAGTAAAATATATTTATTATTTTTTGGAAAAATAATTATTCTATTGAAATATTTAAATTTATATTGTAAAATTTTACCCGGAGCCTTAGAAGCGTGTCTCATGTCCCAGCCTCCGAAACTCTCAAGTTCCGGAGTAACCCGAAAGACGTTAATATCGCCGAATATTTCAAATCTCGGATTATCTAGAATCCCGGAGTGCGTGCACGACGCGTACAAAGAAATGATTTCAAAACAACGGTATAACACCTGTAAAAGCTACAAGGGATGAAGAAATCGGTTGATGGGCTTGACAGGCTTAAAGCATCCAATTTACGTTGACACGAGGTATATTCGCTTTGAATACGTAATTTCGATCTCAAATGGCAAACCAAGCAGTGACTGACGTAGAAGGCGGAGGAGTGAAGCGACAAATTTTCTTCAAAGGGCCGTGACCATATCCCCAGCCAATCTCCTTTTCATATAGGGCTGTTAGTTTAAGAAGTTTTCGGTGTGAACATTAAAGGTTACCAAAGTAAGGGGAAGGGGGGGGGGGGGGGGGCGGGACGTACCACAAGCAAGTTGGTTCAGTCAAACCAACGGGTTAATTTAGCAACGAATAAATTGGAGGGACGATGAAAATTTAAGGGTGTTCTGCGATTTAAAAATAAAAAGCTCGGGTATGCATGTTAAGGGGAATATTTATATCTGAAAAGAGAAACTGTAAATATCCCAAAAGGTGGAATATACGAAAAAAAAATCTACCACTGTATAGCTGCTTGAAAATTTTTTTCACTCCCTTATCGATCGATGATAGTGACGATTTTCATACGCCCCCAAAAGTCCATATATTTGACGAGTGTTGTGTTTGCTTTTTTGTCTCACCCCCTTCGAAGGTCGTCGGGGGAGGGGCAGGAGAAAAACGTTTTTTTTTTTTCCCCCAACCCTTATACCACATTCTTCTCGCACTTCTTAACCCACATGGGGTTTGATGTTCCCGAGTGTTTGGCCATTACGTGTAATTGACAATAAGGAATGAAAGAGGGGTTAAAGTTTGCTCACGAGCGAAGCAAAAACGCGGATAAAAAAAGTGATGGCACAAGATTGTGTGTGTTCAACAGGGATGAAGAAAAAAAATATTTATCGTTTGACGCCGTAAGTAATGAACTGGATAATTCGGGATGAGATTTAAGGGATGAACGGAAACGTGACTGATTATGTCGTCAAAATAAAGCGTCACGCACAATATATTTTTTTTCTTAGTCTTATTTCGAGACTAGGAATTTTTGTAAATTTCAGCCTCTATTGAAGAATTTTCCTTAAAATTATAAAATCAAAAAATATTGTAATAAATAACAAGCAAAGAAATAAATAAATCGTTCAAAGCAATTCTTTTATTTCAAATTGGCGACTTTTTTTTTATACACAAAAAAATGGATTATAATGTGACACTGATTGGCGAATGCTCTCGGTTTGTGCTAAAACAAAACAAAAACTTGTCTAATCTCGCCTAAAAGCTTTTAATACTTAATATTCAGGACGTTTTAAAAGTATCCTCAATAGAGAATTGACATAAAGATTGACGCTTCCACCGAGTTACAAGACTTTAGTTCACGTCGATGAATTTTTCATGAAAACATCGGCCCGAAGTTCCGGAAGCTGTTATGTAAAAGATTGGATATAATAGTGTAAAAGTATTTCTACCAAATTGTCGACTTATCAAGAAAAATAAAAAATTCTCCCTGGTATCTCTCATGAGATTTTTCTTTTAAATACTTATAGTGATATATTCGTTAGCGAGAAGAAAAAATGAGGAATGGTCTTGTTCTTGTGCCAGAAAATAGCACGAGCCACTTGCCAAAAAGTACCGAGAATAAATATGCATTGGTGCTTTTTAGAAAATTTCCTACCACCGAGCATATAATAAATACTTAATCTCGTGGAATATGGAGCTGACGATTTAATTTATTTGGCGAAAGCACGACTTTAACAAAAATAACGTATTTTATCATTTTTTATTGTTATCAGTATAAATAAATCGTATAGAAAATCCCATGCAAATGATTGTTCAACGGTGCTTGAATTACGGGGGAAAAAAATTCCGTGGTATAAAAATGGAATTTTCATTGAAAACTGTTTAAGGATTCAATTTTTGATGTCTCAACAATTGGAGCTATTTTTGAATAGTTGTTGCTGTAATTTCACAACACCTGAGAGTGCAGCACGCTTTTCATTACAACACCGGAGCCTGGAAAGCCTTGTGGATAAAAGAGCAAAAGTGCTTGGCGGACATACGGTATAGTGGGTGGTAAAGAGCTTGACGACAGCGACATCGTGTACCTCCATTATCTTCAGCGGCAGTGCATTATCCGGCCTCGTTCAGCTGTGTTTAGTGCGAGAAGAATGTTGAGTATTTTCGACGCACCCTCGACCGCAAACAGTCGTGTGCGCATGAGATATTTCTTTTTTCTCTCTTTTTTCGCTCTCTTTCTCATCGTAAAGGAACAGCTTCGGCAGCATTGGGAAGAATCGAGAGAAAGCTCTATTCACGTTTAACGCCTTTGTTTTGCCACTTTGTGAGACGGAAATCTACAAACCTTCGGTATATAACGACATGCTTGCGAACCGAGTTTTTTCACTTCCCCAACAGCCTCATCCGTTTATTTCTTCATATTCTCAGCGTTTCTGCTTCATCCCCGTTTTCTTTTTTTTCCCTTCGTTCAGTGTTAAATTATAGCGCCCTCCCACGATCAACGACGACGCTGCTATCTTCAACGGCATAAGTATCAATAAAAGTCTCGTAGCTTCGTGAAAGCGCGCATCCAGACATTTTTTTTTCTTTTTTTATAAGAAAACATTGAGTGTATTAAATGAAGAAAGAGTCGAGGACAAAGAAATGGTAAACTGTTTTGCCATTGAAAAAAAAAAAAAAAAAAAAAAAAAAAAATGTGCGACGAATCGTGCCAATATTCTGAGATTCGACTTTTTAAGTCCAGCCATCCGCGTTAGTTTGAAAGTTTCGTAAACGGTAATTCCACTGTTGCCACATAGAGTCTTGGCAGAGGAAGAGAAGCGAGCGATCTCGAGCTGCCGATTGCACGATAATTTGCCTTGCCAACAATGATTAACGAGAATAGTTTTCGCGGTCTGCCGGTGCGTCTGTCACCGCTCGAACATCCCTTCCGGATCTCCAACGTTATATTTCACGCTCGCAATTCTACTTCCGGAAACTTAATTTATCATGAAAATATATATCATTTAACCTGATATTTTTTATCTTCATTTTCTATTTGCAATTGAATTTTTGAATCCCTGCAACAACTTAAAAAGAAAATTCCGGCCGCGAAAGGGAAATTGAATTTTCTCGTGAAGAAAATTTCATTTACTCCGGTGCACTTTATAGTTTGCAGAAAATCCTATCCAGAGGGGATGCATTGTACCTGGAATATCAAGCTCAAGGGCTCGACGTCAATGGATTCGAAGCTTACCATTATTTTCACTCTGCAGAAATGTTCTACCAATAAAACCAATTTTCTCTATCTCTCTGTTTCCGTTGCCTTTCATAGCTTCATTTATCTTGGTTCTTGTATCTGTTATTTATAGAAACTTCATAATTTTGGAAACATTAAAAAAAAAAACGAATCTTGCACATTGCTTTTATTTATCAAAAAATGTAGTACATACCTTTGCTGGTGAGACTAAAACTTCTGAGACGATAGCTGTCTTCATCTTCGCCTTCCTCGCGTCTCGGCATTTGCGAATCCGGCACATCGAGAAAAGCGTTGCTTTTTCTTTGATGAGTGTGATGCATACTTTGGCCTCTTCGGCTTCCTCTTCTCCGTAACCCGGGACTTGGCTCATTGTCGGTTAGTCTTGGTTCGCTGCTGCAATGTGGAGACTTGACGCTGCCCTCGTGGTGATGATGTTGAGCAGCTGCTGCGAAAAACATATTCGGTCCAACATTACCGTCAATTCCACGTACAACATACAAATTCGAGCAATTCGAATGATGAAAAACCACCAATCCATACAACCAGTGACAATCTTTCCGTTTCGCAAACACGAACAAATTCTCGCGTTTTTTCAGCTGAAATCAACGAAATTAGTCATTTTATTCACACGAAATTCTGGGAAACGGCAGATTGATATTTTAAGCCATGACACCATTTTTTTTTCAACTGAATTAATATTTCACTTAACAGTTCTGAATTGAATATAGATTTAAAAAAAAGAAAAAAAATTGTCTACCGAAGATTTTTTGTCGGGACGTGCTCAAGTGTTTCACTAAAAGTAATTCGAGATTTTTTAGTTGAAATGATTTTTGAAATTTCGAGGAATACATTTTTTGTTGTTGTAATTTTTGTGAACGTAAGAACATAGCAAGTAAATAATTATCACGAAATAAAGGATTTTTGTTCTGGAATCTGTTCAGGTTCGTCTCGATAATCCAATAAAAAAAGGCTTTGTCATTTGTTACAAAGATTTTTACAACAATAAAATTAAAGTTTGAGTATACATTTTTTTTTTTTACTTTGTCTGACAATATTTTTCTGTAATTCATTGTCGTGAAAAATGATTGTGCAAAATAAGAAAGAAACATGTTGAAAATTCGCCGGACAATGAAATAATACATTTATTATTTTTTAAATTTCTTACATTAATTTTGATTTTATTTTTGAAAATCGCTCCTGGCAAAAAAACGTTGAGATATTTTTGTTTGAAAATAAAACGTTGATAATTCTTCAATTTTTCGATCTTAATCTATCGTGAGAAAAAAATAAAATGGAGTTTAACGCTTGAAAAGGGAGAAAAAAGTAAATTTCGAGGTAAATTATAAGCTCCTCGAGGGTTTGGCGGTGAAAGAGAAGAGGAGAATTTAATCGTGTCATTTATATACGAAGCAAAGTGTACGAAGCACGAGAAAGCTTTTATACAGTCTCCAACCAAGTTAGAGAGATTCGTGAGACAAAATGAGTCTCGTGGCGGGGAAACTGCTACTTCTATATGTATGGTAGAGTGAATAGTAAACACAATGTATCTGCAAGTTATAATAGCGGTATATAATGGAGAAAGAAAGGAAGAAAGTTTGGACAGAGAGAACACAGTGTGAGGTGAAGAAAAAAAAAAAAAAAAAAAAAAAAAAAAAAGAGAAAAAAGAACAAGTGTCGAGATATGAGGGGTTTTGTTGCCGGATGAGGGGCGAGCAAGCATAGAAATTGCTCGACGAGCTTGCAACGCTCTTGTGTGCTTCTCTTCCATGTTGATCGGGTCGAACGCGCGCGTCCACGAGTTGATAGCAGCACAGCCCGACCTGTCCTCTCGTAAACTCAACGTTGACGTTACGAAAGCCCTCACTTTACCTCAGCCAACACGAAAGCCTTGGTGCGAGCCAGTTACAAGATGCTTTACAATATCTCCTGCCTCTTAGTATAATAATAATAATAATAATAATAATAATAATAATAATAATAATTCTTCAGTTTACCGCATTGAAAAGGTACTAAAAAAAAAAAATCATCAGTTCGCATTGTATCGTGTGAAAATATATTTTTGAGCAATTTCGCGGGAGTTTCGGATTTTTGTGAGGTTCGGCCATTTCAGTGAATATTAAGACGAGCAGTTTTGCCCCCCGTCTAAGGAAAATTGACAATTATCGAGACACGAAGGAAATGTAAATAAATTGTAATGAATTTTTCGTTTAATATCCCTCCCCTTGCTGTTTAAAAATTCTGAAGCCTCTTCGAGATTAGAAAGAATGAATGAAAAAATGGTTGGACACTTTGAGAAACGTTAAAGCGGTAAAAAAGAAAAAAAGAGGAAAAAAAAAAATCAAGTCTCGCACCTTGCGCAGCGGCTCTTCGTCGGATGCTCTTATTTGCCCCGGAAACCCTGGCGCTCTGTGATCTCGTGGCGGGTCTTCGTCTACGGGTCGGTGTGCTGCCGTCCGGTGTTCCACCGCTCCCGCTGTCACGATCCTTTTCCTTCACCCCGGACGGCGGCATTGCACCGAGCATCTGTTCCATGCTCGAGAAACCCGGAGCGCATATCGAGGCTGATCTCGTTTTTCTGCTTCGTGGTATTTCGTCGCCCATCCTCAGGCTCACGTTGTCCCTTTCGCGTTTCTCCGACGCCAGCACGATACACGCCTTTGATCTTTTTTTCTTTATTTATCTCCAATTTTATTCTCAAAATCACTTGCTTATTGATTCTTTTGAGAGAAAATAAATTCTCCGTTATAGGAGATTTCAGCGTTTTTAAAACTCTCCAATTCCACGAAAAAAACCTTTCATTCTTTTGTATTTTTCGCGGCACTCTTCACCATCGATGAGAAAACACGTTGAAAAGATTTTTTTTCTCTTTGAACAAAAAACGAATTTAAAAGTTATTTACCAATTTTTTCCTTCAATTGTATTTTTAATTGTAAAGAAAAAGAATTCAGTTCATTAATAACAATTGTATTATTTAATAATGGAATTTGTTATATTCGGATCTGAGCTTTTTTAAAAATAAAACACGAATTTTTCGCCGATATCGATTAAATAGTTGTAAAATTTACTTCGATTGACAGAGTGATAAAATACATTTTGCATTTTTGTCAACAAGAAGAATTTGGCAATCTCTTTTGAAAAAGAGTTGGGTTTTGTTTGGAAACGGTCAGTTTCACCGTTAAAGTGAGATTAGTAATCGAGTATCGGAAAATTTCTAAAATTCTACACATTTTCAAATGAAAATCATTGTGAAAAATGAAAAACTTTCAATTCATTGGTTCTGTCGATAATAAGAAATTTTTCACATAAATTGACGAATCAATTAACCGGCAAACGTTGCAAAACGTTGCGGAACAAAGAGATTTTTCTTAATTGATTAAATTTATTATTAAAGGACTATAAATTTGTTGCTTTCTCGGGAATAAATGACGAGGCAATTGTGTCCCCAAGTAGAAAATGCATCGCGAGGTCAGACGGTTAAAATAAAATGGATATTTAAAAATGAAGTTTACAAGTCGATCGATCAGTGGAAAATGTGCGTTATGGACGGACGTTAATGAAAAAGGTTTGGTGCGAAGCAGGTTCAAGTTCCCCTAGAGTCGTCTAATCGAATCACGAAATAGAGAGTGCTGGGAAAACGCAGCGGAAAGAGGTGGTGAAGTGGTGAAGCAATCGAGCGCTTATTACCAACCGCCCTCTCGATTCGCCGGCTCCCCGTCGCGGAATATATATGCCCGGTCGATTTATGGATACCGCGCGCGCGGTCACTCACGACGATAACATGTACAGTATATAAAGCGAGTTGTACAGCACGTATACCAGTGGTTAACCCGCCTCGTGCCTGGCCTCCAATTAACTTTCGTGCTCCTATAAACCCCTAGGCTAAGTTTAATCAACTTTTTTTTCTCTATTATTTTAACCATTATCGTTGTCATTAACGAAATTATTTTCTCTATAATGACAAATTTTCAATTTTTTTTTTAATCGCACCCAAAAATTTACTCCCACTATCTGTTTCATCTGTATAATACAAAATTTATCATTTCTCAAATAGATATAAAACCTATAGATTTTTTTCAAATATCTACTAAGAAATTTAACACCACAACCTTTTTTTATCCTCTTTACTCAAATTTTTTATTTTCCTCATTTCTTTTTTACTCTCCGATAGTTTTCATTATATCTTTTTTTTCCTCAATTTTCATTCACTCTTTCTAATTCTTCACTCAATTAAATTCCAGTAACAGTAATTTTCAATAACGAGAAAATATGCATAAAGGAGAAAGAAGAATTTGAGAAAAAATCTTCGTCTCTTCATCTTATCGTTCATTTTTTTAAATAACAAAATATTCCAAACATTTAAAGACGAATTTTTGCCGAATTTCTCGTTATATCGTACAACAAGTAACAATTTTTCAACAGTCAAAATTCAGCAATGAAAAAAAAAATTCGACAAATTTTTTTTTAGTAAAACTGAGAGATTCAATTGTTTCTCATTCTTTCCAGTTGCAAAAATATGAATTTTCAATAATAACAATTTTTTTGAAAAACTACCTAAAATATAAGAATAATGAAAAAAATAATAATCAATTGTAAAATTACGTTGTTGTTTTTGTTGAAATATTAATAATAAAGTAATCCGATGTACGATTGAATTATAGTCGTCACATATCAAAGTCAGTCCGTGACTACTCGATAATATCGTCGGAAGCACATTTACGACACTGTATTACGAATGTTAACGTTAACGCGTGCGTGAATTCGTTTTGGTTTTGAAGCGGCCGAGCGTCGCTACCGCGCTTCGTTGCGTACCGCTAAACACTGAACCGGTGTGTCGGGCTACGAAGGGACGTGGTTGCGGTGCCGAAGCTGGCCGGCGTCGCGACGCCCGACGTCGACGCGCGTAAGCTCACTCTACTCAAGAGCTCTTGGTCGTCGTAACTTTTCCCTCCAACCCGCTGTAAAACCTCTCGTCCATACCTCTCTCTCTCTCTCTCTCTCTCTCTCTGCGCACACAACCCGACAATCTCTTTTTCTCACGATAAACTTTTCTCTTTTTCTTTTTTTCTTTAACTTTAATAGTAAATCCGGAACTGCGTGGTTTTCCTATATACAAAGCTTCTCAACAGAGAGAAATTCATAATATTAACAGCAGTGAAATTTGAAAGATTCGCGAAATCTATAAACGTGTTAAAAACATAAAATATAAATTGTATAGGTATCGTTACGAATATTTCAACTGTATCCTAGAAAATGAAAAAAGCTCTTGAAGAAATCATTTTTAATTTGTCAAATGACCTTAAGGTAGGAATTGTTAAAGAAAAATCTACCGAATATATTTGTTCTATTAAATATATTGAGTAAATTAAAATTCGGGATTTTCACACTTTTTCAAGCACGCTTTTCGTTTTTCACTCTTTTTTTAATTTATAAGACACGCGTATTCCGAGTGAGCTGCAAGCTCGCGCACTTCCTCTCAAGATAATACGTTGGAGCTTCTCCTTTTTACGCGCGGTCACGCGAGCTCGAAGGCGTCTCTCTCTCTCTCTCTCTCTCTCTCCATCTGCTCTCCTATATAACCGTCTCCTTGTCTCATGCTGCAGGTGAGCTTCGTTCACTCAAACTCCAAGCTTTTCTCCCCTCCTGATGCTAGCTCCTGTTATATCTGTCCTTGTCTCGTTGCTCTCTGTGGCACATAGCCAATACTCAAACGCACCGGCGTACTCCGATGCTTCGCTTCCTACTATCACCGGTATCACCGCATGTATGTCTAAGTGTACCGCGAATGGGGGAGATGCGTATCAACTAAAACATTAATGTATCAACTAGATATTATATTATAGACGTATATCGATATACGGTATATTATGTCGCTATTTCTATTTACCGTTCTGCCAAATTACATACGGGAAAACAGAAGGAATCGTGTCAACGACAAAAATTGCATTTTACAATAACAAGAAAAACTTGTTCAACTGATTCAACATTAAAATGATACTTTTGGAAAAGTATTATTTCAATTGAAGGAATTTTAAAGATTCGTCGAATCTTTGAAATTGAATAACTTGCGATAAGCTGTCGAATAGAAAATACTATGGCAATTGTGGATTTAAAATATTAAAGGTGATATTAAATAAGGTGAATATCGTTTAGGAGTGCGATGGAGAAAAGAGCGAAAAAAGAGGAGTGAGTAAAAAGTCGAGGGATAGAGAAAGAGATGCATGGGAGACTGTATTCCGTAGAGGCTCCAAGAATAGACTTAAACCCGCGGAGAGTCAAAAATATCTTTGGACCGCATCGGCCTATCGTCCGGCACACTTCGACACTGCACTCTGCGCATAAAATCTTGCAAGCAAAACTTTTCACTTGTTCCTTTCGATTTCGATGCCACATTTCAAATTTGCCATTCATCAATTTTCATTAAAAGAAAAACAACAAGAAGAAAATATAATAAATAATGATAATTACCATTGTAGAATTGAAAAATTAAAGTATTACCGATAATAGTGAAATTTTCTGAAAATAGAATAAAGAAGAAAACTGTTGAGCAAACTTTTCGAGTTGGCAAGTGACAAAAGGTTTTTCTCAAAAAATATTGCGTGACTGCGGAATTGCGTGCAGGAAACGTGGAAGAGAGAAATCGACGAGAAAGGGTGTTTCCGACCCTCGGGAGAATCGTTGCCCATAAATTTCGCCATACCAGCCGCTTCCTGAGTCGCGACGCAAATACTTATATCTCCGGACTGTCTTCGAATACCCCAAAGTTTAATACGGAGGGACTTTTTTCTGTCTACAGAACGAGCTAAAGTTCACGAAAATTACGTGCAATTTTTCCTACATTATTTCCATACTGTCGTTGAAGAATTTCATCAACGATGGATAGATGATGAGAAGAAAAAAATTCTACATAATAATAATTAATCATCGTTCTATTTTTTAAATCATTTTAGAAATTTAAAAAAAAATGGCTGCGAGAAATAAATCATCGAAAAGAGGATAAAAAAATGATAAGCCTTCCAAGTTAGAGATATTGCATTTAAAAATCGCGTGATTTTCAATAATCAAATAGGGCGAGAGAAAAAAAAGGAATAGGAATGAAATATAGTGAAGGGAAAAAAGGCGTGTTCTTCCGGAAAATTAAACGAGTAGAAGAAGCGCGCTCGTCGGTGTAATAGAGAGGGCCTCTTCAGATTGGTTGGACCGATAAATTCATCACGGTTTTAGAAGAATCACATGATGCTGGGATTCCCCGCGGAAAACTCTGAGTCCTCGAGTCGTGTTGTATGCTTTGTCTCGGGGGGACACAAAAGTATCGAGTCTCGTGCATTCACCCTATCTTCCTTTTTTTTTTTAATTTTTTTTATTTACCTTGCCCTGTTCGTCGTTGCCGTTTATTGCGTTTTGCGCGGGTCACACTTCAGAGCGTACACACTCTGTCCTTCGACGCTGGTGAAAATAAATTTCCGACGTTGCTCGTAAATCCAGAGAGACGTCGGGGTGGACCAAAAGTGCTTTGCACGCGATCTCTCTGTACTCTTGGTACACGATGCCTGCAACCTCTCTAAAAAAGAAAAACGAAAAGGGAAATCTTTTTTTCACACTTGTTTCTCTGTAAAACTGATGGTCAGCAGGATATCAAGCTTCAAAAAAAATACGTACATACGTATTAAAAGGCATAGAAATTTTGGGGACATGGTTTTTTTAACATGTAGAGGCAGTTTTTGGGACTGTCGCCGAAATATCTAGGAATATTTTTTTTCATAAATAGAGAAAACAGAACACCAACTTAAAAGAACCTATGGGTTTTTAAAATCCAATAATTGCTTTTAAAACTACAATAGGATAGCTAAAAACCCATAGGTTCTTTTATATTCTTTTGGCTTTCTTTTCCATTCATTTGTGTTGCTTTGTTTTTTAATAAATAAACAAATAGAATCCAACTTAACCTAAGAGGAACTTAATCAAGGATTATAAAAGCCCTACAGGTTCTTTAGGTTAAGTTCGGTTAGGTTATATTAGAGTCTGTTCCTTTTGTATTAATTTTTGGAAAAAAACCGACGTTTTCCGGGGACAGACCTCGTAAACTGCTTAATTAGTCTAAAACTGCGTTTAAACATTTAAAAAATCCCTGTAACAGCCTTTGAACATATATATATATATATATTTATTTATATGGTCAAGAACTGGTACGTTGGACTGATATAAAGGCGTCCCAACGTAAAGCAGGGCGCTCCAACCTGCAACTGGGCGCTGCTGCAGCCAGTGAATAATCACAATAGTCTCCGAGAATTTGACAGAAAGGATTCTTCGCCGATTTCTTAGGAAAATGTTTTGAAAGACTTTGAAATTTCGTGGATGTTCGAATTATTTATATCACAGCAATTAAGTAGAAATCACGCTAGTATTAAATGCAAAGATTAAAAAGCCGTCTCTCCGGGAATCGGAGACTGGGTTTTAGAGGTTAAAAGTTGCATCTGACAATTGTCAACAAAGCTGAGTCAAGTAAAATCGAGCGTCGCTCTTTTTTTTTTCTCTTTGTTTTTGTTCGTTCAACGGAACAAAGATGATTAACATTTTTGGGTGAGTTTCACATAGATAATGACATTTTTTTCCGCTGTTAATTACACAATTTTTGCCATTTTCAATAATTCAATTGTCAATGTATATTTGTCAGTTTTTATTTTTTGAAAAATTTAACTTTGGCCGCTAAAATCAAATTTGCCACTTTTCTATTTTTATAGTTGAAATATATTTAATGAAATGCGCATAGGGAATTTTTCTTTGCGACAAAGATTTAATTTTTCTTTCCAATGCCAGAGTATAATGTGAATTTAATTTTAGATATTTTTTATCAAATTATTTAGTTTTTAGTTGATTTATTCCACATGTTTTGTTTGAGTTTCTGAAAAGATACATTATTTTAGTGATATTATAGAAAATAGTATTGTGGAAATAGCGGACGACTATATTGGCTTCCGTTTACTTTTCATCGTTATAAGCTTTGGTATAAAAATCTTTGAAAAGAAACTGGAAAAATGTGCAAAAGATAGTGAATATTTCGAAAAATTGATACGTAAAATTAAATATAGTTTTTTATTTTCAGGAAAATTGTGAGCTGAAATTGCAAATGGCGATTCCTATACGGTTGCCAAATTGACAGATTTGGTGAGCCAAGGGGAATTGCGAAAAGCAAAAGAGACTTTGTCTTTAAAAAAAAGAAGAAAAGAGAAAGTAGGTAAAATGCCGAATCCGATATACACGCTAAAAGAGAAGCAGGAGTGGCTGAAATATCATCATCAGGGCGAAAGTCCGGAAATGGTGAGCAAGCATTTTCATCGTGAACATCCGGATCGACCGAAGCCCTCGAAAAATACGATAAAGGCGGCGATAAAGAGATTCGAAGATACCGGTCGTTTTGATCGTTCCGAACCGTACACTCAACCGAAAAAAGCTGTGCCACTTGAAAAAAGAATTCTCGTTTGCGCGGCTGTTGAAGCTGGCGGTGGTTGCGCTTCGGCAAGTAGTGTTGCAAAACAATTTGACTTGTCGGAATCGTCGGTGAGAAAAATTTGGAAAGAAGAGGGATTTGGCGACGGTAAATTAAAAAGGATAACGATAGGCGGTGGGCCGAGAAAAAAACCCAAAACTTCGTCGTTGAAAGGTACTTGAAATTTAAGAATATTCAAATTCGTTAAATTTTCAGTTTTTGTGAAACCTGAGCTTTGAACCTGAATTTTTCGAATTTTCCTCATTTTTCACAATTTTCGTAACATTTTTAACTATTCGAAAAGTATAAAGGAAAGAATTTATGTTACGAAAAAATTCTAGTTCCACAAGAATGGATTGTTGTAAATTAGACAAAAAAATTATCGCTGATTGTAAAAAAATGGAAAAATTAACAATCCGCCTTTGAGTGTTTGTTCGAATATTTTGATAACCAATGAAATTTTCAGCGGTTCCCGCTTGCAATATGATCGAGCAGCACTGGTTAGCAGCATTGACAAATGGACCAGCAAATGCAAAGCAATCTAAACCGAATTCCGAATTGGAATCGGAAGAAGCGAACAACATGTCGTCCAGTGTGACGGAACAAGTGAACACGGATGACAAATAAGTCCCCGTGCTATGCGAATCGTTGATATAATACACTATTGTGATTAAGCCGGCGTGTACAATTCCTAAGTTAGTTGTAATCGGAAACGAAAAACATTGAGATACATTTGATCTTCGATCCAAACCTTTCTTATTCGTTTTTTATCTTCCTCGCCCATTCCACTTTCCCTATCTTTTCTCATGTTGACTCAGCGGATTTCTCGAAAAAGAAACAAAAAAACTAGCGTTCGACGCGACGAGCCAATCACGTGTTCGTTCTTGTGTTCGAGTCAGCTTTCTCAGCTGAAAATCAAACAAAATGTGTATCGCGTTAAAAATTGCCACGAAAATATGAAATTAAAAAAATGATTTTCCGCGAAAAGCAATACGTTATACACAAAATCATAGTTGAAAATCCTAAACGCCTGCAACCCTTTTAAATTTCCCTCTCAAATAATCTCTTCGTTGCCATATCGATCGATAATTCCAGCAAATTTAATATTATATATTACCGCTTGCCAAGCAACGCCGCAGTGATGCCAACGGACGATTTTTTTTGTCTATTTCGTCATGAACCCAATAAACTACTTGTATATCGGAGATGAATTTTTTATCTGTTGAATCCGCCGAAAGGCAATTCGGCAAAATTTTATTTTTTCCTCCAAAAGGTAAATCATCTCGCTTTCAAGGCCTCGGTTTAACGATAACTAAAGACAAAAAAGTATTGACCGAAATTTACTAAATACAGTAAATTTGAGTAAATTTCTGACTAACTACAATAAGGCCCAGTTCAGTCCCACTGAAAAGTTCGGTTTGAATTATTGCCGCGCAAGTTGTCTCTGCCTTATCATCAATCGATAATTCCACAAAATAAAATATTACCGGGAATTGGCGCTTCGAAGGAACGCCGCAGCGACGCCAACAAGCCATTTTCTTTCATTCTTTCCGTCATGGACACGGCCAAGCCCGTAGTTGTATAGACGCTTCATTCTTCCTTTTCATCCGTTGAATCCGCCGAAAGACAGATCGGCCAAGTTTAATTTCCATCGAAAAGCTAAATCTCGCATTCAAGCTCTCAGTTTACCGCGGTTTAAAGACTAAAATCTATTGACGAAAGGGCGCGGCCAAGGGAACCGAAAAATAACCATCTCCCATATCCCTATCGATTATATATATACATATATATATATATATAGAGATATATATATATATATATATATATACATAGAACGTCGGGAATTTGCCCCTTGCGTGTCGGGTGTCCACGCGCACCTCTCGTCGTGTGCCAAACCACACTTCTCCCTGTGCGGAAAATCAGCTCCACTGTACATATCTGCTTTTCCCTACGTGTAAGTACTTTTAAATATTACTCAATTCATTTTACACTACTTTTCTTTTCCTCGTTTACGCATGAAATTTTATTTTTAAACGCGTCTTTCTTTCCGCCCAATATCGAGAAAATACGAGCAAACTATTTCGACGCGTACCCAAATCGCCGGGAGGCCATGTTTTCATTTCACCCGAATAATTCTCCATGAAATTTCGTGTTCGGGGCGTTTATCGAAAACCCCAAAAGTCAAATATAACGAAATTTTAACGACGGATACGAACAAAAAAAACAAAATCGCCATCATTTCCGGAGATGAAATTTTCAGGCTTTCTTTTTTCATTTTCGGCCACTAGAATCGACTTACGCGTACAGGTGAAAAGGGACGCCATTTGCGTTAAACACACCGGTTCGGCCTTAGAAGCATTTTTTTCTTTTTCCTTTCTTTTTCAGGAGCCTTCGGTCAAATAAATTTCAAAATCAACATTTCGGAAATTGTTTTTTTTTCCACATTTTTATAAAAGGAAACTTGTATAAAGAAAAAAAAATGTGCAAGCTAATTTATGGAATTTCTGCTTAGTTTCTTCAAAAAATTTATAAACTAATTTACAAAAGCAATCGCTGAGTTTATGCCAAAAATCTATCAGACATGTTTTTGCACAATTCTTGTTAAATAAAACTTCATCATTTTTCTTATAAATTAATTAGCAAAAGCTCATTTACTTTGTCCAAAGATTTACAAACATTTTTAATAATGTTTATTGCTTAAAAATTACAGCCGTTTGCTTATTTTTTTTTTATCTCAAGCTATGCAAAAAAGTCGAAAGCTTCTCTTAATCGACAAGCAAAACGAGGCAAATTACTTTATGAATTTGTACAATGTAATATAATTTTTTAAATTACCTCTTATTTATTGAAATCAAATTAATGTTATAAATTTGACTTTTAAAATACTGTAAAAATATTTCTCAGAAATTCTTGGCTTAAACTGAGTTATTTTTCTGTGAATTCATTGTTACCACTTGAAAAAAAAAAAAAATAAAATAAGACAGATACTTAATAATATTTGTTTTCTAAGAACTACATCTATTGGTTTATTTTTTTTTAATCTGAAGCTATGTCAAAAAACAATTTTCTCAATTGTGGAGCTAAACGAAGTAAATTATTCTACGAAGTCATTAAACATAATTTTACTGAATAATAATAAGCCATTATTTAGCAGAATGATATTAATATTATAAATTTTGACTTGTAAAAAGTATTTAAAAAATGCCTTGTACCCTTGGCTTAAATTGAATTATTTTGAAACTCTAAGCGGAAATCCATAAATTGGCTTTCACTTGCTTTGATACCGGTTTTCATTTTTTTAAATGTATACGACTCTCGAAATCTTGATAATTGAATGACGCGGACCGTACAGTCGAAACTTCGTTTCAAAGTTTAAGGAGATTTGAGAGTTTCACAGTTGTGAAATCAGGGAAAGATGTTTGGAATTGTTGCTGGAATGTTTTGTGTATTAAATGATTGTAGCGAAAGGAAATTTTTATTACAGTATGCGTATTTCATCCTCTATAGCAATGTTTTTTTTTCTTTTTCACAAAGTTAATTATTTATAATTCTCAAGATTTTTAAGCAGTCTTTCTTTTCCACGAATAATGCATAATTACGTATCATTCCAAATGATGCATATCTTGTTTTGTTTATAAAAAGATGCTGTAACAATCAGTTGTATATATATTTATATAGTGTTAATAATTCAACAATTATAGCCGTGTGTTTATCAAGATTTTTATTGCTTGCTAAACAAATGGCTGTGATTTTTTTTAACAATTAACGCTATAAAATATCTGGATCCTTGATTTGTAAAACATGTTCAGAGAAACAGAACAAGCTATGCAGCATTTAAATTGATTAAGTACTGTGAATTATTCTTGGAAAAACTCAATAAAAATAATAACTAATTAATGGCAATTACCAAAAATAAATTTAAAAAATCATTTTTTCTCCCCAAGAGAAATTCATAATTTTCAATAAATTTTACTGGCTACACGACGAATTTTGTTTATCAAAAGATGCTTTACACTTTGACAATACAGATATTTTGGAGTATTAACAGTTTAATAATCATAGCCATTTGTTTATGAAGGATTTTATCTCTGATTAACAAATGTCTGCAATTTTATAATGATTAACAGTATTAAATTTGCGAATGGTTATTTGTAGAGCATCATTAGACAAACAGCTATCTTGCATTAAAATTTATCAATTATTATGAATTGATAATAGAAAATTTAAAAAAAAATTATATCTTTATGAAAATCAATGTTAATCAATTTTGGAAAGTTTGTTATAAAATTTTGATATTGCCAATGCTTATTATGGGTACAACCAAATTTTTACAATATATTTCCTACCTCTAAAAAGTAGAAAAAATATATAAAGGAATTATGACGAGGATCAAATGCACATACCTGAATAACATAATATAGTTTTGCAACCAGAATTCTCTGTGCCCAGGTTTTAAGATTTTTTCTATACAAAAAATAAATTGTCTTTGTATTCATTTTTTTATGAGATTTTTCTTCTATTTAAATATAAATATTAAATTTAACACATTTTGTATTTATTTTAATTAATAAATGTTATGTAAATGGATAAAAATTAGAATGTCAAGAAAAAAAAAATTCTATAAGTATACAAAATTAAACATTTATTTAAGTACTTGGCATCGAGATGCTGCAGTGTCTCTTAATAAATCTGGAACTTGCGCAACAAGAATTCGAGGTGTGAAATTATCTTAAGGTAGTCGACTCAGTCGATAATAATGAAAATGAAAAAGTGTCGCAATTGCGCATATTAAATCGTACAACTTCATTTAAAAAAAAAATCAACCACAAAAAATGAAACACTCTTTTTTTTTTATTGCTGTCTTCATATTTTTCTATTCAACTTATTGTATAATTTAGGTTGCACTTGGAAAAATCTAATTCAGTCCATCAGTGCCATCTAAATTTTGTAATAAGTCGAAGATTAAAAAAAAAAAAAAATTCCACAGACAGAAAAAACATTTAAAAAATCATGAAAGTGTTTCATTATTTTTTTTTTTTTTTTTTTTTGTAATTTGGCAAGTGGTTTTTTTTTAAATATATAGTTGCAAATTTTCATGTGCGTAATTGCAGGCTTATTTTATTTTCATGATTACAAGGTAACTCGGCTCCCTTAAGCCAGATAAATATTAATAGCGATTTCATAAAAATATTAACCGATTAACGTTTCAATTTCGAAGATATACGTTTTTCTTGAGTTTTCCCCAAGAAAACTCTGTAATTCTTTAACAAATTTAATGCGAAGCTCATTGTGTTTCTCAAAAAACGCTCTACAAATTAACCATCCAGATATTTAATAATGTTAACTCCTTAAAAATTATAGCCTGTTGAAAAAAAAGACAAAAAAAAATGTTTGTGAATGGCTATAATTATTAAAGAGTTAATACAAGGAAATACCTACTTAGATGATCAATTTGTAGAGCATTCTATAAGAAATAACTTGAGCCGTGTCTCATTAAAGTTGATAAAGAAAATGACGTGTTTGTCATGAATATTTTTGTAAATCTATCGCTACGTATATTTCTCTGATTTATGGTGAAATTCTGTGATAAAAATAATCCTTCGCCGCAGCCAATTAAATGATGAAACTTTGCAGAAACGATAAAAAATATTTAGCACTGATTTGAACGATTGTGAAGCGCTTAAAAGTGCCTTAACATCGCTTCTTCACCGCGCTTTGGTTCTTATTGTTTCCTTTAGTTTTTATCTATTTATTTGGATAAATTGAATTTTAGACGTAAGAGAATGTCTGAATCGGATTTACTCGCCGCCGACCAGATAGACGGTCTCGACGGCCTGGAGAATGGTCAGGACGGCGACTCAATAATGCAGTCCGACGACGTCAAGAGGGAATTCAGCGAGGCCAATATCGACGACCCGGTAAGTTGAAGAATTATCGGACAAGGAAACAACAACGGCAACAAGCAACAACATGGGGATGAAAAGAAAGCAAAAAAAATGGACAACAATTTCCCTTTTGTTCTGTTAAGGAACTCGAGGAAATCAAGGCGCGAGTCAGGGAAATGGAAGAGGAAGCTGAAAAGCTAAAACAACTGCAGTGTGAAGTCGACAAACAGATGAACATGGGAAGCCCACCGGGAATTAGTAAGCTTATTCTAATCATTTCTTTTTATTAAATTTATTATAGCGTTTATTTTTTGAAAAATGACAAGAAAATAGTTTTTTTTTTTTTAATTTTCAATGACGTTGACGTTGTTCCTGAAGTAACATAAATTGAAATTTGCTTTTACAGCGAGTCCTCTGAACATGTCGATAGAGGACAAAATGGAAGTGGACAACAGGTCAATATACGTTGGAAACGTAAGCAAAAAAACAAATCGTTCAATAAATTTATAGTACGTGGACGAATGATTTTAAAAGATAAATTTGTTGTTTTTTCTGTGATTTGTTTTAGGTGGATTACGGTGCAACAGCCGAGGAGCTGGAGCAACATTTTCACGGTTGCGGTAGCGTTAATCGGGTGACGATACTATGCAACAAATTCGACGGTCATCCCAAAGGCTTCGCTTACATCGAATTTGCCGAGCGTGATTCCGTGCAAACTGCCATGGCGATGGACGAGTCGATGTTCCGCGGACGACAGATCAAAGTTATGCCCAAGAGAACCAACAGGCCGGGAATGTCAATGACAAACAGGTAAATTCATCATTTTTTTCCTCTTTTTTAGTATTAAAATATTTAAATCACGACTTCATTTAAAAAACGAACAAAAACATTAAATTCCACGCAAGACAATGAACAACAATGAATTTTTAATGTTGTCTTTTAAAATTATTATATAAACAATATATCTAGGGTAATCCATATCATTTCGACTTGGGGTAGATTGATTAGATTTGATCCACGATTTTCTTATATTATAGTTCCACCTTTATAAAACACTAAGATCGTTTCGTTTTTTCCCCCCCAAAATTGAATTTAGTTATGATTTTTCAAATCTAACATATCTAACATATCGTTAGAGCTGAAAAATCTGAATGAATTCTCAAAAGTCCTGTGCCAAATATCAAGCGTAGATCCAGAGTGGTTCGGCGGCGCTCGCGTTTATTTTTTCAAGCTCTTGAAAAAAACAAAAAAAAAAAAAAGATTTTAATTAAAAGATAAATTTTATGTATAACACGGGATTTTTGACTATTTTTTCACAATTTTCTGAAGCGATTTTGATTTAAAACAACAACAACAAAAACCGCTTCGGAAAGTTATGTAAAAAAATCATCATGATGTTAGATGGGTAATTCGAGAATAACACGCAGCCAACAGAATGAGATACCGTATATCGATATTTTACCTAGGATCCTCTACAAGCAGCTGAGCGAAAAACGAAAAAGAAAAAATACGTATATATGTATATATCTGCCAAAAATGTTGTTATATTACGAAATGTCATAAACATTTGTTTTCTTTTCTTTTTGTTTTTTTTTTTTTTTTTAATTAGGGGCCCTAGAGGAACGCGCGGCTATCGAGGAATGACACGGGGAATAAGCCGTGGAAGCGCGTACTTTGGTTACAGACCGATGAGGCGACCCAGGTAAAATTGTTTCCGATTAAACGAAGAAGACAAAAAACTATATAAAACAGAAAAAAAAAACAAATTCTTTTTCTTCGTTCCTTCTTCCTTTTTCTTTCTTCGTTATTTTTTATTTTTACTTTTTTTTTTACCAGGTAAAGCGAGTCTTCCGAGTTACCGACGAATTCAAAATCCATTTAATATTAAGCATTCAATATCCAAAACAACAAAAATATGCCGGAATAATAAGTCGCTTAAAATTCGTCGTTAATTGGGGGCGCTCATTTTATCTTAATATAATATAATATATATTATGCGCAACCACCTTAGAACAAAAAAAAGAAGAAAAGGCCAATTTAAAAAAGCCAAGAAAAAATTAGACTTGTAACGAAACTTTTCGTTCTTGATGATTTTACCAGTAGAGAAAAAGAATTGAATTAAAAGTTTTCAATTAAAAACCATAAAAAAAACAATGGACTAAAACGTTTGCTTCACTCCTCCCACCAAATTACACTCGTTGTCGTCGATTAGTAAAAAAACAAAAAAAAAAAATCCGCGATAGTTTGAGATAAACTTTGAGATTTAAAAGAAAAAATAAGATCGGGAATGGACATTGGGATTGGGCAAGACCGTTCTTAACGCTCAACTATTATTTATTTTCCTGCTTTCCCTTCGACGCAGGAGCTACAGACGAGGCTACTATATGCCCTACTGACGACTCTAGCCTACCCAGTGATCCAACAATATCCTCGCTGTAATATTCAAGGTATGTTTTTATTTTTTCTTTTTTTATTTAATTTAAAGAAAGAAAAAAAGAGACACGAATTTCGTTATTTATTTATTTATTTATTTATTTATTTTTTCCTTCGTGATACCGTCATTATTTCTTCGTCCTTTGAGCTTTTATTTCAGGTTTTTCGTTGTCTAATATTTCCTTTTTTACATTGAAGGAGAGAAAAAAAAAGATCTTTTTGAGTTTTTCAAACAAAAAAAAAAGTACATTCTTCCCTGAGACTTGGAATTTTTGTTATTAACACTTCGTTGGCACTAAAACAAACGTGCGCAGATAGCTTTTTTAATACGGTTTTGAAAAATTGTGTAATTAAAAATGGCTGAAAGCAAGATGATGGATAATTTTTTTTTGAATAGTTAGTATTTGGACTTTGGTGATAAAATAATGGCGGAGAGGATTTTTTTGTTGGTCTTTGGCGATGAATTTCAATTTTTTATTTCTGAGTCCCCGAGTCCGAATTTGAAGTAAGCATTGCCAATGTCATATTTTTCTTTATAATGTTCAATAACTTGGATTTTTTTAACAAATTATTTTTTTGGATCTGTAAGTCGAAATTCGAAGTTAAACTTGCCAAATGCAAAATTGGACTTGAAATTAATATTGTATCGGCAAATTTTCACTAAAAATAAAAAAAATTGTGTTGCCAGTTTAAACATTTTTAGCCGAATTTTCTATGCCAACGAAGGAGTTAACTCTAATTAAATTAAAAAGAAAATAGTACATTTATCTTCATTTATATTTTCATAATATAAAAAAATGATATAAAAGTTTTTTTTTCGTGAAAAAATGCAAAATCAATTTATTATTGTTATTATTATTATTTTATTACAAATTCGAGAAATTGTCACTTCAACCTGTGAAATATTTAATTGCAATGAACTACCACCGAGTCTGTTTAATTTTGTCGTTCGTTTATTGAAATTAGACACGAGTTCAAGGCACGATGTTTTCTAAAAATAAAATAAATAAATGATGAAAAAAAGGGGAAAAAATAGAGTGTGGAAGATTTAAGGAAGAAAAAAAACATCTTGGCTTGAATTTCTCGCATCCACCGCCTAGCAATTACACGAAAATCATATTCTCTTCATTTATTCTTTTAATTCTTATATTTATTTATCTTTCTTCAAAATAATCCACAAGTTGTAAAGGGCGTAATTAAAAAAAAATTTACGTCGATTCTTATGATATGTCCACAGAAAAAAAACACATACGATGGGGAAAAAAAAGAGAGTGAGCGAAAAAAAGAGAGAAAGAAAAGACCTCATGTCAAAAGAAAAAAAGATTGGACAAAGATGGGCACAATAATTATTCGTATTTGATTAACAAAAAAAAAAAAAAAGAAAAAAAATACTATAATAAAAAAAACCAACCGTATGACAGGGCGAGAAAAAAAAAAGAAAAAAAAAAAATACTACATCTACACGTAGATAATCCGAACGCTCGTTTTTGCACTTTAATCGATTCCCACGAATTTTTTAAAACGCAACATAGGCAAACTTTTTGCCGCAAAGACTAAAGTTAAAAGAAAATAAAGACAAAATGTTCGATTAAACTGCAATAACAGTGTTAATAGTCTTATACCATGTAATAATAATAATATATTTTAGTGAGTCATGTGCGCGCATGGTAAGTGGACACGTTCGTCGATTAATAGTGTTCTCGCGGCTGCTAATATCGTTCGAATTTTTTCGCAGCGCGTTTATAATTTTCTTATACAAACATACAAAAAAGAAGAAAAAAAGATTCCTTAATTTCGTAATTATCATTTTCTCGTAATAACGCGATATTTTTTCTTTTCTCAACAATTCCTTCTTTTCTTTATAAACGTTGATTTATAAATAATGATAATAATAATTAATCACCACTAAGAGTTAATTTTTGATAAAGATTCACGGGATATTTGACGAAAAAAAATTCTCGATATGAGAATAATAAAGAAAAAAAAATCTCCCGATTTCCCGTTCTTTGATTCCCGAAAAAAAAAAAATATCCGCCTGTCCACGTCGATAAGTTTTTGCAGGTGCGGCGCAACACATCAGCATCCTATCGAGTCATTAAACAAACAAAAAAAATAGAACGAAAGAGCTAGAAAAAAAAAGATTGTCATGAAAAAAATCAAAAGAGAAAAGCGATAAAAGGGAAAAAAGAAGTAAAATAATGCATGCAAAGCCGGTTATTTCGTCTTTTTTGTCGACCTGTAGAATGAGAGAAAAAAGAAAAAAAAAAAACAATTGGGAATAATTAAGGCAACATAGAAAAAAAAGCTGTTCTTAATTGATGTAAGATGTAACATGAAAACGGTGGTGATAATAAAGATTTCTTTGGCGCATATTTATTACGATTTTTTGTTGAACCTTAGCGATGAGAAATGGTTTTTTTTTTTTCGTTTTTTTTTTTGCCACCATACCTTTCCTAAATACGAAAATTCGGGACTTCCGACAAAAAAAGAAAAGTAGGCTATTTCAGGAGTAAAGAATTATTTTACTAATTAGCAGATATTTATATATACGCGAAATATCAAAATATACAAAAATCTAAGAATGATTTATTTGTAAAAAATAAAATCTGCTCATAAGAAGGCAAAGATATGATGGGAAAAATAATATGGGAAAAATGGCGCAAAGGACAAAAGAATGAAGACGCAACTGGAAAAAAAGCCCGATTGAAATTTAATGGATCAAAAAATGTGTTTAATTTTAAAGCTTTTTTTTCATCCAATCCTTTCCTTATAACCGAAAGACTGACTAATATGACAGAAAAGCTTTTTTTTTTGCGAAGAATTTTTTATAAAGAGTTTACTCTTTATTAAATGTGAAGTAATAGCAGTACATTACGATATCAGTACGGAAAAACTTTTTCTCACGAATGTGAGTTTCACACGAGCTGAGAAATAAGTTTTCCGTCGAGCATCGTACAAAATTTTATTTGACATGATGCGAAAATGGGCGTTAATGTACGTGAAACCGCGTTTCTCGCACCGAGTGAGACAAATACATTTTTCATTTAATTGATTTTAATTTTCGCCAGTAAATGACAAAAACATCAGAGAAGAAACGTTAAATCTGTTTCCCTCGAATTTTCGTTATAATATTTATAGTATGTTTTTTTTTATTATTGTCCTTCTTATTTGTCTTGTCGAATATCAAAGTTGCATTGCGTTTAATGGGAGGAGGAGAAGGCTCAATTGTCTAATTGCACTGAAATCTCAAAGTTTCGAATATTTCGTTATTTACGATTTTTTTCTGCAGCATTTACATTGGATTTTCTTTTTTTTTTGTATTCGAATTTTTTAATTATATTTTTCGATTTATTGGAGCTGTGAGTCATCGTCAACACGGATGAAGCGCCAAAGTGTTGATAATCGAACGGCAAAGAGTTTGTAAATTCGATTGTGTATCGTTCTCGCTGTCGACTTCTTTTTTAAAGGATTTTTAGGACTTCCACGCCATCTTCTCTTGACAACGTTCCGCTGTTAATGAGCAACGCTTTATTGAACTTTTTCCTCGTGGCAAATTTTCTTAGGCAATAATTTTTTTTATTTGTAAAATACGTTTTTATGATTTATTTCATAGATACATATAGAAAATATGAAAAATCATGCTGAGCATCGAAAATATTTAAAACATGGAGATTTATCGAAAATTATCGTAAGTATCGAAAAATATGGTAAGTATAAAAAAATATCTTTAGAATAGAAAATATAAAAAGAAAATATGTGGGTGGTTGTAAAAAATTCGAGCGTCTAAAGGCAAAAATTTCGAATTTCAAACGAAATTAACGTGTAACTACGAAAAATCAAATCTTACTTTCGATATTTTGAATATCGAAAGAATCCAAAAATATCTGATTTTTCTAAGTCCCAAATGAGATATTATAGTTATAAATATTCTGTGTGAAATTTAACAAAAGAAAGGTAAATTTATAACTATTCTGACACGGGTGCTGGCTGGCGATCCAATAAACAGACAAATTTTTCTTTACCGTATACATTAAAGCGCGTCAAACAGTCAAGTGTTTCAAATTCTCTTCAGATCTTGTGGCACATCGTATCTCCCGCACATCTCGGGCTCAGACTGTACTGACTGTACAGACTGTAAAACTGTAAATTAATTTTTGTCAGTAATATTTTTATTTTAAAGAATTTCTTTATAATTCTGATTCTTTTTGTTGGTAAAACTGAAGAATACCTGCCAGTTTGTTGCGAATGAGATTTTTTAAGTAAAGCCATCTGGCGGAAATAGTTCGAATCTCGTAAAATCGTGACGCCATCTGTCAGAACTGGGTTGAACTTCGTAAAAGATTTTTCCCGTCCTGGTTGATCTTTTCGATAAAAGAAAAGATGGGAAAGTCGTCCTTTAACGATTGTCCAAGGCTACTTTCTTATTTTTTATTCAAAAGATCACCAATGGCGCAAAAATTCGCGTTCGCAACATTAGTTTTATTTCTCTTGCACTCTTACACATGTCTCACATTACCGCCCGGAAAATCTGATCGTTCCATTTTCGTAAACCCTACAGATTACACTTCGAATACGGTTTCACGAAAATTAAAGAATCACATACCCCGAGCTTAAGATGCTGTAAAAAAAAAATATATATATATATAATTTAGTTACAACTTTCGTAATGGATGTCTTTCGACATAAAATATTCCAATCGTCAAATCACATTTTACAATTCACCGAACGAATTTTTACACTTTCCTTACACTGACCAAGTTTCTAATAAAATAGCGTGACAAAAAACTCTTTTAATAGTAGCAAACATTTTTTTTGCGAACAACAAATTATTATAACAAATTTGCATTCTTTATTTAATCATCGTATGCCTCGCGGCTAACATTTTTTTTCATTACATTATGCAATAATAATAATAATAATAATAATAATAATAATAATAATAATAATAATAATAATAATTACGTTTAATATATATATATATTTGTATGTATATATATATATATTTTTATATCTCGAGCGATAGAGACGAGTACTGTCAGCTTTTGGCGCTCTAAAACATATAATTATCTCCCGTGTTTTTTCACCCTTTTTTCATTTTTTCCAATTTTGAATCTTTTTTGTCGATTTTTAAAATTAATTACGTATGACTGCGGCGTTATTGATATTTGCGGCGTGACGTATAAAAAAACGATTGCGCGGGGAGTTAAAAAAGCGGAACGTAAAAAAAAAAAAAAAAAAGGCGACCGTGGGATGACATTGATTCGAAAAAAGAGGGTAACAAAAGTAGATAAAATTTGTATTTATTTTTTTCCCTAAATAATAATAATAATAATAATAATAAAAATAATAGTAATAATAAATCGGTTATTAATCTTCGCCGTAAAAGACAGAAAAGAAATCGGAAAATCTTATTCCATCGTATTTTGTCTATAATCTTTCGCCATATCGTGCCTCATTTTATTTTATTTTTTTTCATTATTTTCGACCGTATTTTATTTTTATTAATAATTCATCTTTAAATCGTCTTCTCTCACGAATAACAAGCTTGCATTGCATTTAGGGGCGGGGGAGAAGGGAGGGGGGATACAATTGACTAGTTGCACCGGAATCTCGAGGTCTCAAGTATTCGGTACTTGGATATTCTCTTTTTTTTCGCAGCTTTTCCGTTGGATTTTTTGTTATTTTATTTCGCACTCAAACTCTTTTCGAACTTTTCGTTCGTACGTAACAGTCAGTAGATTCATCTCACTGTGAGTCGTCGTTAGCACGGATGAAGCGCCAGAGTGTCGAGAATCGATCGGCAAAGCGTTCGGACGTTTGGTTGTGTTCCACCCTCGCTGTCGTCTTTCTCTAAGGTTTTTAGAATCTCTGCTCCGCCTTCTCTCGCTAACATTCCGCAGTAACGTTTCGCTGTTGATAGACATTATTTTAGACAACTTCTTTTCTCGCCGATGACTTTCTTAAGAGTGACTCTTTTAATGAAAAGTTCTATCTTACTATCCAGTGCATCGATTAATGTAAAAATATATCTATAAATTACAAAAAATATCGAAAGTGTCGAAGCTATCGAAAAGTATCGAGCTAATGATTAAAAGTCGGTATTTTCCAAATTCATTAGTTATTAATGTTAAGGTAGTGTTGGAAAATTAGCGATATATATTTAGTTATTATTTGTTGTGCATAGACTCACGATTCTTTGTGCAAACGTGATGAATGGCCCAGACAGCCCAAAGCTGTACGGGATAGGCTTCGGTGCACCGAAGAAGCGGGAAGAATGGTTGAAAGCTGCGATAAGCGACCATTTCGCCGTTTGGTGTTTGCCAGCTCGTAACGGCTTTGGCCAATTGATCGAGAAGCTGAGCTCTGGTTGGCACCGAAGGACCGGCGGTCCAAGCTCGTGGACCGTCGCTCAGCAAATGGGCGGCAATCCCCGCTGCGAAGTAAGACACATCGATGTGCTCGGAATCCAGTAGCAACGAGAGCATCGTCACGAATCCCGGTTGCATTAGCCGTTGCCTCAGTTGGACAACCTACGACCAGTCGACGTCGACCTTTTAACCAACAATCGTATACGAAGGCCCGCTCAAGACCTCATTCCACTTATCGCTTTTTTTTCCTCCCAACAATTATTTTACAAATCATCATTTTTCGAAATTTTTCAATATTATTACCAAAGAAATCATGAAAATTAAATGGTGCTGCAATCGCAACTTTTACATCGACAAACATTTCCAGTGGGTGCAATTCTCTTTGCAGCAAGTCCCTGTCCGGTTCGACAATTGAAATTTTCATTTTTTAATCTTTCGCGGAAAATGTGCCCTCTTTTCTAGTAAATTTCTTTCTGCGGAGTATTTTTTTTTTTTTCTTTTTTTCTACTAAATTTCCTTGCAATCTTTGCAAAAGAGAGAATTGTTCGTTTAAAAAACGAAATTGATACATTAATGCGACCTGACGTCTATGACAAGTGTAAAATATAATCGAAATATTTGCATCAATGAAATTAGCTACCAAAAGAAAAATTGCACTTGGAATTAAAAAAAAAATTCTGCTTCCACGGTAGTCATTTCTATTAATGTAAACCTTTTTCTGTAAATTCGCCACTTACATTGATAAGAAAATCTTATTTTAGACACGTATTTTTTTGTTGTGCATTAATAAAAAAAATGTTGTAATAACGTATGACTGAGAAAAAGTACGCACCTCAGCAATGTTATTTAGTAATCCGAGAACTTTAGTTTCCACGCTTGATTCGCCGCGAAAGCTTTCGAGTACTTCGAGAAAGAGTTTCATGCCGCCTTCCTCGAGAAAGACTTTGCACGTCGTGGCGCTCTCGTCGGTCAAATTCCACAATGCACTCAGAGTAAAACGCATCGTAATGTCCACGGATTTCGATTGTACCTTAGATCGAACCATCGACAATAATTTCGACATGTATTGCGGCTTCGCACCGAGCATCGACGTCTCGACTGTCGATATTTTAGCCGCCAATATCGAACATATCGCAACAGACATTCTATTCATAGAAGCGTCATCGAATGCCGATAGACAATTCATCACTAATTTTGCGCATCTGAAAGTTATGAAAATTCGTGATTTTTAAAAATTCACTGACATTCACTTGTAATATAATCGAATCAATTGGTAAAAAAAAAGTGTACACTCGCCTATATTTGTCAAAGGCCACATCCTGCAATATTCTATCGCTGCACAGAGTTAGAAGGGTATTTTTTTGAAGCTGATAATGAGTGGGATAAGATTCCATAGCGGTGAGTGTAAGATCGACAATCTGCTTTAGTACCGAGGGGTGAATCTTCGAGGCCAGCTCGCCCTTTGTAAGATTGTACAAACATGCGGTTGCCGCCATTTGGACGCGAAATTCTTGAGGATGCGCTCGCATTCCCGGTATAACGACCTTTATAACGTCCACACGAGCTTCGCTGAAGTGCGGCGTTAAACGGAACAAATTGTAAAGACACTTTTGTACGTATATCGGACGACCGGAGTAGCGCCTCAAAGCTTCGAGAATTTGACCTTCGGTCGCCATACCGCTTACCTGAAATATATGCAATTTCCCTATTTATCTCGAAATACGATTTAGAAAAATCTAATTCATCGTCAATATCAGTAAAACATAAGAAATCTTAACAATAAAAACTGAAAGGTTGGAAAAAAAAAAAAAAAAAAAAAAAAAAAAAGATTATTCTGCTTAATTACGCGTAATATTTTGATGAAATAGTGCATAACAGTTGAGTAAAGAAAAAAAAAATCATCATCAAAAATTTTCTAACCCTCAAATCGTGTCTGTAGTCGGCATTCGAGGGATTTTGAAGACTGTCCATGGAGCATGCGTCCGAATGAACAAGTCCTAGGAAAGTGAGTCGAGGATGTGCCTGAACAAATTTTTTCAGATCCCCCGGATCGATTTCATCCTTGCCTTCAATGAAAAACACACAAAAATAATTTTTTCACAAACCTCCATAGAAGTGTCACCACAATTTCGGTTTATTCGTATGTTAAACTATAATATTTTTTGTAATATTTTAAGGAGCTTGCCTTGTCTACTGACTAATAAAAAAATCAATAAATGGCATATTACCTGATATATCGAGGCTGGTTAAATGTGGCATACAGTGGACGGCTTTCAGCAAATCGGTAACTTTCGATCTCACCGGTGCGAACATTTCAAAAGTATAGGAATCTCTCTCCTCCGAAATATCGAGCGTTCTCAGCTCGTTTAGCTCTAGAAGAACCGATTTTAAGTTTCCATAGCCGCTTATCTTGAGATTATACATCGCCAAGGTTTTCAAGCGATCTTTGCATTTTTTTAGTGGCGTTATATCGTCCACTCGTGTACACGAAATATCGAGGCTCTCCAGCTGCGGCAAATCCTCGACGACCATCTCTAAACCGTGACGATTGAATTCTGTGCCTGACACGTTTAACGTATGAAGCGCCCGCAATTTGCTTAGCGCTAGAAAAACGCAAACCCTGATGGAAAAAAAAAGTTGTTGAAAAAAATGTCATAAATTAAACTAGTATTGTAGGTAAAACAAAGAGTTACGTTACTCGGAATTATCACTAGTACTAACTCAAAACGAAAAATGAATAAATTTAAGTAAAAAAGTAAAATAAATCAAGACGCCCATAATGATATTTTCTTTAACAATTCCACACACGAATACGTAATTTAATACGAATAACCGGTGATCAATAACTTTAAGAATCCGTTACGTTCGATTCTTTTTTCACCTTATCTTTATTATTTTCTCTCTTGATACGTAAAAAAAAATGAGTCGTGGAAATGAATTATTTTCTACTAACGAAACATTATTTTTGAAAAAACTTTGGTAACAAGAACTACGATATTAGCACTAAAATCTGCGACTAATTCAAAAAGTATAATTAATACATTGAATTAAAAAAAGGTTAAACTAATAAATGCGTGCTTAATGATTTTTTTTTAAATGCTTGCACATATAGTTAATTTAATGCAAATAACCGGTTATCGATAGCTTCGAGAATTAATTACGTTCATTCGTCCCCCCGCCCCTTATCTTTATTATTTTCTCACTTGATACGTAAGAAATAAAAAATGATAGGAATAACCGGTTGAGAAGCTAATAGAACGGTAGACTTTGAAATAGATTTGTAACGGAGGCGTGGCGCTTAATAGCAGCACGTAGTTAAAAAGATTTATCGGAAGATTTAAATGACCTCGAGCAATCAATGAAACTGCCTTTCGCCACGCTCAGGGATCTTAGATTCTGCAAGCTCCAATCGCCGAGGCACGCTATCAGATCGTTTATCGTGATTTTGAGCCCGTTCACTTCGAGATCGACGACTTTGTGTTGCTTCAGTACATTTAAGCCTTTCATAGAGAGGCTCGAGGCGTCTTTCAGTCTCACGTGCCTGAAAAAAACAACACACAACAACAAGAAAGATTGTATTAAAATTCCAAAGAAAGCGTGAAGAAAAAAAAAAAAGAAAAAACAGACAAAAACAATTTAAATGAAAGAAAGAATTTGTTTTGAATTATAGCAAACTTTAATCTTGTGGTTTTGGAGTCGAAGAGCGTGATCGTGAGGTCGGATAGTGCTTTTTTCTCGCATAGGCTTGCCAACAGTTGTTCGGATATTTGTGCTGGTAAAAAGACATCGGGATCCTTGAAACTGAGCCGCGTTGCCGAACCAACCGGACCGTTTATGCCAGATGAGCTGTTGGTCACTAAAAGTGTCGTCGGCACCTGATCGAGCAGCGAATCCTTGTTAAAACTCGGCTGACACGCTGGATTTAGTGGTGGATCAACGTAACTGCAGAATAGCCGCTCGTCTTTAAGAAAAACGATAAAATTTTAAAAAAATACTAACAATATCGAGTTATGAAAATTGATTGTTAGTTTAAAAATATAAAACTATGAAATTATGAAATTTGATGGTTAAATGAAGAATAAATAATCGTTAAATTGGTTACCAATAGTGGGGACGACTGAAGTAGAAGAAGCCAGGGACGAGGGTCCCCCATTGTCACCGGGATGAACTTCGCAAAGCGCGAGAACATTGTCGCAAATAAAATCGACGCACACCTCCTGCAAGCTTCTCGGTGATTCGAACATTTCTTCTGCACCTTTCCCGCTTTCAATATCCGTCTAATTAAATTATTGCTTCGCTCTTTTCTCTGTGTCTATGTGTATGTGTCTGTTTGTGTGTGAGTGGCAAGTTTTTTTTCTCACTCTCGAGTCGGCCTCACAGCCTCAATTCTCGGTGTCGAAATTTTGCAAACTTTCGCGGCTACATTAGACGAGCCTGCTGCAATTCGTTCTGAAACAAAAATTTTAAACGTAGAAAATATTATTAGGCAATCTTGCTCGATTTTTATTAGAAATAATTTGTTGATAACAATTATAGATAATAAACTGATTTCAAGTTATTATAATAATTAAAAATTAAATAAATAAGTAAATAAATAATTTTAAATGCGAGACAAAAATTGTATTTAAAAAAAAAATTATTCCGAAATAACGAATTTTGAATTGTTTTTTTAGTTGTTTTACCAGAGAGCAGATAAGGTATAACAAATTGCAACATAATATCGCTCAATTACCTCTAAATGAGCGCTCGATTACGAAACAACTTTCACGCTCAGTGTTCCAAACAAACAATGAATTTCAAAGCGTTCAACGCCAGAGGCAAAAAAAAGTTAATTTCATATAAACTTTTACCAAAAACAACATAACATTAAAAAGGATATTATTTTTTCGTTTTTTATTTCGAACTGCTGTAACCTATGAACACGTGATTTTTCCGTAAATAAAAAAATACTCGAAATTCGTCATCCACTTACAGAATTTAAACCGTAAAAAAAGAAAGAAAAAATCGTTGGTTTTACCGTAAAATGTTACCTGAAGTTACCTAACTAATTCTGAATAATTTGTTCTCGTGTGGTCCATGAAAAAACGCAGATTTTCATTTTTTACAATTGCCGATACGATTAGTCGTTCCTAAGATATTACAGATTGAATTAAAAAATGAAATAATTGGCATATTCCGGCGGGAAATTTTCGAAAAAATTTGAACTTTTGTGTATCTATTGGAATCACCAAACCTGGTTATTCGAAATTTTTTGAGATTTTTTTTTTTTTTTTTGCTGGAACTGGTGTCGAATGCCTCATACATATGATTATTCGAAAAAAAAGTTTTTAATAAATCTTTATTCCAAAAAAAGATGAAAAATTTAAAAAAAGTGTTGGATCGACTTGTAACTCACCTTCGAAATCGAGTCCACGACGTTTCGTGACCAGCTGTCAAAACTCCTCTTATATACATTTCCTTTCGTTCATAAAAATCACTCGAAAAAAGCAAGGAAATTCTTCTCCGCACTAAAAAAAAAAGTCTTACGAAACGCAGCACAAAGTGATCACGGAAAAGAAGACTTTTCAATCGCACTATATACATATACACACATATAACTATATATATATATATATATATGTATGTATATATATAACGATTGGTTACTCGAAGAGCCAGCAAAGAAGACGAAGCAGTATACTTGAAGTTACGAACGGAAGAATAAAGAGAGAAGAGAGAGCGAGAGAGAGAAGAAAAAAAAGTGAAGAAACGTTGCCAGCTACTTAAAATGTATCTGTATGAAAGCGAACGCACAGGATGAAAAATTCAACTGAGCAGCACAACTAGCCAAGTCTCTCCTTTTGATGCAGAACGTGCTATATATCGCATTTATATAGGGTTACAATTTTTCGGAGTATCGATTCTGAGAGCGTTTTACCGTCTGATGAAAAAACAACCTCTGAAAAAGCACTCCCTCGACAATAACAACAACGATTTATACGGAGACGTTAAAGTTAGAACCTCGCGTTATGAGCACGAATGACAGATTGACAAGTTTGTGAGTGTATTCGAGGCTCGAATACACAAGTTTGGCGTATTCGTCGTGTTGGTGCCTTCGGCCACTACTGCTTTGCGTGATCAAAAGCGAAGGAATTTGAGGTCGAGGAGCTTGGGAAAAAACGTCTAAATGCTATTTTACTGACATCTCTTAACATTTACGGAACACCTTTTACAAATAACTACTTAATTTCTCGGTAATAGAGATTTTATTCTCTGATGGGATCTAACTTACCGACTGGTGGAATTTATTGAAATTACAGTGAACCACATTGTGGAATTATGAAATCATGAAACTGTAGTGGTGAAATTATAAATGTTACTCATATTGAGAAATCTATCGGAAAATATTTGTGTTATTTATGAAATTCTTAATATATTCAAAGGTTGTCAATATTATTGATATCGATTGATACGTGTTGCAATGAGGTCAGCAAAGTTTCTCGTGAATGCCACCAGACGTCAGTGATTGTCTCAAATGTTATTTGTCGGTCTGTCACTTAGTCAGTGTTTCCAGTGACTCCAGGTCACGTAATGGTTGCTAGATTGTGAGTCGATTGCTCGCGACCTTTCTATTAAAACCTTCTCGCCTCAAATATAACAAGGAAATAGAAAGAAAAAATGACGACTGTCACTGAGACTGCCTCGGTTCCAATAACAAAAAAACCTTCAGGTAAGACATTTAAACAAATATTTCTTACTTTCGATTCATGTTATCGTAACCTTAAAATACTCTCTGTTGACTCGCGATATACTTCCTGTTATATCTTATCTCTATAAGGGCGTGTTCTTTTACCATCCCTCGTAATTAATTGCAATACTTTTGATATTGATCGAAAAGTCATAAAGGAAATTCGATAACTTGTAATAAATGCGTTGCTTTGCTCGATCATATGTGAAAAATTAATTGCTCAAGGTCAGCCAGGCATATCAAAATTCAAGGCTATATCAAAAAAATGTTTAATCGCGATCTCACCAAATCTGTATTTCATTTATAATTACACTAATATCTTTAATAGTAATTGATCATTTTGTTTAAATATATTTTATTTAGGTAGAAAAAAAAGTTGGCTGATATTTTCACTTTAATTTTTATTTATTCTTTTTATGCTACTTTATCATTAAAAAAACACACACACACAGTCTTACAGATGTGCATTGCTAATCAAAATGAATTTTTTTTTTTGAGGTCATTAATAAAAGCCTTAAAAAGTGGCATTTTTTTTGCACTACTTATTTTGTTATTTTTTGTTGTATACCATGTTTGCGATAACTGGGAAATATTTTGTAAAAGTTCTTGGTAAAAAAAATTGTGTAAAATGAATAGAAAATGGGGGAGAAGGAGGTTTGAGCTTGCAGATGCCATTTTGGAATCTGGGAACCAATCGCAGCGGCGCATTAACTCAAGCTATTGAGCAATTGGTTCCGAGATTAGAAAATGGCATCCGTAAGTAGGCTTAAGATATTTGAGCTTTAAAAAGTACTTAAATGAAGGTAAAAAATGAAATTTAACAGATAGCGCGTTCAAGCAGCAGCGTTTACCAGCCTGGCAACCAATTCTAACAGCCGGAACAGTTTTACCAACTTTCTTCGTAATCGGAATTGCCTTCATACCCGTTGGAATAGGTTTGCTCTATTTCTCAGACGAGGTGAAAGAATTCTCCATTGACTATACAAATTGCATGGCTGTTGAGCCTAATCTAATTGGTTCACGTTGCGCCGACGTAATCAAGACACCGGGAATAAAATGCACGTGTCAGATAAATTTCACTCTTCCGACGGATTTTCGTGGCAACGTTTACATGTATTATGGCCTAACGAATTTCTATCAGAATCATCGTCGTTACGTCAAGTCACGTGACGACAATCAACTCCTCGGTGTTTTGAGTGATATTGTTTCGAGCGATTGCGAGCCTTTTGCTTACGACGAAGCAAACAACACGAGAAGACCAGTGGCGCCTTGCGGCGCAATAGCCAATTCTCTGTTTAGCGACAAATTGCGTCTCTATTCGATCGATCGCAAGCAGGAAGAAGTACCATTGATTAAAACCGGTATCGCTTGGCCGTCCGACAAGAGCATTAAATTTCGAAACCCACCGGGTGACCTCAAGCAGCAATTCAAGGATTTTGCAAAACCGAAAAATTGGACAAAGCATATTTATGAATTGGATGAATTGGACGATAGCAACAATGGCTTTCAGAATGAGGATCTTATCGTTTGGATGAGAACCGCTGCTCTGCCGACCTTTAGGAAATTGTATCGAAGGATCAATAATACCGAACCGATATTCAATAAGGGACTGAGACTTGGAAATTATCGACTTGATGTTGAGTATTGTGAGTCAAGATTTTTGCAATTTATAATTCTCTCTATTGCTGGTCAACAGGTGGATATATCGATATACAATAAATCGATAGATCGACATGTGTTGAATTCCGCGATGACTAATTGGGAATAAAATAAATGAATTTCTTTCAGCTTATTCTGTATCGGCATTCGAGGGAACGAAAAGAATGATTCTAAGCACAACTTCGTTGTTGGGAGGCAAAAATCCATTTTTGGGAATAGCTTACATAGTCGTAGGTTGTCTGTGTCTCGTTCTCGGAATCGCTCTCTTGATAATACACATCAAGTGCTCGAAAAGGTACATAAAACAGAAGAATCAAAGATAAAAATTCGATAATGCTCAATTTCAAGAGATATATCCACCTTTTCTTTTTTAGCACGAACGAGATGATAAACGTGAATCAAAACACACCGTATCAGTGATCGAGACAGCGTATTGTGAAATACGAATGAAAGAAAAAATGTGGAAAATCTGCTTAAGAGAAAAATTCGAAGAAATCCGATTTCTCGATCGTTTCGCCTTTTAGCGCTTAGGCAACAAAAAACCCACACTAGTCGTAATTATTGGAATATAATTAATCAATTGACTGTATGCCTGGTTGTCCCGTTGGCTTTAGAAAAGTCTTTTGTTACGCACTTGGCCACCAGGAAACAATCGTCCACTTTTTCTCGTCGATTTATCATCATCGTCGAGTCACGAAAATATATCCGTGTACATATTTTTTTTTTTAAGTTTTTTTTTTTTTTTTACTGCTCACTGGATTTTTTTCCGT
This sequence comes from Perithous albicinctus, assembly GCA_964016905.1. Taxonomy (NCBI): domain Eukaryota; kingdom Metazoa; phylum Arthropoda; class Insecta; order Hymenoptera; family Ichneumonidae; genus Perithous; species Perithous albicinctus. Next base: position 20,912,926 of record OZ024697.1, on the reverse strand, counting down.
CAAAACGAAAACAATTTTACGCAAAATTCTTTAAATAGTTAAGATAGTTTTGCTGTAAATGCATTTAAAAATGTACATTCGAATATTAGAAATTCGTAAATGTTGTTTGGCCACAAAAATAACATTTTTAATGAGCAGTTTAATGTTTAAAAATAAAGAGTTTTTGTTGTTGTAAGCTAGTATATATCGTCAACTATATTGTGCCTCGATGCTAAAAATTGTCGATAATTACGTCAGTTTGGTTTAAATCTGCTTTCATTATTCTCTCCTTTACGCGATTATCGCGGATAGAATCGGAGCCAACAAGTATTTTTATACGATTATTGTCTCACAGTAATTATCGTGTAGATTTTTAGAAAAGAAGTGTCATTTTTTTCTTTTCGTTGGAGAATCGTGTAGCTGACTTTTGTTCTAGAAACAAAAGGTACACAAAAAAATCCGATCTCACTCGATACGCACGTGAATTAAATGTATGTTTTTTTTTTCACAACTTTGAATTAAGGAATGAGGAGCGGTCGGTTGATCCGATTTGCTCGATGGCCTCTATATTAACTTAAATAAAACTCTTCGTTGATGCGAAAGTGATTCTATTTGTTATTATTGCTATATTGATACTTGGAGATTAGAACTTAAGAAAACTTTGCACTGAACAAACACGTGCTGATTTTTTTTTAATCATTTTTACCAAATATTTACGATTTTTTTTGTCAAAATAGCAAATTGTCATTTTGGAGAAATATAACTAATTATTATTTCTCTAAAAATGGCAAAAAGTTAATTTTTTTTTACAAACAGAGTAATCGCCTTCAAATACTTTTAATTGTGCATAAATCATTGTAAAAATGTTGCATTTTCTTTTACTAGTGTGAAGCGCGGCAGTAGGTACTTTAATTAGCGATTAAATTGTCGTTTTGTAACCCGATAAACCAACGATTTTCTCTGTTGAAATATTAAATGTACGAGAAAAAAAATCGTGTTTTTAAATTCCCTTTAAAAAAATCCACAAATGCTAGAATAAGGATTTGAATTAAAAATGAACATTTTTCTTAGGTAGAAAACATATGTAATTTTTCGATTATTCATATTTATGTACATTTTTTTCCCCCTTTCTTTCGACAAAACTTAAACTGTGTCTTACTATCTAAACTTCACTGGATGTTGATGCGAATGAAATTTTTTTTTTTTTTTTTCAATTCTGTCCCCCTTCTTCATTCACTTCCAACGGATGATTTCCAGGACTTTTTTTTTATAAACGGATACAAAATTATCAAGATTTTATAAATACTTTAGAAACTTGACGATCGGGGCCCGAAGGAAATATTCAAATAACACATTTGTTTTCATTTCGAAAATAGCCAAAAAACATTTTCCTAAATAAGTGGAAATTATTGTAGAACATTTTTGAACATCATTTGTTAGAACATTTTTTACCCTGATCGCCAACAAAATCCAGCGACGTACTTTTTTCATTAAATAATAATAATAATAATAATAATAATAGCAACAACAGATACTAAATACACGTTAAAGGTGCGCGTTCGTGATTTTCCACCTCGAAACGTTGCTTTTTTTCTTTCCTCAACATTCCGAAAGTTCGAGCAGTGACAAATCGAGTTTTAAAAAAAATCGTCGATCCGACGAACTAATAAATTCTCTGAGACTCGTTACCCGATGAAAAAGCAAAGCTAAAAAAAGCGTCATTCGATTGATCCAATTCAAACGATTGGAATTAAGCAAAATTTCGCAATATTTTGAATCTTTGCGCCTTTTCCATTTTAAAAAAGCTCTCAGATTCACGTATATTCGTTTTACGAACACAAATATCATTAGGGGTTGAGTAAATTTTCGTTTTTAAAGACCAGTTGCTTCAATTCAACGATGTAGACGAAGAATGTATCGAAATTTGTGAATTTTCCAAATTAAAGAAAAATCATTGGAGAAAAAAAAACACGATCGTGAATTACTTCACTTTGAATGAAGAAAATAGGTTTTCAAAAATTGCAACGTGTGATCTAAGAGTCGAATTTATAGTTGTAATTTTAAACTTAAACAAACATTCAACCAGAAACTTAAGTTCAAAGTTTTAATCATAATTTAAGCAAAAACTTGAATTTGAACCTGAGCAAAGAGTTAAATAGACACTTGAGTTTTTCCCTCAAATTAGCTACAACGTCAAAGTTCAAAATTAAGTCGTAACTGAAATTCCGAATTTAGCAGAAACTTTAGTCAAAGATAAGTTTCAACTCAAGTTTCAACGTAAATATAATAAAAGCGCGAGAATAAATTTGGCCTTAAGAAAATATCGATTCGTTTATTATGTGCGAAAATTACAGTGAAAAAAGGGAAACTAGGATTAAATTTTAAGTATGTTTAAACTCAAGTTTTCAAATAACTTTGAAATTAAGTTTCAACGTCAGTTTTTTTTTTTTTTTCTTTTTCAAGTTTTTCAAGTTTCTGAGTTTTTTAAATCGAGCCGGAGAAAAATATCGTTCGATCGGAAACGTCTTTGAGATGGAGGAAGAACGCGCAATATTTTTGAGTGAGAGAGTTAGTTCTCTCGTCGAATCTTTAACGTACTACGGGCGACGAAAAAAAAAAGAAGAAAAGATCGATCGTTTTTGTTATTGTTTAGGAGTTATTGAGCGTGAGTGCGGAAACCCTAGATCACATGACTTCCATGCTGTTTTGCGTGTTTTCCGTGAAACCGAGGCTCGACGTTGGCTGCTGATCCTGAGAGCCTGATTCGTCAATCCCCTGTGCCTCCATTTCGTCCTGAGCACCGTTGCTCGTCGAACTCGCACCGTCGTCCCAATTAATTTTAAATCTCGTAACTCTCGGCTTGTCGCCCAAAATGTTTCTCTGTACTTTGTCGAATTGCGGTTGCGCCGGTGGATTTTCACGGAGTTCCGCGTCCGTGTATTCGTTGTTTATGAAATAACCGACGCGAACGAACTCGTGGCCTCGATAGGAACACGTTAGCAACACAACCGTTACACCAAGAGCATCGTTAACAGGAATTCTACTGACGTCCGGTGGATCTGCCTGAAACATATCGATTATCACTTGTTTTAACTTCCTCGTAGCTTTGTTTTTGCGAAACATTTTCCTTGCGTTTTTTTTTTTTAATTATCCCTCTTTGAATGTTGTGATTTTTAACAAAATATATGCAGCCATTCAAATTTTATGTAATTTTTATTTTTTCTTGTTGTTAAAACTAACGCAGGTGTGTAATTCTTCTGACGCTTACTTGGAAGACGAACATGTGCCTTCCTTCTGGTATCGGTCCGACGTAAATTGTGTCGAGAACCTGATCAAATTCCTCTGACTCTGCGCTGCCGACATAAATCATCTTCCATTCCAAATCTGCAAAAAGACAACAAAAAAAAAAAAAACGAAAAAATTCAAATTAGTGAAATCGCGGAAAATTGAAAAAGCTGAAATGACGATTTTTTTTGTTTCACAATTAATGTGAAATGCATTTTGTTTGTTTGTTATCATTGGCATTGTTCCCGCACAAATGACCTAACCTCTATTTTAATCGAAAATGGCATTGCGATTTTCTTATTCGAAAGGTAATATAATGCAAAAAAAAGAAAAGAAAAGAAAAATATGATTTTACCTTCTTTGAGTTCTTCGATGCATTCGAAGGTGACTTCGAATTGAAATGGATTTAGAAAAGGCGAAGGATTGTCGAGAACAGCAACGTTCGCCAATTGCACCTTTGCCATTTTTCGTTACCCACGGAAATTCCTCAAATTAATTGTCAGCGATTTGTTTCCTTTGTGTTTTAGCTACCACGAAACTTTACGTTGTTTTCGCCACTATTTTTCTTCACGGATTGTACGAGAGCTTGCGAATTATATGTATATTGTGGTTGTTTTGTTTAAAATTTAGTAACGACGAAGACGATGGAGATTCGCGTGTCAGATGGCTAGCAATATTTGGCGGCAAATGAACCAAACGCGCGCACGGAAAGTCAACGGTTTCAGCAGTAGTTGTTTTATGTGCTTTATATGTGTATTTACACTTGTAACGAAAGACGATATTTTCATTGGACGATAAGAGTTGCATTTAAACCAATGAGAATGACGGTCATTTTTGCTGAGCGTCAGAAATATGGTGAGAAAAATCGTCAATTCCTGCACATCTCTGATTGTCATTGGCGGCTTTTATTCCGTGAGCCAATGAGAACGTTAGAAATAGAGATGAGTAATCATTATAAGTAATATCTTTGAAAAATTTAATAAATAATATGATAAATTCTATTGTTTATTTACCTTTAAGTAATCGATGAGTATCCTGAGGTTAACTAATTAAAAGGCAATAACTTTGATATTTTAACGTATTTATTTATTTACTATTAATACTTATTTATAGAATTTTTAATGGGGAATATACAATCGATTGATGAAGCATTATTGAAACTATAAAAAAAGGTCAAGATAAAGATGAAGACGAAGATGAAAAATAGAAAATAAAGTAATTTAATGGAATTGTAAATAAGAATGTAGCGCTCGGTAAGAAAGAACGGGAAATCAACATTTCGTAACTTTATACCTTCGGATGATTTCAAGTTTAGTTGATTCAAGTGTTTCCAAGTACATACCACAACTGTAACTTTTCATTTGCCGCGCAGCAGTTTTATTTCAATTTCTATATCAGATAACGAATGCTTCAAATAATATATTATTGACGCTCATTATTTTCTACCATTTAGGCATCAATTAATATCGTGTGAAGCGATATATAGCAAATATATATATATATATATATAGTCAGTTGAATTTCACCCGTAATTTCATCAGTAAACACTTTGTGCTATTATCTCTACATAGACTGAGTGTTGTTGAAAAAAAAAATATATATATATATATGATTTAGAATCCGAAATCGAGGGAAGAATGAGAAAATTTGAAAAGCACAACTATGATAAATTATTAGAATGGTAGAGCAAAAGTGTGCGAAACGTTGAGCGATTGGGTGGTAAAAGTTTGATTTAGCTGAAATTCACGATCGAATATGGCGTAATCGGAAAAAAGAGAAAATCTCAATGTCTACGGAAAATATTTCGAAAATTAGGAAGCTTAATAATAAAAATGAGAAATTTTGTATTTTACTTGACGTACAGGTTTGAAATTGAATATAGCATGAAAAGAGATTGTGTAACATAAAGTTGGAAAAATATTGAATTGTTTAATTCTAATGATTTATATCCTCGAATATTATGACGACAAGGATTATTAAAATGAAGAAAAAAAGTGGAATTTTTCTTGTATTTACTCAAATGTCCAATATTTAATTGATATGTTTTTGTAGTAGAACATATAAAATCAATGAAATTCGTATATATTATCAATTGAGAGGCAATGGTTTGGGAAACGCTTTTCCTATATCGAATATTATCTGCCAAGGGTTTTTAGGTCTCGCTGTGCTTGAAGATTCTGGAAAAAATCCTTTCGTCCATTCTGGTTTTTCATAGTTTATTCCGATTGGTGTAGCTTCGATCAGTCCAAGTGCTACGACCAAAAGTCCCAAAAGTCCCACGAAGAGTTTCATCCTGTGACTTTTTATTATTGGTTAATTCGCCTGTCTTCCGCTGCTTCAATTCACTTGATTTTTCCGAACAACGATCTTTGCCTAGAAACAGGGGAGAGAAAAATTGCAGAGCTTTCCAAAAGATACGATATTTTCATCAGGAGAATTTCTGGAAATTTCCAGTTAGAAGTGAAATACCGGGTTTTTATGAAGAAATTATTTCGGAGTTGAGTTTTCAGCTTAAGCTAAAAATAACGTGGAAAGGTGAGTAAATTTTTGAATTCAAACTCTTGTTGAGTAGCGAAAGAAAATGTAACTTGAAGTTTCAATTTTAACTTGTAGTTGTGTATTGAGAAAAGGAAAAATAAAAATGTTGCACTTGAGGCGAATTTTAGAGAGTAAAATTGAAATTCATGACTTACCTTCGAAAGTTCTCTGGCGTCTCTGTAATTTTTCATTTGCGGTTGTCGCGCTATTTAAAGTCACGCGAACCAAAAGTCACTTTGCATATAAAAGAATAATATTGAATTTACCAATTATCAACCAGAAGCGCCATTGACGCATCTTTCTAATAGTTTCTAGACGATATATACATTGTCATCGACGGCAGATGTGTCATTTGATAATTCAATAATATTTCAATATTTCACGTGACAGTGGAAAGATTATTATTCGTTGAAGCGCGGGCGTGCGATCGTTTAGCAAACATCTCATCTTATAAATTGTTACAGCAATAATATATGGAGACTGAAAAAAATTCCTCTGCTGTTTCTTCAGTCTGTCTTTCGCTTGTTTCAATTTATCAATGATTTATTGATTTTCGCAATGATAATTGCCCTACGGGGAAGCTATTAAACTCACAAAGATGCCACATATTTCTATGGACTTGTCGGATAAATATGTATTTTTTGGATTTTGAAAAATGGCAAAACATTATCGTGACAGGAAGAAAAATGTTATGTTCACCAAGAGTGAGAATTAATAAAAAATAAAATGACTACAAGAAGCAAATATGAAATGAGAAATCTCGATTTTAGTAGATTTGCGAACGATAAAAAAGAAATTAACAAAAGGAAATTTGAATAAAAATTCGTAAACCCGCAGTCTGTACTTGATTTAAAGTCCAAATTTTATTTCCCGCCGTTTAACACGCGCCGAAATATTTCATTTTTGTAGATGGCGATACCTCAGTTCTTTCTTCCGCCGCCGAACGTTTGTCGTGGTGAGTGACGTTTGTGCTAAAATACAATTTTCAATCCATCGATATTATCGAAATCCTTCATTAAATAAAGAAACAATAATCAAATGTCTCTTTGTGCCATTCTCTTGAATCTCCGACGAGCAAACGTTTTCTATTTTTAATCCAAAACTCATATTTCTGATTCTCAACTGTTTCAGGCGTTACACATCGCTCCGCGAGAATAATAACAATATGGTAGGTAAAGCAATAGCAAAATTGTTAAATCACCGATTTTCACAAAAATACCAGTTATTATTAATCCGTTTAAAAAACAAAAGCGTCGAAAAGATAATGAAAATAGCGAAAACAGATCGAACCATAACCTAACCTGACTTAACCTAAAAAAATAGTTTCCATGCCATATTTTATCGCACTTCTCCGATAGCAGCAATTATTATTATCATTATTATTGTTAAAAATGCTGCACCAACAATTTTGATAAATATCGTTATTGCTATTAATTAATAGAAAGTAAATATGTAATATCTGCTTTGATAATGATTAAGATTGCGTATTAATGTTTTATAAAAATATTGTAATTTCTTGTTAATAGCCGCGTGAAATTAAGGAAATCAAGGACTTTCTCCTGAAGGCAAGGAGGAAGGATGCCAAATGTGAGTTATTTGCGCATAACGAAAACACACCGTTCATTGATTTTCCTTGATTTAATTTTCGATTTTCCTTTTGACGTTTAGCCGTGAAAATAAAGAAGAACGCCGACAATGTCAAGTTCAAGGTGCGTTGCTCCAGATTTCTTTACACGCTCGTCATCACCGACAAGGAAAAGGCAGAGAAACTAAAGCAGTCTCTCCCACCGGGTAAATAAATGATTTCCGTTAAATTATCAAAGTCCGCATCTAAAAATTTCATCGTCGTAGCTTTAAACTGGAATGAAAAAAAAAAGAAAAACGTAATTACAGTTTATAAAAATCTATGTAGAATAATAACAAACTTAACGACATGGGTAAGTCTAGAATAATGGGAATAAAAAAAAGAAAAAATGTTTCCATAAAAAAAAAAGTATACTTTTTGTTTGTTCGCAGGCCTCCAAGTGAAGGAAGTCAAGAAGTCGAGTGAGCGAATGTGAATCATTGAATAAACATGTTAAAAAGACTTTAAAAACAGTATTATTTTTCTATACAACACAAGACTCCTTGATTATTATTAAATACTTATGATGCCGTGTTATCGCCGAAATTACGTCGTTGAAATAGGCGATAAACATGGTTGATCCAAAAATCGTTTTCGTCTCTCTACAATCGAACGCGCAACGCTCTTCAATTGCTCTTTCGTCGCTTTCATAAGTTCAAATTCATCGTAAGTGTCTCTACATATTTCTGCACTGCTACAAGCTGGTCTCTCGTCAATTTTTATAACTTTGTACCCAAAATTCGCTCTGAATCTCCTTCTACATTTTTTTTCATCGTGTTCCAATGATTTTCCACTTGTTCGCAAATTTCTCGACAGAGGGCAATAATTTCGACGACAGGGTCGCCATTGTCTCTTCATTTCTTCGGAAAATAACATTCCCAATTCGTCGTATGTTTCGTCCATTTCTGATTCTGCACCGTCGCGCAAATAATTTATACTATTATTTGCTCGAATTTCCATTGGTTTTTCACATTTTTCCAAGTGAAACTCTGAGCTTCTTAAATACCGCAATTCTGAATTCTTTGATTTTTTCATTGAGGAAATCTCGCTCAAAATGTTTCGACAATTTTCAATTTTCAACTTTTCTTCCTGAAATTCCGTTCGGATTTCTATTATTTTCCTACATTTTTCTTGCTCCAATTCTGAGCATTTTTCTTCCTGCACTTCTGAATTTCTTATTTTTTCGATTGAGCAAAAATTACTTGAGCTTGAAGAATTTTTTGTTTCTGATTCTGATATCAAATTACAAGAACACAAAGTCCATTTTTGACTCTCGTCCTCAAAGCTTCTGTCAAAATTCATTTTTTTCTCTTTTGTCCGATTTTTTGTCGATTCCTTTGACGAGAAAATTTTAGAGGAAGTTGATTTTAAAAAATCAAGTTGGTTGTCCGAAAAGCAACGATTCAAAATTCTTTCAGGATCAATTTTGTTGAATTTTCTGCGTCCATTTCTCTCCCGAGTTAAAATCTCTTCTGATCGTGAATTAAACCGTTTCTTCCGGTTGAAAAATTGATTTTGCTCTCGAAAATTGTACCGCAACGTTTTGTCAGAAAGATCTTTGAAATGTATTTTTGACAGCGATTTTTCGCTTATATTTTCAAATTCTTTTTGAAAATTTGAAGATCGATTTGTTAATTTGTTCGATGAGTTAAGCAGCAGCGCTCTTTTCTCTTCTATTATGTTATTCGACATTTCTTCGTTCGATTCATTCGACGAAGATTGAAAATTTGTGCCTTCCTCGTTAATTTTTCTGCAACTATTCGCGGGACAGTGAAAAAAATTGCACGTTTTTCTTATTTTTTTCGGACTAAAATCGCAACTGGATGCAGTTCCGTAATTTTGTTCATCCAAGCAATATTTCCGCTCGTCCGAGGGATCAAAACTGCAAATAAATAAAAATGTGTGTATTTCATTTTCATGGTGTTCGTAATTAATTTTTTTTTATCGATATAAGACAATCGTATATTTTCCAATAAAAAGTAAAAATTAATTTCTTCATAAATTGTCTTTGTATTTTTGTTTGTTAAAACAATTTTTTATCTTTATTTAAAAATAAATAATTACCGGTGGCAAATGCAGCGTAATTTCGTGTACAAAAATTTGTAGAAGCAGGCAAAAAGGAGAATCAGCAAAAGTACGATGAGAACGCTAAAGAAAATTTTCCAAAAAACGCAAGAATTGTCTTTGTCATCGATACCGATATTTTCGCTCTCAGTTCCAATTTGATGATTATCCAATGACACAATTGGCATAATTTTTTCACCTATTCTATCGACCACAATTACCTCATTGCGTCTGAAACTAAAATAAAAAAAGGTAAAATAATTTTTTTCATTATTGATATTGAAAGAAAAGAAAAAAAAATTTATATTAATATTATAGAAATAAATTTGGATTATAATAGAAATGAAAATAAATTAAATTTCAATCTCAGTGAGAAATACAAATATATCTGAAAAACACTTAATAATTTTTTTACACAAATTTAACAAAAAAAAAAAGTAATTTTCACTCTTTCTTTAAATTTACTTGGAAAAAAAATCTAGTTGCAATTAATTTACCGTCTGAAACGTACTCCGAATCTTCGATTTGTCGATTAATTTCCTCATCGTTTAATCTTCTTTTTCTCTGAAGCGAAGATTCGATTTTTTCGACAATCCAGCGTGCCAAATCTTTACGACCGATATTGCGAAGTTTTAACTCGATATTTTCGTGACTCCTGAAGGTCGATTCCTCAGGATCCGTTAGCCAAGTAGCAAGAAGATGTATACAAGGTAATTCACGCGCTTTTTCCTTCTGAGCGTAAATTGAAATTCCACCCTTATGAGAATAATTTTTTTTGTTGGATTTTCAATAAAAAGTTATGCTTAAAATATAGCTAATCATTTTATTTTATTTTTTTAATTAACATGAAAATTGAGGTAAAATTCAATCGATAAAGATTGAGCTGAAAATATAAAATAGAAATGCAATATTTAAAGAAATGCAAATAAAAATGTAAATTGCGTGGTGTTTAAAATCAAATAAACTGAAAAAAGATAAAATGGGAGAAAATTTAATTTTTATTCACTCGAATGGCTCTTTGATGTGAAAGCTGGTTGTAAAAATCGTAGCATTCACGTGGTGACAAATTGGAAGCTAGAAAATCCATTTCCTCGAGATCGATGTTGTATTTCGAGGAGAAACATCTCTGAAAATTCTTTTAAAAAATTTAAAAAAATAATTTCAATAAAAAAAATTACACTTGGAGGTTGGGACACAACGAAAAAAAATAATTTCTCAAACCTGAAGCCATATTAAAACGGCCAAACTCTTGTAATAAATTTGCCCTTTTGGGGTCGCCATTTTGGTACTCCTCAGAGGTCATTGACCTTTCCAATCATCGGAATATATATTGCAAACATACTTTTCAAATTCAATGAAGAATCCTGAGATAAAAAATGAAAACAAAAAAAAAAGCTTTAATCGAGAATCTTAAGTGACGTTTCATAATTTGAACCAACTTCATGCAATTGGTAAGAAAATGTTATTATTTCAATGTTTAACTAAAGTTTTATTATAATGACATAATTAATGTTTCTTAAAATTTAAGTGTACATAAATAATTAAGGTGGAAAACAAATGAATATCAAATGTAGACGTTTTTTTTAAAACTTTTTTGTGGTCAACTTTGGTGAAAAGGTGAGTACACGTCATTCTTTTTCCCAGGCTTAGAGAGATAATTACACCTGTTATCTGCACACTGCATGTTCTTCGTTGTTTCGTAATAGCACAAGCTGTAAAGCATCAATCTTTTCCACAAAAATCATAATGTTGCAAGAGGGGGGGAAAAAAAAAAGAATAATAAATGAATTTCAATAGAATCGAGTGAAAGAAGTGGTTTTGAAATCAATGCTGCTTGGATGGAGCTGCTTGAATTTCTTAGAGGCTATTTAGCACTTCTTATCGCTAACTATAACGCAGCGCTAATCGCTCTCGCTTCGGTGTACCCTCGATTTTCTTATTGCGGTTTCGCTTGCGAATAGACTTGCGAGCTCAAACCTTATTTCGTGACCCGCGTCATCGTTATCATCTACAGTATTCATTTATACTCGTAAAACAAATGTGAAAAATTGTTTTTTTTTTTTTTCCTTTTCATAATTATAAATTATTTGATTTATAGAAAATTCTTTGGAATTGCACAAAATTTCGTAAATGAGTGTGACAAAAAATAAAAAAAACAAATAAATGAATAAATTTACGTTTTTACGAGAAAAAAACAAAATAAGTGAGAAAAACAGAATTTAACGACTTTTCTGTACATTTAATATTATTTTTGTCTAACATAAAAATGTTGAAAAAAATGTTTTCTTCAAAAAACAGCTCGAATGATGAAAAAAAAAAAAAAAAAAAAAAAAATAGTGTTGGAAAAATTGGAATATAAATTGAATTTTGGTTGGTAGGCGCTTGCGTGCGACTTGGTATTCGCTCGTCTCTATTTATACACGTATTCGCAAGCTGGTATCAGTCGGAGGAAGGTGCTCCCTTAGGAAGCACGCTCGAGTCGTTTCAGCCTCGCTACTTCCCTCTCCCACTAGCTCTCGTTCTTATATATCATAATACAATAAACCTCTATTCTTGTTCCGTAAGTGTTGGAATAGAGAAAAATAATTGATCTTTGTGGAATCAGGTTTATCGAAGAAAAAGGTGTTGTCGGTGTGTGGATTGCCGGATTTAAATTGAGGAAGCGGGTGCTCTGTGAGAATGATATTTGTGTATAGGAGCGATCAATACTCTTAAAACACGCAGAGATGAGCTGCTTCTTATATTTCGACGCTCTCACGCGATGACAATTACAATTTTTCGAGATAAACCCAAGACCTTGTCTTGTCAAACAAAAGTGTCTTTATCAAAGAAAAAAATACACAGACACATTATTATTATTGTTGGATAAAGGAAAAAAGTTTAACGTTGATTGAAAAAAATAATGTTAAACGCGAGTTATTTGCTGCTCAAGTGGAATATATCATTTAAATATTTTTACAACGCAAAAAAGGTGAATTTCGCAAAAAATCAAAAATTCCAGTTTTCATCGTGTTATCACGATTTTTTTTTTTATAACAAGGTGTAAACAACAAATTTTAAAAACTCTAAATTTGATTGTGAAAGATTGACATTTGACAGAAATTCGCAATTGCCGGTGAAGGCGAAGTAAATTAAATCGCATTTGCAACATAAATAGATGATTCGCATAATATTCGTTAATTTCTCGATATACTTAGATTTTTATATTATGTTATTTTTATTACTATAAAAATGATGAAAACGAAACGATAATTGATATAATCGCGAGGAAAATATACATTCCCAAAGATTAATTAGAATGGTCTCTCTGTTAAAATAAATATTCCAGGCAATTTTATTTCATGTGTTTAAAAATGATTGAGAGCGAAATTTAGAGTTTTCTTTAAGTCGTTGTTCAGTAAAGAAAGTTTCGTTGTGAGAAAATATATTTTTTTAGTACAACGATTGTTGTGTAACGAAGCATCTGGAACCGGTACAATTAACTCTACGTGACTAAACACACAAATGACAGTCGCGACATGCTAAATGTGGTTAAAAACAAGAAAAAATTGTAATTTTTTTTTCACGTATGTCGTCGTATTTCGTCTCGATAATCGGCTTATCGTTCTGTTTTTTCTTGTTGCAGAAAATCCTAAAAAATGCAGACTTGTATGCCTAGACGGATAATCGGATGTATCGGCAAATGCACTTCCGGCCTGACCGGCGAGGAGCTCGATCACGTGACCGATCACGTTCACAAAGCCCTGACTCACCCTAAAGGTCGTAAGATTTTCAAAGAGTATCTCAAACAAGCTCACAGAAACGATGATCTGGCTTGTCTGGATTTTTACGAAAAATGCTCCGAGTACATTGAAAAAGAAGAAAATTACCAGTGAGTCAATACGGAAAAATAACGCAAAGATTCTTTATTAAAATTTACAAATAATAATTGATATAATTATGAATAATATATATATTTTTTTTTGCAGTCGTTCAGTAGAAAATCCTTCATTGGATTTTTTCATTGATGACGTGAACGAAGCGATGTATCGCGCCGAAGAATTGGACGGTGTACCGGAAATAGACATGGCTATTTTGGAGAGATTCAACGAGAGCCTAACAAGGCCCTGTCGCGATACGATGCTTTCAGTTCTCGAGGAAACTAAGCTCCGATTGATGAATCATTTGCGAACCGCTCACCGATCTTTCAAGACTTACGCTTTAGCTCCGTGTCCAAGAACTAATAAGTGACATATAATAGAGATATATAAACCTGAAATTCTTCAAAAAACTGTGTAAAGCTAAAAGTTCCTCAAGATACTTTTCTTTTTCTGCTGAGTAGATCGATATAGTTATATATATTTTTTTACTTTTATCACTCGGTAACCATTAAGTATTATTTATCTTTTCATACGTATTATCTTTGTAAATACGTATTATTCTTCGGTTTTGAAATAACAATTATTATTAGAAATATTAGTATGAAAGATTCAATATTGATCTTTACGCATTTTCTAAGTAATTGTAATAAAAGAGGATAATGAGAAGAAAAATATTCTTGCATTTTGTTGTTTATTTTCATTATTACCGTTAAAATCCGTACCGCGCTTATATTTCATCGGTGACAGATAACTGTTTTACCGACAGAACTGACCATTGGCGCCACAGTCAATACTATAGGCAATAAAGAGATCTCTATTGCCATCTGCCACTCAATTACCGAGCACAAAAGCTATTTTCCATACCGACCAAAGATAAATATCGTTATTTTCGGAATTCAATTTACTAAATATTTATTTTTACAGCATTTTATTTTTTATCTTATTCTCTCACTCTTCGATATCCATGATTTCTACCGCTGTCAATAACACATAGGTAACACAGCGCTCTCTATTACCACCTGCCAATAAAAAACCGAGCAAAACGGGAATTTTTATTATCGACCAATTTTTTTTCTCTAAAGATGAAGATATTTATTTTTCATCTCTCTCTCTCTCTCTCTCTCTCTCTTCGCTACCTACGAGAGGCGCCACTGTATTTCTCGTTTAATGTTATTGATGAAACGCGACAGCCAATAAAAAAAACAACGAACGATCACAGAGCTTATGGCGCCTTCCAGTGTATCTTTTTGAATGATCGAACACTCTGAAACTGTCTGTTTCGTTTAACATTCGGGGAAATGCGAATTGACCAAAATTTTGGATACCTATTTTTCAGTCATATAATAGATTCAATAGAATTGCTTTGTGTATTTATATAATTATACATCGATTTATTATTATAAATGAATTAAAATTGCTGTTGTACTGAAATACTTTAAGCTGAGCTTAAATGTAGAACGCAGGTGCGCAATTTACGTTCGATGACCGAGGATTTAGGCCAAGAGTTCAGAAATATTAACCACATCGGTCTAGTCTTCGTTAATGTTGCATAAAATATCGACAAGTCAAAATTAGCCTACTGCAATTTTTGGAAAATCTTTAACCTATTGACCCTGTTTATATAGGGTGATTTATTGAAAAGGTCAATACGAAATATTCAAATTGGCATATTCGTGTGTCATCGATTATTATCTGGCAATAAATATATGAGGCATTCTATGTCATATGTGTTACTTTTCTCAACCTCTGAGATATTCCTCATAATTAGCAACTTCTTACTAATTGCTTAAAAGTACATTCTGTACATTTCTCCAACTTGTTTCCCCTTAAATTAAAGAGTCCATTTTTTCTAATAACTATTTTATATCTTGAAAGGGGAAAGTAAATACAAAATAAAAAGGTAAAACATATTTTTGAAAATATGTTTTTAAAATAACAAATGAAACAGAATTTATCAAAAAAATGTGAGATTCTTAAGTTTTTCTTTCTAAATAATAAAATAATAATATCTTCGTCTAGATAGCATTACACTATTTCTCGTAGCAACAATCGATTTTCGCGCCTATAAATACGTAACAGACGTGTCTGACGTTGAGTGCTTGAAAATGTTGGTCTCTCGACCGACATTTCCAATAATATATCCTCGCCAAGTTGCACAACTCATTCTTCATTATCATGAATAATTTCCATTATCCACCTTCGAAAATAGTTTCTCGAGCGTGAAAAATCTCTCACCAATCTGTGAATAGATGAAAATACCGATAATGCCAACTTAAACGAATCACCAATATAAACTTTCCATCGGACAATTTAATTCATTAAAAGGAAGGATTATAAAAAGATTAGTTCATTAATAATCCCTTAAAAAAAAAAAAAAAAAAAAAAAAAAATCGTCCATCAATCATTTAGCAAATGAAAAAATGGATAATTATTAATAACAAGAACAATATAACACAGTTATTACTCACCTGTTGTAATAGGATAAAAAGGCAAAAGAAAATCAACAATACACTGGACCTAATTTTTTTTATCCATTTTTTATTATTTCCAAATCTCGCTTAGAACCTGAAGTAATGTCGTCGGTTGTTACTTGTTGTTATTATTATTTTTTTATCATCATTTTGTTGTTCTTATTCCTCTCACAATCTAATAATAATCGTAATAATTTATAATAATAATAATAATAATAATAATAATAATAATAATAATAATAATAATAATTAAGTTTAACATTAACGCCTGACAATGACGAAGTAAAGATTATAGCTATATATATGTATATATATATATATAATATATAAGCTATTCCTTGCCCAGACACACGAATGATATGCATGTTGTTGCTGTTTGTTTGTTTCTTTGTTTATTTACTTATTTACTTTTTTTTCTTGTTGCTTGATCGCTTATTTTACTTAATATTTTTTTTTTTTCTTCACTTTTCTTCACGCCCCCTCCCCCCTTTACACTTTTACGGTACTTTACTTATTTAATTTATCCTTAACTGTTGACTTACACGGGCATATAAATAAAATCTTATTGCTTAATATTTTTTTTTTTTTTTTTTTTTTCATCTCCGTCATCTTCGTCGTTCAACCCCCCCCCCCCCCCCCCCTCCCACCCCACCCCAATCTTTCATAGTATAATTACATAATGATGATATGTTTTTGTAGTCCCAATGATTAATATGCACGCATTTGTGCGGTGTCTCGTTTGTGGTGACGAGACACGTTTATGGACGGATTTAATCCAGATTCGATTATGGCATTTCGATCATCGAGAGTCTGATGTTCGTGATTGTTGGAAAATTTGAAAAATTATTCGCGATTCCCAGCGATATATATCGAAAAATGACAATCGATTAGTTCGAGATTTATTTCGATAGTTATCGATATATCGATATATCGATATTTTTTCTTTCTCTATCAAATAAATTGACAATCACAGTCGATTGCTCTTCGAGACGTCGATTTTCAAGCTTGACTGCCGGTTTTCGAAATGCCAGGCGTATCCGGCAGTACTTGACGAGGCCAAAGATTGTCGTTACCTCGTTTTCGTATTAACTGTGTGTTTGTGTGCTAACCACGACGACGCTTTCTCAATATACGTTACGTTTAATAGCCTCCACCTCTCTCTGCGATTGCGACAAAGCAAATTAAATTAATATAAATTAACGTTTTCTTCTTCTTCTTTTTTCTTATATTATATATTTATAACGAAGAGCGTCGTGGTGGCCCTCATAGATTATGAGGAGAAAGTCACTCAAGCCCCGCCACTACTGAATATTTTCACTCACTAGTATTTATTTAATATTAACTATTTTTTAACCTTTAATTTAGTTAATTAATTCTTTTTTTTTTGTCTTTTCGATTTATCATCTGTGGACTCGGGATGGGCTGGTAGATTTTACTTGTTTTTCTTTCTGTTTGTTGTTGTAACGAACGACATTTACCGCCCATTTTCGCAGCGAGACCACAACGCGCGTCGCGACTACTGCAAAGTTATTCTTTAAATATCACAATAACCTCACACAGAAAGCTGCACTATGTTTTTTTTTTCCGTTACCTTTATCATTAGTATTAATATTATTATTTCTTAATTAATTACTTTTTTTTCTCGCTTATTTTTTTCTTTACTATCGACTAAAGTATTTATCAATATTATACTATCGTTTTTTTTTCCTCACTCGATACACGCTTGGTACAACGTTTTGTGTGTTTTTTCCTTGTCTTTTTTCGTTCGAATTTGAATTTCCGCACCATTGAGCTGATTTTTTTTTTTTTTTTTATTCAAAATGGCGCGATTGGCTTCTTATTCTCACCGGCTTTTGCCGCTTTTCATAATTTCTGGTCTTTGGATAATTAGATCACGAGGTTTGCCGCTCATCGATTTTTCTTTCGGGTTAGCTTGTTTTTCCAACGCGAACGTTCGATCGCCCTGAATTGCTCACGTGTCACGAGCGTTTTTTTTTTTTTCCCCCCCCCCTAGCAACGTCAAATTCCACCTGGATTTCTTCGTCGCGTGACCTCAGTCGGCCCTGACACTTCGGCAAAAAACCCTCTGGCCCTCCCGCCCCTCTCTTTTTTTCGCATACGACGCTTACTTTTTCGACTTGCGCGTATTCCGCCCTTTTTTTTACGGCTCGGACGTCACTTCATCACTGATATGTAGCGTTACGGAGATTGGTTATAAATTCCCCTTGATAAATATCTCTAGATCATGAAAAATGCCTTGATCGCACGTAAAACGATATAAAAAAGTAAGGAAATCCATTGTAATCGATAATAATCCTTGTCCATTTCTCTCGATATATCGACAATTTGCATTTGATTTTCAACATCGTCGTATT
This sequence comes from Perithous albicinctus, assembly GCA_964016905.1. Taxonomy (NCBI): domain Eukaryota; kingdom Metazoa; phylum Arthropoda; class Insecta; order Hymenoptera; family Ichneumonidae; genus Perithous; species Perithous albicinctus. Next base: position 20,894,730 of record OZ024697.1, on the reverse strand, counting down.
GCCCATCGACATCGATTGTTTCCGATATGTCGATAATTACGATCGATTATTGCATTCGAGATATTCGATATATCGACATTATCGTCATACCGACAATTTCCAATATATCTTTAACATTCTGAGCCCGATTTTGAAAATTACCGTTGCCTTGATAAAAAACCGAATGAAACCATTTTTTTTTTCTTTCCCTTATATTTGTTAATAATAAACGAAAATGTACGTTTCAGGCAAATTTCCATCGCCTTTGATCCCGCTTCGTTAAAAATTATTTCTCACTGCTCTGCTCCACTTGACATTTCCAATAGTGTTAACAGAGATAAACCCGTCACTAGCTTCTCTCACGAATATATCGTCGTAAATAAGTACAAATTCGATTTTCTTGGATATTTCCAGTTGAACGTGTTCGAGCCTTTTGTTTTTGTTTTTGTTTTTTTTCGATTTACGTAAATTCATTTGTTCTTTTCCTTTTGGTGCTTCGTCGCTGAGAAAATTTCTTTCCTTCATTTTTTTTTTACATTTATCGTGTGATGACGATCAACAACTGGCTTTCGTAATAATAATTATCATAATTACTATTAGGGCAATTTATTATTAAATTTTACTTCAACTTATTTCAGCTCTAGAAAATAACAGTAATAATAATAATTTCTAACTGATTCTTGCAAAAAATTACGTTCAACATTTTTTCTGAAATTAAAAATAATTTTAATTTCCTTTCTTGTAAATATAACTTTTCGTAAATTTTAAAGAAAAAAAATTTTCCCAACACCGAAAATTCCCGACTGCGACCCAAGCGCGTTTACGTTTGTAAATAAGTTTTCTTTTTATTTTTTTTTGCGTTAATATCCTTCGACTTATTCTTTGGATAAATATTGCATATAATATTTATATAAATCTTTGGTGACGACGACAATAATTCCGCAAATGTGTTTTTAAATCCACGCTCGATAAGATTATCACACGTGACAGTCATCGCTTATTTTTAAATTTTTTTTGTTTTTTTTTTTTTTTTTTTTTTTTTCAACAAGAATCACGGACGTCTTACGATTTTTTCGATGGAACTTTCTTCACTCACAAGTTTTTCTCGCATAAACGAAAATTCTTCTTGCACAACTTTCTTTTTTTTCTTCTAATTATGCTAATTACGCGTACAAAATATCTGATTGACGTTTTCATCCGTTGTTTTTTTGTCCTTTCATAATTTTTTTTACATTTACAAACACCTCACTCGACGTTAACAGAATCATCGTGACAATTCTTTACTTTCATATTCCCGCCATTTTTTTTCTCTCTATAGTGTATACATAATTATTCTAATAAACTTACGCAAATACCACTCTATACGTTACGATAATAATAATAATCATAATAATAATCATAATAATAATAATAATAATAATATTAATAATAATAATGTATGTATGTATGTATAATATATATGTATAGCGTTTACTATCTACTGATATGAGTTAGTTCACTTGTAAAGCACTTTAAATCCAACCTATTTATTCATCGTCGATTTTCCCCTCACTTAATTCCCAATTACGAAATATCGACGAATATCTTCTTTTTCTTTTCTTCTTTTTTTTTTTAATCTTTATCATCTAGGTATAGGTTATCTTACGAATTCTAGAAACTTCGTCACGAATTTTTTTTCCTCGTCAAGATAAATAAGAAACGAAAAACGATTTTTCATTTTTAGACCAATTACTATTACTTTCATTCTCTCATACGCACCTTTCATACTATCTTCAATTTTATTTCTTCCATTTCTTCCATTTACACTTCGTGATTTTTTTTTGCTTTGCTGTACTTTCATTGGCTCTACTTTCAGATAATTTTTTTTGTGTGGTTTTTCGCATCGCCTTTCCCTTATGCCCCCCCTTCTTAATTACTTTGAGGAGTCACGCTTTCCTCTCGACTCCAACGAATAAATATTTCAACGAATATTTGCTGCTTTCATCGACTTGGTTCGAGTTACAACTTTCACCACTTGTTTCTGTTTTCATTATTTTAGGTTTTCTTACTTTAAAATTGTTGGAATTACTTTTTCGAATTTGGTCGATAGGGAGGTCTCTTCCTCCGATAAAAAAAAAGAAGATATAAAAAAGACAATGTCTACAATTAGGTACATAGTTTTATTAATAATATTCTCAATTTTTCGCAGTGAAAAAATGAATTCAATTTTTTTTTCAAATGAATTAAATAAAATTTTCAAGCAGAAAAAATGAAGAAATAATATTACTTCATTTTATTATGAATTATTGATAGTAAAAAAAGGCTCTGTTACTGATTTTTATTGGCTTAAATCATTTTCTTTTTTTTTTTTTTTTCGAGATTCACGAAAAATTTGGTCGATAGAGGGATTTCTTCCTCCGATGAAAAAAAAGGTGAACATAAGAGAGAAGACAATGTTTTAATGTGTCTAACGCAACGAGTGACAAACTACGTGAACATAGGAAGGGCAGGAAAGCGAGTGACAAAAAAAAAAAGAAGAAGAAGCAAAAGAAAGAATAAAAGAAGCAAACTAGACCGTGGAGTCCATCGTGGCGTGAAATTGGACCTCGCACCAAGTCTCCCGCTATATATCTTCCCTTCTCTCTCCCTCTCTCTCTCTCAGCTTCACGGCTCTCACCGTCGTAGTTTACGTCGTCGAGATTTTCTTCTGTTCCTACAGAGTCTCACGCCTCGCATATCTCAACGTTTCCACGTTTCGCTCTTTATCCCCTTCTCACTTTTTCTACAGCCCCATTTCTCCCTTTTCTATCGTTGTTTTCTTTTAAATCCCCCTCCTCTTCCATTGCATCACAAATGATCCACGATGAGAAGGTGCACTGAATCGAGCAACGAACACTTGGAATTATAAGCAAGTCAAGTAAAAAAAAAAATATATATATATATATCTCAAGTCAGTTCCACGGTTGACAATAATTAAACCGATTTGTTCCTTTGTTGAAAAGAGTTTCGCAGAGTTCCGTCAATCTAATGGCGATTGTAAAGTTTGGAACTGGCACGCAAAGAGCTTTTAAGGCCTCGCACGGATATTCAATCGATTAATTATGGTTAAACTCGAAACTTAGTCTAGTTATCTTGTTTTTTTCCTGTTTTTTTTCTTCAATCAAGCAAAACCTTCAAAATACTTTCATTCTTCATGATCACAATTTATCCTAAGACTTTTGTTTAGGATCTACGTATCTATTCTTAATACTTTCTTTCTGTGGTTATCACTTTCATCTCACGTTTTTCTTGTTGTTTTTGTTGTACCCCTTGAATTAACAAAGAAAATTCCTTATCTTCAGTGAGTCGAATTCTAATGATTAAATAATGCTTTCTTCCTTTTTCAGATCTTTATTTTTACTTGTAAAATGATTCACCTAATAATCTTCTGAATTTTGTTGATATATCTTCGCTTGTAATAAAAATCTTTACCTTCCGTGACTTTAATTTACTTTCTAAATAAGATAAAATAATGTTTTCTTACTTTTTCAAAAAGTTTGAATATTTCCACTGTAAAACAGTTGTACATCTTCAATTATTTGCTTTCCAGCGAGAGCAACTTTTTATTTAATGATCCAAAGTATAAAATCTGTTTTTCTGTTTATTTTAGTTCAAGTATCTTGAGCTCGAGAAATAATCGAGTCAACTTGAACAATCTCGATAATCGTTTTAAATCCCTTTCTCTTCGATTCATCGCCCATCTTTCTCTTTCTCTCTTTCTTTTCCGTTAGAGGACGCTTTTTATTGACCGAAAGGAAGACAAAGAAAGAAATGAGAGCAGAAGATCACTGGCTAGCGGTCCTGCTATGAATTTCCGAGAGTCGACTCGAGCATCTTGTTTCCACGCTGCCGAGGTAATTGCGTTACTTTTTTTTCCCCGTTCAGTCAGTAACGGTAACGATCCAACCTTTCTCTATTTCTTCCTCAAACCTCCCACTCGAATTTATATTATCCAAAGAATGGACACAATCTTTCGAGGTCGTAAACGCAACCATCGAACTTACGCTGCAATTGCGACACCAAACAAATAAAATTTATTGGTCATTCAAATTCATCGTTTCTTCTTTTTTGTTAAGTCATTAGTATTTAAATATTATAGAATAAATATCTGTTGATATGATAGAATAAGCTAGAACTCTTGCGTGCTTGATATGTTTTTTACTCGCTTGAAACTCTGCGATTTTAAAGAAAATGTTCATTCTTAATCTTAAAATTACAAAAAAAAAAAAAAAAAAACACAGCTGTATCAAATGATCCATGGTAAAAATTAATTCATTTAATCTGCCGAAAGATTTTTCAACCGTGGAACGCAGCGAAATAGTTGGACTCTCATTTTTTTCGACATTAAGGGGGTTTAATTTGGGAAAAATTTGTAATTATGAAAAAAAAAAATAGAAAAATGAGACTCTTTTTTACCTTGCTACTTGGAGCAGTGAGTCGACCAACAGGAAGGCACTTGGGTAAATAACGTGCCGAGAGTTGGCCGCTGGTTTTTGTTTGTTTTTTTAAATTTTCATTTCTTCATTTACGCTTGAAAAACAAAGCTGCCAATATTAAGAAATTTGTTTGTTTTTGTTTTCCCTAGTGGTTGCCTCTCCCGTTCCCATAGTTTGTTCCCCTCGATCTCCTCCATTTTTTTTCTTTACCCCTCATAAATGAATTCCTCTCCCACTTAACACTATGATATGTTCGCATTCGTTAAACCTTAATATCATAATTATTATTTATAATATTAGTCAATGCATACGCCACCCTCTCTAGGACGATTTATCGTATTTTTATCAAATTTCCTTCATTCTCCATCCATTCTTCCCATTCATTTTTTTCCCCAAAACATTCATGCAAATTTCATTCGCACATTTCTTCTTTTTTTCTTGTTTTTTTTTCTTTTTCTTCTTCACTTTAACAAGACACGCTCGCGCTTTCCGCGATGCCGATGATAAAAACATAAATTACACGTTTCTTAGGGCACCTTTGGTATTAAGCTTGACGTTTTTTTTTTTTCTTTTTTTTTCACGCGTTACGGATATATTTTTAATTAATTAGTATGACTGTCGCCGGTCGATCGAAATGGATTTTTCATAAGACTGTCCGCCGGTCCTTCTGTTATTATACTTTCCACCACTTCGAGACTGTTCTCATTTTTTGTTTCTTTTATATTTACACGCTCGGAACGTGAGCTAAAAAAAATTTTTTTAAACAATTTAAAAAAAAAAATTTTTTTTACCTCACGTTAATATTATTATCAATTTTCCTTTCGATTTGCTTAACAATTCTTTCAGCTCTCTTTATTTTTATAAGCGAGAAGTCGATTTATCTAAAAAAGTTTTTTTTTTTTTAAATCCGTAATGAAAAATTGATTCATTTCGGTTAATATTTGCGTGCGACTATCTTTTTTTTTGTGTATGTGTGTGTCGGTGATGCGTTTAACAGTGCCATTTCGTTATTTTATACACGAATCCCAAAAATGTTTCTACTGACAAATAAAAAATATTCATAAATTAAAAAATTAAGAAATCACGATAATAATAATAATAATAATAATAATATTAATAATAGTAACGTCACACTCGTGACGTTTAGTTGTCGATAAACGTTTCACCTAATTGCCTAAAAAATTGCGCACCCGCGCGTTGAGCCCAATACATATATACATATATATATATATATATATATGTATTTCTTTTCATTTCAAACTGAAAAATAAGCTAAAAAATTTGGGTGAAATTTTTTCTTTTTTTTTTTATCATTTCACTTCAAACTGTTTGACAGTGAGAATTCTCGTAGTTTAACGATGATATTCGTTGCGAAAATAGTTCTGAGATTAATTTTTTCCGGGCTCAATGCGATTTCCGCAAGACTCGCGCAGAAACCAAGTGCGCAGAACAAACAATGTTTTTTTTTCCTATTAAATTTGAAGAGAGAAACCTTTTTTTTCGTATCTTTTCTCTCTTGTTTTATCTCGAAAATTGTCCTAGATTGTGTTTTCCTAGTCTTTCAGCAGTTTGACGTTTATTTCACGTCACGAAAAGAAAAAATTGTCAATTGTTAACAATTTTTTTTTCCGCACTTTTCTAATCTCATTTCGCGTTCTTCGCTTCGATATGTTTTTATCTAAATGCGCACTTTTTTTTTTGTTACCCTCGAAATTTCGTTCTAGTTGTTGGAATATCTTACTCATTGCCCTCATTTCTTCATTTCCGACTGATGCCCATTTTCTTTTTCTTCTTTTTTTTGGTTAACTTGAATTGCACGAGATGCACTCTTCGAACACGCAAAATATTCTTTCTTCGTAGACGTTTCTTCCGCATTTCGTCCCATCGCAGCTGCTCACATTCCGTTAATGTCGATCTTAAGGTTGCCAGTTTTTTTCTCCCTTATATCCCTGGAAAAACCAAGGATTTAATAAAATTGCAGCACCGCAAGGATTTTCTTTAAAAAAACGTGTTTTCTCAAAAATTACAATTGAGAGTCAAGCGAAAAATACATTTTTCGCTGGATTTTTACCAAAAAATTTCATTTGACATATTTTAAAATAGTGCAGTCGAGCTTTTCGTCAAGCCACTTTTTTTTTTGTTTTTTTTTTTTCAAATCGTTTATCGAAAAGAAATAGGACAGAAAAAGGAAGAAATAGGAGAACGTTGTCCTATCGTGTAGCTTTATTAGTGAAAATACTTTTGTTTAGCCATGTATTTCTTTTAATGGAATGAAGCACAAAATTGAAGAAATACATTTAAAAAAGAAAGAAATAGGAGAATTTTATGCTAGATGATTGCAAACACGTTTACCCGTGTAGCCTAATTGACAAGAAAATAGTGTTTTTTTTTTTATAGCTTCTTATCAAACCACTCAAGTATCGCTTTTGATGAAATGAGACAGAAAAATGAAGAAATCTACACTGAAATTGAAGAAATAGGAGAATTATTGGACTACACGGTTGCCAACACTTTTATGCGTGTAGTATCATTAAAAATCGTGCTGTCGAGCTTTTTGTGAAAGCACTTCTGTATCGCATCAAATAAAATGAGAGGCAGAAAAATAAAGAAATATATTTTGAAAAGAATATTGCGCTACACGATTGTGAGACGTGTAGCCTCATTACACTCTGTAGAAAAGCGGGAGAAGAGGCGGGTAAGTGAAGAGGCAAAGAAAACGAGAAGATGTGTGTACACGTTTACGCAGTTTCTTCTTCATATAACCGAGCGTGTCTGCAACGTTCTTTATCTTTCATGCTCTGAAGAAAAAGCCACTATACCCTTTTCCTTTTCCGTTTTTTCTTTAGCATTGAGGGAAAAAATGTTTAAGACTACGGTGTCCGTTCATCTTTGCCTCGACTCCTTCCCCGTCGTTCCTCCCTCTTCATCTCTTTTTCCCTCGTATCTCATTGCCCTGCAAGCGTACTTTTCATACACAGAGTGTATAATGCACAGTTTAGAGTTGACAGTCAAAACGTTCGAGGGGAAAAGGGACAAAAGGTTGCTCCCCGACTCCTTTTCTCCCCCTTTTTCTTGGCTAAGATATACTCTACGGTCTCACGGGCCCCTTTTCAGTGACCTCTCGCTTCGTGCCACGAGACCGGAATTTTAATTTTCATGAACAAGTTGAGATTGAGCGAGATAGGAGGAAAGAAGAAGACGAAAACAGGAAAAAAAAAAAAAAAAAACGAAAATTAAAGCAGTTTGACAGACTTTGCACTTTTTGTTAAATGAAAAGATATTTCGGATGATTATAAAAACTAAACGATCTGTGGACTTTTAAAACCAATTGCACTAATAAAAATTTCATATTATTAACATGGCATACTAATGAAATAAAATTTGTTTAAATCTAGAATAAGAAAAAAAGAATTTTGAAAATTAATTGGTTTTCACGTTTTTGTTTTTCGTAAGCGTTATTGATTAATTGCATGATTAATTTACCCTTTAAAATCCAGGCCGTTTTTTCATCTCGAGTTATGAAGTCGCAAAGCCGCTCAAACTACCTTAAAAGAAAGAGAAACAAAAACAGTATAATCTGGTCAAAGTGAAAAATGGAATAGCGAAGCACTGTTGTTGTTGTTTTTTTTTATAATGTCGAATTAAGCTTGTTATCATTTATGATTATTAATAAATGGGATAAGCAAGTTATAAATAAATAATTAAAAATCTACAATGTCTTTCGAAAAGTCGTTTTAAGGGTGGGTTGAGTGCATTTTTTTTTAAAAGCAGAACAACATAAATTAATAATCTTTTCTACGGAAACGGAAGGACGGAAACGCAAACGAATCAATAAACAAAACTAACGACCTCAGTCAGTCACATTTTAATCCCTCTTAAATTTTTTCAAAAAAGAAAAAAAACGCGATTGGGCTTTTAAATTTAAATACAAACATTTAACACCGTTTAACGCTGTTTACGGTGGATTCAAAGCAATCGGTTTCGATATGCAAAAAAAAAAAAAAAAAAAATAAATGAATAAAAATAAAAAAATAAAGTAAATATTGAAATCGAAGGGACCAAAAGTTTTTCGAGTCCACCGAAAACGCGAGCACTTTACGACAATTAAAATATATATGTATATATCTGTCGTTAAAACCTCATTAAAATCGAAGTTTCTGTTTTTTTAATTACTCTGTTGAAAAAAATATTTTTCTTTTGTTCGCGAATTTGTCAATAGGATATTGTTTGAAACCTACTTCGATCCAGAGATTTGTAAAGCCCACCTCGGCCATTTTTGACTTTGCATATTCGATTCGTATCGGTCCCCGGTCGGAGGAGAGGAGTTGGGATCCTTGGAGTGCGGCCATCGCTTGGGCAGCGTAGCGTACGTCTTGAAATTCGACAAATGCCACGGGCGAGCCTCCCTTCGTGTGCATACGAAGCCGACAGAAACCAGAAAAACTGTGCACAAATAAGACAAGCGTACAGATACGTGCTCGATTACTTAATTTTTTTCAATTACTTTTTTTTTTACAATATAATTTCAATTCTTTAAGCGAAGCATTTTTCAAAAAACTCAAAATTTCATTAAACTTGAACATTTTTCAATACTCTTCATTTTTCTTATTACTATTTTTACTGTTTGTGGCTTAGGCAGAATAACTTCAATTATTTTACATCCTTAATATTTTAAGTCTTCAATTTTCGAGTGTTATTTAATTTTATTATTATTATTATTATCATGCGTAAAGAAAATAATTTTTATTATTTACCCCCTCAATTTGTTAAGTTTTCGATTTTTAATGGTTATTTAATTTCTCGACACTCTTAATTATATTATTATTATTTCAAGTATTTGTAATGCACGTGTCGGCCAGTTGTCGATAAAATAATCACTTGTGTCGTGACGATGCTGGCGCCAGCACAATTTTCATTTTAACTCAACCGAGACCGAATTTTTTCCCTTCTATAACTGATAATTTTATCTTTTTTTTTTTTTTTTTTTTTTTCTTTTAAGCCGCCTGCTCGTTACACTGCTGCCGTAAAAAAATCTATGTTCTCTTTATTTTTATTTGTCACTGCAGGCTGGATCTGAAAAAAATGTCTATAGTGCGTTTTCAACGATTACTGGCACTACGTTTAATAGCAACTAGAAAATTGTATTAGATCAAATTAAATAAGAAAATAAGAATAAATTAACTGGGATAAGTGCGCTTTTTCTAGCTGAATTTACAGTGTCTTCCCTCTATATATATATATATATACTATATATACATTTTTTTAACTTCGTTCTACATTTATTTTACACTCGTAATAAAAAATTGTTTTACTATTTAATCGATTTATTAGCTGACTTACGGCTATTGAGAATTGATATAACGAAGCGCGCACACAGTAGGCCAATCAAAATCATTGATAGGAGCAGAAGCAATTTCGATATTATCGATATTTGAATATTTCAATATTTCGATATTACGTCTTTTCGATACTTTGATATTTTCATTGATAAAAAACGTCTCGTATAATCGAGATATATAGTACAACATAAAAATCTTGTGACATATAAAAATATCGCTGTATATCGAATTATCGTAATATATGTGAAAGTGGTAATATATATTGAATATATATATTACGAAACTTTAATATTTGCGATTGCAATGTTGTTTATTTGCATTTTGTTAAATAGCAGCAACTTCAATAGCAGAATAATAATAATAATAATAATAGGAGGATTTTTAGTCGTAAGTAACGTGCAATAATTTGGAGCGAGCGATCTAGAGTACGTTGAACGCTGTAATTCTCTATAGACGAAACGCAAAGAAGCTGGAAAGAAACGGGAGAACCGAGGGGTGCAGTGGAGAGAAGAGCGAAGTAACGGTAGACGAGTCTCGAGTAATCGCGGTCAGCACACCAGAAAGAAAGAAAGAAAGAAAGAAAGAAAGCGTCCAATCTTTCCAGTAGCTTTTTTTTATATCCCCCTTAATTTAATACCTCACGACTCCATCGCCTGTGAATTCTCTCGAAAAAATTAATTATACTTTTTTCGTTATCACTAAAAAAAAAAAGTCATGACAAAATTCTTTAATTCAAATTCGAGAGTTTATTTTGTATATCAGTTTCGCGACTGGATTTTTTTTGTTAATTTCTGCTAAAATTTGCACAATGATTAATTGAATAATTATTTAACTCGACAAATTATTTCGATATTTCTTACTACATTTTAATTAATATTGTGATTTAGTAATGTTAGATAATTTCGTAGCAATTAAGTCATTTAATTTTTAATAAGAGTTTATAATTTTCATAGAATATTTTCGTGCGATGAAATATTCAGAAATGAAACGTTAATCCGCAGATTCGACATTAATTGCTCTATCAATGTATTCCCGATAAATTAATTAAGATATTTAATATATTATCATTCAGTAATTAAGGCAATTTCGATCAGACCGCGATTGTAATTTTCTTTTTGTTTCTGTAAATTGGTTTGTTAAATAGACAAACACTTTTTCTATGGCAATTTGGTCGTAAATACTATTAAAAAAGTATTCAGTACTCAAGGAATTTCCGATCAGACTGTGATTAACTTTTTTTCTTGTGTTTCAGAGTCAATGAAAATAAAAAAAATATAATCTGCTATTGAAATTGTATTTGAAAGCAGTAAAGCTTGAGCAGGTGTTCTGTGGACGTAGCGCTAGTATAGTAAAAGCGATAGTATCGATTCAATGCGACGAATCTCGGATGACCCTCGGGCATACACGGATTGTCCATTCTCCCGTAATAATATTCAAATGCTTTCGTCAACGTTTCCCTATAATCTGCTTCACTTGCAGCATTCCCTCACAAAAATTCGTCTGGCTTTTTTTTTTTTATTGTTATCTTTATTCATTTTTATTATTCCGTCCACCAAATTTAGCAACAAAATCTTCTTACTCGTTCACTTATATTTTTCTTCTTGAAATTACACACGAGAAAAATGATAACTAGAATATATATTCTGTTTGCGAAATAATTAAATAACACGGTGAACAAAAAATGGTATGAATACAAAAGGAAAAAAAATATAAGCGAAGGAGAGAAATCTGATTTTATTTACGATAATCTTTAGTTGCAAAACACATTAAATAGAGAATATTTTTTTAAATTTTTTTTTATTTGAATCCTAGAAGAGTGTTAATTAGAATGATATGAATTGCAATCTGATAAAATAAATACATGGAAAAGAAATATTGCGTGATGTTCATTGTAACGAGTAATTAAATAAAATTAAAAAAAAAAACGAGGGAGAGAAAACTGATTTTATTTAAGATGGTGTTGCATCGCTGTTTCGACAACAAATAGAGAAATCCATATTTTTTTCGTTAACGTGATAATTAGCGTGGAGTGGGGCGAATAAGTCTCGATCGTGAGAAAGTTTAGAGTTTCATTGCGCGTTCTAGTTACGTTCGGCTACACATTTCGAGATATATCGCGCGTGTGGCCCCTTTGGTTTTACCACGTCGCTGGCAACAATCTTCTCGAGTGCCTCTCCGATATAGTATTTATGGTTGTCGACTCGCGGCAAACCGCGAAATGAATAACTCGTGAAAGCGAGTCCTTGGGTTGCGACGTTGTGAAGTTTTTTTTTTCTTTCTAAAAGCCATTTTATTTTACCTTAAAGCGGTCACCTTTGGTATTAAAATATACCGACAGTTTCAAAAACTGGAAAATTACCATAATTTTTCATAAAAACTTGTTTTTGTAATTAATCATTTTCGATATTTCGCTATTTTGATTGTTCGATTTTTATTTTTATAAAATAAAACGTAACCTTAATGTGCGTTATATTATTTTACAATTATTTTTGTGCTAAATAATAAAAAGACAATATTGAATAAAATTTCAATAAATCGTGTTGAATGAAAAAGTCTCTGTTAACAAATAAATATAAACTTTCGAAATGCTTTACGATTTTTAAATTATTGTTCAACAAAATGAGAAAAGGACAAAACAAAACAAAAACGGGTAATAATTTTTTACGATTTCCAAGTTATTTTTTAATAAAATGAGAAAAAAGTCGAATTGAAAAAAATCCGAGGTGAATAAATAGGTTTGAAAAAAAAATTGATTTTATTGTTTTTACGGAATTTGATTATTCGCTGTTAATAAAGGGTTGAGAAAGAGAGTTTTTTTACGAACGGGATAAAAAAATATGTAGAGGGGTGTCTCGTTTGTCGTTTGTCTCGTCACGTTTCTCGTTCCCCTTTCATCGTTCTTTGCATCGATTGAGCGAAGCTTGACAACCGGATCAGTCTATGCCATAGTAACGTCTATCAACGAACTCTCCGATGCGTTTCTAGAGGCCAGACAGGGAAACCGGGCTCGTGCATCGGCCCGCGTAATTTGAGGGTCGCGACCCTTAAACCCGTGAAAGGAGCTATTTCTCGCTCTCTCTCTCTCTCTCTCTCTCCCCCACCCTATTCTCATCGTGTCGTGTGCCAAACCCGTCACGGGGCTTCTCTGGTTGGCACCCTTGTAATTAACGCTCGAATTTTCCCTCAGTTGACCAAGGTGTCCAGTTCGCTTAACGTGCCATTAAATTTCATCATGTAAATACGATCCAACAATTATATTTATTATTTACTTTTTATTCAACTCAATTTTTATACATTTATGGAAAAATATTTGTATTCTCTTGTATTTAGTAGAATTTTAGTTTTTACCTTTAGGCAAAAATATGATATTTTTTATTAAATTTAACTTGATTCTTTGTTCTGAAATTTTGTAATTCTGCCTAGAAAAAAAGATTGAAAGCTTTGTTACATATATTGTAGAAATGTTCTAATTTCAATGTAAAATAATGATGAATAAAAATGTTAATATGTAATATAAGTGAAGAGTCGATGAATTCCTAGCCGGAAACAGGAAAGGTGACTCACTGTCCGTAACCCTCATGCATTGTTCTCACTCTATTCTTTTTTTTTCTTTCTTTCTTTCCTTTCTTTTGCTGCGCGTGGCCGCACGTCCCGCACGCCTCGACAGACGAGTGCGTGCACGCTTACATTTTACCAGGTGCTAACCGTATAATCAGTCACCTAATTTATTCTCTTAATTATTTTTCTCTTTATTATTAAAAATAATTTCTATCCCGGAAAATCTATTTTTCTACGTAAATTAAAAAAAGAAATATATTTTAAAGGAAATTGTTAAAAAGTAAAAAAAGAAAAAACAAAAAAAAATTATATAGAATTCGTAATAAAAAAAAAGTTTAAGATCAAAGGGAATTAAATAATAAAAATAAATGTGAACGAAAAATGTCTTTATTTAAATAAGAATAAAAATTATTCGTCCAGGCATATCGAATAATAAATTAATAAAAAATTTACATTTCTTAATTTTGGTAGTAATAAGGTCGTTGATTGCGTTCTTTGGCTAACCTGTTGAAGATCTCGTTGAGCTCCTGTTCGGAGACAAACTGGCCGAGATTAGCGACGAATAAAGTCGAGCACGGTGCATTGCTGACTGTCATGCTGGGCTGCGACGAGGATGAACCTACCGGCGACGCCAGTGCCGGCGATGGTAAAAAGTGCGGCAGTGACGCGTGTATCGACGTCAGTGTCGTTGGGTGCGGTAGAGACATTGGTGCCTGTTGAAGAAAAGAAAATTAAATTTAATTATTTTTTTTTCAACTTATTTACTTCATCCCTATTTTTTATTATTTTTTTAATCCATCATTTTTATACAATTTTTATTTATTGATTTATCGTCTTCGATATTGACTTTCAGCTGCTTAGCAAGTCCAGCGATCTTTGATTAACAAACCAAGCGAGACATCGCCAAATACTGTAAAACATTAATTATAAGAAATTATTGTATTACTTTTTTTTTTTTTTTATTGAAATTTACCGTTAACTAAAAACACAGCATTAGAATAAAATAACTATTAACAGAAGGAGTTGTTGTTCTTGTTTCAATATTTCTGCAAATCTGTTTTATTTTAGCATTTATCGATTTGTTTTATTTTTTTTTGTTTTTAATTGAAATTGTTTTTCGGATTATTATTGTTTTTGTGATATTAAGCGTGTCCAGTCGGCTGCAATAAACGTATAGACAGCCAGACGACGAGGGTTTAGCTTGCTCGCGAGACTGCCACTGCTTTATTGGTTTCGGTATCGACGTTTTTCAACCAGCCCCCGAAGTAAAACGAAACTTCTCCACACGTTTCTATACCCAGTGAGCAGTAAAATATCATGGCTATCGCACAAACTATAAAAACACTGCCACTAACTTCTTTTTTATTACCAGTATAATGTAAAAAAAGTTCTGCTACGTGTAACATTTATTTTCTTGTGAATAAATGAAATAAATAATTATTTTAAATTGTGTAAGAAAAAAAATCCGTTTCAGTATCATAATTTCTTTGAAATATTGATTTACGCCAAAAAATAAAACAAAAATAATATAATTATGGAATCTCTTATTTTATAAAAAATTCGGTTTTATTTAGGCGACTGATAAAATATCCAGTTAAAAAAATTAATGAAAAATTATTTTCAGTCGTGCAGGAAAAAAATCTGTTCGCGTATATATATATATTTTTTTTAACTTTCCCCGACATATAAAATAAAAACTTATAAATAATATAATAACGAAATTTTATTTTGCTTAAAAAAAAAAAATTATTATGAAATGATATTGAAAAAAAATCTGTTTCAGTTTGGTGAGCAATAAAAATCCAAGTAGAAAAGGAATGTTGTCGAGCGTTGCAAACTTGTAAGTATAACCTTTTATTGCTGTACGGAGCAAAGTGTATCAGCTCGCGAAAAATCGTCGGTAGCCACGGAAGTTACGTTGACGCTTTTATCCTCCAACATGGATATATGTATGTAACTTCACACACGTACGAAGAAAAGTCGATTCGAGTCGAATGGTCAGGCAACACTATTTTCTCGTCGTTTATGACCGAGGGCGATGTGTATATATAGCGTATCAAGCACGAAACCGCGGGACCGCGACATGAGCCCCCCCAAAACCCCTTTCGACCCGAACGTCGACGTTATTTTATTATTTATTACCGCTACGCTACATTCGATACGACGAAAAGTCGATAAACGTCCGAACTAAAAGTCCATTTCTATCACATTTTAAATAAAACGGTACAATTGTCGTGAAATAATAATAATAAACTACTGCTATTCAAGATTTTTTTTTGTAGTTCAAATTTGTGTTATTGTAGATTTTCAAATCTTACTACCAATTTTTGTTACCTAAATCTGTATAAATTAATTAATTAATTTATGTTTATTTTTTAGTTTCTGGAAGACACAGAAATTAATTTGTTGTTTTATTATTTATTATTTATTAAGTGAATGTTAAGAAGATTATAAGTAAACGATAGTCATGTATCATCACTAACGTGCATCGGGGCGCTCGTCGGCGGCTCCAGAGCTTTGTCTGCAGATAGTCAAAGATAGGAACGTACGGGGACCTGAGGATGTAACGCGGGATGGACGAGCGTCGCGTGTTGCAGTGCACCCGGCAGTTCCCCTGCCGTCGAATATGCCAGTGGATGATGCCATAGTTCCGGTCCACCCGGGAAGAATGGGCTTCCTAAGTCTGAAAAATTTCACCACAAATCACAACTTCGAGCATCCGAGTATTTCTCAACGGTCGATTAGCCCTTAACTACTTAATAATAGTCTATCATATATATATATATGCTGTTTTCCCACCGCGAGATGGCGAGATGACCTTTTTCAATGAGCCAATTAGTCGGACAGAATTTTTCGTCACTAGTCAAATTGATCATTAGTCAAACTTTTGTCACAGTGGAAAATTTCCTTTTCTATCAGACAGAAGAAAAATCCACTTATCGACAGACCAGAACAAATGCGAAAAGACACGATTTTTTAAGCAGTAAACTTCTATTTTGGTCGGACATTCTTTCGGCAAGTAGTAATGTTAATATGTGGTAGAACGAGCTTTTTGTAAGTAGCAGAACGTGTGTACGCTCAGACCGGGTGTTTCCTAAGTAGTGATATTCGTGTATGGCAGGACACGTTTTTTTTTTTTTTTTTTTCTCAGTAGTGACATCCAAGTGTAGTCGGACAACATTTGTCTCCTCCAGTAGTAAAATTCGAGTGTTGTCAGACGAGCTTTTTGTCAGTATAATAACATAGAATAAGCTTTTCCACGGTAGTAAAAACTGCTTTGGGTCAGACTGTCGTGTAAGGAAAAAAAAATTCTAACGCAGAATTGGGCCTCGGCATAATGTTTATATATGATATTAATCAATTATTCAGGTCTGTATTATTTCTATGTATTATGAATTTTGTGTTAATAATAAGAATTACGATAAAAAAAAATGATAATTGTAAAATTGTCGACACGAAATTACTTTTCATCATTTTACACTTTAAGGTTAATGGATACGAAGAAAAGTACCATTCCCATGTTTGCAGAGATGTTCAGCGCCGATTGCATAGAAACATGCGTTTGCTTTGAAACATCGAAAAGCTTTCGGGATCAAGATACACAGTGGTAAAACCGTATATGGGCAGACAAGCTTTTTCTTTAGTAGAAAAATACAAGAGAGGTCAGACACGAGCTTTTTATCGGTAATTAAATCTAGACGTGGTCAGACGGATTTTTCATCAGTAGAAAAGAAAATCGATTCTAACAAGACAAGCTATACTTGATCGGTAAAATATCATTTCTGTCATACTTGCATTTATTTTTTCATTTCACATCTTTCGTCATCGGGTTAATATTAATATTTGCTATTCGCCAAATAATTTCAATTTATGCTCGTATTAAAAATGAAAAAAATCGGTTTTATTTCAAGGTAGTTTTTTTTTCTCGCGAAATTCTACAATTCGAATTTAATGGATATCAACAAAAGCGTTACTGAGTTTACAGAGATGCTTAGCCCCGATTGGATTGTAAAATATGTTTGCTTGCTGGAAATAGGGAAAAGCTTTTGGGATCAAGATACGCATTAGTGTTGGACGATATGGATATCGACACGTGGAAAGGGTTACTGTTATTATTATTATTATTTGCGTGTCGTTATCGTTAGTCGAATATCGCATTATCGCAGAGCGAGAACGCTTTCAGGTTGTTGGGAATGAATATTTGCAAAGCTTTAACCGTAATACGAGAATAGTGGTAGCAATGGTGCTTCGACAAATACGGTATCTCGTGAATCTCCAGATATCACGCTGTTGTGCAGTGTGTATTATAATAATTTAACACGCGATGCACAATGGGCTTTCGCTCGATCTAGCTCTCGGAATTTCTCCAAGCTTTGCCATTATACAACTGTGCAAATGGCAAAATAATGTTACAGTGGAAAACATGAATACATAAAGCGATATGTTAAGAAAAATAAAATACTTTATTTTACACAGTCGCCGGAATTCAATATTTTACATTAAAATTTATTCTTTTTCTTTGGTTAATTTAAAAATTTTAAAAAGTTGCAAAGATAAACCGTACATCGAACAAACTTTTGGTAGAGATTTTTGTGACTTGAAGTGATATTTAAAAGAATGCGACAGTGATGGATTGAGTTTACTTGGAAATGAAGGATAAATAATTGAACAGCCAATGATGAGATTGGAAGGGCGAAAAATAAATATGACTTTCGGTGAGCCTCCTGGAAATGCGCTACGCATGTGCTGCCGGACGTTGTTGGCTTCAAGTTGGACGAGCCCGACGAGTTTCGGGTTACCTATCGTAGAACCCTGCACTTTATTGATTCGAAGCTGAGCTCCGATTCGACGGGCTTGGACGAGAAGCACAAGAGACATACACGAAAATCAGCCCACATCCGAGTATCTCGCACTAATCAAATCAAATAAAGTAAATTAACAAATAAAAATGAATAATCCAATTACTTTTCATCGAAATTATAATTCGTTAAATTGTCTTGAAATTTTTAATTCGAATGATAAAGAAATCTTCAAATACGGCAAGCGAATTTTGTGAAAAAAGTAAACCGAGTCTTTTTGAAATGTTTATTTCGTATAGGAGAAAAATCGTAGGTTTACTAGAAATCTGGAAATGGAACTTTGGCTCTCCACGTGTATTTATCTTGGAAGATAAAAGAAAAAGTGTGCGATAAATCTTGTAGAATGTTAAAATATTCGCGAGGGTCCCCGAGGCGGGGTCTCAGTGCCCAAAGGTACTATAGAAGGTGGGCTTGTGTTGGAGCTTGTACACCGACGAAAATGTACAAGCTCCGTACGTAGCGGCTAGAGGGGCGATTCACTGTACATTTTCCCAAGTGCAACGTACGCAGTGTATCGCACGCTCGGCTGCTTTTCTTCGCACGCCCCAAGGCTGCAAATATGTCTACTACTATGCGCCTTACGTGCACCTACTTTAACTATGCATACATATATACTACATACGCATAAGTATACGTCATATATATACTGTATACGTAAGTATTTTCTCGAAGGCGAGTACGAAGGTTACGAGTTTCCATCGTGAACCAAGCAAAACTTTGCGGAACGTTGTTAGGTGGCTTTTCCTGTATTACGGAAAATATTCACGAAATCTGAAGACCTTTGGGAAATACCAGATTCATGTCTTTCTATTTCTTTTCTTCGATCGATAAAAATCGTCACCTGAGAATATGAAACGTCCTCATTTTATATTATGTCACTTAAATATATTTTCCAGATTAGTGACCGGCATATTGTATTTATATAATTAATTCCATGATCCAGTTGTGTTAATAAACAATAAATATGTATATACATATATTGTTTATTGTATTGTGGATAAATTAGACGAGAAAGAAGGGACGAAAAGTCCTGCCGACTATAACGACGTGCTCGTAAAATTATTTTGATGCCTATCGCTATTTATTCGTTAAACATAAAATTAATAAATCTTAGCCTTTTCGTCCTTCGAAAAATATCATTATTATTAGTGTCAATTAGCGTATGTCCTGAGACACGACTGCACGGGTGAGATAATGTCACGTGGAGTGCGTGAGTTTTTCGAATATTAATTCAGTGCTTTGTGAGTGATTAAGGGTTTTTTTTGTTTCCGTGATGTAGCGAAGATCTAATGATCGAAACATTGGGAGAGACAGTTGACGGGAAATGAAAGTTAGAGAAGAACGACGAGGCGATGGAGAGGATATATTGCAATACAGATATTAGTATAGATCTATTGGTAAGAAAAACGCAAAATGGAGAGTGGCAATTTCTCAGCCCTATCGGATTTACAAAATTCACAAGTTAATTAATTCTCTAACGCATTAATCCACTTTGTTTCCATCAATTACGATTTCATTACCAATATATACTGAAACCGTAGAAAAAGGATCATAAAATAAGATGATGAGAAATAACGAAAAAGTACGGTTAACCCACTTGGAGTCGAGAACTGAAGATAAACAAAAAAGAATTCCACTTTGCTGGTAACTAATTAAAATCAAATGTGTTTGGCAAACTAAATAACGCTACGTAATCCCAAAACGAAATTCCGATTTATCATCGAAAATCAATATTAAGCGTCTAAAAGTGGGTTAAACAATGGGTAGGGATGAAAGCGAGTGAGTGGGATTTTTTTGTTATATGGGAAGCATAGAGAATAGACGATAAAGTAGAAGGTAAAAAGAAGTGGAAGAAGACGAAGAAGAAGTAAAGTTGTAGATGAAATAAAGAGAAAGTAAAGAAGAAAGTAGCAGCGAGTGAACGCGAAGACGGTGGCGGCGGTGGTGCATACTTACGTCCGGTTAGAGGGTGCATCAGAGCGGGGTGCGAGGTGGCTGCTGCAGCGGCTGGTTGCTTGGGTTTGCTAACCTTTGTGTTACTTTTTGCAAATTCCAAACGTATGGTTTGTGGCATTTCAGGATCGAATTTAACCCCCTGCTGGAATAGACAGATAGCCCTAAATTAGTAAACGGGGGGGATGTGGTTGTGGTGGGGGCTCGCGGGCTCAGTGGCGGGGAAGATGCGCTTCGTCACAAATGTGGTTGTACAGTGAATGGCGATATATCTCTTTCTTTTTTATCGCCAATGTATCGGGAATTATTCACACCATAACTACTTGTATCATTCGGTTTATTTTGTGTATTCATCTACCCTTGTCGTTGCAATTCTTATTATTATTCATTATTTTAAATTTGACTTTATCATTTTACGTCCTCGAATTCTTTTTTTTTTTACTTCAACACATTTTTACTCGGAAATACCTTATTATGAAAAATATCTCCAGTTTTTAATGTCAATGAAATTATTCCATTTACGGTTACGAAAGTTATATTAATTGACACAACAAAATTATTATATTATAAAATTATGCAATGTAATAAACAATTAATTTTAATTTTTTTAAACTAATTAAAATTCGTAATTTTTGTTCTTTCCAACGACAAAAGCAGAGTGAAGTAAATAGTGGTGGGGGTAATGCACAACAGCTACTACAGTATCGAACTCAGTGAGATTGGGTTAGTACATTATAAGTAAAAAAAAAAAAAAAATCACGAAAGTATCGTCTCTCTCTTCTTTTTTTAATAACCAAAAGTTAAAAAAAAAATATGACAAAAAGAAAAATTGTAAAATTTGGGCTTAAGAGAGGCTATACATTGCAGTTTGCGGTGAGATCAAGTTTTTGCGTGTCGTGGTTGAGCAGAAGAGAAACATACGATAGTTTAGTAACAATAATAATAATTGATAATAAAAAAACAATAGTTTTCGCTACTGCTCGACCACAAGGACGTCGTGAAAAATCGTGACTACAGGGTGAAAAAAAACCATGATTTGAAATTAAAAAAGTAGAAATTACAATAATAATATAATAATAATAATAATAATAATAATAGAGAGGTGAAAAAAATATAAAAGGTATTTTAATTAATGGTAAAAATAGTTGTATTAATTTAATGCAGCATCAACCCACGTGCCAGATATTTCGAAAAGTCAGAGGGGTGGGGGTGGGGTGGAAGTGAGTCAGAGAGTTACTTTTTTTATACGCATTTTCCTTAACTTTATTATTTTTTTTTTTTTTCTCGGCTGCGAGGTCGTGCAGCGTTTCTCATCCGATCTCTTTTGCACGTTTAAAAACGAGTAACGAGAGTTTGAAAAACAAAGAAGAAAAAATGTCCGATTACCCGAGAACGGCTATTACCTGCAAGTCCTGTTTCGCCGCTTCCGCACCTGCCCTTGTGTGAAAGGTCACGAATCCCACTGGCTGAAATGAGAAAATTACACAAAAACATTGTTTCTTTTTGTCGACTAATTTTTCCAATTTTGTTTTTTTAATACGACGGATAATGACATTTTTACTAGATGAGGTGAAGAAATCACTGTAAATTTCGAAAAGTCCGATTTACAATTTTCTATTAGAACGAGCAAATTCCACAAAAGTTATTTAAAAAAAAAAAAAAATGTTCACTTATCAACATTTCACAATTTTTATTCATTTCGTCGATAATAAATTTTCAATTAGGTTAGGAAAAGAAGAAGCCATTATCAATTCGGAAGAGTAAACGAGAAGCAATTTTTAATGTTTATTGGACATGGGAAAAAGAAGAGAAAAAAAGAAATGTGATTGGACGTGGTAGACGCGGTGGTATAATAATAACGAGCTGCGTGCGGGGGCGAAGTGGCAAGAGTATCGATTCGGCTCGGTCTCTCGTACCCAACGGTGCCAGTTCGCCATTTTTGCCCCGACCAACGTTCACTCCCAATCGATTCTTTTTATTATCATTATTTTTTTACCTCTTTTTTCCTTACAGTAACATCAAAGTAATAAAAGACTACGAATTTTCTCTTTGAAAATCCGAGTGGTAGAGGGAGGGAGGGAGAGAGAGAAAAAGAGAGCTAGGAAGTATCCCTTTCAATTATTAACAATCTCACATGCAGTACTTTCCACGGTTGCTTATGGTCACAAGTAGGGTGTAAAGCTCGCACGCTCAACTTTTTACGTACATCCTTTTCACGGCATAATTAATTGGTCAATGGTTGGAAACTCGCTACGTACAACTTTATCGAATTCTGTTTTTAGCTTTTGTCCATGTGTCGGTAGCAACTTACCGAGGTCACTGAGCTTGATGCCTCTGGCTTTTTATAGTCTATAAGCATTTACTTAAACTCATTCACTCACTAACAATTACCCACAAACAATCACACACGAAAATGTACTTACAAATATTCCACATATTTATCTTGTATAAAATAAAAATGTACAAGAAAACATCGTATGACTGAGATTACAAAGTTCTCACACTTGATGGATTCAAAGATTCTAACTAACAAAACAACATTACGAGTTTAAGTGCAGTTCGATGTTACCAGCGATTGTCTAAGGTCACTGAGGTTAAGACCTCCGGATTTTAATCTTTTCTACTAAAAACTTTGCAAACTCGTACGAGCACCGCGTGTTATCTTCCATTTGCGCTGCTCGCCGCAGGATTAATTAAGAGAGCTTCCAAGCTCTGAACTCTAAAGTCTGCGCATTGTATCCACTTCTACTGTACGTACTCACATTGCACGTCTGAGGTTCTTGAGCTTGAAAACTTGACGGATTCAAAGATTACCTATTTAAGAGTGCAAATTTCAATTTTTTTTTTTTTTTTTTTAATCTTAAGCTCAAGATGCCAAAGTACATTTACAGTTCTGAAGCTCGAAAAGATACATTTTTGAAAGATACATTTTCTCGTAATTTTGTTTCTTTTTTTCTTTCGATGTTTTATTGTTGAAGATAACATTAACCTCTTGAAGCTTGCAAATAAGCTCAGGTCATGGAGGCTATTTTCTCGTACTATGTTGGCAGCACTGTTACCGTGCGGGAACCCATTAACTGGCTGTCGGAGAGCTTGCAAGCTCGCAAGCTCGTGTCACGATCGATTATTTTCCTCGGACATGTCGTGCGCTCCGTTGGCAAATTGATGATAGTTTTTACCCCCTCCCCTTCCCCCCAACGCCAACCCTCTTAACCCGCCCTCTACAATTCTCGCGTATTTCTCTCGGTTTCTTCCCCATTGTCGACCCAATTTCAAAAGGAAATCAGATGCCGCCCGTTATCGCTCAGCGAAACCCCCTCGGGGGTGGACATTAAAACAAACATCGATAACGATCGCCTATATGTCATTACACCGCGTTTTCCTATCTCGTCGTCTGTGTGTGTGTGTGTGTGTGTGTGTGTGCCGGCATTGAATAATTGAAATCAAACTTTCATTGACGAGACTCCAAGCGAATTTAAATTGAAATTGCCAGGCCAACCCCCCGCTGGGATTACTCCTTTCTTTTAAAGTTTTTTTTGTAATACAATTTTATAAAGGTAATCCAATTTTGGGGGTAATTAATTCAAAGATGTAAATATTGTTTTGCAGAAAACTAAATTTAAGGATGTTGGATTTGATGTGTGGAATTTTTGGAAAATTTTGAGTTAGAGAAAAGATAAAATAGTTTTTAAAAAAAATTTCATGAAATTTTTTTATGCGTTTATGTAATTTTTTATTTTACTGCAAATTTAAGGGCCCTTAAAAACATTTTCTGAGAATTTTGTTCTTTCGTGTCGTGTATAGTTTGTTGCGATTTTTCACTTACAGAATTTCTCGCTTCTCTCCGTTTACTCTTTCCTTCATCCTCTTTCGCCTTATGCACGAAAATTCAATATAAACTTTTCTATCTTCTCCTTTGGTTTACTTTTGCGTGCTTGAAAAAACTCGAGTCTCTTCGACGAGCAGCGAGAAGAAGAAGAACGATGTACTCCTTCTCGATTTTTTTTACGAGCAACTTTCAGGCCAGAGTTTCAAAGCCAACTCTTGGATAATCTCTTTGAAGATGGAAACGAACGAAGCCAATCCGGACGAAGAAAATGTTACGTCTCAAGGGGGGAACAAAAAATTATCAAAGAAAAACTAAAATTGCTAGCTCGTTTAATTCATCCAATGATACAATAGTTTCCATTTTGTTATTAGTATTCACGTTGAAATGAAAAATACTCACCGAAGCTGTCTTCCCATTTTTGCTCGTGACTTTGAGCAGTGAATTTTCATACCCCTGAAATCACAAAAATGCAAAGAGAAGAAGCATTAGAAATTTGATTTCGCAACATTTCTAAAATTAATTTTTGTAGATTTAAAAAATATTATTTTTTTACGTAGAGCATAGAAATTCATTTTTCATTTCTCTGAAACCTCATAATTTTGTTGCAAATATGAAATATAAATTGAAAAAGAGAATGCATAAATTTTGTTTTTTTTTTTAAATGAATACGAGCGTGCCTTCAGCGATTTTTCAAACACCAAGGCCCACTGAGTGGTCGCATAATATGCGGTGTGGGATAAACCAACGATAAATCATGATTCAACGTAGGGTGGGTGGGTGTTGGAGGTTGAATAGAGTGAGAAGAGAGAGAAAGTGTTAGCGAACAAAACATAGAAAGCCCGAACATATATAGGAAGGGGGGGGGGGGGGGTAACGTACGATGGGACGGCTTAAGGGCACTGGGCCGCGAATTTCGCCAACGTAGAATTTACTGCAGTAGCTCTGGTGCTGCGCCACCGGTGCACCAGCGCATCATCAGTGCTACACTACCACCAGAAAGCAGAAGCAGCAGCAAGTAGTAACGGCAGCGATGCACCGTACAGGCATTTACATTGTGGCGCATGGTTTAGCTTGGCGCACCTCATAGTGGTTGGGAAAATCGCTGCACTGCAGCAAATACCGCCCGAAAGTCCCATTCAACAATTGTTACCGTTCCCCGGAATAATGCTCTCATTGTTTTAAACGCCACTACTATAAAAGATCTGACACCTCATTTTTCTGTTTTTTTTTTACCGAGGTCAGCCAACTGTCAGATTTTTTTTTTCAACAGATAAATTGTAATACAATATTCTGTAATGATTTGTTATTTATATTTACGATTGAAACAACAATAATTGAAAAAAGACTTAAAAAACTTGCAATATTAATTAAAAATGATTTTTTTTCTCAATATTTAACACGAGTTAAAAATATTTTTCTCTTAAGATTTCGAGTCTATCGCGAGGAATTGCCCTTGGTACTTGCATTTCCCACGTTGATATAATTTTCCCTGACACATTATCCAGAGTAAGGTTTACCAAGTGTGCCACGTTTGTGCGCTTAATGTGTTTGCTGCAAAACCCATTGCGATTTACGACTTTCGGAGCGAGTAATGAGATTCGCGTGTGCTTTACCTTCGCTCTCTCAACCACGTTTGCCTCCAATTAGACATTTCTGAAAATCGAAATTATTTTTTTTTCCGCTATAAATTAAATTACACAGCAACTTGATGCACGTTTCGTAGAAAATGCATGTGTGCTCTATATTCTACAAACTTCTTTTTTTCTGTGCCATTCCGGCTCGTTTCAATGCTGCACCAATCGAGAAATTAAAAATTGATGTTTCATCTTCGAGGATACTTTGTATTGGAGTATTTCCGATTCTACAATCGCGTCGGTAAAGCATATGCAACGCACATTTAAAGCACATTTAATGATTTAATGCAAATAAGTTACTTTGTGTGGAAAAATTTGCTAATTAAAAATTTCATTTGTAGACAAAATTATTTTTGTTTTACTTTTCAATAAAATAAATTGCATTTTTTATGCAAATAATAACATTTTCCTAGAAAATACATCGATTTTTTTAAAACAAATAAAAACAATTGTTTATAAAAAAAAGCGTTTTTGATGACTGTGACTACTTATTGAGCCACGTTTTCACTTCTCATTCCGTTACTCCTTCGAGTTCGTCGTATCGGAGATCGAATTATTATTATCCGGTGACTGAGGGAGCGTAAGAAAGGGCCGATTATCGAACGATTAGTGGAAGCAGCATTTAAGTGGCAATTATAACAGTCGACTGCAGAATTAATAGTGACTAACAATGATAAAGCATTTTTTTTGTCGATTCGGATCATCTTTTTTTTTTAACCCTGAAACGTTTGTATTTCTGATGTGACAGTTTTCTTGTAGTGACAATTTTGATTAAATGAAATTACTGAATTAAGAAAAATAATAAAAGTTATTTAAAAAAACGTAATAAAAATCCAGTTCAAAGTAAAAATCGCAAGAATGGTCATAAATTAAATCTTTGAAGAAATTTCAATTCAATTGAGCATTAAAATGGTTTCCATTTTTTACGGATTGTACTAAAAAAAAAATGTTTAGCGTTTTTAATTTTTTTGGAAAATAAAATTTTTTTCCGAGAACAAATTCAGGGTGGAATAAAATGTTTAAAAAGCTTCATTTTTGTGAACGCGTTCAGAAATGAATTTTTTAAGTATACTTTTGAGGCGACGAAGCAGCGAATAATGAAGCAATTGTATTGTGTCATAACCGGGTTAGCGGAAAGTTGATGGTTTCGCGTTTGGCCAGGACGACGATTCCTATTCTTTTGTGACGAAACGTGTTTCAACTGTGGCGCGCGCCTTCCGAGTACGACGTTTGTTCCTCGAAAAGCGAATAAGCTGCCGCAACGTAGTCGACATCAGCGAGCAAGCAAGCAGCTCGTTACTCCACCTGCGCTATTATGCGACTCGTAATCTGCCATAACAACAATTTCGTCATTATGCGACTTTCCTCAAACTATTGCGAATAGTCTCACAACAAGGCATTATATTATTGTTTTACTAAAACTTTACGCAGCGCCCGCTTCGAATATGCAACTCGGCAGAAGAGCTCTTAATTAAAATTAATTTAATAAAAGGAAATAGAAAATTATCCTGTATTAAAAAAAAAATCAATAACTTTCAGAATTAATATACTTTATATATATATATTTTTTAGTTTCAAAAATAATGCGGAAAAAATAGGTGAATATTTAATTTGGCAGAAAATTCTTTAAATAAAAAGAATTATTAAAAAAAAATCATAAAATCATTTTATTTTTCTTCGAATTAATTTAGTATAGCTTGTTGGATATAAGAACAATACTTTATTATTATAAGATCGATGAAAATGCGACCTCGTTCTGAATACTTCCAAGCGAATAGCAACTCGTTTTATTCGTTCGTTAGCTCGGTAGATGTTTTTTTTTTCTTTTGCAATCAGTCCCTTTTATCGTGGCAGTTGCGTTCTTTGCGTGTGAACGAGTTTTTCGATTTAATGCGACCAGCATAATGCTCAGTATAATGCTTCCGATACTAACATTAATAGTAAAATCCCTCAGTATGCAGAGTAACAAAAATGTAAGTTTTCTCATGAATAAAAAAGTCGATTTTCTTTACATATAATTGCACAAAAATAAATCAGTATTTTCATTTTTGGAAATTAAAAAAAGGTCGTGGATTATCGAGTTTAGTCAATAATAAATCGAACATTTTTCGTTGCTTTTTCAAATAATAAGTGAAAATTTGTATTCTTATATCGTTTTCGAGAAATAAAAAACATTAAATCCAAAATCGTTGGCGCCATTATTAGTTTTCTTTTTTCGTTTGTTTTGAGGACTGAAAAAAATAGATCAAACTATCGACATAAAAAATGAATAAATGAACATTTTTTCATTGTCATTGATTTTACAAAATATAGGTGGAGATTAACATTGTCCTTTGGTTCTTTTTCGAGTAAATACATTTTTCTTTGTGAATCGCATTGACGAGCACGAGGTGTGCGCGTTAAGCGCCCATTTGTCTTACGTATATGCGCACATGCGACAAGCAACCTGCTGACTTAAATAACGACCAAGTCGACGATTATTTACGGCAACTGTCGCGACACCTGTTCACACATTTTACTCGTCTTATTAACTGAACCGCGAGAAAGTTTTTCAATTTTTTTTTCTACATTTCGAACTCTCGAAATATGCAAACTAAAAATTATGAAATAAAACTCAAACATAATTATTTCAATTCAATTATTATTCATATTTCTTGGCCAATTTAATTTTATTCTGCATTACTTAATATTGCATCCAAAGACAAAAATCCTCTTTAAAAATTTAAATTCAATGTTTCACAATGATTTTGTTTTTAAACTAAAATTCGATCAATAATAATAATAACGATAATACATTTTTTATAACCTAAGTAATATCAATGATGCAATTTCTTGATATTTTTTGTTGTCTTTTTCTGTATTATTTTACATTGAAGCCACAAAGTCTGACTTTTCTTGATAGTATATGTCTGGTGATACACGTACCATCTAAACTGTAGTGGAAATAAGAGTACATAGCGAGAAGGAATTCGAGGCACGAGGTTCGCGTTCACATCCCCCCCCCCCCCCCCCTCGCCCCCTCGACCCCTCCTTAACTGGGGTCCCTTCCTCTAAACTCCCCCGCGTACCCAGAGGCTGCACGGTCGATTACACTCGCGTTGTAAATACGTGATGGGACGTACACCACGAGAAACGTGGACTTTCCGAGCGAAAGGAAAATACTTCGACAATTTACGAGAGCCATTCCAAGATTTAAGAAAATTCCCTCTCTTTTTTTTGTTACAGTGAAAAATACTGTCACTTGACATTTTCTTAAAAAAACAAAAATCGGCTGTCATATACTTCACTTTTAATGCCTCAATTTTTCTTTTCATGCAAAACCAATATAAGCAATAATAATTATTATTATTGGTCGAAGTTCATGAATTTAAATTACTACACTTTTTTAGTGAGTTCAAAAGTTGAATAAGCTAAATTTATTATTATTATTATCGGTGCAATTTCATTTAATTAAAGTTTAATTAAAAACTAAGTGAATAACTTAATATTTTTAAGTAAATTGAAATAGTGTGAAACTTTTTTTTTCTAAATGAGACACGTCTGCAAGTCAATATGGAAAAGTGTCCATGACAAAAGTCCAGCAGTTTTCAAGATACGAATCTCTTTCTCCCAACCCCCTCTCCCTCTCTTTGATCTCATTAAGAGAGTCACCATAACGTGAATTAATTAAGCAATAATTAATTGAGTTAGCACGGCGTGTGACGCCTATGGTTTGCGTTGTGACGGGGGCGGGGAAGGGAGTTGGTTACTTTATACACACTTAACGGCATTATACTACCACCTACGACTATTAAAATCGTACTCAGACGGGCGCGGGAACAAGAATTCGTGACGCCATATGGCTTAGTGCCAGAGAGCTTCACCGCAGGGTCAATTATCCCCACGTCAATTAAAAACACGTTATCATATGTTTCATTAATGCAATTCATGGTGCATGGCGTCACCGATGCACTCTAGATTTTTTCAATTTTACAACAACAAAAAGACCATACATTTTATTATTGAAAAGAACATAAAAATTGTCTTGAAATAGTTTATAATCACTAATTTATCTTAATGATTGAATTCTTTAAAAACATCACATATTTCACAGTAATAATAAATGTTCATTTTCCAGAATTTTTTGAAATATAATTAAAAAAATGAATTGAAATGATTAATTTCGAAGAAATGATTGTTACTGATTTCCCGATTAAAAAAAAAAAAAATATGACCCATTTCATTGAAATGACTGTTTTTAAAAAAATGTTTCAATTCAACGTAAAAAAATTGGTCTTTCGTAGATATTGAATAAAATGATTGACGTACCTCGTACGCTCTGAAGAGAAGATATAGCTCCCTCGGTTTGGCGTCCATCGGAAGGCCGCTCACGAACAAGGTGCGCACCTGAAAAAGGAAAGCGAAGAAAACGATAATTGGAGATAATTGAGGTAATTACCGTAGTGGAGGAAACGAGTCAAGTTGAAAGCCTGACAACGGGCGAACCGTGCCGGTATTGCAAATAGATAAGATATTCGGGCTCTTCATTCCCTTTCAATGCTATCTTTACCCTATCGGACAACAATCAGACTGATACCCTCGTTTTGTCTCAACTAATTAACGGCGAATTCACGGTCAATTAAACCTGACTACAAATAGTAAAAAAAAAATAAAATAAATAAAGATTGCTCGACAGTATGAGTATAGAAATTTACATTTCGAACTCTTACGTAGATGATATATTCACTTTTGTAGTAAATTTTTATCTACCTTTTTTCCAAATTTCCTTGAAACTTTACACGAAAATTCTTGTATCTTGATTAAAAATACCTGTACATAAAAAAAAATTCTATTCGAAGCTAATGTACTGAACTTCGTTCGTAACCACAGTTTAATCCATAATTACAATGTGAACTCTACGATAAGTGAAAAATGAAGAAAAAAAAAACGTCCATCCGAAATCTGTGCTACAAAGAAAAGTCCCGTATGAAATTCTTTCATTATTTATTTTTTTGTACTTTTCAATTGTAATTTATTGTAAAATTGTAGTATTTTGACGGATACCAGCCGAATTTTATTTTTATGATTTTAAGCTGTGATTCAGCTGCATCAACGTCTTTGTAAATATATCAAACACAACTATATGTGTGAATAGAATGAAAAATTCGTGTATCTGTAATTGAGTGACGTGAGCGGGGGTAAAGAATTGAGCGGTGATTGGAAAATTGACGAGAAAGCGATCGGGTGTGCTCGCGCCGCCCTCGATTATAGTAAAACCTAGACGAGGAGGAGGGGTAGCTGTTCGAGAGAGCGAGTTATTCGTAACGAGAAACGATGAGGAACGAGAAACGAC
Source organism: Perithous albicinctus (assembly GCA_964016905.1). Lineage (NCBI taxonomy): Eukaryota > Metazoa > Arthropoda > Insecta > Hymenoptera > Ichneumonidae > Perithous > Perithous albicinctus. The sequence continues at coordinate 20,863,793 of OZ024697.1, read as the reverse complement.
CCCGACGACGACGACGACGAAGACGAGGACAAAGGATCATGGATGATCGAATCCGTTCCCAGCGACAACAGCAGCTCAATGGTACAGCCGCTATATATATATAATACTAGGCAATTGACCGTGTCGTTCAATTCTCATTGTTCACGCTTCGATCGATCGCAAAATTCTCCACCTCAGTCCTCGTCATTCCACTCAATCTCAACAGTCTCAATTTTAACAACCCTTTTACAACCTAATTTTAAACAATTTTATTCGAAACGTAGAGTATTTTACTTGAAAAAAAAAATGGTCTTTCAAGTGTATTGTTTTACATATTATTCTGCAATAATAATAATAACTTGAAAAACATTGTATACCAATAACATTGTCACTGTACAATTTTCTTATATGAAAAAATGTATACAAGAATTTACACAAAAAAGAAATAAATTAAAAAAAATCATACACGAAGAAATGTTTCGAACATACAAATTTGTACAGATGTTGTATTTTTGACACTTTTTAAAATACTATTGGTAGATTAGTATTAAAAAATGTAATTATTTAATAATAATTTGTTTTTGCAAATGTTTTGATTTTTAAAAAAAAATCATATTGTTTGTATCGAATTGTCTACATTAGAATAAATGAATTCTATGTAGTTGAGCTATGTTTCTCATTTCCCCGGCCTAGTGGCAACAATGTCGATCGTTATGCCTTCCCCTTGCTCCTTCCGACGGTTCTTTCTCGCTGTAGAAGCATAATATTCAGTATAATTGCTTCAAAGTATGCTTGGGACACGCGTCACTCTCGGCTCTCGCTCATTGTTTTTCTTTCGCCAGCGAGGCCACCACTAACATAGATAGAATTAGCGTGTCGGTGCGGCAACACCAGGCCAACAATACCCGAGTCCTGCTTCAAGCTTCACAAACAATTTTACTTTTGTATTTACACAAGTGAAAAAAAAAAAAAAAAAAAAGATTAATTCTTATAATCGTCTCGAACTATTTTCAATCGCCGAGGTGTGACATGTGATTCAAAATCGCCCATAGCAATTGTTGCACTTACCAACCTCGAGCAAATAAAAATGATCAGAAATTTCCAAAAAATCGACAACTTGTTAAAAAATGTTAAACATTCTATTACATAACTTGTATGTAATTTAGTAAATAAAAAAAAATATTGCTTGGTTATGAGAACCTGAGGTATTTTTTTGTAATTGAATTTCTAAAAAAATAAGAGTATCTTTTTTTTTTAAATCACTGAATGTTTTTACGACAAACATCGAATCATGTAATTATGTCCACGTGGTTAGTAATAACTCTTTTTTTATGTCACCGAGGCGTGACTTGAATGAGCCCGTAGCAATTCACTTAGTCATCGGACCTTGAGAAAAGTCAGTTCTTATTATTATTAATGTTGCCACGTGGTGATAATTGCACAAGTTAATATTTCTCATGAAAAAAATATTAAGCGTGTTGCACTAAAAATATGAAAAAAAGAAGAAAAAAGTATGAATCGTACAGCGTCAAAGTTTTAACTTGTAGTTTGTATTGTTATAGCCAAGAAGTATAGTCGTTTGATCGTTAGCAAGGGATTGGAGAGAGCGAGAGTGAAATAAAAAGTGAGAGAGTTGAATTAATCCGGAGTCAAGGTTTGCCGTGGGGTAATTCGAGTATTGCTCGAGTGGTGTATGTATGTATGTAACGTGGAATATACACTGAACCCAAGTGCATCGGTATACGCATTGAGTGTTAGTGCGAGAGTGGTCGTCCGGTGTACTCGAGTGCTCGCACGCTGCTTACATATCGAGTACGTGTACAGTAGAGGAGATCGATCCGCAATACTCTCCGACCCCCTTCACTGTATATGACGCGCGCGCGCTCCTAATTCCACTTCAATCGTTTGTTTATTCCCAAATTAAACGCCAACAGTTGATTCATTAAAATGCTAATTGCCATCCAAGTGTAAGTTACACTTGGATGCGTCCCGCCGAACTGACCTCCTAGTCTTTCTTTGTTGCAGGATTATTCTTTATTTACTGTACACCGCGTGTTAACATATTCAGTGGCACATATCAATTTTTTAACAGGCAAAAAATCTATTAATCAAATGAACAACAATGACAAAATCAGTGGCGGAATAAATTTCGAAAAAAAGAACAAATCAACATTTTTCAATAATTTACGACTTTTATAAGTTGAACAGAGTGAGTCGGTAGAGTCTAATGAACGAATAATCAATGTATAAGTTTAATGAAAAATCTTCTTTCCAGACATTTTTCCACCACAGATTTTGTCTTTTTTTTCTCTCTTTTGTTATTTACAATCACGAGTGGCTTGTTCCGTTCACAATTGAACGCCAGAAACGTGTCGAAAATTTGAAAGAACTTGTGCGTATATCGTGAAAGACGTCATCGTGTATGTGGGAAAAATAAAATAAAGAATCCGTATCAACACAGAGAATAAAAAGATTATAGTGAATGCGAGAGGTTTACACGTAAACAGCAATCCAGCGAGCAGGGGCCACGTATACTATAACAGCGGGAGGGCTTTTTGCTTTTTGCGGCCTCCGGTCACGTTGCAAACCAGTCCGTGCTCATCGAGGCCGAGCTCCGGTAGTTTATTTTGTCCCGTCGGCCGGAAGCACGCTTCTCGGATTTTTCATTCCTTCCGACCCCCCCTCACCTGCCATAATTCCCCACTTGAACGTGGAATTGATGCTCGACAGAGACATGAAAATCATTCGTGTTCTCTGCTCTTCATAAATGCCAAGTGTAAATATTTGTTATTTTTGTAATTCTTTCCTGTAATCGATATATCCGATCATTTCTTTTTAATGACACTTTTGTTGGATATTGGATCCTCAACGAGTTTTATTAAAAAAGGAGTCTTGTGGAGAATTGCCGTTGTGTAGAGTCGAGCAGGTGATGCGTAGAGTCGGATGCTGGAGAAACGTTGTATTTCCGAAAAATTCTCCTTGCACACGATTCGTTGTCGTAACACAACCGTAACCAGAGAGTTGGTTCGTTAGACGAGTTTTCCCACTGTGTTTCACGTACACTCGGAATTGGTGATCGAGCTATCGTCACACGAGCAGATTTCCGAGATTGCACTCGCTAGTTTCTCTCCTGTTGGAGTTATTTCGTTGGTGTAGTTGTGTTACTCGACGTCGTCGTCGTCGTCGTCGTCGTCGTCGTCGTCGTCGCGTTACACGCTTTGTACGACTAAATCGAGTCTACTAACTACTACCTGGGAAATTGGTAAAAGGGCCATCCTCGTTTCGAAAAGCTTTACCGAGCGAAACTCGTGTCTTTATATATATACGCATTTCGTTAGAGGGACTTGAAAGCCGAGATTATTCATCGACATACTAATTGGCAACTCTACAGAGGTCGCTTTACGCACTAATTTACATCGTGGATAATTGGATTTTCGTGTTTTACGCTGGCTTACAGATATCGATAACACGATGAGTTACTAATTTTATTTAGTGTTTAGAATATAAATTCTATTTTTTAATATAATGACATTTTTCGTTATCGTGTTATTAATTGACTTTTAGCTTGTATATTATTGCGACTAACAAAGAAAAATGTTAGTGTAAAGCATTGTTTTGCAAGAATAATTTATTAAGTTATTTTAACGGTAATTTAATTGACAAGATAAAGAGCTTTGTTTTAGAATTGTAGGATTTTCGTGAGTTTGAACATTGACGATGTGGATCCAGTGAATATATATGCTGTCCGAAGACTTAGCGCAGTAACGTACATATCTACTCGAGGGTGCGAAATAGTACAATGGTACATACATCCCGAAGGCCATAACGTATTCACGTTCTGGAACCAACTAACTTTTGCTGCCTCGTAAACGCAGACGTTACAACCGCAACATTATACTACCTGTCTATTTGCCCGTAGCTCACCTAACAATGTTCCATCTCCACGAAATATATATGGTCTTACCAAAACGATGCTACAAATTTCATATGCATGTTTCGCTTGTTATGAAGTACGTTAGCTGCCTCTTGTTTAACCAATTCCAATTCCTATTATTCCCTCAATCTTACGTGAAAATTACGTAAAAAAAAATATAAGAAAATGTTTTTAATTCACAAATAATTATTATTATTATATTGAAAATAATCTGATGAATTCGTGGAGCTACCCACAAGAGTCGGTAGAGTTGGTAGAGTTAGTAGAGATGGTAGAATTTGTTGAGTTGATAGAGATGGTAGAGTTAATTATTAAAAGTTGCATCTGGGAAATTCCCTCGTTCTGAAATAATAGCTAAGCGCTTTTATGGTCATGAAATGCTTGTGAATATTACGAGAGAAAGAAAAAGACGTACATTTTCAGTTGAGAGAAAACGTTTTCTCGATGTAATAAATCCATAAACGACTTTAATGTATGTGAGTACGAAAGCACATGGCGAGTGAACGAACGAGTGCGGGAAAAGTGGCTGTAGTTTGTCGATCCAAGAGCGAGAGAGGAGCTCACAACTGGTTGCAAAGTTTCTAAGAGGGGTCAGAGCTAGAGTATCATATATAGATATATGGTTGGCTTGGGGCTGAAGCCTCCCGAGCACTACACTGGCTACAGTACAATTGATTTGACCTCGCACGCTTTTTATTATTGATAGTGGGCTGCTGCTATACTGCCCCGTTGCTACTGACACCGCGTATTCGGATACACGACTATTCCCTCTCCCCTCTGCCCCTTCATACTCCTTACTCTAGAGACAGGCTAGAGCAGGTAACAAGTCCTGTCAACATATCATACGGAATACATTTTTTAAAGACTCTTTGTAAAATAATAATAAATAGTAAAATCGACATTTTTATTAATTAAAATTAAAATTACCATGAAAATAAATAAACAAAAAGAATTATTCAAATTAAAAATTATCTAAAAGATTATATTTTTATTCGAATATCGAAAATACTGGATTAAGAATGTGTCGTTGTTGTAATTATTATAATTTCTGAAGTACGGCGACATTAGAGACACGGAAGTCTCGCAAACTCAACGTTATGCGACAGCTGTGATAGCTTATCGGTGATTAATATGATTTCTTTGGACTAAGCACATTAAATTAGAACCATGTAGAGACAAGAGCCAGTTTAAGTTTTTTGTGTTTGTTGTCATTCAGTGACAAGTTAGGAAAGAGAATTATAATATTTACAATCACAAATATATTATTATAATTTCTTGCTTAGAGTTAATTTTTTGTTTGATCTTCATTTATATGTAATCGCTAAATAAAAAAAATAAGTTGCAAATTCCGCTACATAAGCTATATAATTTTAGATGCATTAAACTTAGCACGATTGATTTTTTTTATAACTGAAGCCTCTCACTTTTGAGATATTAGAATAAAAAAAAAAAGAAAAAAATTAGAAATAGAGTATTTTTAGTTGACGTCACACGGCGTTTCACACAAAATTGCGTAACATTACGGCATTTCATTGTATACATTTTAAACAGCACATTGTTCGGATGGTAAAACAGATTCGCCAGAAAATAATCATAATATCCCGATGAAAAATGTCATTTGTCACGACAGTCCACATTCTATAAATAGAAATGAGCTCATAACCCTTATATAAGTTTCGTATTGTCTAAGCTAACAATTCACGGAAACGTTAAATTTTTCCAACAATTTCCACCATGCAAGTGTGAAAAAGATAGGAGAAACATCGTTCATTGGTTAAGGCCTGATCACCTGATTCGTCCACAGTCCACTTCCTACTATCCACAGTGTCCTTATAAATACAGCTGAAAATGTGAGAATGTGCATTCTTTGAAAGTAGTGCATCGCAGCAAGCAGTACGTATATTTCTTTAATAATTTTACAGTGACGTAAAATTGTCGACAATTTTTTTGTTTTCTTACAAATAAATTTTTATTAAAAAATGTTTGTAGTGGAAAAGGCAATTGAGGAGCTTCGCGATTTAGTGCGCCAGCAGGACGCCGCAACCAAGGCTACAATCATCGAGCTGCAGCAACAGTTGAACGAGCTGCGTGAGAGAAGCGATTCGTTGCGTCAAGAGAATGCAACGAATATTACCGCTGTCAGGGAGTTGCAGCAACAGCTGAACGAGCTACGACGCGAAAAGGAAGATACACCGAAATCGTCGGATGATATCGTTATTACTAAAATTCGGAGTAAGTTTTCAATTGCCTCTTTACATAACAAATTCAAATCTGGCCTCACGTCTTGCATAACATGTAAATCTGAACAAAGTGCTAAAGTCACGGAGCGTATAGAGTCACGGAGTGCCTACCGTCCCGGTGTGAATAAAGTGCTGGAGTGTCAAAAATCTCATTTCTCACAAAATATTGCCAGAAAAATATATATATATATTTTTTTACTTTCGATATGATGATATTATATATTTGTTTATATATTTTTTTGCAGGTAAGAACGGATGTGAATATGGAGCTAAACGTGAAAACCACAAGTGTGGACACTATAAGATGGGACACCAAAGGATGGGTCACGACAAGATTCAACACCATAAGATGGCACACCACATGAAGAGACATCGTGTGATGGAACACTGCTGCTTGATGAGACATTATAGGATGGGACACCGTACGATTGGTCGTCATAATTCTCCACCGAAAAATTCTTCCCACCATTCCAAATCGAATGACCGAGATGTGCTCGTCGAACTATAATTTACCATCACTAATTTACACATATTATTATTTTTATTTATCATATCACGTATATTTTGTTCCACGTACAGTGCAATATTCGAAAAATAAAGTACGATAAAACCAATGTTCTTCATTTTCTTTCTCTTACAATAATAATAATATATCTTGAAATGAAACCTTCGAAAATGCGCAAAAAATAATTATGATATGTATCTTATGAAAACTACATAATTCAACTTCAAAGTTAATTTTTTTTTCCCAATGTAGTAATCTAAATTTATTATTCTAGTTGCGAATTTAATTATTTAAGCAAAATCAAATATGCAAATAATAATACATCTCGAGGCGAACTCTTCGAAAACGCGTCATTTAGAGGATTTGATTTTAAAATGAATATTGTCGTGATAGTTTTTTTTTTTTTTTTTTCGTGACATAAATTCGAATATACGTAATAGATCTTGGATTACTGCATTATGTCGAGTGTAACCTCTGATTTAGCGCTGTGTAACGCGCTTGGAAACAGTCAACGAGCGGTCTGTTCAGTGTTAGCTGTTTCCACTGCGACTCCACGGGCCTCGACACTACAGTCTGTGTAGTACGATCTGTTTCTACTGTAACTATCTGGGCAACTGTTCCGGCCGCGTTGCTACAGTCTGTGCACTTCTGTGCCGTATCTACTTCGCGGTAGTACGCTGTGCTCTCCGGTCTGTGCATCAGTGTCCGTTACTACTCCCGCCTCAGGCTAAAAAGCTACTGTAGCGCACTGTCGTGCACAGCATTTCGAATTTTTTGCTCTATTGCTTTTTATCAAAACAATTTTGAATTACAGTTTGACAGCTTTTTTTTCAACGGAAAATAGTGCATTATAAAAATTATTTTTCTCTTTATAATAATAAATGAATTTTATAGTGCTGTTTAAAATACAAATGTTTATTTATTTATTTATCTTTTTTTACGAATGAATGTTGTACTGAAAAAAGTAAACCAATAGGTTATAATATTTCGTTCAATATGAAGAATTATTATAAATATTTGAAAAAGTATGAGTCACTGAATAATTTGAAGGATTCTCGAGAGTGACGTGCGACAGTACGGCAAAGCACCGAGAGAAGCCAGCTGTCACATACTGTGCTTGTACACACTGGTATAATGCATGAAGTAAAACTCTGGCGTAGAGGTTGCTCGGTACCGTTGGTATACCGTGTGTCTCTCATAAGTAACTGGAATATTCTAGTAGTACAGGTTGGCAAGTAGCTTCTCGCTCGATGCAACGAGAATTTTCCGTGCGGTCGCGTGGCTCATCGACCCCTCGATCGATATTTTCGCCAATATTCACCTCGAGCAAATAACCAAACTAAATCCTATGCTTTAACGCTGGATAACCTTTTATGCTTTCATTTACATCAGGCAGAACCTTAGATTTTATATTTTAAAACGACAGCAAATGTGCAAAATATAACTTGATAAAATCGAATTTGTCAGACTTTATTTGAAACATTTATTTGTAGATCTTCATTTGAACATTTTATTTCTAGCGCTTCTCTTGGAAAAAAATGTAATTTGTTTCATTCGAAAAATGATTTTGCAGAGCTTCTTGTGAAAAATGTATTTCTAGACCTTTATTTTAATAATTATTTTGTAGGACTTTAATAAAAAAGTAAAAATTTAATTTGTGAAATTTTAATTGCACCATTTAATTTTCGAAAACTCCATTTGAACAATGTACTTTATAGCACTTAATTTAAGCTATATCGTCAATTAACAACGTAACAAGTAATTGAGCATTAGAAGTGTGTGTCGCTGATACTTTGGACGGATAATGAGAGTAAATCGAGGATGTCGAGCCTTGATTTTGCATAACAAAACACGTGTCTTACTGACACGTATCACTTTTGCAATTAGTTCAAACTGTCGCGGTATACTGAGAACTCTACCGCTAGAAATGCCGGTATAGCACTGCTTGGAAAGCAAAATGAATATTTCAACAGCACAAGGTGTAGTACAAGTTTTGCTTACGACAGTTGTCGAGGAACGATCGATACCTTCGGGTGGTCTATATCGAGCCGAACTCTGACTCTGGCTTTTGCTGTGTTTCACTTAAGTTTCCACGGCGGTGTAATGGTGTCTCGAAACTCAAAATGCATAAGATGATACTGGATATCTTGATCCACTCTCTTCGCTACTATACGTGTATACAAAAGTGCCTAATGAGTTTAGAAACTCTACATAATGTCTCAAAATTAATTAATCTAATTTACAAAAAAAAAAAAAAAAAAAAAAAAAACTTCGAAATTTATTGCCACAATTTTTATTTTAAATAAAATTAAATATGTCAAATGGTTTTTTTCTGTAATTACATAACTTCGCTTTGATGGGATATTTTTTTTTATGCCACGCGGTGCGAGAAGTGGGCACTTCTCGCACTTGTGCGATAAACTTGTATACGAAACTCGTGTGAGAAACTTTTTCTCAACTCGAAAAAGGTTAATCGCATTCGTATCGTAATATACTATTACATGACGCATTTTTCTAATTCATTTTATTATTTGTTTGCAACAATATTTTAAAAAAAATTTATTAACGTAATTGTGAATTCGTTTATTTTATTAAATATAAAAATTATATGGAAAAAATATGAATAAATTCTAATATCTATTTTTAAAAATGACAAGATTTGAGTGTAATGTGAAACGAGTTTTTTTTTGCAGAATAAAATTTAAAAAAAATATAGTTTTTCGTAGTAGCGTTAAGTTGGATAGAACATGTTGCGATGTCTGTGGCGTTGGGTTAGGCCTCTGCGCTCGCGCGCGAGCCTCTAGAGCGGCGACAGTGAGTCTGGTTCAGCTGCAAGAGGGACGCGAGGGCGAAATGGTGAGTTGGTAGGAGGAATGAGTGGGCGGGGGCGGGGAAGAAAGTGAGAAGGATAGGGACCCGGCGTACGCCGATCACTTATTCATGCGACGAGAAATGATTCTGGCCTTACAAGCAACCAGTCCGCCCGGGGTTACTTCTATACCTACGGCTTTATCTAGCTTCTACCGCTTCTTCTTCTTCTTCTTTCTCTTTCATTTTCAAAGAGCCCAGGAGAACCCTGTTTTTATTCTTTAACGCTGGTTTAATGCTTGTATATATACACTCGTTATCAGTTTATTATGGACATGAAAAAAAAAACACATACTTTTCGAATATTAGAAACAATTTTAAAAGGAATTGTTTATAGAAATTTCACTTTTTCAAATGGAACATCGAATAACGTCGCAACTGAATTTTCAAATAAATTTTCAAACGACTTTTTAAATGAATTTTCCAATAAAATTCGAAATATTATAAATACGAGACAGATTAGACATTTCATTTCGTCGAAGAAGCAATAATGTATACGTGGTTGGAAAGTGAGACCGTTGAAACTTTGTAATAGAATCGACAAAACCGAGTCGAGGGGTGTTTCTCCGATTTTCCTTTTTTGCCTGGTCGGCTCGCGTGCCGCAGAAATACCCCCGACTCGGGGTCATTACTCCCGCATTATCGTTGTAGCAAGAAAAAAAAAAAAAAAAAGGACCCCACCTGCGTTTTGCCCGAAACATTTTCTTTAGTCATTTTTCCGATAAAAGTTACAGATAATAAAACAAGAATAACACATCATTGAAGAATAAAGAAAAATGGCGGATGAAAGAAAAATGGTTAATAAAAAAGAATGAAAACGAAAGTGAATGGAAGAGAAAACAAATTGTAGTCTGCTTCCAAGACTCCCAACTGTTGGGCTTTTACGGAGAGGAAAAATACATTTTTCCTCGTTATTTCTCCGCTAAAGGTAAAATGCTCCTACTTTGCGGTGAAATTCAATTCTCCGGTGGAAAACGAGATAAAGTTCTGATTCCCCAGAGTCACAATTTTATTTACAGACTCTATCTGTCTGATCTCCTTTTTTTTCCTCTCCATTTCCACTGTCTTACTATTTTCCTCAAAGGTTTTCTTCACTTCTTACAATTTTTGACATTTCATTACATGTTTGTTTCAAAATCATTTTTCGTTAAAAGTCTAATACAGAAGAAAAAGAAAATATTGCTCACAGAGAGAACGATTTAACCTGGAAGGCTTCATACATATGTATAACGAAAAAGGATTATTTTTTCGCGCATCAACTTGTTCGTATATATCTCAGAGCATTATCTCTCGTCTCGTCCTAACGAATCCCTTGACGTCATTAAAGTACGCCCTTTGTGAACTAAAGGAGACTAAGAATAAGAGAAAGAACGTTTCTGAGAGATAAAACGATAGGAAGTAGACAATGAGAATGTGGACGCGACGGACCGGTTAATTATTTCCAGACATAAAGATTTAAACAAAAAAAAAAAAAGTCCTTGAATAATACATCGCATCATAAATCATGAACCGTTGGCGCACTAAAAAAAAATGTTGAAAAAATTAAAAAGTGCAGACTAAGCAGACCAACATAATCGACATACAAATAATAAAGTTACTAAAGATGCAAAAAAAATAGAATGCTGCTAATGCAAATTTGCTGAGTTGCATTTCCTTCTCGACATAACTGCACGACTCGCGAGTCGACGTGATGAGAATAACACAAAAGGAGGTGAGAGAGGTGAAACGGGGAGGGGGTGAGACTGAGAGATTATTGATTTCATGAAGGAGGTAACCGAACTCTGAGAATAATTGAAGCGAGTTTCGGTAACCCATGACGCACGAGTCCGAGTGACAGATTTAAATGTCATGGATAATTGTGGAAAATTCGGCATGGAAACAATTATGAAATAAATAAAAGAATTTAAAGAATTTGAAGAATTTCAATTAAATTGCAACGAAATTTGTTTATTCCATTTGTGTCACAGTTTTCGTTTTCTCACACATTTTTCAAACGTAGAATATTATCAACATAAATGTATTTTTAAAAATGTGAATATAAAATACTCAATGTATATATCTATAGATTAAGAATCTCAAAATTTCTGACGAAAAGTACTATATAAAACAGTAGTTTTTCAATAGCGCAATACTAATTAACAGACGATCATCAGCATTAACGATTTAAATGTCATAGAAATTAATTCACATAGTTGGGAAAAAAAATCGGATCAAGAAGTGAAGATACAAAGTACATTATATATACTGAAATATGCAATTACTTTAGCTAGCCTTTAATTAATTAATTACATCATTGATATCCTACAAGCACAAAATAGCTCAAGAATTTTATCTTCCGACTGCATATATTTTAGAAATGTGTTGTCGCAATAGAACAACGAATGCATGGAAGCTGAGATTTCATAGAACGTCAACTAAGAAATATGAGAGTGGTCTTTCATGAATGAATGGCATTCCTGACCTACCGTATAAGTCAGGCTCCATGTCGGTTTACTGCATCTCAACCACCCCCCCCCCCCCCCCCCCTCTTCGCCCCGCCGAACCCGTGTGTTCGCTTCCTGCAACTATCCCAGCTTTATGCCGAAGACACGCTTCTTCTTCGTTATCGCTGTATCATTTGTATAATATTGTTCAAATTAAGTTGTGCGTGACATCCACGCGATAATGAAAGGCTATGAACTATTACTACTGAAAGAGTGCTAGTCCACGTCGATTATGGTGTTTCTTGGATACTGATTATGGTATTTATGTCTCAGAGGTTGTGGTACGAAAACAACCTATGGGAGAAACACTTCGATATTAGACTTTATTCAGATTTAATTACTCAAAAGGAATAAATCGTTGGGACACTGAAACTGCTTGAAATACTCCATTTGTTCTGACCATTCAAATTATTTGAACTATTTAGGTTAGTCAAATTGTTCAAACTATTGCATTTGTTCGGACTGTTTAGATTGCTCAGATTTTTTAGATTTTTAATTAAGCTTCAAAACAAATTTTAGATAAAATTTCAAATGTAATGACGAAAAATTGATATGTTTGACTTACAAATACTCTTCCTTTTTTGGTGATATTTGATTTTTTACTGCCAATTTATTATTATACGTTTCTACTAATTTTCGTTACCAAACAGGGAAAAAAATAAGTTGTAAATTTTTTTTTTTTTTCCTGGAACAATGGTGGAAGCGCGAATGTTTCATGTAACGTTGTATAGACCGCAGGTTTTGTGTTGAGAGTGCGTTCACGGTTTGGTGAGCTTGGGCTGCGCCTCTCGGCTCGGCATCGCACCGAACGCGTTCCTCTTGGCTGCCTAACCGTTATACAACATCCGCTCTGCCCTGCTATTCTGTTGCTATACTCTCCTGGCATTACTGTTGCTGGGATGTTACAGTGCTCGGGGCTTAACCATAATACAGCGGGCACGCCGTTGCTACTTCTATTCCCATTGTTCATCGTTATACAATCATTCGTCATTCTGTATCTCCGTCACCTCGGTACGCAGTAGACTCTTCGTATAATACATATATCGATGTATGTAAGAGTGAACTAATTCGCGGTCAAATGACGTGAGACGTTTTTTTTCCATCATCTACGTAATAGTTCAGCGTGAAAATGTTTTATCGAATGTTTCATTTACTGAATTCTACAGAGACTAATTATTGATCGTTTATGTTCAATAGTAAAATACTAATGCAGACACAAATTCGAAAATGTACAAATGGAATATCGAGTGAAATTTTTTAAATGAAGATGCAAATGAAAATTGAATTGAATTTATTTTATTTTATTTTTTTCCCCCTAGCATTTATGTTGATAGGACTTGATGTGGGTTTATAACTGAGCAAGTCAATTATCGGCAGGGGACAATTCAATCATTTTGCACATTTTTCATCCGTTGTTGTCTGTTAGTTGAAGCTAGTGTAGAGTCACGAATATCTCTAATACAGTTTGAGGCAACGCACTTTCATTACTAAACAGGTGTGCGTGTTTTCATACGATTGCTACGCTCACGCGTTGACGTTGATCGATTTATAAAATATTGTCACTGCCTTTATTTTGCCTCTTCTCTCAACAATCTTGCGGATGAATAATAAAAAAAAAAAAGAAAAATCGTTGTTCGTACAGCTACATCTTAAAACATTCTTCCGTTATTCAGACGCATTTGTCCATCGCACAGCTGTGCAATCTGTTACTACTCCTGTTATCCATGGAACTCCTGGCTTTTTCTGTGTAAAAATTCTCACTGAAAAGGTGTTCACGCCTGGACAGCAGCAATAACCCCAACAGCTCGTAACAGCAGCGACAGGTGACGCTAAAAGTCACCGAGGAACTCATCAACTGTCGGCTTGCATGTTTATCGACGAATTTATTTACGAAAACATAAAAGGCCAAAAAAAAAAAAAAAACGATAGAACGATGTTATTATTAAACGAAATAATTTTTTTTTAATGATCATTATTATTAATAATTTCTCTTTTTTATTTCAAATTAAAATAAATGAAAATGTATATTAGCGTTTGTTTCATTATAATGTTTGAAATTACAATTTAATTTATACTTACGATATAAAATAATACATAAAGGAAAATATTTATTTAATTCAGTTACTCAATTCACTTTATTTTGATGTTGAAAATTATGTGCAAAATGAAATTTAAAAATTATCATTAAAAAATGTTGACAATTTTTATAATTCATATAATTCACATGTCTATCTTATTTAATGCAATTGATTTATCAAAAATAAATAAATATTAAATGATTAAAACTATATATACATTTTCGTCTGATTCAATTGTTCGATTCATTTCATTTTCAAGTAAAAATATTAGCGTATAAAAATATTCAACTTCTTTTTATTTTCCTCTTTTTTTTGTTCTTTCTTTTATCTGTGTTTGCGGCTTGATATAGAGAGTCTTGTGGCTGCGTGGGACATTTAAGTGCGTGGCTACCCCTACGTGTGCTGGACTATCGATCGACGACGTCGACGTTATAGTCCCGGCGACGTGCTGAGACTGGTTCGCTCTATTCGCTCTGGTGGCTCGCGTTCTCTTCGCCCCCGCACCCGGCCTCACTCCACTTCATCCAGCCGTTCGTCGACGTCGACGTCGTGTCGGTCGTCGACGAGAGCCACTGAAGTGAGTTGGCCCCACGAGAAAGGCCGGAGGTTAATATTCCTCGTAGGTTCGTGACTCGTCGAGTAGAAAGAGAAGAGAGGATGAAAAAAAAGAAAAATTTGTAAGAGCGAATGAGAGGGAAGGCTGTATTTGCCAGAAGCCAGAGAGAGCCTCCACTGTGTTGTGACACACAAAAGAAAAATAGATGCAATTCTGGTGCAGTTTGCGGCATTATTTTTTTCTGTTACTTTTTTTTTCATTCACTCGCCATTTTACTTCATACCACTTAAATTTTCTAGAAATAGCTATGTCACTTAATTTACTGAGCTTTATTTAGTTATATTAGATAATCCTCAGTTAACATTGTTAGTTAAGCTGTGGTTAATTTTTTAGTTAAATCATGCTTACCAAAATTATGCAAACTTTTATTAGTTAAGTTACGACTTTAACATATGTCTGATAACTTAATTAAAGCTAAATTAAAAATAATTCTGTTTAATTACACTTGCATCTGCTAATCATACAGAAAAATTAAAAAATGTTAACTGCTTTTTTTTTTTCAAATTATTGTTATTGTAACGAAAAATGCATTTGCGTATAGAGACAACAGGGTTAGGTCTACATTCATGATACACGCAAACGTTTACGTACGTGTATTTAATGTCTCGTGTATCTCCATTTTTTCGTTGGCTGAGCACTTTCTTTTTTTTAACTCTTATCTGTGCATTTTTAGGTTTGCATGATTTTCTTTGTCTATGCAAGTGCATCAGTGTGTTTCATTTCTTTGTCCGTTTTATTTGATTTCCTTTCATCGCAGTGATGAGCGAGCGAACACGTGAATTTCTGCACAAGGTGTATTTTCGAAGAGACCTGTGGGGGCTACGGTTTCACGTAACAAGAAGCAGCCAGCCGAAATGCTCTCGTTTCACAGCTAATTGCCTCCCACTTCTTCTTCATCTTCTTCTCCTTCTTCCTCATCTCTGTCTCGCCTAGCCCCACCACCTGACCCTCTCCCCAATTCCCTTATTCATTTGCTCCTATGGCTATCGATTACTTCGGCTCGATGGATATACACTCTACTTCAATGATGATTAATTGCAATTCTGCATGAAACGGCACTAGAATAATTGTCTATTTATTTTTAACGCCAAACATTAGATCGTTAAAGTTAATAATTTATTATCTTACTCAGATAATAAATCAAATTTGTTGTTTTCCAAGACGCGAAGTTTGTTTTATTGAAGACAAATCGATTTTATGACTGTATCGCGCAGAAACTGTCATGTTAGTGATTTGAAACTCCGGAACGTTCCAGAAATGGCCAAGCAATTTCCAGAAATGATTTTTTAACTCATTTCAGTAATTTCGAATTATGTGGAACGTTTTTGAACCAGTCCGAAATAGTTGGAATGTTTCAGAATATCTTTATACTACGGTCGTTTGTACCAAAATGGATTTTGGTCTTTTTTGGGCTATTATGAATATTTCAGAAGTATTTTCGAGTATTTTCTACTATTTTCAATGTACTGAAAATTCGAAATAGTTGGAATATTCTCAAACAACTTGGCACCAGTTTTAATGATGAGATGTGACTTGAAATCGTTTAAACGATTAGTTTCGGGTGTTGGCAATTTTTTACAAGTATTTTCTACCAGTTTGAGTACAAAAAGCGGTTGAATTGGTCTAAATCCACTTCTAACTAGATTATAACTATCAAAAATGATGTAAAAACGTTTATCAAGAGTCCCCAAGATTAATCTTAACTTTACCGTTTTTTAAACTTATTTAATTCACTAAATTCATATTAAATATTTCTGATAAAATATGTAATATGAATTTTTGTTAAGGATGATTTATAAATTCGGTCTTAATTTTGTGTGGCAAAGGTGAATGACATGCTCAGAGACACGAAATAATCTCCGGGTTTGAGTTTTATACACTGTAGATGTGCATACCAGAGAGGATGGTATACGGATAAAGAGATGTGCAAGGATTTTCAAGGGGAAACGTGGGATCTCATGCTTCCTCGAGCGCAGTCTGTCGAGAGTTGACAGAATCGCGCGCTTTTACTGCATATGCTCTTCTCTGGTATAGCCTCTCGCGATGATACAGCACGTACGGACTAGCAGATAACATATCATGTGGATTATCCTGCAATTTTTGACAGTTTTACATCTACTTTTAAGAAACAATATTTTTCCCCTTCCGTTCCAAGCGGCGAAAAGATTTTTTTTTTTTTAATTTTTCAATAGATAAGCAAATAATTATTTACATCAACTACCCATACATTTTATTTATTTCGAACAATAAGTAAATTATGCAGAATTAATAGTTTTTAGCAGTCAACGATTTTTTTTTAATCAAAAAATAAATGAGAAGAGTAAAAAGAATAAAAATCTCTGTGTTATTGTATAATAGAAAATCAACCGTTCATTATTTAGGAAAAAAGTAATGCTCCTGTTATTATTATGATAAAGAATTTTTTTCATCATCTCGAAAGCATCAAAACTCAAAGAAATTTATCAATCAATCTGTCTTATAGGACTTTCATTCCTACCTCTATTTATCTTTTGACGTTTTATTCATTTAATCCGCTTGTACCTTATCCTACCTCGTTCTTATTCTCTTGTATTCAAGCTCTTTTACTCTCTTGCTACTTTCCCGTTCTGCCTCTGTCCCTCTGGCTCGCTTCCGCGTCGCGGAAAAATCAATAACAAGCATGGCCAGAGACGCTCGGTGCGCTCTATGTGTGTGAGTGTGTACGTGTGTGTGTGTGTGTGTATGTGTGTGTGTGTGTGTGTGTGTGAGAGAGAGGCACGGAAGTTGCGGTTCAAGCGTGCTTCAGACATAAGCTAAGCCTCAAATTTCTCTCAACGATATAACACTCATCGTTCAATCTGATGGTTACTAAATCCCCGAATCGCTTTAAGCTTCGAATGTACGAGACACGCAAGATAAAACACCAAAGATAAAAACATCAAGCTGATTGAGATAATAGAACGTTGCCTAACAAAAGCTTGAAAGTTGCGCTTAATCTAAAAATAAAATCCAAGTGTCTACGCAGAATCATAATCAGTCAGAACATCATCGAGAGCTCGGTGACCCGCCGTTAACATAGCATATATGCATCACCTGAGTGCCCTCGGACAGTATGAAGGCGCACACGCGGGCCACGACCGATCGAATTCCCGCGCGAGCCTCACGTCGTCGTCGTCGTCGTCATTCGCTCCTTCCGCTACTTCGCCCTCTTGCATGCGTAAGCGTGCGTGCCTTTCCCCCCCACCCATCAAAGCCTTAGAGCATATTATTCCAGCACGCCCCGTATCCAACATATTTGCGCGCGCACGTGCCCTTAAGACTTGTACACGGTTACTGTTTTCGACTTACGTGCTCCCTTAAGCCGGTTTCATCTCACTTTCCATCGATATCTTACTCGTTGTTTGGTCCCTGGCGCACGAAATGCAGAGGGAAAGTCGATTTTACGACTGCATCGCATAAACATGAGCGAGATATTGCAATGGAGTTGTTTCGTAACTCTAGAACTATGCGAAACTATCCGGACAGTGATCACAAACGTTTTTTGGAACCTACCTATTTCAGCCGTTTGGAATATTATACAATAATTTTAGACCAATATGCATTATTCGAAATGTGCTAGAATCAGTTTGGATCAGTTCGAAGCAGTTGGATTGTTCTTGAATAACTTTCTACTTATTTTCATCGTGTCTCAGATGGATTCCAAAGTATTTTGAACTTTTTTTAACGATTTAGAATGACTTGGGCTCATTTTCGACAAGTTTGCACTATTTCGGATCAACTAGTATCGGATTCAATCTGTGCGAAGCAGTTGAAATGTTCTAAATCCACTTTGGAGTGCTTTTGGCTATCTGTAATGAATTAAAACTCGTTCTGGAATACATTCAGCTATTTGGAATATTCTGAAATTGTTTTGGACCAATTTGCAGTATCTGGGTTGAACTGGAATCGTTTTGGATCAATACAAACCAGTCGAATTGTTTTAGAACGACTTTGAACCAGTTTTAACTCTCCAAAATGAATTAAGAACATCTTTTATCTAATTTCAAGCGACTTTGGATCAGATTAAATTACCTTGCAACGACTCTAGAGTATTTCGGCGCAACTGAAAGTAATCCAAATAGTTTTAAAGGGCCTTGCAGATGGAAATTAACGAGGCAATGTATCGCCAGGTTAATTAAGGCTAACGAAAAGTTAGCAAATCATCATTACCACAAGTTTAAGATTAGTTATTACAGGTCAGAAATACGTTTCAAGAGGACCACAAACTGGATAACGAATTACGCAACTTTTCTGTTTCATGCATATGAAAAGAAAGTTAGAGACAGCGTATTTCATGTGTTTGATATCGAAGTTGACGGAATGTAGTAACCCATAGCAACGATTTTACGTATCTATATACCTTTTTCACATAACGTAGAAAAGAGGAGGCATGTCAGGTGGAAATGGTAATTGGATAACCCTGTATAACGAAAGTACATATGAGTTGGGTGCTTTTTTGTGGGGGCGGGGGGCTTGATGAGGAGTGCCGAGGGTTCAAGTGCGCGGGCGCAGAAGCCACGCTGTGGTGCTGCACTTGCGCGACGCCCTCGAGTCTGTGAGAGATGTCGCTAGTTACGAGAAAGAGGATACACAGTAGAGCCGGAAAGGGATGAATAGATGGAGTACGGGGGCGGTAAAGTAGAAAAGCTCGTTCGTGAACAGATACCAAGGAGTAAGTGAGACAGAAAGCGAGAGGGGTGGAAGGCAAAAGACGAAAGATAAAGAAGAAATACATGGGGTGGGGGGGGGGGGGGGGGAGGAGAAAACTGAAGGGAGGTGGAATAGAGCTTGCGTGCACGTTCAATCGAGAGCATATGGACGAAGCCTAGCTGGCGCCATAGGGGAGTGTACTGGAGGGTACGACGGCTATCGCAGAAGGGGGTGAGGAGGAAGAGGGGAGGGAAACAGAGGGTTGGTTAGTTCGTGACTGATGCAGGAACGTAGCATCGTATCTTCGGAACCCGGTTTCAAAACTTTTACCAAACCACCTAACCTCAATAATTTATTCATTTAGACTTAAGCCACCCTAAGGCAATCATTTTTTTTTTTCAACGGTCATTATACTCAAATTTAATGTAATTTCTTGTATTATTAAAAGGCACTTTTCAAAATATTGTCAATAAACATTTCAAGTATTTTTTTTAACCTTATTGAGTTGTTTTTTCATAGAAGTATGTGTAATATTTATAAACTTTTCCAAACCTACTCTTAACCTTGTTATTACTTTAATTTAGCCACTTTAAGGTCCCAATTTTCTTTCGTATTGCCATTATACTCAAAATGAATGAAATTTATCTTACTATTAAAAAATAACACTTTCAAAATAGCTTTGTCTTTTTTACTGTTTTTCTCATGCATATATGCAATTTTTACAGAGCTTATAATCTTATGCAAATCTACACCTAACCTCACTATTTTTATTATTTTACCATTTCAAAGCCTCATTTTCCGTCAGAATTTCCTCTATTATATAAAAAACCTTTTTCTCTGAAGATTTTATTTTTCTAACGAATATTCAGTGACACCTTTTTCTCGAACCTGAATATAATTATGAACATATATATATATATATTTTTAGCTCACCTCGTCCTCGCAGGTGGCAACCGTGTTTACGGAGTCCATGCTCTGTGAAAGTGGCGCGTCCATGCTGTTGAAACAGACCAAATCCCTTGAGGTACTGGGATTCACGGCTGACTGCGTCGTGCCTGATGATGTTGCGATGCGAGCGGGTGGCGGTGATGAGTCCACCGTTTCCCGTCTCGGGCGTTTTAGGGCGGGCGGCGTTATGGTTGAACCGGCGAAGACGACGGGCGCCTCCACGATTGTATCAACTCCGAATTTTCTCTACCCCAAAAACCTCCTCACCCTCAACCCCCTCTCTACTCCCCTCAGCTTTGCTCAAAATTACTCCACACTTTTCTCCCTTTAATTCTTCATCCACACACAAACACACACAGGCACACACACTACTTATTTTCGGTTAAAGCACAAAAGTGCGCGTGCGCAGGACTAACGAAAAAAAAAAAAAAAAAAAATTAAAATAAAATTCCGTCACCGTTTTCGTGTAAAAAAGTTAGTGTTTTTTTTTCTTCTCCGTCGTTGCAACGTACGAGTTGTGTGTCTTGAGGTTTACGGTGTGCTGCGCTCAGCTGCACCTGTCGCTCGCTCGCTCGCTGTGTTTGAGACACAAAGTGCGCGCGGGTTAACAACTGCCGGGAAACGCGCCGCGCGATACCCTTAACACTGCACACAGGAGCAGGTGTTTCCGGCGCACACGCTGCCCGCCTTCTATTTTCGAAAGTAATCGATATAACAACCGAGCGCCTGTGAGCAAGAGACTCTATGTAGCAGCCGTGTACTGTCGTGTTACGCGCGGCCCAATCGCTGAAAGCACTTTTTTCCCTTATTTTTTCGATTCGCCTTCAAGAGCTTTTTCGATAATCTTGTGTTGAGCTTTTGAGCTTACGAGAGAGAGGACCGAAATCCAGTTGAAAAGAAGATTTCGAGCTTTTTGGCATTAGTGCTTTTTTGCCGACACTAATTTTGGGACTTTTCTCTCGGCATCAATTTTAGTGCCTCTATCGCCGACACTAATTTTAGTGCTTTTTTATATCCGCCGGGAGGATAAAAAAATGTTCGGTTGGTCGTACTTTTCAGTTTTCTTCCATTCCAGCTTTAGTGCTGTAATGCTTTTTCCGACACGAATCTTTTTTTTTTAGTTTTTGGTGTTTTCAATCGGTGGAAAAGTCCGGCTGATTGAACTTTCGAGATTTTGTTGTTGTTGAAAATATCGATCTTTGAAGAATGATTCAAAGATCGAGAATTAGCGCTTTTTAATATGCGATCCTGTAGTTTCTGAGTTTTTCACCTCGCACTGTTTTTTGTGTTGTTTTTAGTGACAAAATGTCTCCACTCCTTCTTTTCTGAAGGATTTTTTTTTTTTTTTTTTTTTCTAAAAGCACAGCACTCCAAACGTTTGCACCAGCATCTGACTTAAGCCTTGGACCCACGAGAAAATTATTGTAAATTAAATTAATTACATATCACCTTGACCAATGTTTTTTTTCGCAATTACTTATTTTCTTTCCCTCCCTCTCGCGCTCAGCGTCTCACCTGTCGACTATCTCGGTCATTTGTCAAACTAATAAAAAATCCCTTCAGTCTTCTTTTAATTGATCCGTATATTGAAAAAAAAAGTTTCGCTACGTAATTGTCAATTTTCTCGTTTTCATCGAAGTTACTGTTTTCTTTATGTTAAATTTTTACTTTAGTCAAGCAATTGTTCTTTCTTTTCTTTTATTGTTACTTTCATTCATTTATGCGAATTTTGTTGTTTTTTTTGTTTTCGATAAAGAAAAAAATGAAAGATAAATTAAACACTGACAAGTAAGGAATAATAATGATATGTTACGTAAGCACTGCGACACGGCTGGTACGCAGGTTGCCGATAGACTGACTGACCCCTCATACTTCTAATACACGGCTCGTTCCTTTTCTGAGTCTCCAAGGTGGGGGAAAGGCTGGGGGGGGAGGGGTTGGTGGTAGAAGGCGGCGACCTAGCTTGCCTTAGTATGCGCCGGTTGTATGCTTGCCTAGCTTCGCTGGTTCCCCTGCTGCTGCTGCTGCTGCTGCTGCTGGTGGTTTCCCCCTGATGCAGGAAGCCTAGAGGGAGCCTCATTGGCTTTGCGTGCTGCGCTCTCGTGTCACGAACACGCTCGTGTGCGTGCGCCAGTAGTGGTAGAGTGAGACAGCAGGTGGCACACCATTGGGAAACTGATGAAGACAACGATACGAAGACTGAGAGAGAGAGAGAGAGAGAGAGAACGAAGGCAACAAAAATGAGAGAGATGGATTGAGGTGGGGGTGGCACACGACATGGCGCAACGATTAAGGTGCATTCAGAACGGTTAACATTAAACAATAAATTCTTTAGTGTAAGAAGAGTAGGTCTTTTAAAAAATACAATACACTGTGCTAATTACACAGATTACTGAAAGGTGGCAATTTAAAAAACAAAAAATTAACGGTTGAGGGAGAATAACATTATCAGAAGAAAAAATACGGTATTATTTTTTCTATCGCTAAAAAAATTATAGATCCAAATGTAAAAAGTGACGTTTTCTGGAAATAGAAAATATTTTGTTTAAATAGAATAGAACTTTTTTTTGGGGATTATTACGGGTATTTTTTTCGTCACCGAGAAAAAAAATAAAACACCACTAGTCGTGTAAAATCGATAACCCTGTTTTAAGAAAATGAAATCTATTCAAATAACGGAAGCAAATATTACGTGACTACTTAAATATAAATTTTAGCCACAATCAGAGTCTTGATAAAAATTCCATTCCGCCATTCAACAAAACATTAAAAGTCTCAAAAACAAACAAACTTCTACAATTTCTTGTAATATGTATACTATTTTATATATTGATTATTGTTTAAAAAAATTGAGTTAAATTCTGTTACGATATAAAATTCATATAAATGAGGAAACCATACGTGGCTAACTAAATAAAAATTGTACTGACCATCAGACACTTGATAAATTAAATTACACACTCCATTCAGCTATATGGTTCCGTGTAGCCACATGGTTCCATTACGCCATTCATTAATAAATGTTAAGTATCATAAAATGACACCGAAAAATACAATTAATCTGATTCTCTTAGAAATTGATTTGAGTGAAAATATACTTGACATTGTGAAGATACCTTTAAAGAGATACGCAGGTAGATTCGACAAGGGAGTGAGCGAGAAAGATGAAAAAGGGGAAGAAGGAAGGAAGCTAAAGAGTGAAACAGAGTGCGACAACGTGGTTATAGTGGGGGTAACAGCAGGGTATGGCGCTTAGTCAGGCAGGCCAGGTTAAGATCGAGAGGAGGTGAAGAGGGATGAAGAGGGGGGTTGGCGGTGCGAGCGAGAGAGACATTCGAGTCTAGCAGAGAAACGTTTGCATAAAGAGAAACAAGGAAAGTTACGTAGCGGCGAAGAGGGGGAGGGGGCTTTAGTGTCAGGTGCGCCGACGCCGACGCCAACGACGACGACGACGACGACGTGTACGCCGCCGTCGATCCTCGACTTCAGGAGACACACGACTCAACCATACCGAATTTTCTCTCCTTCTTCATCGTCAAATCTTTTTATACAATCTTACTCACTTCAATTCCTCTGCTTATATATTTTCCACAATATCCAGATTCCTCATCCACGTAAATGCACGTCTAGTCCCGCGGATCGAGGAATAAGAATCCTCGTGATCTCCATTTTCCTTAGAAAAGAGGATTTATCACAAAGACTGGGGATGCGGATGTGCAACCTGGAAATTCTATACCGTGTGTGTTCGTTGTACGCTTTGCGCTATATTTGACTTTTCAAGGAGCATTGAAATTTGTTTTTTCATAAAAGAAACTTAGACTTCAATGAATTTAATTGACTTGACAAGAATTTATAAATAAATAATTATTTACCATTTATTTACTAATCTGTAAATAACCAAAAAAAAAATATATTCTTAAGATGAAATAGACATTTTTTTCTTCACCGTAATTTAATGGATAATTTATTGACTCTTTTCAATTTTTGTTTATTATACTTTCATCTCATTATAACCTTTCGCAAACACAGATGGTACAGTAAGAGGACCATATTGTCGACGATGTTGCAGCCCGGTGTGCATAACAGGTGAATGTATGGCGCCAGGCACGCTTCGTCCCTTCGGCAGTCAAGTCGAGGGGGCTCGTGCCTTTTCCCACATTGAGGGACAGCATAAGCCGCCGTTCAGTAACATAGGAAATCGTGTCAGGTGGCTTTTCCTTAAATACTCGAGGGATACAAAACTCAAAGAAAAGAAATGAGCTCACCTTGTCAGGATGACTTTCCCCAAGACAGGCTGTAAGAATTACTGGATTATAAGCAGCTGTCGCGACAGGTTCTTCATGTCAAAGACTAGCATGAGTTAAGTAGTTGATGTTAAGTAACCACCATAGTTTTACATAGCTACCACTATTTCGAAACTATACCAAAAAAAACTCAAGAGGTATAACGTAATGTATCTGTGTTTCAATCTGCATTAAAAAAAAAAATCATAGAAATACATGGCTCTATGCAGCCACATGGCTCCGTTTAGTCACAGGGTTCAAAGAAACCACGTGATTGTTACCTCAATCCACGTACAAAAAATGAACACCCGAATAACAAATACGACTTTGTGATCCACCTGAAAAGATGATTCTTTTGCACACTTTTCGTCGCAGCTTTTAGCAGCATTATGGATCTAATTCCTCGTCATAATAGGGAGCCATAACACCATGACGGAGATCGTACCGCCAATATTGGGGTAAATTGCAGATCCACATATGCATATGTAGATGCCCATGCATTATCCACATGCGCCTGTATATGTATCCTCCATCTAAGCCCTCGGGGCTTAAGAGCCACCGGTATACCAGAGAGCGAAGCGTAGCCGCAGCGCCTCAGCCAGGTGACGACCGCTCGGGTCAAGCCGATACGACCAGGTGAATAATTTCAGCATTTCGACGTATGAGCCACGTATATGCACACATACTATACGGCACTCGTGTGAGTCTATATAGATGGCGAAGAAGCATATATATATATATATATATATATATATATATATTCCGCACAG
Organism: Perithous albicinctus; assembly: GCA_964016905.1. Lineage (NCBI taxonomy): Eukaryota > Metazoa > Arthropoda > Insecta > Hymenoptera > Ichneumonidae > Perithous > Perithous albicinctus. The sequence continues at coordinate 20,838,421 of OZ024697.1, read as the reverse complement.
TTTATATGGCTACCAGTTCTACTGCTTGACGCGGTTAGAGGCGGGTACAGGTCGGTGCTTGGTTGCTTGGCTTGCTTGCCCGTTGCACCTACGTCGATGCGCCAGGTGGTACCCGCCACGCGTCATCGATCCCAAGCGATATTCCATCAATAATGGAGCGGGCATGAGACTACGGGTTACAACGTCCAAGTTAACTAATACAACGACGGTGGAGAAAACTATGTGCATGGTTTGCTGTATGCTAGTACTTCCATGTTTTTCTGCTGGTTTTATTGCGAATGAGAGGTGGAGAAGGGTGTCGTAGAGGTGAGGGTGGCACCACCGCGCGACCGGGCTTCTCGTGTCCTCTAAATCGCCTCGGGTATCTACGCGACGTTGTTTTCAACGTCACAATATAAGTCACTATAATATTTATAATAATCATTTAATATCGTATCACAATATTAAATGTATCATAATATTAAATGCAAATTAGCGTTTGCAATGTAATTAAAAACACGTTGCCTTAAAGACTCTTATTTTTTTTCAAGATGCTTTCTCGTTAGATATTTAGTTACGTTAGCCAGCTATCATGACTTCATTGAGTCACGTAGTTTCATGTAGCACTATGGTTCTATCCAGCCACGTGGTTCTATTCAGCCACATGGTTCCATTCAGCTATGTGGTTACATTCAGCCACATGGTTCCATTCAGTCACATCCTTCCATGCAAGTTAATAAATACAACGTCTAAATAAATGTTTAACTTGATTATTACAATGACGGGGTGGACTGTATGCATGATTTACTTAATGGTTGCACCTCCATTATATTTACTACGAAGGAAAGGCATCAGAGGCGGTGGTTGTTAGAGGTTAGGTTGGCACCACCATGCGACCACGTCTCTATTCGTGTCTTTGCCCAAACAGAATCTAAGGTGAATATATAATAATGGCTAATGGGTACGACCCATTATCGAACTCTCCTGCACCTCCGCCCTCCGAGCCGTTTTTCTTTTTTTTCGCCGCGAGGGGAGACGTCGCCGCGTATACCGCACGCGTACTACCATCCCATTTATGGCATCCTGCCACGATATCGCTTGACGATGTGTCACGCAGATGTGAAGAATGCGAAGGGGATAGAGGAGAGATGATTTATTGTGTCATTTGTCTGTATTTTTTGGGAATGGGTGAGGGAGTTGTGTGTTGTTCAATGGCGTTATCATTAAATAGATTTTACATCGCTCGGCAATTGAATGATAAGACTAATAGAGGGTTGAATGTTCATTGCATTTTTTTTTGTTTGTTTCCAATTATCGGAATGTTAAATATTGTGGTGTAGTTCTATTTTTGGTGAAAAGTAAATAAAAAAAAGTAACATTGGAAAGCATGAAAGTCTTTTTACGATTTATTATGCCCGATGCGGTAATACTTTTTTCTCATACCGTTACGAAAAATCGACGGCACGGTATTTCTAAAATAATTTCTTTTGTGTAACTATTAGGCTAAGGACACAATTTGAGTTGGAATAACGTGTTTACATAGGTATATTAAAATTCACCAAAAGTGGATTTAAATTCCTAGACTAATCGCGTGAATTACTTTCAAAATATTTTTACTTTATTTTCATTTTATTGATAAATCAAGTCATCTACCTTACCTTTGACCGATAACACCAATTCAGTTACCACGAGTTGCTAATGGAAATTCCTATCTTTTCAACTGTCGATAATGCTCTCGACGGTGCCGGCCTACCTTACCGACCTCCACTTTCGTCAAATTCTTCCGCCAACAATGTATCAACTCTATAGAGGCAGGGATACCGATTAAGCAAGGCAGCCAAGTGAGATCGAAGAATCGACTCAAGAGGGGATGTAAACGGGGTGGGGGAAGGGGCAGCTGTACGGCTGTCAAGCTACCCGCTGCTCTTGTGTGGCATCTCGTTCGTATTCCCGTTTCCTTGCTTCGCTCTCTCTGCTGGGTGTTGAAACTATTATACTTCCTCTCAACGAAAATTCATCGTCTCTTCATCTGTCTCGTACGTCGTTCGCAATACGTATTTCCATATCAGCGATTATCCGGAATTGGAGTTTAACGAAGCCAAGGAAAATCGCAGAACAGCGATACTTCAAGTGCGCTGCGGAATCGTGTTAATTTGTTCCGTCTACGGTATCCGTTTGACGGATACCATAAAAAATACGACGTGGACGTCACGCGCGGATACAAAATGAGGTAACATCGCATTTTTCTCTTCATTTTTCACGATAATTTTTAAGTTAGTTTTTTTCTGTGCGAGAGTAAAAAAAACGATCATACAGTCATCTCTGTCTGCTGGTTCCGTGATTTGCCTGCGAATTCTGGCAGTCGACACGATTATCCTTCTCTCTCGAGTTGCGCGGCGTCGCTTTCACTTGCCAATCGTGGCCGACGGCCTACTCCAATTCCCTTTTGCCGGGGTTCCTTAAGTCTATTCTCCAATGGGCTCTGGACCAAGGCCAGCTTTTCTTATCCGCCGTATTAGCACCTTCTAGCGTATTTGCTAATGCATTCTCTCGTTTCTCTAGTGAATTAAAGAAGTCGAGATGGGGTGATGCGTACGCAAGTGATATTTGCGCATGCGCAACGACCGCCATCTTCGTTTCAACTGACGTTTCGCTCTATCTCGTTCCCTCTCATTGGTGACTACAATATTTCTGTCCTTGTTTACTGTGTGCGTGACAAGTGGCGTCCAGGTGGGGATAGTCAACAATCGACTTTTCCTTCTTTTTATGCTCCGCTTCGACGAACTTTATTCTCGATGAGTTTACGATTTTTCCGATTTTCATGCTCATGCTGAGAAGCAGAAGGACAAAAAATGGCGTTGGGCTATTGCTCACCATTCCTATGCATGAACAAATGAAAATATTAATTGACATTTTGAAAAATGTATATTTAATGTTTTTACTCGGGCAATCACGAACTTGTTTTTAGGCCTAAGACATTGGGGATCCCGGCATTTTTTTAACGTATCTGTGTTTGTTTGTTAAAAAAAATGTTTATACGTCTTAACATAAAAATCGTAGAATATTCGAAAATAACTAATATCAAAATACGTTGCAACTTTATTTGCATCTAAGAAGAAATGAGGTTTGGCACTCGTCAACGTCGCTAGCTAAATCTTGGATAGGAAAGCTTGAAAAATAGGTCTTAGACTTATATCGCATACATTTTCTTATACAATTCTTTCTTATCAGCAGTCGATCGCAAATGACTGCCATGAACGGGAAGAGGCCGTCCTCGATTCCTGCGAGGCATCAACAGCATCAACATCAACAACAACACCAACAACAACACCAACAACCTCCGACGGAATCGTCCTCGCAGCATTTTGATCTCATTAAATACATTTTTGAGTGTAAGTAATACAATATTCTTACCATTTTTGTTTTCCTCAAGTTGTTTGGAAGAACCAATGTTAATTGTACTTTGTGGTTAAAGCTTGGAACAACGTTTCGAGGGAATTGGACATGTGTCACAATCAGTCGCATGGCGACTCGACGAACTACAGAAATGGTGCTTCGGTGACGTATTATCAGGAAAGGGAACCCAATCCTCAGCTCAAGGGTAACATCCTTTTTTCTGCGCTGAATTCAATATTTATTGCTTGAGTTTTTGTTACTAGAATCACTAATTCCCTCTTTAAGAAGCCATGGCCTAGATATCTTGAAATGTATCGAAAGCGCGAAGTCAGTTTACAAGTCTGTTGATTGGTCGGTATGTCGCGGAGACAACTTCAGTCGTCTGTCATGGACGGCTCTGCATAGATCGAGCGCGTTGCGCACGCCATCTACGGGGGCCAAATTGAATCGCAAATCTTTTTCCGTGTACAATTGCTCTCGTTCAATAAGTTTACAGTCTAAAACCAAAATATCGAATATAGAGCTCGCGCAGCATGCACGTTCTTGTTAGTCTGTAAAAGAGTGGAACTGCAAATTATTTTTCTTAATAATCATAATAATTATTATTATTAAAGGATAGAGCTCATCGAGTTTTTCGGTTTCATTAGCAATGAAGATGATTAAAAAATATATAACTAAAATATAATTATAATAAATTTCATGATATATTATTATTAAATAAAAAAACAAAATTTGAATTTTTACAGATTTCGAGCCCTTCAATCTGGAGGCTTGGTGGGGACAGCGAGTTGTCCAGAGTATAACAAGAAATACAGCGAATTCCTAGTGCCAAGCCCCCTTCAACGATCATTGCCGAAGTTTCTCTCACAGGCATAAAAAGCAAAAAAGATAAATTCTCAAACTGCGTTCACTTGTCGGATCTCTCGCCTCTCCACCTTCAGTGGTGAAGAAGGAGGTGGGGGGAGAAGAAACCTGTATTGAACGAGACGCGAAGCGACATAAGAAAAGAGACGTAAATGCGGACGCGGAAATGATTTCCGTTTCAGAAGAAGAAAAAAAAATCTTTTTGCTTTCCATTTTTACGATGGAACGCAAAAAGAATGCTGACGATCTTTTAAGGGGAATCTGCTTCATATTCTTTCTTTTTTTTCCGACACATTCCTCTTTTTGAGCGATTTTTCTCGCGTGACTTTTTGCCAAGCAGAGCTTTCCCCATAGTTAAACAAAAACAAAAAAAAAAAATTCCCCATGTATAATTTATAATCGTTAACGGAAATATTTATTTAAACATCGAGAGGCGTTAATTCTAGAAGAAAACAAAAATGACACAAAAATTAAGAAGCAATGTTTTTCTACACTTTGCGAAAAAAATTCCCTAGCGCTTTTACGAAATTTCCCTGGAATTTTCCGCACTAGCCTTGAACATTTTTCTAGTTCTACGACTTGAGATTTAAAAAACATAAAAAAAAAGAAAAAAAAATTATCCCTATCCGCCTAAGTAGATAAGTAGTCCGTAAGTTTCGCTACACTAGTGTAATTAATTTATACATAATATTGTAATAATGATAATAATAATTTTTTCACGATGAGAAATGTAGAGGAATTTTATAGTCGAGGACAATCGAGTCATTTTGTAGATAATGTTGAATTTCTTTTTTGAACAAATTTCTGTAATTATAAAAAAAAAAATTCAATAGATCGATGTGAATTTGCATTTTTCAACCCGACGTAATTTGTAATTTTGCGTCGAGAATTTATGCGAACAGTTTTTTTTGCGCGCTTTATAAGCACGTCGTTGACACTTTTTTTTTTTTTTTTTTTTTTTTCAGAATATTACAAATCTTATCACGTGATAGAAAATTTAATAAATCTGCGCCGGTTCGCTGCATCAATTTATTTTAAGGCTAAAATAATAGTGTCACGTTATTTCCATGAATTTGCAAACATTTCTAGCGCAAATATGACAGAAGAAAAAAAATATACAGCGAAGATAATGAATTAATTAAGGGTCATCGATTTCAGAGAACAAATGTTTTAAAATGTTTTATTTCTAAAAAGATAATCGTACGCAAAATTGATTAATTACCAAATATAAAAAAACTGTAGGGTTTTTAGGATCAATTTTTTATACTTTTTTTTTGTCTGAAATCGTTGAAACTCCCTTAAACAGAAAAAGAATGATTGAGATCACCAATAAAGAATTTTACATACATATATATATATATATATATATATATATATATATATGTATGTACATCTGTAAGTGAAAAGATGACAAGACAAAAAGAACACAAGAAATAACGTTTCTAACTGCGAGCCAGAAATAAAATCTAGTAGTGACGCCTTTGTACACAAAATTAATCAATGTCTTATCAACGACGCTTATTTTCCCATCGTTATATAATAAGATTGTGATAAGTGAATTTTTGATCAGAGGAAAATTCCCATCCAATTTGTTCGTCTTGCCGTTGGCTTTTGTTGATTAACGCTCGAGACGTTGGACGCAATTGAAAAATTCGTTATCCAAAAGTTTCACGTCGCTTTTGATCATTGAACGTGCTTGGCCCAAAGCGTCTGCTTTAAGACTTGCTACGGTGCATTCGAGATTTACGAGACTTCGTTCCATAGCTCTCTTCTCGCTGTTCAGTATCTTGAATGACGATGAAAAAAGGATAGGAAGTTAATTAAAGATTACATAAGTCGGAAGTGAGAATTACGGCTCGATAGTGAAGCAGTATTCAAAAAAATTTGTTATTCAACAATAAAATAGATTTAATAGTAAAAACTATTCAATAACAAATGAATCAATAGTCAGTATTCAACACGGAAGCAATATTTAAGAGCAAACTGTACTCAATAGTGAATCAGTGCCAAATAGTAACCGGCACTCAACTGTGAAGCATTATTGAATAGTAACTGGTACTCAATAGTAAAACACTATTGAATAGTCATCTGTATTAAATAGTGAAATGCTATTGAACAGTCATCAATTCTGAATAGTATATAGGAGAATTCAATAGTAATCAGTATTCAATAAACAGCCAATAGTTGATGACTCACTCCCACTCCAGCATTAATCCGAGAAAATCCTTTTGTTCCCGTCAACCAAGTCTGTATAGATTTCTCTACTGTCTTGGCTCGATTCGTTTGGACGCCGCAATGAACCCCCGAATTCTTCAGTCTGACAATTTTCTCTACCTTATCACCAAGATAAAAAACTGTATTATCGATCGAAGCATCCTCAAAATTCTTTTCCGAATCCACAAATTCAACGACCATTGTCGAATTCTTTGTCGTCAATGTCTTCGACTGTCCTATACGAAATTTGCGATCGTTGAAAAAATGAAAAACATATTCGATATACGGCATTCCGTTTCTGTGTGACTCGAATGCATCGACGTAAATTCGCTTTGGATTGCGATCGCGTTTCGTTGGCTGTTTACTTTCGTTCTCGGATTCCACGCTATCGTTCGTGATTTCGTTAAACAAACAGGATTGAGTGCTGGAATTTCTTGGATTCACTGGAGTCCCGGCAAATCCTTCGTACTTGTTTTCACAACATCTATGGGATGATTTTTTCGTCGACTTTTCTACTTCCTTAATTGGATGCAATTCTTCGATTTCGTGATTTAGGACAATTGAATTTTTTGAATTGTCTTGATGCGATTTTTTAACACTTTTTTCAAGCTCTCTTAAATTCTCATGTGTATTAATCTTGGCTTCATTCGTATTTTCATCGTTCGGTGAAACTTCGTGAAACTTGTTCTGCAACTTTAGCAAAGACAAAGAAGAAAGTGAGGGTGCGGGATCAAATTTTACTGCCAATTAATCTGGAGAGACTGATTTTGGAGCAACTAATTGCTGGAATTCACGGAGACATACTTATGTCAGAAGTTTTGTAATTACGACAGCTCGTCTTCAATTATTATCGTGGAAGCTTTTATACACGAGGCATTCTGTGCCAAGAGCCTCGATATCAAAAATATATATAAATATGTCAAAAGAAAAAAAGAATGTATTTATTTGAAGAAAAAAAAATATTAGGATTTGCAAGGTAGTAAAAAAAATATTAAGATTCCACCGTTATATGCGTAAATTTGAATGCACGTTGCTGTATTCACTTTCGCAGGAAATGAAAGGTAATTTGAGGATTCGATGCGCTGGGGAGACGTACGCGATATTGCTTACAACTGAGCGATTTGAAAAGCTCGTTGAGCTTACGTGACGTGGAAGAGTCGACTACGTGTCAGGAGAAATATAGTGCGTTTGCACAGAGGAGCCTCGAGTTTCCCTCGTTGTCGTTCTCCAAAGCTCCACTATATTGATTCTTGTTGCTTGCTACGCGCATTCCGAAATATATTCGTACCAACGGTAAAGCTTCGAAAGATAACGACTTTTCCCCTCGGCTATTTTTCACACTTATTGAAAAAACGCTCGATTTTCACGCTGAACATTTAACAAGAAAAATGCGACGTTTTTACAAGTATATCGCGGAGACAGAAGCTCCACTTTTCCTTTTCCAAATATCTCACTGAAAGCACAACACCGAATACGGCGATAGAAACTCGTTAATTTTTTTTCAGGTTTTTCCGACTTTAATTACTTTTTTTTTTTTTATTCAAAACTAACATTTCTTGGAAAAAGAAATGTGCTTGCAATTTCTTTTAAGAAATGTTTGGTGAGTTGTATGGTTTAAAGTATTTTTTGAAAATTATTATTATTATAGTCGTGAAAGTTACTTTTAAATGTGTCTAAATAAGAATTATTTAAATTTTTTGCATTTGTTGTCCGTCAATGTGAATTTTGGTAATTTTAGCACAGATTTGTAAGCATCAATCATAGGAAATCCCGAATACGGACTTTCAATTATATTTAGTAACTTTTTGGATTTTCATCCGCCATATTTGATCTGCCACTTTAAATTTTTGAATTTTCAGTTCATATTGCTAATCAGCGTTTGAATAGAAAATTCTCGATTCGAAAGTTAAAAATGAGCAAACGAAAAGTTCAAAGGGTAAAATTCAACAATACTGAGAACTTGAATGATTCGCGGAACACAATACAAAATCATGTGCTTACTTTTCTCTTGAGACTCTTGACAACTTCACGGAGAACGGAGTTTTGAGTTTGCAGAAATTCGTGGGTTTTGTCATTTCTCTCGTTTTCATTGGTGTCCCAAGTGACTTTACGCAAGTGCCTCATGTCTTCTTCGTACGATTTCTCTTGTTCGGTTGCCAAGCTTCTCAATGCTGGGGAATTGCATGTGTAAGCTGATTGTTGCTGGGTATTAACGTTTGAAGCATGAGTTGAACCGGAACGAACCGGAGCTCTTGCTGAACACTGCGGTAAATTTACCTCTCGTTGTGCGTTGGCAAACTACCTCGGTTCTCACACCTTGAAACTTCTCAAGTGTCTCGAGGAGATTCGCAACCTCGAGAATTCGCTCTCTCGTTGAATTTCCACGAGCTTTCGATGCATTCAGAGCTTCCTCAATATGTTTCACCTGTCGGCAATATCAGATATTAACATCTTTTTTAAATCAACTTCATTGGAGATACTAGGAACATTCATTTCAAATGATAATAATAATAATAATAATAATAATAATAATAAAGACGTCTGAAAGTATGAATAAATCCTCTGATTTTTTTTCGAAAAAATGAATTTGTTAAAAATTCATAAAAAAAAAAATCTTTGAAAATTATGCCATTATTATTACTCAAAATCGTACTTGGTATTTTCAATGTCGTTAATTTTCTTTTTTCTAATTTTCTCACTTCTCAAAGTATTCGAATTACAAATGAATTCCGACTAAACTCTGAATAAAATAAAATTTAAAAAATTGATGTTTATAAATTACACGTTTTTCAAAGGATGACAAAAAAAAATCGGAGTTTATCGGAAATTTGCAAATTGTGAGAAAAATATTTTGCAAAAATATTTTGAAAATGCATTAATTGTTTTAAAAAATCACTACAGACTGTATACTCGTTTTTTTTTTATCGCATCGGATTTAAAAAAAGCTTATTTTGTGCTTTTTTTTTGTCCTCTTGTTGTTGTTGTTGTTGTTGAAAGGTACTCGGAAAATTTGCAACGTAAATTTCCTCCTCAATGGTATTCAATGTGTTGGATCTATTTCGCGCCTGAGAAAAGCGCGCAATCACCGACAGTGAGCTTTAAAGCTTCACTGCTCTATTTCTCGCGCCACTCGGGCTGACGCTAAATTCTCAATTAATAGAGAAACTAACTCCCTCGCGTAATCGGTAAACTTTTTATCTACGGCAAAGGCTTCGGCGTGAAAAGCTTTTCACGTCTCCGTGCTTTCAAGCCCGCGTATGCTTGGCTTCCAATGTAGTAGAATAGTTAGCCACGCCAAAGCGAAAATAGTTGCGAAACTTTTTTAAGAAACTTCAAAGTGTGCTTTGTACTGAGAATAAAAAATAAATAAAATTATAGTCACTTAATGACAAAAGTTTTTTTTTTCATGAATTAGCTAAGACAATAAAGTACCAATGATATTTTTTCGAGGAAACATTGAACGAGATATGAAGCTGCGCATTTGATGGTAAAAGGTGTTGAAGATAAAGCTCGCGAGTGAAGCACGCTAGCTTTTTAGGATCGTTTTTTTGCAGCTGAGTATAGTGATTTTTTAACAACAACAAAAATGCATTTTGCAATATTTTTTTTTGTAAAATATTTCTCACAAAATATGCCTGACATATTTGCAAAGTTCCGAAAAACTCGGAATTTTTTTCTTGACAAAAAAAATGTGGCTTTAGGGAAAATGCTATATACAGCCCTTGAGTGAGTAAAGATCCGGGGTGGCTAATGTCCCGGAGTGTTTAAAATCCCGGAGGGACTAAACTCCCGACATGGCTAATATCCCGGAGTGGTTAAAGGCCCGAAGTGATTAAAATCATGCCGGAGTGGCTATGTCTCCAAGTGGTTTACGTCTTGGCATGGCTAATTTCCCGGAGTAGTTTAAGCCCCGGAGTACCTAAAATCCCGCAATTTTGAATTTCCATTAAATTTCGTGGTATCCTAAATCACTTTGATTTGGAAACAAATTCTTCCAATAACTTGCATTTAGAATTATTATTTATTACTTGTTGTATTTAGGATTATTATTATTATTATTTAAGATTTATTAAAAAAAGGTATTTTAACACTATTTTAAGCTTACCTTTCCATTGGCATCTTCGTAAAGTTTCAATAATTCACGAAAGTGTTTCCCGCCGCTTTCCCGACAATTCTTGAGAATTTTTTCGCACTCACTTCGTAAAGTTTCGATCGATTGCCGATGCTCGAGCTTCCGTCTGCAACAGCGAGTGAATAAAAAACAGAGCTTAACGTGCTATTAAGACTTGGCAACAAAGAATAACAACAATTTTGCCTCTTTAATATGAACTTTTTTCTTTAATTCATGGTGAGACATATCAATAATGTGTGCTTTCCGGTTGAAGAAAAAAAAATATGCAATAAAGGTCGGAATGCAGAAGCTTCGGAAAGAGATTTTCAATTTTTCTTTTGCCTCTGTTTGACATATCGATGTCAAAGTGAACCGAAGACAAATTGTTTTTCATCGGAGAAGCGACAAACGTTTACGGGTGAAAGAGCGCTTAGATTCTTCTCGATATTACTCCGCAAAGCTCGCGCCCTCAATTTCGCATTCAATACACGCAAGCTCGTATAGCTTCGGTACTCGGATTTCTATTTACTCCTCTTTTAAGAAAATCGACACTCTACTTGGAACTTCTCGATGTGCTTTCCGCCCTTGTAATCGTCAAGCCGATCGTCAAATCGACTGTGTGTATATAGCGCTTGAGCTTTTTATTACTCTTCTGTCTTCGAAAATATCGAGCGTGATATACGAAAACGTTTTCGTTCCATTAAACTGCTTTTTCTTAGGGGACCAAAACTAACATAAACTTTTTTGAAATCATCGGCTTTTTTAAAATCAATCTTCCATAATTTGCAATTAAAAGTGAACATTCTGCTTTTTCAGAAGGACATTTTTTTCGCCAATGTCTTTATAATGTCTCAAAACGTCGAAAAAAATGTATTGAAAAAGAAAATGTCCACTAGTTCCGATTTTAAATCCTGTTGGAGTGATTTGTGTTTGTGTCCTTTTATATGTACTGTCACCGAGAGTAACCCAATTTAATCCATTTAAGATCAAAAGGACATTATTCAGAGACGAATCCAGGTAATGTTTATCCCTTGGCCCACCCCATTATTGTTCTTGTACAGTGGCACTCGAGGATATCCGGTATCTGTGGGTACTATGGAGCGTTCACAGGACGGGAACCTGACCCCTCGTTATTTATCTTGGGACTCATGAGACACTAGCGGTCGTATCTTTCGATCTCGGTGATGCCACAAGCTAGTAGGTAAAACGGGTGGCACGAGCTACACTGATGCGTTACTGTGTCTATAACTTCTAACCCCCCCCCCCCCCCCCTCCCCCCCCTACTTTCTCGGTTCCTCCCGCAACGGTGGAATTTATGGCGCCATTATTAATACTTTGGTGCCGTTGTCTCCTCGTATACAAACCCCGTTATACAAAAGTCTCACACTATTTGATCTCGTTTTCTACTTCTCATACAATCTCTCTCAGCAGATCAGTGATTTTTTCTTTTGTAACCAACAACTTAGAAAAAAATACCATTTTTTCATTTGTGCCCAAAGAAAAAAAAGTTTTACTCAATCTTTGCAGGTTTTTTTTCTGTGTCTTCTGCAAAACTGATGCCTTTTTGTAAGAGTAATATATTAGTCGCAATTAATTAAAAAACCGTATTAAATTTTTGTTGAAAATATTTTTTTTACTATTGTCGACAAACAATATTTATCGACTAAAGTTTGGGGAAATATTGAAAATTTTTCTTTCATGAATGTCTCATCGTCTCTGGTACAAATGAATTGAAATGCACTAAATCATCACTTTCGTAAATAATTTTCGTAGCGAACAAACATATTCCATGGAATAAAATTAGATTTTAGCTATTTAAATGAATTATTCGAGGATTCGTGTTTGCCGACACATAACTGCTTTTGCTATATACGTCTCCGTGCAACTCTCTAATTGCAACGCGCTTGAAACTTCGCTTGCGTTGCATGATTAAATTCAACTGCTACGCTCCAGGTGCACCAAAGCAGTGTATCGAAAGTTTGACGAATTAAGCTTCAGCGATTTTTCTTAGCATTTTACAATGTACTTGGCGTCACACCATTATTACTTGTGCTACTGTTTACACTTGAACACACTTTTTCAAATTAAATTCCTTAAATTTGTTTTCTAGTATAAATTAATAGTACAAAGAAAAATTGAAATTTTGATAAAAAATAAAACAAGATTGTAATTAAAAAATATACTTTAATTGACAAGTAATTAAAATAAATGGAATTTAATATTTTCCAAGAATTTTTTAGCGTGTGTAAAATTTATTTAATTTAAAATACAATATTAAAAAAGAGTTCTGTACTTGATGATGAAGAGTTATTTTATTTTGAAGAAAATGATTGTTATTGTTTCGCACGTAGAAAAATGAGGTACATGACTCGGAAACTTGCTGTGTAGAGCTGAAAATACAAGCGCCGTGGCAGCGGAAACGAGACGAAACTCGATGACGCGACACTCCCGGACTATTTATCAGGATAATTGACAGTGAGCTCAGGGAAGCTTTCGAGAAGCTTCGCTCTCCAATGTAAAAGCCAAGCCCGTCTCGTTATCCGAGCTTTTATGGATGCCAAGAAAAAATAAGTCTAACCAAAAAAAGATTTTCACTCAAGTGTTAAAAAACTTTTGAACTAAAGTTAAGGAAGCCCAAATGAAGAGCCAACAAAGTACGTCTAATGAAACAAAAAATTATCTTTTTTTTTTACTTGTCAGTCACTCGTTTCTGATGAAGAAAAGCGTCTTTCCAGCGTTCCTTCTCAATGCGAATTTTCGTCAAGCGCGAATAAAGTGCGGTTCGAGCTTTTACATTTTTTTCGTCAATTTTGTCGACGAAATTTCTTTTTGATTTTTCTGCAAAAAAAGAAAAAAAAAAAAACAAAGGACTTTAATAAGGAAAAATAAAAAGTTTGTTCTCTACAGTAATTTTTTTTTTTTCGCGTATTTTTATTCACTACTGATATTTATAATTGTATTACATGTCTTCAGATTTCACATTCTCCATTGGATAATAATAATAATAATAATAATAATAATAATAATTTCAACATTAGTTTTGATATATTATTATTATGCATCAGTAAGGACAAAATAGAGATCTGCATTTCAGGGTCAATGCTGTAATAATAAGTTGGAAAAATTGACTTGGTTTTTTTTTTCATATAAAATAAAATGTATTATTAATTAATGCGAGAGCTTAAAGCTCGGATTTCTGAGCTTAGTAAAGAAGCACAATAGCGATAAGGAAAGCTCACCGGTACAAAGTTGGCTTCGCTTGTAAAGCTCAAGCTCATTCTCGAGAAGTCTCTGTACGGACAAGTTGATTCCAAACGCATTCTCGAGCTGGAAAAACTTGTTTTGAAGTTTCTCAAAGTTACTGCGTATCGCGAATAACTCGAGCTCCCTTTCCCGGAGGATATCGACGACTCGGTAGTGGCTCGGATACTTCATCGTCTCCACTCGCTTCCGTGACTCGAACAGACAACTTTTCAAGCACGTCCGATTCCAACTGGAAGCTTCTCCAAAATTATAATGAAATCACATCTAACCTAACTTTATATTTTATAGCATTTCTCGTTATTATTCCTGTTAAATTTTATTTTAATATTATATAAATAATTTATCAAATTCTATTTCCCATTGCTAGTATTATCATTATTATTAGTATGAATTAATAATAATAACAATACAGGATTTCCTTATCGAAATCGTGTATTATTTTTTATTTCACGGTGAAACTAATAAATTAATTGAAATATAAATAAATCGAATAGAATTGGCAATTAATATTCACTCTTTAATATATTTATTCTACTATCGATTTAAAAAATTTATCAAGTGCTAATTCGTTTTGTACTAGTGTACAAAAATAAATGTTTTCTTATTCTAAAGCTAGATAATAATTAATTAATTAACAAAATAAATTTTTTTATACTAACGTTAAATACTTTTGAAAAATAATTTAATAAAGTAATAATTAATGCTTTTACAATGGTCTTTCTAGCTTACACTGTCTGTTAATCAATAAGGCAATTATAATCTCAGCTTGTAAAAAATACCGCTTATAACCTCGACGATGTCTGACAGGAACAGCGGTATCTCACAGGAATTCGAGATATCCTCGATAAAACGATAAAACGACGAAGCTAGATGCTCATATTTTTTTTTCAACAGAATATCTAATTACAAACTCGTAATTACATAGGTTTCCATTAGAAATTAATACTCCTGGATAATTTTTTTTTAACTGTGTATTTCAAAGAAAAACATGTTACTCCTTTTATGAAAAATATCTTTCCGTTAAAATTTTATTCTTCTTAAATATATATTTTTTCAACATATTTTTATACTTATATGTCGTTTATTTAAAGCTAAAATAATTTTTTAATTCGTGTAATATTAATACAATGTCAATAGTGGCTCGTTTAATTAACGAAATGTTATTACAGTGAAATATTCAATGACTGTAAAATGGGATTTCCAGATTCGATCGAAAAAGCAATAAATCGTAGAATCATTTCGTTAATATTCGAAATATTCGTCGATTTCGATGATAAATTCATCATTTACTGTGAGTGTATATTTTCGTGTAATTTCTTTTTTTTTTTTTTACGATTCTACGATTCAATGTACAGTAAATTTTATGTGTTTCATCTCGAGGGAATTTTCGGAGGGTTTAACAAGAATCGAGCGAGGGTCGCTATTCCGACGAGAGATATAACGAGAGCACGCGATTCGGGAGGTGAATTAAAGCGAATTCTCTTTTATTCTTTACAACTCCGAAGAATACTCGAGATAATGATCCAACACTTTTTCTCGCTAATGACTCTTTTTTAAAATTTATTTCCTAGCCGTCGACTTGGAGAAAATAAGAGAAAGTAATAGTTTTTTTGTATAAAAAAAAAATATTATCCAATATTAACAAATCAGTAAAACAAGTTTTTAAAAAATTGTAGTTGAATAATCGTAATTTTCTTTACTTTGGTTTTAATTTCATTTAATATGAATAATTTAAATTAATATTATATATAATTTCTGATTTTTTTTAATATAATTTTTGTCTCCAAAAATGAATGACATTTTTTAAAATACTTACGAACAAATTAAGATATAAAAAATGTCTACCCTCTCTCTAAATTTTATCAACAAAAAGAAAATATTTTTTTTTGTGATAGGCGATGATTTTACTACAACGTAAAAATATCCATTAAATAGCAATTTTTAACAACAAAAAAAAAAGCAGTATCCTGTTTTTGATAAGTTAATTGATAGAATGACAAATACCGAGCTGTTATGTGAATATCAAACATAATTATGTCAACTTATGAGAAATGAAATTATTCAATTAATATTATTACGTTGGTATGTTATATTACAGCAAATTGCAGATAATTGATATTGCCACAGGGTGAGGCGATGAATGAAGAAAGGAAATGTAGATTGGCGTAATAGAGGTAAACCATTTCGATAAATTGTCGCGATGGATAGACACTAATTTTCAATGGAAATTTAATGGTAACTATTGAGGACACATTGATTAGAGTATGATAAACTACCTAAAATTAATAGAATTCCGTACATATCGAAACACATAGAAACGAACTCAATTTATCGAATTAAATAAAGTTTCTTACTTTTATTTAAAGACAGGTGTGATGTGAAAAATAATATTTTACGGTATAAAAATGTATTAGAAACCACAGCGTTATAAATAAATTTTCCATAAGATTATCATTAAAATTCAATAAAAAGTTTAAAAAAAAACGAAATGAAAACATGTAAAATGAAAATAAATAAATAAAAAGGAAGGAAGGTCAATTGTGTGTGATATGAACGATATTTTCCGGTACGCAGCTTATAACGGAAGGAAAAAGTTAAAAAAATGTTCAATAAAATTCACTTTATCCATTCAATACTATCGATAAAGTGGCTATTGAAAGAGTATAAAACCAGAGTCTTTGAATTTTCCGAAGATATCGAGGCGTAATAGGAAGGAGTTGGGGGTTAAAGGAAAAATTGAAGAGAAAATAATCTCGTCGTTGACGACAACAACTGGATTCCCAGGACAATATCCAACTGGCGCGGTACAAGAAAGTTATGTACTACGCGTGGATATCTTACTTTGTTCTCATGTATATAATATGGTACATATATGTATAATAAATCGATTGTCGGTGGCATATAGTCCTGGCTTTGCGCCCTGTATGCATGTACACCTCGGCCCTCTGTTACAGAAAGCACCATTTGGTCAGTACAAATACACAAAGGGTCGCTTGTAAATCACAAACCATCGAGCGTTGCCATAGATAATTTACAAGATCATGACGAAGGCTGTCAGCGATATATAAATCAAAAGTGTCAGTCGATCCAGTCCCATAGATCACTTAAAAGAAGCTGCAGTGTCATTCACATAACTTAGACTGGGATTTTTGTGGCATTGGGAAAACTTACATGGTTTATGTCATTGAGACACTTAGACGCGGTTTTTTTTATCGTTTAGGTGACTTAACATGTAACCTTGTGTCATTAATGCATGATCATCTATATACAACATTGAGAAAACTTTTTACGCCACTTGTCCAGCTTTCTCCGAGCTATTTGTGTAATTGGGATGACTTACATGGACCTACTTGTCACTCGGACACTTATACAGAGCTATTTGTCATTCAAGTCACTTACATATGAAGCCTTGTATCATAAAAAAATCAATGTATTTTGACACGTGAGGCATTTATAGTTGAAAATCCTTTTACGTAACTGATTTAAGGGCGAATCCCACCTTTTGGATTAAACCAGAGAACTATTTCGATGACGCAATTTCCTTCGGTCTTGAACGCCACCTGCGATTTCCTCAGAATATTCGTCCTCTTGAGGTAGTCGTACGACTGTCCCTACCTCAACAATTCGCCCTCTGTCTCTGAAAGCTCTCGCGGACCAGAAAGCTCGAAAGCCCTTCCAAGTCTCCATTTCGAATTGGGTAGCGAAGTTGCGACACTCGGTAATATACTATCGTCGAAAATTTCTCCCATGGGGAATTCGCAATCGTAATTGGATCACGTTCATTTAACTCTAGAGTTGCAATCAGAGTGACTTCATTAAAAAAAAACCTAACTCTACTTGCTTGTTTTTAAGACGCTGCTGAACTCAAAGAGCTACTTTCTTTACATCTTTCTTTCTTCGTCTTGGGTCACTTTATTTTCTACGAACAAAATGAAAGAAATGGTCTGACGCCTTTTCTTCAATCAAACCTCAATGGTTGGTGAACTAGTCCCAACTAAAAAAGTCTCACCGTTTCAAGATGAAGAATTAATGTGGCAAAATAGTTGAAGATTAGAGGTTGTTTTAAAAAATTTTAAACAACGTCCAAAGGGGTTGCCTCCTAATCAATCCTTAAAATATACAAGAAACAAAACTGTCAAAGGAACTTTAATTTATCGAACATTTCTAAAATTGAATTTTTAGGTTATTTTGAAAATTGTACAAAACCTTTATGACATTACGTATACGGTGCATGATTTTAGGAAAATTATAAGAATTACATTTTTTAAATTTTAATAATGCTGCATAATTTTTAGAAAATTACAGAATTGTACTTTATTGAAAACAATTGAAATGTACAGAACTATAAAAAAAAAAAAAAAAAAAACCAAACAGCAAACAAAAATTGTACAAGAGTCAACAATATGACAGTAGTAACAGACAATTTGCGATCAGCCCATTCGACAGAAAGTGGTCACTATCACGACTGCTTGGTCGAAGTAAATGGTTTACCTGACGCTAAAACTGCTCGAAATAGCTAGAATTCATGATCGTAAAATGACTCTTCAGCAGGAATAATATTGGAAATTGTTGAAGGTACGGTAATAAAACTGTGATCGATAGAGAGAAATCGTGACGGTAGACAGTAGTTACAGTCGTGAGTGATTCGACAGAATGGACATACGTAAAAGTTCTATTTCACTTTGAATCGATCGATCTCACGAGAGCCGTAAGTGTTAATTCGAGTTAATAAAAATCTTACAAACAATGCTTCAAACAATTTTCAGGAAAATTAAAAATTACTATTAAAAAATTGAACAATTATTTTATTTTTATTTTTTACATGTTTAATATTACTAAAAAAAATCGTAGAAAAAAATCCTATTGATTGTTTGTATTTGTGGAAAGAAATCGTATTTTATTTTTGTTATTAATAGAAATTAAAAAAAAAACTATAAAAAGTCACATGCTACAGTTTCTTTGAAACAGTATTCGTGTCATTTATAAAAATCCCCAGACTTGAATATAACAAAATTGTAGGAGAACATTTTTTGCAAATATGATGTTTTAAATGATTTGTTTTTTTTCGATTTGCTTTTATGCTAACAAAAAAAAATAAAACCCTATATTTTGCCTGAAGGTGTAGCAGCACCTTTATCTCGACATAGATTATGATTGTTATTATCATGGTTCAGTGACGTAACACTCTCTAAAGGCAAACAGAAGCGATTCTAGTGGAAACGGACGGATAAGGTCAGACGAATTCGAACGTGATGGGGGGGTTCGAAAAGCGGGAAAGCAGACATTTGGACGTATCCAGTGACGTGTGCTTTCTCTGGATAAGACAGGCTCATCGATTCAGCCTGCTGTGAGCTTTACTACTTCCGTATTTCTTCCCAATGATACAAAAATCGATCAATCCTATATCGCTTTATATACTTGTATGATATATTTATATTCATTAATTCACATGGTTTATTCTAAAATAATGATACCAGAGAATTAAAAAGTAATAAACAAATCTAACGAATGAAATTTTTTCACTTGGTAGAAATTGTTAATCAATTCAATTAATTTACTCGTAAAATTTAAAAAAAAATTGCAAAAAATTATCTGACTTTTTTTTACCAAATTATAATTTTTCTCAAGTGTAGTAAAAAAAATTATTTAAAAAATGTTTAAAAATTACAAAAATGTAACGTAAGTTTCATTTGTGTAAAGCAACATTATCAAGAAAATAAATATTTTCTGATGTTTTTTCTTTCGGTAATTTTGTATAAATTGGCAATTTGACAAAATCCGAAGTATTTTACCTTGGTTGGTGTAAAGGAGAATTTCTGTCTCCCATCACGTAGGAACTAAACCGAGATTTTAACAACCCCCGGGGTAAAATCCTCTTCTTGGGAGACCGATAACCCCATAAAATTGCAGACTCTTCGTTACAGTGGATACTATGGCGACACAGGACGAGGGAAGAAGGGGACGTGGGGCCAGAGGAGTAGCTTAAGGAAGAGTCGCGAAGAGATAGAGAATGTAGTGAAAATAAAAAGCAGAACTAAAAGCAGTACTGTGAAAGGGTTAAAGAAAGAATTTCTTGAAAGGGATGACTAGAGCTTCTTCGAAAACTTGGACAAGCTTTTCGGTCCGCTATTACAGTTCAGAATTTGAGGGTTGGGGGGAAGCAAAAGAAAGGTAAAATAAATGAAAAACAATTTGTAAAGAATTGTGAAATAGGCAACACTATGTAGAATGGTGCCTATATAGAATTATTGAATATTGTGTAAAAAGAAAATGTTTGTTTAATAAAAATTCCATTGACAGACTTTGGTTTGTGAGATATTTCAAGGGTTGATTAGCTCGCAGTACTTCAAGTATTCAGATTGAAACGCGTGCCCTCTATTCACGTGAATTCTGTCCTTGGGCGAAAGGTCAAACAGGTTGGGAAAGCTCTCGGTAACGTCGTAGTTTGAAATACTCGGACGATAATCCCTAGTACACAGAGAAGCAGAAATTGTTTGCGATCCTTGTTAATAAGGCACGCGGGAATTTCAGTAGGCATGTTGCATCTGCATATACCACAGACGATGCGTGGACGAGAATGGGATATGACGTTCCTGGAGATTCATAGCTCGCTTCGAATACACTGCCAACAAAATGCCTAGTGAATTTTTCATCATGAATTACATGAAAAAAAATATATATATTAAACTGCTTCCTCATTATTTTCCATTTTTCTACAATGCCAAATAAGAAAGCATGTTATACTTCATTGAATAAGTAATACTTTTTTTTTAATACGCGCTCTAAAGATGTAATAAAAAATGATTCAATAGAAAAAATTACTGATTAGATTCGGCATTGAATATTTAATTGTAAAAGTGTTCAAGTTTTTATACCTCAGCGTTGAGCGGGCGTGGAAGATGAATTCCAAGTCTTCGCAGTAGAAATGGTAGTTTCTTGTCAGGCGTAAAACCCGATCGTAAATTTCAAGTGAAATAATTGTATAACAGGTTGGATTACAGAAAAGCGAAGATTCCTCTTGGGTTTACGTATGATCTTGGCTCCTCTGACAGAAACAGGCGCTCTTCTGCGATTCAATACACATCGCAGAACATATATCGACAAGATTAATGGTCAAACTGTCAAGGTGACATGGACGTTGAGTAGTGAATTGTTCGGGACTTAACCCCCACCCTCTAGATTCCCACTTGGTATTTCAGTTCTCGGTAGCTTGGACATTCAGCCCAGGTCATATTTACCGAATAAAAAACTCAAATAAATTATCATTATACACTGTACAAATCTATCTGTATGTTAATAAGCTCAAGTAACTGTTTTTTTTTGTCGAAATTTTCATCAGTTATGTATATTTAAGCAATTTCACTATTTTGATCGTTGAATTTATACAATAAGTTAATTAATATTAATCATTATTTTTATTATTTTATTTAACTCGTATTTTTAACGATTCTATAGATTTTCAAATATACTTTATGAAAAATTCGATATTCGATATATAGATAAAAATAAATATAAAATTTTTTATAAATTTTTCATGTAAAATATGAATAGATTTTCTTGCGGAATTTGTAGAATATTTTCTAAAACATAATAACAATAGTAATATTGTTTCAAATCTGGGCACGACATGTACATGTAACAGCTTGAAAATTATAGCTGGTTAGCTTGCCCCTAAATTATTTAGAGTGAGGCTGGACTGAGGGAGAGAGCAAAGTACGATAACGGGTTCTATACTTCATTACTACGTGAGGTCAACAATAATTTGAAAATTAAGCAAATTACTCTAATTATTTCACCCACTAATTTTATCTTAAAATACAATCGAGACGATGGATATCTCGAAGCCAATAATTTTTTTAATTATATACATTTATGCAAGTTTAATAACAGAATGAGATTGTTTTTATTATCTAAATAATAATAATAATAATAATAATAATATTCTTTATTTTGATTTTACGTTCCGTATTTGCATTTAAGTTTACAATAAAATATTATCGATTCTACATGGAAGATCGTAAAAGTGAGAAAAATGTACATCGTACATCAGATCTTCATTGGAATACGTCCTTTTTACTCAGATGCTCTCCTAAGTGGATGTCCTCTCGGATAGAGTTTAGACGTCAAGGATCACGGACACTAGGAATGATAGAGCCATCTGACCTTGCGTTATTGCTACAGCAGTCTCTGGGGGCAGTTTCGAAGGGTTCACAAACGTATTGACATTCTCAGGACAGAGAAATAACCGGGGGTCGGCTTAAAAAAAAGTTGCTCCGACAGCATTTTCTACTTACTATACAAAGTAAATTGATTTTCATTTAGTTTTAAACAAAATTTCAACTTAAAATTCAAACTAAAAAATGTCGTTTTTTTTTTATTTTTGACAAAATGTAAATTTTAATTAAAAAATCAGGAAATTCGATTTTTAAAAATTCATGTAGATAAATTAGATTTTTTTCAACGAATCTTTATATTTTTTCGGTTCATGCCCCTTTTCCTTTCTCGACCCCTTAGCTTCGAATTTCAAGGCTTACGCAATCTGAGTCCAACCCTTAAGTCTCACGCTTCATTTCCTTCAATTTAACGACGATAACAAATGGAGCGTTCCGTAACGCTAATATGGAGGGTTAGCAACCCTTAAAAACACTGAATTAGTGTTCCGCGTATAAAAAAACAAACTTAGGGTATTTCCCAAATAGCTAGCTTAATGTTATTTTCTTGACCAGTTAACTGGCTGACTTTATAGACGCAACAGGTTAGACCATTTTCAAGTCCTTTACCGATGTTTATCGTAATTCATTTAATTTAAATAAGTACTTAAAAACGCACCTTAATCCCTTCAACAACTAAAACTAATTAAAAACATGTAGAAATTAATTTTATTTATTCGTTAATGATTATTCAAATAATATTATTAATAATAACTTTGTTTCGAAGCTTTATTTTATAGTGATTAAAATAAAATTAACATCCTCTACGTGTTTAAGGATGTTGCAACTTTTAGAGTCTGATGAACAAAGAGTAACAGCTATAAAGTTATATTCATCCAAGTAGGATTCTCGTACACAGCATTAAAGTAGTTCAGTGACGCGGCCATTAGTGTTGAGTTATTAACGCAGGCAAGTGTTAGAGCTTTACCATTTGCTACAACATTTTTCACTCAATTCAATAAGATCCCTTTTCACGCCACTCTATTTAATGTAATGAATTTTTTTTTTTTTTTAATTATAGAATCATCATGCTGTGGGTTTTCATTCATTAATACGAGCTTTCACAAAATTAAAAAAAAGGGGGATCAAGAGTGGAGGTAGCGACTCAACGTCAAGTATAAACCAGTTTTAATGAAAACGTCCGTTTACATGAGCTCTGACGTCACACGAGATGTCGAGGCTACCTCTACTCCTATTTACAGCAAA
This sequence comes from Perithous albicinctus, assembly GCA_964016905.1. Classification (NCBI taxonomy): domain Eukaryota; kingdom Metazoa; phylum Arthropoda; class Insecta; order Hymenoptera; family Ichneumonidae; genus Perithous; species Perithous albicinctus. The sequence continues at coordinate 20,815,177 of OZ024697.1, read as the reverse complement.
ACGGTACCTTTTTCGATTACGCTCAAATGTAACTAGAATTATCTCTGGCTATTTTAATTTCTTAGATAATCCTGCAGCTCGCAAAGTCCATGGATTCTCTTCTTAAAAATGATCAGGACTGCCGATAACTCCACCCCATCACTGTTGCGACAGTTATTGCTCGTCAATATTAACCAAGTGCGTCATAATAATAACAATTTTAACGGAAAACTCTCGAGCTTAATAGCCATCGTTTTGAATCGTGTGTACACATCTTTTACGAGCTTTTCGGCAAAATATTCACTGGAGCTGTTGAATTCGTTCGATCATAACTTACCGACTGTACGTTGAATAAGAGAAAAATTGTTCTTTATCTGTGGGCAGGGTCGTGGGGGTCTTGCGGGGTGGTTAGGTTGTAAAAGGCTAGTCTCTAACGCTTACAGTTTGGAATTCTGTTGCTTTACAAGCTTTTTGTGGTCTTTCAATATCTTCCTATGATCTTGTTATTATCCTCACCCCCAACCCCACCATCTTTAGGGTTTTCAGTTTTTTGAGTACTCTATGTTATAAAATATTTACAAGGTTTGTTAAGTTCCTCAGATCAACGTGTATCCTGTGTAACCTAAACAAATGACAAATTGTTCTTGCTCGGTGAGTGTTGGTGGTGGTGGGGGGGGGGGGGGGGAGTCGAGAAGGTCGGAAGAGGCTGAGCTCAGCTAGTTTCTCACCGTTACAGGTACGGGTTGTGAAACTTCACAAGCTTTTTGGTAGTCCTTCGACGTCGTCCCGCGTTCTTGTAGCTATCTCCCCTACCCCTATATCCCCCACCCTCTTTCTAACCCGGTTGTAAGGGTGCCACAGGAGAAGCACGAAGGCATTGGACGTGGGTGGTGGTGGCGGGCTTCGCGCTTACACATCTTTCGGGGGTTGGAACGCGTGCGCGACCAACGGGCTGGTTAAATCGGTGGCGGGGGCGCGGTCGTGGAAACAGGGACCCGATGCTTTTCTCTCCAGTTGGGTTTGGTACGCGAACCGCGCTCGAGCTTATCGCAAAGCTTTTTACCCTCGGCACGAGCTTCCTGCAGGGCTTCTTTTTTTTTTCTATATAAAAAAAAAATACAACACCATAATGTGAATGAAAAAGCAAACCTAATAAATGGTCATTTAATTCGGTATTTTGTTTTTCTTCTGGAGAATTATTTTGGATAAAATTGAGTTAGTGAAAGAAAAAGTTAAATGTGTTGGTTTTGACGAAGGAATTTCTTCTTTTTTTCTCAAAGTTGCCGGGGTGAGGATTTCTTGAGCCCTTTATTAGTGAATTCTCAAACGTGCTTTTCGAGACACGTAAAAGTGGAGTTTTGAAAAATGACCTCCCACAACGTTTGAAGATTTTTGAAGTTTTGTTTGGGGATTTTGGTAAGTAAGGTTGAGACTATTTTTTTTATTAATATCAGAATATGTCGTCTAGTTTTAGAAATCTTCATGAAATTTTATACAAAATTTATATTTTTTAGGAATCACCAATTTTTAAAAAGTATTTGTATAACTTGCAAATAAATGTTACAAAATTATAACAATTATACATCCAATTGTGCAATACATGTTTACCTGAAGTAATTATGGTGATATTACTTGATCTCGTGCTTTCGGCGAGTATTAACCCGGAAAACCATTGCGTGGTTAGCTTAGGTCGTGGCTAGGGTTGAAAGATAACTTATCAATGTCCGCAACAAGAATTAAATCAAGTAGAAAAATATTCACGCGGTCGATGATTTGGCAAGTGTAATCAATTTTCTTTAAATTTCAATAACATTTGCCGAAATGTACTTAAACGTCCCGTATTTTGTTATTTTGTTATTTTGTTATTTTGTTATTTTGTTATTTTGTTATTTTGTTATTTTGTTATTTTGTTATTTTGTTATTTTGTTATTTTGTTATTTTGTTATTTTGTTATTTTGTTATTTTGTTATTTTGTTATTTTGTTATTTTGTTATTTTGTTATTTTGTTATTTTGTTATTTTGTTATTTTGTTATTTTGTTATTTTGTTATTTTGTTATTTTGTTATTTTGTTATTTTGTTATTTTGTTATTTTGTTATTTTGTTATTTTGTTATTTTGTTATTTTGTTATTTTGTTATTTTGTTATTTTGTTATTTTGTTATTTTGTTATTTTGTTATTTTGTTATTTTGTTATTTTGTTATTTTGTTATTTTCAAGAAGACAAAAAAAATGTTCCAAAAAGAAACAAGTCATGTAAATTTATGAAAAAGAAATGATTTAGTGTTAAAATAGCAACTTAACGAGGTAATTAGGACTCACATATCAATTTCTGTATTTTTAAAGAACTGTAGGACCCAAAAATTGTATGCATCGATTGAATGACGTGCAATTAATTTTTTACGCTTGATATACAATTCATTTGCACATAAAAACAATTAAAGGCGCGAAATAAGGTATGACTAAAAAATGAGGTCAAATTATTCCGTTGAAAATCAGGATTTTCCTCGGGCGTTGGAATAATTCAATACAAATGCTTTCTCATGAAGTTTTTTCGTTAGGTAGAAAAAAAAAATTGAATAGTTCTTATTTTGAAAAAACAAATCCAGTGCAAAAGTGAGGGTGTGTACTTCATTTTCTGGGGCCAAGTAATATTCATGTGTTGTTTTTTACACAAGATCATTCATCGAGGTTTAGTACAGTTTTTTATTACGTTGCTTTTTAAAGGTGGAAAAAGTCTAGTCACTGTGGCATCACGTGAGTATCGAAAAGCCGACGGAAATGAATGGTCGTTTCGGATCATTAAATATTTCAAACGCTTTATTGAATAAAAAATAAAGAAATACTGAAAAGCGATACACCGATTAAAATAAATCGGTATTCGCTCATAAGCATTCAAACTATTTGAAATGTTCAACGGAATTTTTATCGCATAAACTCACATACCGTGTCCATAATAATAATAATAATAATAATAATAATAATAATAACTAATTATTAAAATTATCGACGAGGAATTTCATGACAAAAGCTTACACGCGAAAGTTATTTACAATATCGAGTAATTATTTTAAAATAATTAATAATGTTCCAATAAATTGGAGATAATTAACTATTAGTTTTGATTATTTTCAATAATAATAAATCATTTGTTGATACGAAATAAATCTCATAATTTATGAATGTTAGAACATTATTTGTGAAGAAAAAAAAATAATAATAGCTGTGCGTGTGAATAATTTGAATGTTTGGAGGTTAAAAAAAAGTCAACGCAAACTTTAGACAATCGTCTGGGCGTTGATTCCATTAAATAGTGAAATAAGAGAGATCGTGAGTTGATTTATATTCGTGAATTTCTGGGCTTTGCCAGAGATGAAGAAGGGGTGAGATGATGAAAAAGCACGGAGTCTTGTTCTCGTTCAGTCGTTACAATTTTTCACCTCCCCCTCGGCAAATGGAAGCTCGTAATTCTTCGTTCATTCACGGTCGCACGCTTCGCTCGACCTGCATATTTATTTTAATTATTAAGTATCCCACCCGCAAACGAATAGCCTCACGAACTCGCCCTTTGTTTACATTATTTCTTGCTTTCCATTTTTTTCATTTCCAAGCTTTAGCGTATTTTTAAGATTAATTCAACGATAGAGGCTGATTTTAATTAATTTATGGATTTTATTTGATTTTCCTTTTTGGGAAATTTGTCAGTTGCTCTTTGCATTTCTTTATACACACTTTTATTTTCCATTTTTTGAAGCTATAATTTTTTCTAAGAATAATTCTGCGATAGGAGCGGATTTTTATTTATTTAGGAAGTTATATTACACTTTTTTAATTAATTTTTTTTCTCAAACAAGTTGTCAGCAGCTGGTTCATAACTTATTTTCTTTTCCTGTCAAACGAGATTTCTTTTTATATTCGTATTTTGTCCTTCTAGTTATTCCTGCTGATCTGTTTTTCCAGGGTGCATTGATAGACGGTGGGTCTCTCTCTCTCTCTCTCTCTCTCTCTCTCTCTCTCTCTCTCTCTGGGTGCGTCACCGCTGAGAGCTTACGATCGAGCGGCAAAAGCACACCATCTCATCAACGCACTTTTTTTCTACCCCTAAACATCCCCCCTCCATCTTTCCCCTAGATTTGCTTCCCACAGTTTTCCAATAATTTGCAACACGAGCTTCCGAAGTGCACACTCGGCTAACGAGACTTGCATTATTCAAGACAAAATAACATACAGCAAAACCTCGAGATTTTTTGTTTATTAAAATTTAATCATCGCGAGTTCTCCCTTTCTCTCATAATTGCCGAATAATTGATACGAAAATGCATCAACTTTCACCATTAACCAACATTTTCTTGTAAAAAAAATCGGAACTCAGTATGAAATTTATTTCAAAGTCAGATCTTGAGTACGAAATTCGTGTCTTAAAAACAACAATTTCCAGTGGAAGGTTTATCGAACAAGGCATTCCGTAAAAAAAAGGCTTCCAGAGCGTGAATAAATTATTCAGACTCCCAAGGGATAAAAAATATTTTCTGCGTCGTAAGAAACAAAAGTGAGCTTTTTCGTAAAAAAATCAGTTTGAGTATCGGTGATAAGAGAATGAGGGTGAGTTTTTTATTTATTTAAAGCTTGACGTTGGTAAAAGAAGGATGGCCAGAGCTTTCCAATATCGAGCAGACATCGAGTATAGGAATATTATATATTCTATGGTAAAAGGTGTAGATACGAGAACTCGACACTGAAACTCTACATAGTATAAAATACAAAAATACACACACACACATCTATAGTGTCTGGCATGGATTCGTGAAAGAATGAAGAGAATCGGAATATGGACTGTGGACTATGCAAAACTGAAGAGCCAAGGGGAAAAAAACGGCCGGACTGAAAACGATATTAAATGTCGAAGGTCGAATGGGCGGATACGGAGTCCTGTCAGGTGCACACCCCTTCGATGTTTCATTTTGACACAGGAAACTATGGAAAAACTGAGAGCGTTTGGTTGAGCTGTCGAAAAAACAAAAATCCATTAGGATATTCGTTCACTTTTTTTTAATCTATCCAATAATTTTTTTTCATTATTAGTAATTTACTAAAGAAATATTATTAATTAGGAAACGATATTTGAAATGAAAATCCTAAGTGCCCAACTTTAAATATCTTGATTAGAATTTGTTGAAATAAATGCGTTTAGAATATCATCACATTTTTAATTTATTTATAAAATATTTAACTGAAAAATGAGTTACGAATTTTTGTGGAAGAAAATCTAGATATTCATGTTGTTTTTTTAAAAAGTGTGATCGAATTCTTGATTACAACATTTTGTATTAAGAAAAAATACACTTCTAAATTCAATTTAAAAAAATATTAATTGATGTAGGATAATTTGTAAAAAAATGTGTTTAAAAAGAAAAATTATTAATTGCGAACGCGATAATAAAAATAATGGTTCGACGATCTGCATTGTTGGATATAAAAAATTATTATCTGCGACGTGAGTTATGATTTTTTTTGCCCTAACGCTTGGAACGATTGCATCGGGTTTGAATGGTGTGCATAATCTTGACGCATCGTTGAGTGGCTCTCAGAGAAAATTTTATTAGTCCTCTCTCGCTAATTACGTCGGTGCTGTACAATTTTACTCACGTATTCATGCATCCGCGTTTCCTTTGCGCGCCGTTACTGCGTTCATCTCGTGTTGAGACTGAGAGCTTGACTCGGCCGCACCATTTTACGAGCCTTCCACGACGATTTTACGTGTAGTGCTGCCTTATAGTGACGTGCTTTATTCCTCAAATTCACTGGTTAATGACGTGAAAGTGCATTTACCAAAAGTGTCCATGATTATGGACGGCACTTCTTGCCTCTTTGGGAACAATCCTCGTCACCTAGATCGAGCAAAAAATAATTAGCAGAAATTCAGAAAGATGTTTAGCTTTCAAAATCCAACCATTCAAAAGTTAAAATAAAATGTTGAATTTATATTTTTATTCAATTTCAAATTTTTGTCAGTAAGAAAATGTTAAATTATCGTTAATAAACAACGTTAAATCTTTATTAAAAAAGTTCAAAATGCAACATAAGTTCAAACTTAAGATGAAACTTGAATTCGACTTTATTTTAAAGAACAATCCAATATTCGAATATCGATTAAACAAACGTTTAAAGAATTGAAAAAAAATTACTTATTTTTTAAAAACAATATTCTTGTTAATTAACATAAGAACGCTGCGTAACTCCTCTTAGGAAAAATCAATTTTAAAAAGCACTTGATATAGATGTATATAACTAAATACAGAGGTGAATAAATAGGAGGCATTAGTGTATGCGCAATTGAATAATCTGACAGACCGAGGAGCGTGAGTGAATGTCCACCTGTTTACCTGAACGTTGTACACGAGTGATGCACCTGAAATAATGGATCTGGCTTGAAGCGATTTGCCGACGAAATTCTCGGCTGAATAATCCAATAACCCGATCCATGTTGCACCTGAATTAATATGCATGATGGATATCGAGTGCTCTCAGTTGCTTCGTATTGCGTTAATCTCTCGACTGAGAAGTTCGGAAATTACGCATGAATAGCCAAAAGCACACTAGAATACACCGGAAATTAACTCAAGTCTATTGGAGGAAAAACTAATTTGAGGCTCCAAGTTCATCTACAAACATCATTGATTTAATCGTACGTTCCGTGTGAATTAATTTATCCTGTCAATAAAGCACTATTCCGCGAGTGCAATATACTCGAAACGTGTAGTGCCAGTGTTGCATTTCGCGCGTGTGTGTTTCTCTATCCGTTAACCAGAAGGTTGGGTTCGAAATGTCAACATTCCTGGTTTGCTTGCATTGCAACCTCCCGGGAATTTCGATTGTGTGAGCTTGCACACGCTAAATTCGACAATTTGGCCATGCTTTCAATTCGTATGTCACTCTTTTTTTTATCAGCAAATACACGAAATTGTACATTTGTTACCTGTATTTGCGAACCATTGTGTCGGGAAATTCGATTTTCTCGTCGATTGCTCTGACATATCGGTTTCAGTTTGCAGGATACACGAGATAAACATTTTCACTGAAGCTTGAGAAAGAAAGTCTATTTTTTTTCTTATCCAGCTTGCATGACTTGAGTTCGAGAAAAATGTGTTGTCTCAAATAATGTATCACGTTTATGCCCGAGCTTGCAGAAAAAATCGTATCTAACTATAAATACACGGCATTCATACCTGACACTGCAATCAATTTTCTAGTGGAGAACCGAAACTGCCTCTGGGAAATTAATTTACTATGCCCTGATGCACTTGCAACTGGTTATAATCCCTCCCCATATGTCTCTCACCTGTCTTCATACATACACGTGGCACACGGACACAGTTGTATCGTGTTACACCCAGTGCTTTCTATCTAAACTGCATTTACCGTCATTCCTCGGCAAATAGACTGATTGAACGAAAGGGCGTGGTATCTAATTACCGAATGCAAATTAATGTATTCCCCCAAGAGCAAACAGTGACATTCCTTAAGCAGATATATTGCTCTTCTGCTACTGCCAATGATAAGGAGAGGCGAGAGGGGAGAAGCTTAAGTTTCACAAGCTTTAGGGAAGACGTAGTAAACATACCGTTTGCTCTACGAATATCCGCAATGTATCTCGGAGAACTTGTGTAGCGATATAGTACAACCCCGATTGTAGACTTGAGCCGAAAATTCCGTGTACTCCAGTCTAACAATACATTTCAACAATTAATATTAGGTTCTAATTAACTTAACTTTTTCTTTAACTTATTATTGCGAGAAATTCATAGCTCGGGGTAAATATAATATATTTTATTATCTAAACCCTTGACATGAATATTTAACCAACGTCCTTGAAAGTAGTGATTTAATATGTGTAAATGTTTTAATGTCACTTGTAATTTTGGTAAAAAATCATCAAAATCGTTAAGGGGGTAGATTGGATAATTATTCAGACCTTAATTACCAGAGGTGCAAGTCAGAGCCCATGAATATTGAATAGGCTTGACTCGAAGCACTGGAATTCACGAGACTCAGTCTGCAGTAGTTTCAGTCAAGACGCTTGTCACACCCACGACATACGCTGGGATATCAACCACTATACATACTCTAGTCGTCTATAATCCTCCTTAACGTGCTGGAAATTCCACCAATCATTCTACCAACTATGGATTAATATCCATTTCTACATAGGCAAATATACCTGGTTTACGTGTGTATATATCAACAGATAATCAGATTCGTAATTTTCAGTGTCACGTTTCACGAATACGCCCCCCCCCCTCTGCCCCTTTTACTGCCCGTTGCAGCAGCAACGAAAGCTCACTCGCAATTGTCAATTTACCAAGGATCGTAAAAAAAAAAGGAAAACTATGTAGTTTAAAGCAGACATAAGTGACTTGGGATTTACCAGTAGCGAAAAATACGCAGTATAAAAACTTCCAATTAAAATCCCGACGAACATATCATAGGAATTGGCTTTGATCTTTATTTCATTGAAATTACCATTAATTTATTTTTATTTACAAAAAAAAATTATGAATTTCGAATGATTTTTAAGGATAGTACGAGGAAAAGTTAATCAGTGACGATAATAAAAAATGGCGCAGACAAAGGGACTGTTCCTAGAACAAAGATGAATAAGCAGATGATTATGAAAATTTGTACCAAAGGGTTTTTGGGGTTGCTGATTTCAATTCTAATGAAAATTTTGGAATTCGAAATGACGGCTTCAATATGACATAACCAAAACATCAAAGGGTTTTTATTTGTCTCCAGAAAATTAGTATGCATATCCTTATATAAGAAAACAGAGCGTTATTTAAAGCTCAAAGGATCTCTTTGATGTTACTATTTTATTTATTTTATTTTTTTTTAACCACATATCAGATGAAAAGCTTCAACCTCAATGTTTGCCTCAACCCTTCCGTTATTTTTTTCGTTTGATGTCACAACTCCTTTTACTTGCCGAGGTAATTTACTAAATGACGTCATGTATCTGGTGTTATACGAGTAATGAAAGACGAGGGTTAAAAAAAAAGGGTTTAACCTCACAAAGGGATAAGAAAATTGACAGGCTCGTTTTAGCATGAATGCGATTTGATGACGATCGAGAGTGTCTCTATTCCCTGTCGGATGTTTCCTTGCAGTCTCATCCGACCCAAGCAAACCTTACGCTGAATATAGTCATAAATATCGATCATCTTTTTTTTCGTTATAATCTTTCATACGCGAGCCGGGCGTGCTTTGATCCTCTCTTGACGAGGCTATAACTGTCAGGGGCATATAGACCCCCCCCCCCCCCTACCCCCGCCCCATCATCTCACCAATGGGCTTTGTCCGGAACTGCCCCCTCTACTCTCCTCAAACGATCGAATAGCGACCGAAACGACTCGAGCATTAAAATTTCCTTTTTTTATATTTTAGAGGTTACCAGATTTTTGTACCGCCATAGAAAAATTCTTGTACCTTTATGGGAGTCGAATAAAAAGAAAATGGCACTAACGACGTACTTTTACAACCACATTATACTTTATATGCAAATTTGAAAGTTATATATTTGGAAAAAAAAGAATTGGCGAATTGAATCATAAAAAATATTAAGACAGCGTGAAATAATAATGATAATAATATTTTTGAATGTAAAAGTAAGTAACTGTTGAAATTGTGTGTTTCATATATATTTTTTTAAGGGAGATGAAAAATGAAAAATAAGGTACGAAGCTTAAAGGCTTTAAAAAAATGATTTAATAAATAGAATAAAGTTTAATAAATACTTAATTAATAATAATCATATTTTAAAAATAAAAATGGGAAAGTCTTTGTTGAAATGATGAATATCTGCCTAATGTTTTTTTAAAAAGAGAGCTCAAACAATGGTTGAAAAAATAAATTGAAAAAAAAAGCGAGCTTAAGGGCATTTTCTAAGCATCGACGGAAAAGCGTGGATGCGAGGGGAAGGGGTGGGCGTAACACCGATGGCATGTCTGAGAGTCTTGAATAAATTTCGAGTCTGGGGAAACTAACCGCGTACCCTTTAAGTGCTAGTTCGGGTCCACTTAAGGTATGTCCTCGTTCTCTTAACCATTGCTCTCTTTTGCTTCCAGCCACTTAATCGGACCCTGAACTTTTTCTCTGCAAGTTCACTTTTTATACAGTTATTCAGATACTGGAGAGCACAGTGTTAACATTTTATTTACATGTTAATAGGGAATTATTAAATAATTTTAGAAAATGAAAAATTTATAGAAAAATAAAAATCAACACGATACAGTTTTCTTTTTACAGTACAGTTATATTTCTCGATTTTTTTGGTAATAATAATAATAATAATAGTAAAAATAAGGTTACTTCGTAAAGTAACAGTTAGAGTGAGTTTTTTAAAATCGCTATCGAAAATAATTAAAAACAAGGGAAGAAGTTAATTTAATAATTTTTTTATTTATTTACAGTTTAGTCATGTTTGTCAGTTTAGTTTTTTTTTTAGTATTTGCATTATCAAAAAGATAGCTGTGGAACAATAAATCGGTATTTCAATATTACGCTGCGGACTAGATGGAGTTATACTTTGTGGAAACAAGACGAAATTGGGTGATATTGTATAGAACACGCTTGATTGCTTCGTATCGGTTCGATTCGTCGAGAATAATCGAGCAAGTTATATGCATTGCGAAAGCGAAGCGAGATACATTGTTATGGATACATGGTTATATATCGTGATAGAGAGAAAAACGATATTTCAAGGGTGAAATTTGATTGAATTTATTACACGGAGCTTTCGAGGGCCTTGAATATATTCGGTCGGTTAATGGAAAAAAATAGGCGAAAAAAAGATTGTTGAAAAAAAAAGAAAAAAATTATATTACATAGCAGCTTTTACAAAATAATAGGTGTAAATTAAATCTGCATTTAAATCTCATTTTTATTCATTTTCAACTTAAAAAAAAAAAGTTTGGTAAACAGGGAAAATAAATATTGCTATAATACAATAACATGTGCGAGGTTATAAAAAAGTATTATTTAAGAGAAATACCATCTCATTTATTATTTGTTTAAGTAGCATATTAAAAAAAGTAATAAATATTTGGCGTTCGAGACAGAAATTATATTTAAAAATTTTAAAAATAGTTTATTTAGAATCTGAATTTTAGTTTTGTCACTCGAATAAATACTCAAAATGTAATTTAAAAATATATTGAAAGACAAAAAAAGGGAATGAAATATATATATGAAAATATATAATGACTTAAATTAATTACTAAAAACATTTCTTTAACGCTCTGATGTTTTTATAGAACTTTATTTTGTGTATTCAGATTTTAAAGTCCAACATTTCAGAAACTATATTTTGTTTGCAACGTCAGAAAAAAAGTCTCACTACGAAAGTTGTAGTTTTTTTAAAAATAAAATAGAAAATAATTTCATCTAATTGACAGGATTAATCTTTCATTAAAAAATGTAAGGATTTTTTTTTGTAATAGAAAAATAGAACTTTTATGGCGGAGCTCTGTTTTTTTTAAATTATATTTTTTATGATACGACTTTTAAAAAATTTAGAATTTTGTGAAATACTTTTTATTTTTTAAAAATTCAAGTGGCTTTAATTATTTTTTTTGAATATTGGCCTTTTTGCATATACCTGCTTCTTTGGTGGTACAAAAGCCTGGATTAACAGCGCAGTCAAAAGAGAAAACATTTTTTTTCCCAGGCTTAATGCAGATTCGCATTTCTCGTTGGTGAAGCAGTGAAAGCTTTCGAGAAGTTTTGGGAGTAGAAAGCGTGTTAATTAACGTTACTAAGCTTAATTGTAGCCGACACGCAACTTGTTCAGTTAGCTTGAACGCGTATCGTTCAATTTACTGGACACCCTATATAGCTACTTTATAACCCCCTTTGCGAACCCTTTTCAACCCCTTTCAGTCATGTTGGAGTTTGCTTTTCAACGCTCGTTCGCACTTTCGTGCAACACGAAACGTTTCGCCAACTCTATTATCAAATATCCCATTTTCACCATAATTATAAATTGTTATTTCTCGATATAATAATGTTCGTAATTCATCGACATTTCACATAAAATCTCATTTAAATTGCTGAAATATTTGTCATTTAAAAATATTTTTAAAAACGTAAAAAGGAATTTCACGTGACCCGTAATTAAAAAAAAAGCCTCGATAAAAATAATCATGAATTCCATACTGATTTTAATAACATTTCGTTAATTAGCAGATAATTAAAGTTCCACCTAATTAATCGTTTTGAATAATTCAGCAATTAAAAATATAAAGAAACGATAAAATGCGTATTTCACCTCACACTCTAACACTTGATTAATAGTATGAAAAAATGTGTCAATTAAAAATAGGATTAAACACACGTCAAAAGGCATTTAAGGTGATTCGAGTGATTGAAAGCTAAAAGCTCGAGACGAAATGAAATTCAAATTATCGACTTCCTGGATGCTGTATAGCCCTATCTCTCTTCGCTGGGGATTTTCTACTCTCCTTAACAATCCCAAGGGACTATTAAATTTACAATTAGAGAGCTTTCAGGAAGTCTGCGGCCTAGAGTTTGAGAACTCTTCGTGACTAATCAGCAAATGGGCATTTTTTTGGTCTATTTTTTTTCTTTTGGAGAAAGGAAGAGAAAAATGAGGCCTTATTAAAACTGAAGCGTAGAGACATGAGACATATTTTTCACTTTATTCAATTGTCATTTAATTAAAATTTTTTTTAGTTGTTCCAACATTTTTGCACTGTATTTTTTTCATGCTTTTAAGGCTTTAGCTCGAAGAAAAGATGGTGGAGTTAGTGGGTATATCCTCGTGGGAACTTCGAATGTGGATAGAACGAAACGCGCTGTACTTTCTCAAGATCCACTCCTTTCTTCTTCTTCTTCTTCTCTTTTTTTTATAGTATTCTATGCTTTATTTTTTTTTTATTTTTTCTTCGACGCCATTCTTGTACTTTCTTTGCTTATACTCACTGCGTTCTTCGCCTCTTTTTCTTTTTGCACTTGCCTGACCCCCCGCATCTACAGGAGAAATATCGTGCGAAGTTGGCTCAACAGCCCAGCAGGGTATGAAAGGAAATGCAACGCAGTGAAAACAGCACTGTGCCTGCCCACAGGATATTTCTATGCTCACTTTTATTTCGATATGTTTATTACACTCGTGTACCAATTCTTACCCTCTAGCCCTTCTTGTTTGATATAGAACAATATATAACCTCGTCACGCGAGGAAGGAGTTGACAAAGGGTGTGAAAATACAGCAAGGCGACGATGGGCAAATAAATGAAAATGTTACACAGTAAAAGAAATAGAACATTTTTGCAAAATGTATTTTTTTTTGCAGACGACACACAAAAGTTTACCGATTTCCGCAATTTTTTTTTTTTTTGTTGTAGATCACGTAAAATCGAACGCCAACAATTTTTTTCTCACATTAAGATATATGTGATCTGTTGGAAATTTTATTGATCTACGTTGATGCGTTTTTAGTAACATTATGCGACGAAAATGATTACTGCGATAATGTTATTTTCTTCTCGTGGAACAAATAGGCAGATGTGCTCCGTAGAAACTTGGAAAATAAGTGAGGAAATTATATACGAGTCAGGAGGACGAAAGCGAAGAAGAGTAGAAAGGAAAATGGGCGATGATAGCTAGGAAAAATGGGACGGTATTCAGGAAGTGGCACGACAATTTCACGATATATGTATAGTACATATACAGAGTTGTATAGATATACCGGCAAAGAGGTAATACGTTGTCGTTAGAACAATCACGCGCTAGTGACGTTCATTTTTTTTCGTCTCCCTGAAGAGGAAACGTTTTGTAGAAAAGATTCCAAGAAGGAAATTGAGTATTCAATGCTTCAAACTCGAGAAACCAAAACCATAAAAAATAAATTATCACGTTCCCGAATTTTATAATAAGTCACTAGAATATAATTTAAACAAAAACATTCTTTTGAAATAAAATAAATGATTATTCGTAATTTCATTATGTCAAAAAATCTAGTTTCGAAAATAAACAGTTGTTGAAATTTCATATTTTTTTAAATATGCTTTGTTTTGTTTTTTAATTTTCTTTTATTGCTCTCCTACAATTTTGTATATTCTGACCTGGATTCTTTTTTACATAATCAAGACAGTGTTAAGAGCAATAAATTGAGAGCGATTATTTATACGATTTTTTAATTTCACCAATAAAAGACAAATAAAATAAGTTGTTGAAATCGTTGGAACAATCTTGATGCGATATTTATACTGTAATTTTCTTTATCTAAATGCCTATGTGGGTAATAAATTCTGACCCTTATTCAAATTTCTCTTACGTCCAGGGAGTATCATAGCAGAATACTCGAAATACCCTCAGAGCTCTGTCAGCAATATAGCAAGTTCAATTTCCGGGCGAGCAGTTCTGGAGTAAAGCCGAGGGCAAGGATTGAGTTTGGACTCTGCCTCTGATATATATATTATTTTCCCGTGAAGAAAGGATGAAAATTGTAGCTTTTAGATACTTCAACAATTTTTGTGTAACTCTATATTCTCAAAAAAATCGAATTTTTATTTATTTCGCTTATATCGCTTTTTCGTCTAAAATTACGTAGAGCAAAAGAAAAAAATATTTTGCCGAAGATTAAATTGGAAATTGCATAATTCAGAATGCTTTTATTCGGTGGTAAAGTCAGCTGATCCTGATACTGATATACTGTGTGGAATGCTGAACAAAGCAAAGCTAATTCATTGTTCCCTTTACGTTGTCTGACCACGTACGTTCGGATAATCCAAGGGGCATTGTTTTCCCTTCCGATTCTCTTTCATTTCGGTCAACGTGGACATAAATAATTCATTGCATACCACAAATTATAACACCACAAACTAAAAATCACATAACCGACTAGTTTTTTCATCATTCATTATCCAGAAACTTTTTTGTAAAATGTTCCTCACGATATTCCCGACATTTTAGTAAATTTACGAGATGCCCAGATTCCTCATATGGAATCTTTTTTATCAAAGTATTTTTTTGTTATTAAACAAGTTTGTAAGTTAAAAAAAAATACAAAAACGTAATAAAAGTGCGTATTTTTCCAACACAAAAAATCTTTTCAGGTTTTATTATATATTTATCATTATTTTAAAAAAATAATAATAATCCTAGGATTCTGTGTCAACACCTTTATGATATTCTTTTTTTTTTAACTTTTCTTCAAAATTTTTTTATATAACCAAATATTGTATTTTGATAACGTTGAAAACCATCGAAAAAAAAAACAAACATAGTAAAAAGTGTCAGTCGAAGGTGAGTTGGAAGGTGAAGTATATCGAGTGACGCGGTCGACCGAGCCTCAAAGTTGCGAAATTGTTCGTTCAGGCTGACCGACTGTGCTGTACAGCCGTAACTACTAGCTCGATTGATGGTTGCTTATATGTACATTGTGTAAACAAGTGTGCCCTGCAGTGATGCGGTATAACGCAGTGAACGGAGGAGTAGGTTTCCCCCCCCCCCCCCCCCCCACACTTCGTAGTGAAAACCTTCAGGTGACGCACAGTGGTTACAGGAAGGAGAACGGCGGACGATGGTGGAAGGGATGAAAAGCAAATAATCACCTACATTTGTTTCACGCACTGTAACACAAGTTTATAAATGCACGTCTGGCCAATACTGGTGATTTCTACTGTGGTATTATATACGTGCGTGTGATATCAGTAGTAACGGCAGAAAATGCCAGACTAGCTGTTTGAAAATAATTGCCTGGTAAAATTCAACGGGAATCGAGCGATTAATGTACAAAACATTTCTATAAATCATCATACGTTCTCCATGACAATTATTATATGAAAATTTACTGCAATATCGTCATAAAATTTATACACAAAGTTTAATGCAGTCTGAACGTAAATACTGTATAAAAAAAATTCAACATATCTATACTACATAATTTAAATTAAATTTTGTATTTTTTTTTAGTACAAACTATGAAAAAGTCCTTAAGGACATACATACCTTAAGGTCCGTTGTTTTCTTCTGGTACTTGCGCAATTTTTTTTCTTAATCTACTTATCTGATTGGACGCTTAAAAGATTTTTTTCCTTTGGCAAAAAAAAACGACGAATCGTAATTCAAAAGCCAGCGAAGAAGTTTTTACAGGCCCCTTAAGGATGTACATTGTTCTGCGCCCTTTTTCTCACTTTTCTGCAATCTTAGCTTCCTTTTTCCCATTTTATCTTTCGGAGTCGATCGGCTCAAGTTTCTCACTCGAAAGTCCAGCATAACGTTTCCTGTCTCACTGGAGACCGACAGTTCGACAGAAGCTTCTACTCAAACTTTGTGGTCGACGAAAACAGACAGTTACTTCGGATTCTTGGCGTTAAACTTTTGACACTTGAAATTTGACGACTTCTGACATGTATTACTCGGCTTTCGACAGCATAATTCCACTTATAGTGATTGAAATACTCGATTGAAGAATACCAAAATATTATCGAAGCTTAAAACTTAATTTATTTTTTTCAAAACAATTTCTATAATTTTTGGAGTCTTTATTTATCGTTTTGAAGGATAATTATCATGAAAGTACATTAAAATAAAGAAACATTTTCTAAGTGGAACTTGGAAGCAATAAGTATTGTTATAAAAAATAAGTTTACTGAATTGAATAATAACAATAATAATAAAAAATTCATTTGTCAACAATAGAAATATAGGTAAAACATTCAAATCTTCGGAATACCATTGGGAACCTTCATTACTGGCTTCACACTGCTGTGTAAATATTGCAAAAAAAAAAAAAAATGTTTCCTTCGTGACTCGCTGAAACGTCACTTTGCGGAGTCAACTCATTTGTTGTGTCCCAACGGGATCTCCTGCTGTACATATTGAACGAGTGATGCAGTCCTCTCTCTGTATCAGTTCTGTTTCATTTTCTCATCGACCCTGTCGATATGCTTCAATGTGACGTGAAGTAGACAGATGTTCGATAAATGGGGAAGCCACTTTTTTTGTTCCTACTACTGAATGCATTTGGCATTAATTTAAAAATACGACGCAGAGAAAATTACCAATTTTTTGTTTAGTGAGAAGTCAATAAATAATAAGAATAATAAATTTACTACAATTGTTGATTTTAAAAACTGAAATATATTTCATTAGTAAATAAAGTGAATTGGATTAAAGTATTGTGGATGAAGCAGAATGATACGGCAGCTTTGAGGGTGTCAGAGGCAATATATATACATATGTATATATATATATATATATATATATATATATATATATATATATATATATATATATATATATAAATATATAATTTATATAGAGAGAGTGAAAGCGCAGTCGACATTACGGCAGTGAGCTGAAAATGGTGCAGGCCACCGCGCCATAGAGGCCAAGGCTACCTTCATTTCGAACCCGAAGTGGTAGCCAATAGGCTGTTCTAGTCTACTCGTTACCCGATGTGCAGCGTCCACAGTCGAACGACTGCCAATCCGCTATTCGTTAGAATTTCATTTTAGCCACCAGTCGTTTAGGCACAAAGTATAAATACGATATATAATATATAGATTGTGCTGGATGGGGTGAGACATGGTGTACGATTGAAAAAGACCAAGAAATTGAACCCGTTACGAGTGTAGAACTGAAACGTATAGAATAGGACTTGTGTGTTGAATTGAAATGTTTCGACTGAATTTTGTTCCCAGAATTGGAAGCGGAAATGACCTCTTCAAAAATACACAAATCAAATTTCCGGTGCTATCAATCTTACAACTTGCAAATAGTGTTTGTAAGGATGAATTGGAAGGTGAAACTGACACCGTAAAATGTTCTTAGACAAATGCGAGCTCAAGAAAACCAGCCATTGTTCAACGAAGTGTCACAAGCTCGAGAGGGTACTTTCGTACTTGAGAACGTTTCGTGAATTGCAAACCCGAAAGTAGATAAGGTCAAAGAACACTTGTTAGCTGTGCATACAGGAAGCGTCTTCATCGTGAAACTGTGAAAGCTTCAAATCAAACTTACATAACCGCCAAACTTCTTACTATCAGGATTTCTCCATGCATCCGTGTTTCATCCGGTTAACGCAACGCAATCAAAGTTTCGCGAGCAATTTTCGTTAATTCGTAAGCAGCATTTCACAACATCCATTGTATGCTCTGTATTGTTTTTTTTTTTTAAGTATATAGAAATAACGATGTCAGCTTTTAAGCCCTTTTTTATGATGGCGAATAAATAATTCAGTATGACTGTGGAAACTTTTTGGTATGCAGGTTTTTATAATAGCGAAAGTTGTGACTTTTTTATTACCTTCTGGCAGGTGTCGAGTGTATATTTTTCTCAAGACACGAAACTTTATATCTCGAATAGCGAGCTTCGAGCTTTGAGTTACAAAAAAGTGCTCCCACCATTATTTCTTCGAGCAAATCGAAACGTCGGAACTGGAAGATACTTCAAGTCGGTAAGTAGCTTGTGAGTTTTCAAGTTTCAAGGTTCAGAGGACGACTTGCAGTGGACATAATTACGGCCGTTACTTTGCCGAGGATTCCTAAAGGAATTCCATCATGTTTCAAGTTTCTTCGAACTCTGACGAGAAGCTCTTGACGAGAACAAAAAAATCTACGTTGCACCCTAAAGACTTGTATTCAATGAAACCATATACGGACTAGAAATATGTACATTTAGAAATTACGGCCATGCTTAATGATAGTTACAAAGCATACAGTTTATGACTTTTTTTTTTGCTTAATAATGTACACGTTCTCCAATTTTTTCATAATAAAACATTAAATCTGAAAAAGATGAGTAAAAATGAGCCATTTCGAACCGTGACAGTTCTACTTTTGGTAATTCGGGACAGAGCCAAGAGTACCTTAACCCTCGTTGAAAATTAGTACAACGTATAAGCTGATGGTGCTTGGAAGCTCGGTACTTCCGAAGAGTGTTACGGTCTCTGACATTTGGCAGGCGTGTTTGTGCGTCGTATCGTAGGATCTCCGAGGGGCTGGGAAAACTGGGTCCCTTGATGGTAGCCGCAGAGCACATCAGTTTAACATAATTACGTAACCCATGTACGAACCAAAACCGACGATGCGACGGATAGGTGAGCTCCCCGTTGGTTGCCCAAATGATTTGATGTTTGCGGCTTGTAGGTCGAACCACAATTACGCAACGGCTAATTCCGACGACGTCAATTCATTCGAAATAAACAAACTATTTATTAATTGGTTCAATCGTTTTTGATATCGAATTATTAACAGTTTTATTAACTTCGTAAAATTCGTTCTCACGATTTATTATCAAGTTTTCGAGAATCTTGATATTTCACACAAACGATCGCCCAACGCCATAAAATAATGGATCATTTGTCTTCGGGCGACAAAAACACATGTGACGCTTGATAAAGTGTCGTTGGTGCTGACTCGTGGTCAATGATGGCGATCTGTTTATTTGGTTGGTAATGAAAAAAAAAGGAAGGAAAAGGAGAGAATAAGGGAAAACCTCTTGCTGCATGAGGAAAAAGCGCATGACGCGGATACGTGAATGGATGGGAAACACGGTAAAACTCCCGTGGGGGAAATGGAAAGATCGGACAAAGAAAGGCCCCCGCGAGTTTTCTTGTGGATTCGAGAAAGCTTGCAAGCACTCCGCCACACTGAAGGGCATCGTTGGCTTCATCAGAGCCTGCGGGATAATACCGCTTTACCCGGGATAACGATGACAGAGACTCTCGCGTCCGACGGCTTTGGCGACCTTTTCATTTCAGTTTTCACTCCGTCTCGTGACCGTTGGCAGACCACATATTGGTGCTTACCGAAAGCTCGGCGAAAGCTCAGTTTGAAAGCACGAATAAAATTCAACTGAAACTCTAGTGTGCGCACGCAATATGACATACATGAGATAATTTGCACTCGATACATTTTTTTTTCTTGCCGATCGTACACCACAATATTACTTCGTCGAGACACAATTTTAGAACCTTGGATTAATTACAATGATGATAATTCAATAACACAGCCTCAATTTAAACTATTTATTCATAACATATGTTTATCTCGAATTAATTCACGTTAGTGGCGTTGAGATTTTAAGTTTTACATTATATAAGCAAATTAACCAACTGTTGAAGAAGTATTGTATATTTTTCACATATTTCGTGTTAACAAATTCAACAAATTTAACAACCGAAATTTTATTTCCACAAAAACCGGAGTTAAGTAACAGGAGAAAGCTGAATGAAATGTGTCGAGATCCGAGGCAATCTCTTATTCGAAGGGAGGAGTATTCTGAAAGGGTAGAATCGACGCCTCGGCTGTATCTACTTAACTTATTCATATTATACTGGAAGTCTGTATATAAGTTTATATATATATACTGCGGCTTCATCTGCTTTTATTGAATAATCAAATAATCTGCACAGCTCGTGATTCGATTCGAGAGAAATTTTTCTTCGTAGCAAAGCTAAGAAAGTTCGGCAGAGAAAAATTTCATTGTCTTGTACGTGTAATGAAGGTTAGTTCACCTCCATTTCTCCATTGTCCTGTTATAAACCCGAGGCGTGAGAATTGGCTACAGGGCTTCATGGCAAATCGGAAGTTAGAAAAGCAGGGGTGAGACTAAGAGGGCAGATAATTTCGAGCGATAAGAGAGAATCCCCAGAGACATCCAAAAGTGCCCCTATACTAGCTCCTTTAATGCCTAAGATCGCTCGGTTAACCCTCATTTTCCTTTTTTTCCCTTTTAGTTTGCTCTCCTTCTGTCTTTGGTAATACCAACCCTCTGATCGAGAGTTTTTTTAGTTCCCATACAAGATTGAAATACACATATGTTTAGCAAAATGGACTGTCGAGACCAATCTGATTTAAACATTTCTGTGATTTCGAAAATTCGAATAAATAAAATATTATATCGCTTCACAATTATTTTATCACTTCTTAGAAATCCACTTGTATGTGAAATTAACAAATTAAATTAATAAAATAAATGAACAAATAAATTATATTAAATTGGCTGCAATAATGTGTACAAAGAGAGAGTGTTTTGAAAGCTGAAAAAGAATGAGGCTGTTCGAACAAAGTTGAGCTCAATGGTGCAAAGCTTACAGTGTGTGCATTCACGATACAGAGCTGGTATATTGCTGGGTGGAAACGTTCCGAGCTCGTATACATATATATATTCTGTGTGCACGTGAGCACATAGTAATATGATGGTTTGTGTAACCATGAGCGTCTGAGCCACTCGCACCGTACCTACTATGGTTAGCTCAGCATATAGAAAGGGGTTGTTATATACTATAGGTGCCAAGACCAGAGGTCTCTTCTTCCATTTGCATATCTTTGTCCTCGGGCTGTCCTACGTCTCTCCAATGTTTTCAACAAGAATGAAATACAAAAAAGAAAGAAAACAAAAGAAAATACCAACGAAAACGAGACTCGAAGGGAAAAAATAAAAGATAATGAACGTAGCGTTCCTTCGACCTTCGAAGAAAAAAAAGCGCTCATAATATATCTTGCCACGCCCACCGTACTTTCCGAACATATATATATATATATATATGTTTTTTTTTTATTTGACTAACAGAAAGCTTTGATTTTGGTGAAAATTTCTAACAGAATTTGCACGATAAATTAAAGATATATTTTTATAAGAAAAACGTTAAAATTTTTTTTTCGATTACTTGGCTATTCCGTAAAGTCGGTAACTAAAATAATACATAGCTACGGCTTCATTTCCATTCTCGAAAACACCTCGTTCAAAATGATTCCAAGCTTCGACGACTTCGGAGTAGACTATTTCTGGCGGGCTGGCGCACTTCAAAGAACTTCGCAGCACACACGTATTTTCAAGAGGCTTAAACCTTTGAGCTTTGAGCTTTCCAAACCGTTTCCCGGATGTTCGCTTCGGCTGCCCGCACGGGATTTCGTTGTTATCTATCATTTTGCGAGGAGGGTAAAACACGACTGGAATAAAATTTTTTAAATCCAAGTGTATAAAATGATTTTCTATCTGAAAAAAAAAAAAAAAAATATAGCAAATGTTTAATATCCTAAAAAAAATGGTTTTATTATTTCAATAATGCCACTCCAATTCGTATCGCCGTAGTGCTTACGTCCTGCCTTCTATGCATTCATTTCCTTCAATACTTTACGATAACTGCAGCAAAGCAGCAAACCTAAAAAAGAAGTAATAATCAAATCCCATTCATACGCTTCAGGTAACGAGAACTGCAGTAATGATAATAATAATAAATTGAGCGTCTGTAGACAGATGCAGTGAATCGATTCAGCGATTCTCGAGTTTCTAGTGTTCCGTTTTGCCCTTGGCCTCTCCAACCTCTGCGCGTAGTCGAGATATGATCCTACGTATTCTGGTGATATTGCGTATTTATACTGAGAGTAGAATCGCGCCAGATGTACGTAGAAACGTGGTGCATCTCGAGATGCACTCAGAAATAGGTCGGTTTCCCTTCACGTTTACATGCAACTCCTCAGCAGACTCCAAGGTGTGATGTTTGTATGTGATGGATCTTCCCTCCGGTGCACATCACCTGCAACATTTGCTCGAAACTCGAGGATTCGATAATACTATCGGAAATTGCAAAAAGTCGAATATAGCTATAAAAAAAGACGGTTTTTTACGATTAAGACTATTTTATTTTTGTTGATAAAACTTTAACGCTCCTTGTTTAATATTTGCAATTTTATTTTTCAATCAAAATAAATCTGTGTTTCGATTTTGCATCGAAATCATTTTATCAGTTGTCCAATTGGTAATTGGTGATACTGAAGCTTGCTGAAAAATTTCAGTTAAATATTTAGTGACGCCAAAAAGCTTCAACGTAAACGAGGTCAAAGTGGTTGTTGATGCGAAAATCCTATTTGATGAATGCGTGTTGTAATCAATCAATCAATCAATCTTCGAAAGGTTTTAAACAAAAATAAAAATAGCGTAGTTAAATTTTTAACCGTGCAGTAGTCGGAGTAATAGGTCAAAGAGATGAAAAATATCCGTTGACGTGGCAAGTTTTCATTAAAATAATTGCACGCGGCATGAGTGGTAATTCGTGTGATAGCTTTAATTGAAAATGTCCACCAGCGAATAAGCTCAAACAGGTAGGAATATAGGAAACAACGCACAAACCACCCCTTTCACACCACATTTCCTGTCCATTCAGGACTGACACTCAGAGTACGTGGGTATTTTACAACCCTTTATAAAATAACGACGTGAGAGCGTCAATAGTCTTTTTTCAATTTGCGAACGTTAATGACTTTTTAATGTTGCGAAAGTGACAATTACAAAGTAAAAAGTAATATCGAATGCATGAAACTTTAAATGTTACATCATAAATCGAAAATCGAAAATGAGCTTATATTCTTTTAAATTCTTTATCACTGAAATATTGGGATTAGAACTGATATGTATATTTTTTTTTATACCAGCACTGATATTTTCTTTTTCGCACGATGTACATCAACGTGTGTAGTTTGGGTTAAAAAAAAGAAATTTACGATTATCGCCTCAATGGTACACGTGCCTGTGAATATATTTGCCAATTTTTAAACCTCTGGATGTTCGTCCGTATTTACAGCGGTTGGCAGAGACTGCACTCTGCATCGAGTCGATAACTCGATAGGCCGTGTCGGCGACGATAACTCCACCGCACATAGACCCCTAGCCCTCCTTTCCATATACACTCTGACTACCACGAGTTGTCGGTCTGTCCCTTTCTCTGTGTCCCTTTCATCCCGAATCTCGACACGTCGACGATTCGACCGATGCACCATCCGATGCGCATTTTCCAACGAAGATATCCGCCCTCGTTACCACACCGAAAATTCAATTGTCGTCGGCGATCGTGTGTTTCCTGTCAGTGTGAGAACCGTCGACGTATTGCAGCTAATAAAAACGATCGAAACACAATTAAAAATTAAATATTTACAAGTCGAAATTATCCGATGTTTTCGTCGAAATGTAATTTCTAGATATACTGTCATACCTTGTATTTCCAACATTGAAAACTGAAAAAACAAATAATATCACTATTTCAGTGTTTTCATTATGAGAAAGCAGGATTAAAAAAAAAAAATTAAATTAAAATGGACATTGAAGGTTTCAACTAATTGCCTAAAATAAACTTAACATTTCCGCAGGACAGAACTATAACTCCAAGTCATAAAATCAGCTCAGACTTGAGTTATTACATAGTTTAGTCGTAACTTTGAGTCTACTGAAATTTCTGTTGACACAGAAGATCTGTGTAATTGTTGAAATTGCTTAAATTAATATCGATAAGGTGGCGAGAGAGATAAACTCTGTAAAGCAAATAGAGTTAAGAATTTATATATCGAAAACCTCGGGGGAATAACGGTGGAAAGTGCAGAAGAGATGAGAATGAGAAGACAGGGAGAAGCGAAGTAGTCCCAGAGGAATATAAGGGCAGCTAGAAACAGGGCTTGCCACTTTTGTTCCTGTATCCCCAAGAATTACCCAATTTATCTTCTTTACTTCTGCAAGCTTCCGGTCGGTGCCGTTTCACTCCGACACTCCCCCCCCCCCCTCTCCGCCCCTCTCTGCTTCTCCTTCCTTTCCCAGCTCTTCACAAACTATTCTCGTCGCCCGTCGCGTCCGTTTGCGTTGTCGGCATGAGTACCGGAAAACCGCACGAAGGGATGGGCCAAACTCAACACCCTCGGTCCCTCAGACCTTTACTTATTGAATTTATCTTTTTACTGCGCGCGACCCTACCATATATTCCTACTAACTCATGTCCGACTTCATGCTGGTCTTATCTACTTATTCTTCATAGTAAAAACTACGTTTGGTCATCGGTCCTTAATTCAGTGAGTTGTATTATATATATGCTTCTGATTATTGAGAGAGAAAGAGATTCTGAGTATTGAAAGAGGATGAAATACCCTGTACGGTGTCGAAACTTTATAAGTCTATTGCGCTTCGGACGGACGAAATAAATGTATAGATATTTTAATTATATAAAAAGTTGCATGGCTTGTGTTAAAGATCGTGATTGAATGAAAGACGTGAAATCCAATGTGTCGAACACATTCAATTTTCCAGTATTGGGAAAACAAGGGAATTCTCTCGAATGGCATCGTGGAAATTAATTGGTCATGGTGAGTTCCTACACGCGCTAATTTTAATCTCGGGCGAAAATAAGTTGAGCTTGTGGCTGCTACGACAATGAAAAGCTCGCGCTCGAGTTAATGAATAAGAGGGCGTTGAACACACTCTCGAATGAGAGAGAAAGAGAGAAATAAACGTGTCAACTTGTCGTTTCGATTTTCAACCATAGAAATTCTCAGTATCTAACAAAAAAAATTGCCACAAAGGCTTCTGGACGAAAGCTCGGGAAAAAAATCAACCAGAGCGAGAAAGAAAGGAGAATTATTCAGGGAATTGAAATTGCATAACAAAAATACGTTTGCATTCGTTCTGGACAACGAACCATAAATCACTTGAGATTTTAATTAATTCTTGGACGATCTTTTTGCGGGCTTGCGTTGAGTTAAATTTTCTATGTTCACAATGTCGCCTTATCTTGATACTTCTCGCTCTGTTTCTTATACACCGCAACGCTCATTTCCCTGCATCGAATTTTTTTGAAAATTCACTATCGAACAAAATAATTAAAGCAGATATAGTTGCGGCGACTAAAGTGCCTTCAAACTTTCCATATTCGCCAAAAAAAAAAATCAATACACTTGCAAATTCCTTTTAGGTAATTTTTCCTTAAAGTCGATGGGGTTTTTAATATTTTAATGAGGAATCAAAATTTAAATGAAATGAAATTGAATTCTTCTTATTATTTAATACCAATGACTCAAAATAATTTCTCGTTTACAAACAACATGACATTTAAAAAAAATGGATCAAACACTCTTGTGTCTGAATGGATTGAGATAATAAGCACAAAATATGGTGTGCAATAAACAAACAGTGAGAATTGCAATTTAAAGTGATGGGAAGGTTGTGCACAAGAGTGTTGTTCCTGTGGCCAAGTATCAAGGAATGCATATCTTAACGATTATCACGGACAGGCATGGGAATATCAGGGAAATTTCAGGAAGGTAGTGATGCAAGCTGAATTCAATGAACAATCCAGTTAGCCGGAAGGAGCATAAAGGAAGGGCAGTAAAGGGTGATGACATGTCTCGCAAGCTCAGAGAGCGAAAGCTCTCATATCTTAATCGATCCGGGGCAGGAGTGGGCGGGGGAGGGGATTGGGATAGTTCAGAAGTGAATAACGGACAGCAGAGGAGTAGAGGTCAGATACTAAGGCAGCACACTGGCCAAGGCGTGAAGTCACGGTACAATAATCTCCGATAGGAGACGCCTGGTTTACCGAAGCTATCCGGGACGTGTTCCAATATCGTGATAGTTGCGATATACGCCAGCTTGAAAGCTCACTGATAATATGGTTTACGGTCGTTCACATTCTCAGCGACGTAGTACTCGCAAGTGCTTAGCTCACAGCTTTCATCAAGCTTTCGTAAAAAAAATACCAGATTCAAATACTTAATGGCGACTCCATCGATTTACGAAACAATGAGTTCAATTTAATTATGATTCACTTCTGATTCAGACGTAGAGGTATTTTTTTTATAAAAACAAAAAATATCGATAAAAATAGAATACGTTTTTCCCCCTTTACAAGAATTTGAAACTTTTTGAAATGACGAATGGATTTTTTTTTAATTTTTTGTTTTTATCGTCGTTTGGCTGTGTGAATTTAATTATTATACAGATATGAGAATCTGGTCAAGTTACGCTTGACAAATATTAAAATGTTATATTTCATTGTAGTTGCATTTTCGGTAAAAGCTTTTAGCCGCGCTGATATAATTGTTTCTTTTTCATATCATAAAACGTATCCTTTCCATTCGTATAAATACATATGTCACTCAGTGTTCTCTATTATCATGGTTTGCATTTCTCGAAAACGTTTTCACATTCTCTTGGCCAATAATTACCACCCTCGGTGCATATAAAATACGAGTAGTTGGTAATTTATTTTAAAAATGCCTGATATTTGCACATAGAGTACGGAGTATACATCTGCAGAAAATGAAGGAGAGGGATGACGAAACGTTTTTACATTTTTTTTTATTCCCTGCAGTTTACGTCCTTCTGTGAACGAAACTCAAGAGACTCGAGCGAAAAGCAATTACATCCTCAAGTCTCTCAGCTTTTGCACAAGTCTGGAAAAGGCATTAACTTTTGGGATTATCGTGGGAAAGTAAAATTAAAAAAGAAAAAACCGTAAAAAAATACTTTACTTATCATAAGAAGAAGTAGAAAATAGTTACGGGGGGGTAAGGGGGTAGGGCGCGGAAAAGCCATCGAGAAATTAATTTGAGAAAAATGTCTTCTTCAACCACGGTTTTACTCTTCACTTTGTAAAATAAATATTTGCCTTGTAATTCATAATTGTTCTTCCATAATAACAATCAGTAGTCTCTGAAAAATTGTATTTAACCATGTTTTTGATACTAGTGAAAAAAATTCATGATTAATACATTTGTACGAAAATAAAAATGGTGACCCATTTTTTTTCTTTTCAATGTATTGAGAATATAGCTTCATTTTTATTCGAGAAATCTTTACAAAAAATCCGTTCAATTACGATAATTTAATAGTTGTAGTATTAAATAATTATTATTTTATCAATTATACGATAATTATTTATAAATATTAATAATAAAGTATGAATTACGGAAAGTTCGTTAGACAATCCAGAAATCAGACGAACACTCACAAGCTCTCACTGACGCTCACACAAACACTTCAACAATGAAAATTATGTCGAGTGTCTGTGTGTGTGTTTGTCCCAGATCGCAGTTAAGGAGATAGCTAGGTTCGATTCGTTCTGATTTTCACAGACGATAACAAGAAGACTTACAAAAAAAAAGTAACGAAGACTTACGTCTCTGCAATCAACGTTGAAAATAGACTTTCGTCTTAGCTGCATCCGCACAGTCAATTTACACGAGCACTTTAATCAAAGAACTCGGAAATGTTTACCGCGGCGACGATCGCGTGTCTGCGAGCTTCCGTTAAAAAATTTGTATCAAAGTTTTCTGATGCTTGTTTAATGAGACATGAACGGCGACTATCACAGACACTTGGACTATAATCAGTCCAAGTGTCTGTGACTCAAGAAATATTTACGTACAGAAATTTAGACACGAAAATTTAAGATTTTCCTCAAGATAAATTAACGTTGACATGGTTGAAAGGGAACGTCCGAGTGAGGCTGAGTTTCGTCGTGATGCGACAAGCGATGCAACAGAGGAACACGGAAAATTGGTACAACCAAAATGACGTTATCCGACGGTGTCTCACAGCTGGTCGAAAATTCAATTTCTCGGGCCTGATCGTTCAAGAGACTTTGGCAAAAGCTCTGAGTTCGCCGATGCTGACAGCAAGTGACTGTTCTAAATTCATTAACTCGTCAAGGAAATTCACGTCTGACATAAATAAAGCTGGAGGAGAGTGAGTGAGAATATTACCGAACAATGTTCTCAAGCTTTGAAGCTAGCGGAAACCACGAAAGTTCAATGAGGAAAATGCAAAATGCGCTTGTAATTGTAGATAAAGTTTTTTTTCTTATAAATTAGGTTACATTAGTCTCGTATGAACGAGCTAAAAATGTTAGTTCCTTGGTGGATTCTCACCCAGATACTATTTAATAGATAGAGGAAACTCGCCGGGAATCTCTTGATAACTATAATTAGTAAATTTGACGAATCTCGCCTGGATTTCCCCTTGAGGGCAAAAAATTAAACGTTTCTGCCCTAGGGACGAAAATGAATATACGGTGCATGTGTGTACCAACTTTACGACACTGCTACGAAAAGAGCCAATTATGTCGCGCAAAACTGCAACGAAAAGCACCGCTTCTGATGCGCGTGTTGCTAAGTTTTCACAAAACAGATTAAACTATTCTCGTATAACAAGCTAAAGATGGTCTTAAAGCTTTCGTGAAGCAGTAGACGAAAAATAAGACGCCAAATAAAAGTTAAAGAGTCAACCAATTCTGCTAAGCAAACAAAGTAGCGATGTTTAATCTTGAATCTTCTGTATTTAATCCTGCTGAGGAAAGCTTCAAGGATGTTTTCTCAAGTAAATCTTGCGCTTTTGATACTCGAGAAATTCTCAGAGGCTTGTCAAGACCGATAACCTTCCCCTCGAGTGTATGCTTTTGGAGCTTATCCATCCAGCAAAAGTGGGGGCGATGTGATGTCGCCCAACGTGAGAGAGAGAGAGTCTCGGCGAACGGGTTGTATCGATTCCTTGGCGCTGGCTTGTAGAGTTGAACGTACGCTTGCACTGTGGGACACCAGAAATTCCTAACGGAATGGGATCAGTGGAAGTGGAAAGGGGTTGGCGGGTGGGCACAAAGCTGGGTGGCAATACGGACGCACACTTGTCGTTGAACCAGCTTTACCAGAGTTAACTCAGGGTTAACCCTCGTGGAGCACAGCTTGCAAAGGGTTTCGAAGACAAGACCACCAACAAAGCTTTTGAAAGCTCGATGCTTTTCTGGAATAACGTTTACAGGATCTAACCATAGAGATTTCAAATGAAAGCTGAAGATCATCTTGCATATTTTCTGGTATGCATATCCGAGAACATTTTCCGAAATTAAATACAGACCATAGTATCAGATTACTACTCAAAAGTATCGTAAAATGCATGATGGAGGATAGAAACGTAGGCTGTCGACAAGTGTCTTGAATTTCCATGGAATGAGTCTCTCATAGGATTTTCTTTTCCATTATGTTTCGAAAACTTTTATTCATAAATTTCATCAATTTTTACGAGAGTCACCGACACTCTAATTTTTTAAACTTGACGAATCCAGATGAGATTCTGTGCAAGTGAGAAAATCTGGGCGAGACTCTCCGTAGACGTCGATTCATTAAATTTTTCGAATCTAACCGAGATTCTCCCCGAAGTTCTTATTAATAAATTTTTCGACACTTGTTTAAATTCCACCGAGATTCTCATCAATAAATTTAACGAATCTCGTCTAGATTCTCTTTGATACACTAATCAATAAACTGTCTTATCCATCATCTCCGTAGAGCTTTTGTGGTTCCCTTAGTCTCCATATCATGGATAATGGACAATTTTCGAGATTCGCCGTATCGCTAACCAGCACTCAGCATGTGCACTACTCGATGCTTTCGTGGTAAAGCCTGCGGCGAGAAGGTGTAATGAATATTCGATGTGGGAAAGCACGTGAAATATTGAGAGCTTTCGAGCGACGCTATGTTTATTTTGGGATCATGTTAAGGCCCTCTCGATAGAATTAATTACTCATCAATAAGTACCGTCGTTAAGTGGTATTTCGGAAAGTGAGAATCGAGACGTTTTGGAAGATTCATCGGCATATCGATTATTATCGATTCAATGTAACATATCCGAAATCCACAATATCCCGCAAAGCATTTTCATCTAAAATGTGCTAGCGATCACTTTTAATATCCTCGTTATTTCTCAGTTGAAATTTGTCGTTAGCCAATTATCGTGAGTTAATATTATAGTGGTGAGCCGTTGAAAACGCGTAACTTGACCAACGAAGCAGAAACTCCAACGACCAGCAATAGTGTTAACGGCCCCGACAATTCCGTTTATTCATTAAGCCCAAAACAGTGACCACTAAATTTAGCCGGATGTCATTGAGAGCCGCAGTTATGGTTCATCAACTGTTTGCTCAGGTTTGCTGACCTGAATCATGCATTTCCCATTCGTTGGCATACATTCCAATGTCACCGCGAAAGAGATTCCGTCAATATAATTCAATTCATCTAGCTAAAAGCTTCAGTTTCCATCGATTGAAAGCTCTTCAATGGACCCTAAAATGGTACAGATCGAAAAGCTTTGTACCGGTTACATGAAGTGGCGGACGAGTCTCTTTAAAAAAAAAATCATTATTCACACCATCGAAAGTAAAGACACATT
Organism: Perithous albicinctus; assembly: GCA_964016905.1. NCBI lineage: Eukaryota > Metazoa > Arthropoda > Insecta > Hymenoptera > Ichneumonidae > Perithous > Perithous albicinctus. Next base: position 20,784,197 of record OZ024697.1, on the reverse strand, counting down.
CATAATTTTGTATTTTAGGTGTTTAAACACTGAAAATAAATGTCGCGTAGTTTCTTCAATTCGAAACACGTTTGACCTCCGAAATAGTCTGGCGAAATTATTGTCCAACTTAACGGTAAATATAAATAGAAATAAAACAACAGCCCAAAGTTTTGTGAAAGGAAACGAAAAGTTTTTCCAATTCTCCGTTACGCGATATTTTATTTCAATGTTCCTCTATTTCGAAATAACACCAAGGCGTCTCTGTTGCCGACGCCAGTGTTTTTCATTCTACGAATGTTCCCGACTCTGCCGACTTGAGCGCGCGTCATCTGAATAGAAATGCGGCGCACGAAGCTTGAGAAGTGCAGAATAGCGATGGAAATACGTAGAGGAGGAATCGACAAGCCAGAAAGAATGAAGAAATAAGTTAAAGAAAAAAAATACAAGTCGATTTCTGAGAAAGTGTAGTGGTGCCATCGTGAGCTTGCAAGAACACAGGTTTCCAGCGTGTAGCTTGCGGCTTATTTTCTCTGCTTCATAAAAATTCCTCAATATTCCCCCCTCCCCCAACTTCAGATTTCCCATGGCGATGTGAATAAATTACCCACGGTGAGAGACATCGTTGGAATTTCGTTCGATCTGCTATGCCACTAAAAATTCTCCGAAGAATGCGTCACGAACTTGCGTTAAAAAACGCTTCATCACTTCGGATGATCGAAACAAGGATTTTACGCAGAGAGCAAAAAAAAATGCAGTAGAGAAATTGCTTAAAGGGGATTGAGTAAATAAAATATTTTTTATTTACAATACTATTGATATAAAAAGAGTTTCTGGATCAGATCTGGCTGTGTTAGTTCCGCAACGTCCAGTTCTGACTGCGTACAGTTTGATAACGTACAGATTTCACTGTGAACAGGTTAGCAATGTATACTTGAAACTTGAATTTCCATGTTGTGTATGTGTGTTTGCGAACAAAACCGACGCGGGGAGCAATTCGGATGAAATTCTGCGAAAATTTGTAGTGTTTTCGGTGAGTAAAAAAGCTTTCGTTCACATTTACGAAGCTCGTTACTGGGCACAAACTCGGACGAACGAGGCGCACTTAAGAGCCTCATTGAATTTTATGTCTGAGCTTTTCCCGCTCCACGAGAGAACACGGGAAGTCGTTGAACCATTGTTATTCGATGGTTGAAACGAATAGCGAGTTCGGCCATTTCTTCTGGCTACCGTCCGGGAGCTTCTGTCACGTGTATTCCAGAACGTTGGCGAGTCGCGAAACGAAAGTCTGTACCGGGCGTTCAATTCAATCCCACTGCTTTCTTTTATCAAGAAATTCCAACGGACTGGTATTTGAATGGGGGAGATTAAAGCAAATTCTTCGATTGATAGACAGAGTAATATATAAATCTGAAGCCTTCGCACGGAGTTTCCTATAGAAAACCTCTTGACATCCAACGAACGTAATGAAATCCTGGAAAAGTAATTTTCATTCTGGAATCTTGAAGTGTCGATTAATTTAGCGGCGCGGATAAACCGGCGAAAAACTTGAGGCTGCTTCACAATTTGAAATTCTGAATTAAATTAAGTGAGAATTCGGTTCTTCTCGTGGCTTTAAAAGTGATGAAGCTTGCGATAATGGTGAACCGATCTATACAAATCTGTGCAAAGGCATTGAATTTTATTTTTAATAAAAATAAAAAATCGATACTATCTTCAATTTTCGTAAGCTTGTAATCAGTACATAAATAAATAAATAAGTAATCGACTTATGCCTTTATTATAATCATTATTAAAGCGTCGATCAATATAAGGAAAAAATTGATGTGCTTATCCCGAGTTCGATGATTGGATGTTCCGATATTACGCTATTATTTTGGTGTATACTGTAGACTGCTTCGTCGGTAAAGCCTTTTGGGTAATTGATACATATTATTCGATAGTGGATGGAGCGTCGAAGCGATTAATCGGATTTCACCCTTCTCTGGACAAAAAGCTGTGGACTCATAATGGGTAAAAGCTTTTTTTTCTCCAAAAGCACTGATTACGTTATCGTATTACCTCTTTATCCTAGTTGTCAAATTAATTAATTAATTAACGTGGATACGATTTATTATATTACGATCTCAGACATCGTCATCGTTTATTAAGGGTAGTCACGTAAAAAAAGCCACGAGCAAATATTTTGATTCATATTATTTTATTTTATTTGCATGAATTTTTTTTCACCGGTAAAAAAAAATCTTACGGAAAATAATTCCATACTAAATTTTTTTTAACTAATATATATATTTCGGTATAATAAATTTATTATCAAAATTCAACATCCTTCAACATTTTCCGACAAATTGAAAATTAGATTTGTGTCGATGATCGTCGAAGTGACACATATACATAAATTAACAGAGACAAATATTTTATACTTTGATATGACATTTCGATATTGTTTCCATCCCCTTTTTTTTCTTCGATAATTTGTGATTTGACGTTTGAGTAGTTACTTTTGCCCAATGCAATCGATTAATTCGATTTCTGTTAGAGACGATAAATCGTTTCTTTTCTTTTTTTTTTCGTTTTCTCAACTCTCTGAACTGGTCTCGTGTTCTCGAACGTTAAACTGCGCCTTTTATCCGACGCAATAAATAATCCAACGTCACGTTTTATTTTTCTCTCTGGCAATGCGAGGCACTTCACTGGACATCTAATAATTAAAAAAAAAAAAAAAGAATATTGCCTCGCATTTCGCACCGATAAATTTAACATCGAAATTGCAATCCAAGCTAAGCCATTCTACCAATAAATCATTATTAATTTTATGTTTCAGAAAACTTTATTGAACGTACCATCTGGAACGGACCATTAAGGAAGAAGGAAACGACAAAATCAATGAAAAAAAACCATCCAATTTAATAGAGCATAAAAAAAATTAACGAAAAGAAAAATAAAAATAAACAAATCTGTTGCTGAATTTTACAGCGAACTAAACAAAGATGTTGAGCGACAATTTGTCCTCTTAATAAACACTTTAAACCTCATGTTTTTTAAGCCATTCCTACGTGAAAAAATAGTAATAAAATAATTCAACATATTTAAAAAAGAGCCGTTTGGAGAATTCGCAGTAAATTTTGAAATAGGGGAAAAAAAATTATAAAAGAAAAATGTTGACGGTGTATTTTACGGCGATGTTAAGAATAAGCATTTTTTTTAAATAAATGAATGCGACCAAATTTTTATCTTAATCACTGTGACGTAAAAAAAAATTGTGAAAAATAATTCGACAGTTTGTAAAAAAAATACTAGTTTGGAATTGCGCAGAAATTCACAAAGTAAAAAATCGTCTCACTATAAAACTATTATAAATAATTGAAAAATTCTGCAATTGAATAAAAATGCTCGAAAATTACACGAGAAAAAAACTTACAATAAACTCTTAATAAATAAATGAGACTTTTTTTTTTTTAAGTGTGTATAAAAATGCGTTTGTTGAATTTCTTGACGAAGCTCGAAAAATGCAGCACGCAAAAAAAATTTCAATAAATAATTAAAACCAAATAAACAGAAAAAGTTAATAGTGACGTGAAAGTAATAATTAAACATCACGGTGTAATTTGAAAATGTAATTTTCAAATGAAATCGTGATTATGAAAAAATACAAAATTTGTAACAAAATGTTGGGGCGGTTGAGGGTATGAAGGGGTGAATATTCGGCTTCCGGCGGAGATTCCACCACGGATGGACGGGAAAAAGATAAAGATGGATGAATTATGGGATCAGTGAAGAGGTTGAAAAATAAAAATTCGAAGGGGTGGAAATAAATGTGTATTACAAATAAAATAAATAAGAATGTCAGATACTTATCGAAGTAGTAAGGGCGAGTAATGGACGGACACGCGTAAAGAAGAAAAAAACGGGATAAAGATGCGATTGTTACTACTTCCGATTTTCGTGGCGCTGCTTTTTCATATCGCAGACGCCAGAGAAATAGAAAATTTCCGTGGAAGCAGCGATGTGATAAGGGGCGAAAGTGGTATCAAGATCGGCACCGGCACGAGTTCACGTGGCACTGGTACCGGGAGAGGCAATTCTGGTGTTCGAATTGGCGAGGGAAGAAGTACCAATTCAACGAGACTGAGAATACCACCGTCAACCACAACCACGACAACGCCGCAAACTTATTTCAGAAAACCACCTTCACCGCAATCACACTCGGCCAAAAATGACAGCAAAATTTTTCTAAATGTACGTTTTACTATTAAGGACGCACATCATCATTTTAAGCTATAGTGAAACAATTTTATGAGCTTGGCAAATTTATTTCTAAGAATGCTTTATCACAATTTCAATTGAAATAAATTGTTTGTCATAAACAAAGTATTTTTGGAAATATATTTTTTATTCAATTTTTTTCCACAATCAATGCAAAAAAAATTCAAATATTACAAGTTGCGTTCATATTTTTTTTTACTTATATGCAGAATAACATTTTTTTTTAACGCGCTTTAAAAGTGTCTCAATTTTGCAATAAATGGATTTTCTAAAAAAAAAAGTTCATGAAGAATCAAAATTTAAAAAAAATTAATTTTCAAAAATGATTATTCTGTCATATTTATAACATTTACAAATATTATCCTTCTTTAAATAATCAAAAGTGCATATGATATGACACGATTAGCTTTTATTTGAAATACCGCTCTTGATTTTTCATTTCTTTTTCTGGTAGGTAAAAAAGGAAAACTTAGGAAGATGTGAAATTAAGTTTCATTGAACCGTGTTAAATTGGTCCAGGGTCAAAAGGATAGATGGTAAAGCTCGGTGCCAGGTAGTCAAGTGTGCTGAAGCGTAACAATATTTTTTCCTCGATTGATTATTGAAGTTAATAGGTGAGGTCGAATATTATGATCCTTTGTCGAGGCTTACAGGAAATCGTTGGGGTAGCAACCCCCACAAGCCTCGAGGTAAAAGTTAGCTCTTCCCCTCCACCCTCTTCTCGTCCATTCATTCGCAATAATCGATAAACGTGCAACAGGTGTGGCCAGACACATTGGTCGATTGTCGCGTAGAGATTAATATATTCGCATCTTATTAAATTTCCTCACCGCATAACAATAATGTGCAGATGCATGCATCTACTCGTCGTCTGGTTTAGAGCCACGTAACAGGATTCTACGACCTTCCGGGATAATTTCTACATTTTTCAACTTTGCACCATGCTGGGTTCAATTTAATGTCTGCTATGACTATATACATGGATGTAACTACTGAAATGAAAAAAGTTAAATTTATGATAAAGATATATAGGATTTTATTTATTTTAATTATTTAGTAAGGGAATTACTACATTTTTCAACTTTTCATCACCTTAGTTGTATCTTTACAACGTGTGTCTGGCCATCTATGAGTATAACTACTGGCACAAAAAACTTAATAAATAAAGATCTGCAAGTAAAATATCTGTAACTCGCTTTATAAAATAAACTGCTCAATTAAATGGTCACGGAAATTAAGATTAATTTTACTTAAAAATCGCATAAAGTTTGATATTTTATTATTAATACTCAATTATTTATTGAATTTCCTAATGAATCTAATTTACAGCTGTTTTTTTTTTACAACAAATGCATTGTTGATCAAATTTCGAGGATTTTGATGATGCTGTTGTGGTCAGCCTGGAGCCTCGTTAAACTGAGCTAAAGATCTCTCTGCAACGATGTTATTAATACTTGCAGTATCGTAGACTTGGAAAGTTTATATGTCTAACTATAACTCGACTGCGTATCCGTACGCGCATCTCGTATTCAACGCCTCAAAGGTTTACACAGCTTTCAACTCGAACTCAGATATTTTGGACCTAGATAAATTTTGTTTACCATTTCGGTTCACAGATAAAATGATGAAATTAGTGACTCACTTATGAAAATATTGATATCTCATTTTTTTTTTTGTAAAAATTATCGACGCTATTTCTTGATTTTTTAATGATACGGATATTTTTGAATCTTTAACAATACGATTAATTTGTGTAACAGGTAGGAATGGTTGTACCGTACAAGTCATTCGGTCTACGTGAATACACGAAAGCAGTAACAACGGCAATTCACACGTTGCAGAAGAGCACAAGAGGTCCAAGACTCGCGTTGTTCAATACTTACGACTTTGCTGTACGAATAGACACGAAGGAATTAACGCCAAGTCCCACCGGTAAGTATAAATAAAAATAGAAAATCTTCTCTTCATAAACTACATTTTTTAAGTAATTCATCTACAATAAACGTCTCATCAATTTTCTTATTTATTATTATTATTTATTTGTCCTCGATTGTGAATATTATCGAAATAAAATATTACAACATCTTTTTACATATTACTATAATTAAAAAAATATACAAAATAACAAATTAATCTATAAATGAAAATGGTATAAATGTCATTAACACGTCATTGTGATAAAATAAAATTTCCCCTGGTAACAACAGATCATTAAATAAAAATATTACGAATTTTTAAATGTTTTTTACATTTATTTTTTAATATTCTAAAAAATGATGAGCGGAGAGTTGCAAGACGACATTTTATGTTGTGTGGGATCATAAACGGTCATGCCATATCTACCTCCGAACGTTTACACAGGCCGAACTACTGGATAGCACGTAGCTAGTACATATATCTAGCGAAGAGAGCAGACGAATGTCTCATGGAGGGTGCGAGTCACTCCTGAGGGAGAGTCAAGCGACATGTTTATGGTACAATCGCATGGACGATCGCACACCCTCTTGCATACGTTTCTCTCTCCCTCTCTCTCTCTGTATCCTGCATTCAGTTTTTTTTCATCGACGATTCCCAAGATGCTAACGAAACTACACAAGAAGGGATGAAAAAAATTGGCGAGAAGAAAAAAAAATTAAAGCTTACGGGAACAAAAAAAACCTAAACTTCGAGCTACGAAGGATTACTATAAATTATATACACAATATAAGGAAAAATGAAAAATCTGATGCATTTCGTAATAGAAAAAAAAAAAGAAAAACAAATCGTGCTTGTGTAAAGAAAAAGAAATGGTGTTTTGAGATACGAAGGATTATTCTAATTTATATTCACAATATGAGAAAACGAAGGAAACAAAAATAAGAACATTGAGTAAAAGAAGATTATTATAATTGTTCGAATTTAAAACGGTATGAAAAGTGTTAATAAATATTTTAAAAAATCGCTTTGGTGAATAAAAATGAAGCTTCGAGTAATTATGATAATTTATATATGCAATGAGAAGTGGAATGAATCTTAGGAGTTGATCTGGTCTTGATTTACCCCCTCAGGTTTTATTGCAGAACGCCTAAGAAAAAGCAATTAAGACTTTCCAACTGGTGAAAAGCGCGGAGAATTCTGCAGGAGTTTCATCGAAAAAAAAAACGGAAGGAAAAGAAGATCCTGAGCTTTTTATACAGCTTTTTTCCTGTGGAACAGACCGGGGATAAAGATAACCCGGCACGAACAGGTGCATTTGATCACTCTGGGAATTACGTCGACTTCCTGAATTCATTATCCGGAACATTAGGAAAGCTCTATATATTTATCTTCGATCGTTTTTCTCTCGTGGTATTTGAAGATCAAAGTTGCAGGTGTGAAAACTCTTGTTAATAAAGTCGACTTACAGAATCATTGTGATTTTTTTTTATTCATATGTTCGCGGATGTGATAAAAAATAATTTTTCAGATAAAATTGAAATATGATTTTTTTGGTTAAAAAATGTAAAACATCACATTCATGACGAAAGATTTTTTTTTAATTCTCTAAAAAAAAACTGCTGAAAAAAAAAATTTAAAGCTTGGGTCGAATACAATTTTGATTTTGAGTAAAAAAAAAGAAATAATAACATGTGGTAAAAAATTACTCATATTTTATTCAAGTTTGAAATAATTGATTACAAAAATGTCTAAGTAATTAAATTTTTTTTTCGACGGCGATAATTGAATAGCGCATTTAAAAAAAAAAAATTGTCTCTTTTTTTACCAGTGTTTGATTTCGTGTTCCATTCTTAAAATATTGCTTTCGAACTTCCACGTTGTTTACACTTTATTACATACTAACAAAAGAAAAGTTCTGTTTCTATAGGTTTGAAAAAGTTTCTTTTTCTCTGAATGTAGTGACGGGGCTTTGATGGGTTCAATTAAAAGAGTTGCTTTAAAACTCAAGATGAGATGACGAGAAAGTGAAGAACGTGCGAAAAATCGCAGTCCAGTGAGCATTAAAGAAGCCGCTTCACACGCTTAGAGCGATAAGCACTCTTTTCTTTTCTTTGTACCGTCCGTTAGTACTTCGCGCACTTTGCTCTTGCGTTCACGATTGATCGAACGTACCACTAGTTCCGTGATAGCGAACGATTCCCTGGAGCAAGTTAAAAAAAAAAACCCCCCCGAGTGACTGAAAATAGAACGACTGTGTAGGAGAAAATAGGCAAAAAATAAAGTAAAAAAAGGTAAAGCAGTAAATGCGATTGGTTTCTAATGATTAGAGAATAGAAATGGCAGCCCGAGTACCGGTACTCGGCTCATTGAGACGAACTGGAGAAAGTACCCTTCATGTTTGCCATAGCAGTAGTATTTTGTTCAGCTCGTAAAAGAAGAACTTTACGCGAGACTCGAACTAATGTAATAGTTTTTATATTTAAGCGGTATTTGTAGAGTACGAAAATACGGGTGAATTTTAGCGTGAATAAGAATGAAATAAATTTAATAGGGTTCTAACGATCAGAGTATCGAGATTGAAGTACGAATGCCGGTACTCGGATTAATAAGAAAATACTGGAATTAATGTAATGGATACGAAAATACGGTACCTAAGGGAGGAAAAGGAAAAGGGATAAACTTATTAACAATTCTCACGATCAGAGAATAGAAATTGTACTCGGCTCAATAAAAAGAGTTGTAAAACTCACCGCTCGTGTGTGCCATCACTGTGGTATCTCGATTCATAAGAGATCCGAACTCGTATAATAATTTCTATGATCAGAGGGTCTGGATATAATACGTAAATTCAGATTAGTATGGGAGTTAAAATTTAAGAGATAAATTTAATAAGATTCTAACGATGAGAAAATTGAAATGGTAGCACAATTACCGGTACTCAGCTCAATGGAAGAAGTTGTAAATTGTGGACGAAATTAGAGAGATCTCGATAAGTCCTGGGGTCATGCGATAACGAGGTGGTTTTAGTACAGTACGAAAATTTGGCTGAGCAGAAAGAAAAGGGTTAAACGTGAAACTGAACGTAGCATATCAGCGTAGTGATTTCAATCATAATTTGAAAGCTATGTTCGATATCCGAATTCATGCAATAGTTTCCATAATCCGACTGTATCAATAATACAACCCGAACATTTGGAATATTTATGAATGGATTTATTTGCGCTTCCATCTATAAAAACGGACACACAAATACTGGTATTCGATAAGAGAGTCTGTGGAAAGTACTATCCACGTGAGTCCTTGTCATACTATCACGATGCTCTTGTGAGTGAAGAGCTTTTAATTAGACCCGGATTCGTGTAATAGCATCGGTAATCACGAACTATTAATACACTACGTAATTTTGGATTAATTAGGTGGGAATGAGATAAACGTAAATTGGATTCTGACGATTGAAGAGCACAATTGGAAGCGTTAATCCACTTATAATTGGAAAGCTTTCGACAACATCTGAATTAATGTACAAATCAATATAAACAAACGGCGCTTTTACTCTATGAAAATCGGATTTACCAAAGCGGATGTGTGAAAAAGAAATGAATGCACGAATACCGGTACTCGAGGTGAATGAGAAGAGCTGTTGAAAGCACCACTCGTGTGTGCTTTCCACGATATCCGGTTTCAAGTAATATTTTAATAATCACTATATTAAAAATTAATGATACGGTCTTAAAATGAAGCATAAAAATTGTGTGGGTCATATTTTTCAAGAGATAATTCACATCGAATTATTTCCACAATTGTTGAATATTGAAAAGCGTAATTCTGTGCAGAACAATTAGAAAGCTTTGTGGAAATAAATATGAATTACGAGTGCAGGCTGAATGAACGAGAAAGCTTCTCCATGACTAATTACCCGGACATCCGACCGCACCATTATTGTCATCTCCTTTTTTTCACCGCCCGAACAGTCAAGCTTTCTCTTTTTTGAACCACCGTATACACCGGCTGTCCAATTATCCCTCTGGGTGCTCGCGACACGATTTACATTCGCGATAACGCCCTATGGGAATTTTCGACCCGCGAAAATTTTAAACTCGATTCTCGATATCGCCCCTTTTTCGTCGGCTATTGCATTTAACGTTTATCTCTTTTCCGTGAATTGCTCCATTAGTCACACTTGATATCTGCCCCTCAAGTTTATTTGTAATATTCCAATCCTCATTCCAAATTTAAAAAAAACACCCATTGATAAAGTATGACTCTTCAATAGTCATTGTAGAGAGTGATCATATTTTTGAAAAATTCACATATTTATACATTCTAAACACTTCTATCGGATTTCTTCAAATTCAACAATGAGCAGTGTCTGCCATCTACGATGGTTTACTTGTGTAAAAAAAAAAACAATTTAGGCGCATAGTTAACAGCCATTTTGGGAAAAATGAAAACTCTCTTAAAATCGGAACTACTCATCCAAGCCTGACCAAACGTTTATGGAAGAAAAGTGGCTGATAGATTTACTCGCATGCGAAATTACAGTTGAATCAGTCGAGCCACTCCAAAGTTACAAATATCTTATTTTTACAAGATGCAACATGCACATATCCATCGATTTGGACATTGAAGAAAGAAAAAAAATTTTCAAATATTCCCGACATATTGGCATGAACATTTGAAAGGATTCGCACAAGCAAAAATAGACCATGCACATCGGTGGCAACAGAGAATGGTGCTTGCACGTTCATCGATGTAAATTCGATTTTCTCTCTAACGTTACACGGACCTGATATTTCGTTAGTGTGCTTTACGGGAGAACGTGGGATCGGCATATAAGCCTGGGAGTGAGTTCCAATGCGATGCGTCCTTCACAATTCGCGTTATATAGAAACTCTATGATCGTTCTCGTTCTTTTGCGCTTGGTTCGAGGCAAATTCAAATGAATGCAAAGTGAGAGATATATACCGTACACTCGTTCGTTCATTCCCTTGTAGTCGAGAGGGGGAAAAAGTGGAAGCCGCCAACGTGAAAAGGCAGGAACGAGATAGAGACACTAATGGAGGAGCATCGGAGCTTTTATCATATAAATCGCGTTAGAGTCATCGTCGTGGCGCGACGGCTTGGCGTCTTCGAGCCTCTTTCACGAGAGCATTTCCCGCCATCACACGTCCATTCCCGCTTCGCCACTTTTTCTCATGTCACTGCGTCGCCATATCCTTGTGAATGCAGATAAAAGACGAGTTTTGTCGAGTCCAGAACAGATAGAAACTAATTGAACGGATCTAACTAAGATCAGATAGGTCGTTTTAGTATTCTGTACTATTTATAAAAATCCCCGCCTATCGGATTGGTAATTCTGGTTAGGAATCTATATTTTGAAACCATAGTCTGAAAATGACAATGATGAGCTGGCTTCGTTGTTTCATCCCTTGAGCTTTCGAAGCTCTCCATCTCACCCCAGATTTATTCTACGATTTCTAACGCCATAGCGATATTTTTGGTTAGTAGAGTGACGTTAGCATCTAGTCACGTACACTTGCCATGGAAAACCCAGTGTGCACCCTAACACAATTCTCACTCTCCATTCGTCTCGATGCTATAACCAACAACTCTCCTTTTACGTGTCCAACCCTCGGCCAACATCCGTCGTTTCTCATCGTCGTTTCAGCCACAGGCCCTCTCCATTAACCTGTCACGCCTTCGGAAAATCCCGATGCCTGTGGACCTCTACAACTCTCCGCCGCCAAGCAAAATGTTTGGAGGCTTCTCGATGACAGCCTCTGGTTGGAAAAGTTTTTCCGTGAAGCGAAGAAGGAACGAGGGGTGAAACTGTACTGATAGAAGCTTGTATACAGAAACTCGAAGAACGCTGTTACTTTCGTTTACATCTCAAACTATCTGGGCTATACTTCAATCTTTCTGAGATTATCGAAAGATTTACTTCCAAGAATATTTTGTTGAGGAATTTATAGTTCGAATTTCAGTTCAAACTTAAGAAATAACTTCATTTTGTGCTTTGAAGTTTGACATTTCACTGTTTTTTGCTTTCTTATAGAGGAAGCTTTGTAAAAAAATGATTGCCCGATAACACCCACAGACATCAAAGTTTTTTTTACTTTCCCTCCTCAGTGAGCATTCACATATTTCGTTACATATATTTCCTTCGACACTCTTCATCACACTTTGTGAAACACTTTTATGATTCACCCTGTCTTGTCCATTTTTCCCACTGCATATAAACTTCACTTTTGTTTCCTTGTATATTTCGCGCATATCAGAGCCTTGACGTGAGCCCCGTTGAATATCTCATAAATGTTTTCTGCGTAAAGTCGTAAAAAGGCTGTACCGTCGACGTTATCCTTTCATCCCTTTTATTCTCACGCTGTCACCGTTTGACTCGCTGTAATATACACATACTATAGTGCAGTGCTTTTGGCCTCAAACCTCGTTGTTTTATTCTTTTTTTTTTTTTCATTTCGCTTGGTTTTATCTTGATACCCACAGCGTGACTCTTGGCGGTAAAACGATTATTTCCGGTCGTGAAACCATTGTGGCATCGAGTAAACCTGTGATCCAAATCTCATTCGACCTTCCGCACCGGCCCTTTTGTCTTTTCTCCATTAGAGGGCTTTCGGACACCGCAGAATTTCTACTAAAGTTTCGCGAGAGTTAACAACAGATAAGCCCATGAGGATTACAGGGACGACACGGGAATGGCGAATCGCGAATGGTGGTGGGGGGGGGGGGGGGGGGGGGGGGGGGGGGGGGATTCGAAAGAGGCTTGCAACCCTGAAACAGCCTCACGGTTACTGTTGGTGATCCTACTAACCGGAAATGGCCTGGACGCAGGACAAATTGAACATCGTGGTCATTGCCGCTACAGCCGCACCACTTGCCACAACCAGCTGATGTATTTTCCACGTTTGTGTCTGTTTGAAACGAAAGTCGATCACGAATAAGGCCAACAACAGCCATTTCAATGATCGATTGCAATCTGCCTGCTTTTTGCAAAGCTCTCTTTGTGGTTTCCTGGCGATTGCCGCATACGAGCTTGAAAACTATGGAGCGAATAAAAATTCGATTTTTAATCTTTTTGCGCTTTACCAATGTGTTATCGACAGATGAAGCGATAGGATGTTTTTTTCTAATTTTGTGTCAGGGTTTCAATTAGCGGATCAAGTGATGAGAGTTGTATTTTTGAACGGCATAAAAATGACAAATGCGGTCAGACAATGGATTACCATGAGGAATCAACTTTTGCTTCCGTACGGGAGACGATTTATTTTCATCGATTTTTTTTCTTAATTTTGATGCCACTGATGGATAATTTTGTAATACAATTCGTTATTAAGTTTGTAGAAAATCGAACAAGCCGTTCAAATTTCACAGATTTTTTAATTTCGTGAAGAAAATGTGATTATTTTCCAAGCTGAAATCGCAAGCACTTAAACATTGACTGCTGTTATGATTTTGTAAAAGATTATTTTTTATAAGCTGATTTACGTAGTGAAATGCACGATAATAGGGAATACTGTAGGTAAAATGCTGAGCTTTCAAGCTGCAAGCTCGCGCCACCTAACGCAAGACTGTCGGACTTTCATGTTTCCACTGAGGGATGGATGTTGTCTACAGGAATCAGGATTATCGACTGATCGTCTGTTGCACAGGACAAATAGGATGTTCTTCCATTGAGGGTGAAAAAAGAAAATACATTGTAACAAAATAGGCAGCTGTAATATCTTTAAATATTTTGTACATTTTATTCAGTACTCTGTCGTTTGTACATAATTGAACCAATTGAGCTCAAAAATAGGTTTTTTTTAGGAATCTACTTTTTCAAGACTAATCGTTCAATCATTCTTTTACGATGAAGTTTCACACATTTCCCAAAGCACAAATGTTTTATATTCCACTCAGCGAAATCGCCCGGATAAAAGCACACTCGATTAGCTACGAATAAACGATGCGAGCTTCTGTGTTTGACGTTCGCGAGAAGCACAAGTCACTTTTTTCACCTCTATGAAACCTTCAAGCTCGACTGTTGGAGCTTTTAAAATTTTCTCTGGCCTGTCGATATTCTAATTAATCTAGTGACATAAACTGACATTGGGATCAATGCTCGAAGCTGGAACGGCAAAAGCTCGAAGTGAAAGCTCATCTTTCTCGTATTAAATATTAATTTTTCACCCTCTGAGAATTCGGGTCACCGACTCCACTCGTGTGTATTTCTGGTTACCCTTCCGGAGGAGAGGATCGATCGATTAACTGGAGGTGCTTAAAGGAGGAGGCGCACATCCGTCATTCTCACTTGAAAGCTCTGCAAGCTCGGTATACGCGGTACATGACAGGCTACTAACTTTCGTCTCGTTCCCACGTTGAGGTACTGTTTTTTTTATTTCCAACGATTTCACAACCCCGACACGAAGTGAAAAAACGGCATAAATTTCGAAGCGTCGGTTTCAACGTCGCTATGACTGTTTTTTTTTTAAGCCTTCCACGCAATTTATAAGCCATCAAGATCTAAAATATCAAAATGACACTGGAGGCGCCATTGACATCCGTTAAATGGTGTGCGGCCATACGCTTCGGGTTAACGGTGAGTCATCAATTTCTTCGGTTAAAGATCGCAAAATTTTGATAAGGTAGACACTTACACCTAACGTCGTGTGGAAATGTACCTAACACTGGCGCCACATTGGAGTTATGCTGGATTCACGGCTTTGGTAGGGAAGTTATTGCTCAGACAAGCATCTAACGGTAGAGCTTTTAAGCACTGCGGGGAAGGGATAATCGGTCTGCACCCCGACTGTGTTCACCGTGAAAAAAAAAGAGCTCATATTTTTCACTTCAGCGGTCGTTCGCCCGAAGCCACTAGCCTCAGGGGCGTGCTCGACCCTAGTGCACGCTTTAAAACTTGCCACTTCTGACGCTGACCACTTTACTTCCTTCTTTCAACTGCCACTTTGTCGTGACCTTCCGCATCGACCTTAACCTTCTCCCTCATTCATTCCTTTATTAAAGTTTTTCAACCCTTTTAGCCTTCCCATGAAGGACAATTTGTTCAGATGACATTTTCTTAGCGAACATTTTTTACGCCAATAGGAATCCAGAATATCCAGAACATCTTTTTCTATGGCGGGGTTCCAAAAATTAAAAAATACATAACTTCGGAATGGCTGGACAGATCAGGTTGCAATTTTCCACATGAGTTGAGCTACCACCATTTCCTTTACTCAGCAAAAGTTTCATTAAATTAAGGAAAATAATGAATAATTAAGGAAATTAAGGAAAAATATGGAAGTAACAATGTTCAAGGTTCCAATGTGCAGGTTTTTTTCCCATCCGGTATCGATTCCAACTAAACGAAACAGAATTACGTATTTGGCCCTCGAAGGGACAGAAGTCCCATTCAAAGGACAGCGTATATTTCTAGTGCTTTTATTCCGTTCTGAAAAAGCTTGCAAAGCTCATGGTCACCTTTTTTTGCTCTCATATCCGACAGCTTCTATTCGCCCACACGCTTTTTTTTCTCACCCGTTAAAAGAATTAGAATTTATTCACCAAGCCTTGAACTGTCTGTCAAAGCTCTAAAAAAGCGTATTATTTTTCCAACAGCTTTGTTCTCGCCGTGCAGTTGGCAAGCTCAGAGGTCGCCCTCTTTTCGTCGCCTTCGTCTGACAACTCCGGATACCTCCAGGGTGTGATTCTTTTTTTTATTTTTTTTTCTTTCTTTCCAATGGGGAAGGAGTAAGAGTCGCAAAACTTTTATCATACGTTCTCTTTACGCTTAGCCGCAAGCTCGTGGCACCAGCTGGACCTGCGTCATGGCGGAATGAGTGAAAACTTGCAACTACTTCCCTTTTGCCCTTTCAGCATTATACATAGTTCCAATCTCGTGTTTCATTTGCGTCTTTTTATCCCGACCAAGTTTCCTGTCCCAATGAATCATGATGTACGGGAGGATGAAAAAGTTTGTAGCTTTTGAAAGAGTGAGAGAGAGACTCGAAGTGCCGGAAAACGACAACCACTGTGTATCGCATATGTTATTATTTTGTGTCGAATAAAGCTTAAAGGCCAAAAAACAAGACAAAAAATTCTACATCCTGGCAACACGGTAGTGCATAAATTTGTATGAAATTTCGTTTACAATCAATTTTCATACTTCCTTACGACCACCACTGTGACGGGTCGAAAAATATCCGGTTTTTACTCATTTCTTCCCTTCGATTTCCACATTGAAAAAAAAAAATCAAGAATAAGAAGGACATAAGTAATGAACGTATTCTTGGGATTTTCCTTCTTCCATCATTCGTGTCGTCGAGGAGAAAGTGGCGAGATACTTTTTCCCATCTTGTATCGTCATTTTTCTTCCACTTTTTTTTACGTCTGCTTCATTATTATTGTTATTATTTCCATCTTTTCCCCCCGGATGGTGCGTAGAGGGAGCTGTTCGTTTTCATGTGTTCCATTCTACTGATTCAAGCGTTCCTAGGCTGTCCCAGCGACATTTTTCTTTTTCTTTTACGCACCAACTACCAAACTGGGAAATAAGATAGGAGAGAAAAAAGGGAAAGAGAAAATGAATCGAGGTGGTTTCAATTCAAGACGCGACTCGAAAGGTAGAGCTTGCCGGGTCGACCGGAATTTCTGATTTGCACTCGATCCTTGCACCCTTGGGAGCCCTTTATACACAAGATTGATAGAACACGGTGAATACCTTTCGCCGAGTGGGCTGTAAATCCGATTTTTTTTCGGTTTTCATCAGACAAACCAACGCGTTGCGTCTTTTTACTGATAAACAAAATTGGTCTGATCATGAAGTTGGCAATATGGTTTTAAATAACTGAATCTTCTTTACATAAAAATGTATATTTTCACCTCTTTCTGTTTTTTCATGCAACAAACTAATTTATTTTTTCTAAATTACATCCATTAAAAAAAAACAATAAAAATTTCAAATAAATGCAAAAAGTTATAAAAGACTATTTTTTCATAATGGAATTACGATATAATTTCAGATTAATTTTTGTTGATTTTGATAACGGAGGTACGTCTGTTAAAAATATGACCTACGAGTCGACATAGAAGATGAAACGAAAAGGAAATTGCAAAGCTCCGTGAGATCCAATTCACGATTCATTTCCCTTCCAAAGGATTTTGCCAACTTTTTTATTTTTTCAAAATCTTGCATTTCCCGTATTTTCAACGACAACAACGCAGTCACGTAGAATCTTTGATTTCTGTATACATGTCGATGGCAATCTTTCGAGAAAACGAGGGGAAATATGTTAGGAATGCTATGCAGGATTTGAGCGTACCATGGCTCTGAGGATATCATCGATTTTCCAAGCTCTTGCTGTTATCGCAGAAAGATATCCGGTCGTTCCGCTGTTTGTCGGAGACATATCGGTTTGCTACTGTGGCTGACAAAAAAAAATGAAAATGAGAGATCGAAGGTTACATATTCGAGGTGAATGTGCAGAAAACGATTTATATTTAGTTTTATTTTTTTCCCTAAACATTTTCACTAAATGTGATTTCTGGAGATTTTGGCATATTTTCAACACATGCATTAGCATTGAAAAATTATTTAAAAAATTGATTATCACAAAGCTTCCTCAACGAGGAAGCAAGAATATCAATTTTTTTTCTTGGGAAAATAGAACATCAGAACTTATTAAAAGGCCTTTGTGGTTATCTTTTTCGAGAAAAGCACGTCATCGTTTTCATTTGCTTCTTTTTATCCCTTCGACGCGTCATACAACCCACGTCCCTGTATACATTTATTTTCCCTTTCCGAAGTATTTGCCAAGAATTAATAAACTCGGGGTAATTCTTGTGGAAAAATATTTGATGAAATATTTGTTCATTCAGCTGTGGTGATACTAGAGTCGGTCAGGGTCAGACGCGCCCCTGTTCAGAAGGGACATCCGAGGAAAAATTTCGCAAACATGGCAAGAGTACATTCGGCGGTTCATTGCCAATTGTTTGCTTTCATTTGTCTCTGTCGCTCGTTGTTGCTTTTGCTGTCAGGTTCTTGCTCCCACAAGTTTATCTCAAGAGACTACTAGACAAGAATGGATACAATGGGAAAAAAACAAAACAAAATATACATTGCCTTCACTAAAAATGTATATTAACAAAATACAAAGGTTTCATAAAACCTAAAACTAATATAATAAATATATTTGATAGACAGATTGTAATATGTAAATATGCTAAAGTACTACAGTTAACAAAAAATTACGGTTTGTCGCCATAGATATTTTCGACATAAATGCTATAATAATCTTCGACATGGTTGGCATAACAAATGATGATGCAGTTTGATTTGCTTGCTATAAAAAACTTTGACATGGTATAGTTGTAACAACTTTTAACGCGATTGTCATAACAACCATTGACAACTTTTCCATAAAACATCTTTGAAACGATTGCCATAAAAACCTTCAACATGATTTTTTCTAGAAAATAAACCACACATTTCCGAGACTAGACAATTTCCCAGCCAAGTCGCCATATATATATATATATATATATATATATATATATATATAGTTTTACCATAGCGTTAATTCTACAAAAAAAAACATTTCACATGCACAAAAACAACTCTCTCCCGAGTTCTATTCGCGGCATAGAAATTTATCTTACAGTAGGTAGAATTCGTTATGGTCAGACACGTCAGTGGTGTCCGGCGTGGAGGAAGTTAGTAGAAGCGGGTGAGAGGTAAATTTAAAACCCGTGAAATATATTCCACGGGTGTTACACAGAGCCTCACGTAATACTTTCTACTCTGTTTCCGGACGTCCCAGCGCAACCAACGTGTTCCAATGTTGACTCGTATACGACGTATTTTTTTTTTTTTTCATTTATTTTTCATCGCCCCAGCGCTTTTCCCCAGTGTTTCCCACGCACAAAAATTCTACACAGAAGGATATTACATTCTCGCGAATTCCAGAGTGTGTGTTAGACTGAGAAAGCTCTTCTCCGCGTGTTTCTTGTGCTTTCAGACCCAAAAAAGACCGTTCGCGAGGTTGAAATTGACTTGAAATTATGCGGAACATGACGCATCTCAATTGACTAACAGAAAAATGAACGTCGGGCAAAGTGGCGGACGGAAAAAGCAGAATACGAGGAGAGACAGAGAGAGGGAGAGAGGATTGGATATATTGGACCGAAAACGTTTGCTCTCCGAGGGTTCGATCGATCCTGTATTATTATCACAGATTCCAATATTTCCACTCTCGCTTTCCTCCCACGAATCCCCAATTATGTTTTTCCCTTTCAAGCCTCTGTATATACTGAAATGTTTTTATAGTATATAAATGCATATACCAATTGATTTCTACCAGAATATCGCGTGTTTCAACTTTTTTTTTTCTATTCAGTAAAACATTTGCCGAAGAAAAAAAAAATAAGCACTATGCGAATGGTTCAATGAAGTCAGATTTTTGTTAAAAACCACATGGCTGCTATAAAAACCCTCGATAGCAATGTCTCGGTTCCCTTAAGTTGACATTGGAGACGAAAGTTCAAATACAAATATTCTAAAGCAAAGAGCTTGTGGAATAAAACGGTGTGTCGGCGTTTCGATAAAACAGGATACCGTTGAATTTTACTGGTAGACAATGTGATATCACCATACCGATACAGTAAAACACATGAAACCTAGTGTGGTAGTTTACGGAATACTGTTAGTGCAAAGTCTGACTTGAATACAAAGTACAAAGGGTCCCTCTCTCTCTCTCTTTCGCTTTCACCGAGTGCCGTGTGTAGTTTCACGGATCTGTAGGGATTCCTGTCTCCATAGCTTGGATAAACGTGGAATGGGTCGGAACGGTATTACACCGGACAACGATGCTGTCCACCCCCTGTAGAAGCTCAGAGCAGCGCAGCAACGTAGAGAGAACTCCCGAGCGACTCCCGTGTTCGACTTAATCACAATTCCCAAGGCGGTTCGAGCTTTCGAGAGACATCACGTTCGCCACACATACCACGATACTCTTCACTATGTCTCGCTCTCTCTCCCACTCTGTCTCTCAGTATTCTCTCGGCAGACTGTTGCTCTCACTCTCTTGACAATCTTCCAGATAATTAGTAGAAAGATACTCGTACATTATTGTCACTTTCTTGCCCTTCAGATAATGTAACCGTTTTTTCTGAAGGTTGGAAGTTTGGAGTTTGCAAAATTTACGCGATTATCAGTGGGAAATTGACAAAAATATTTTTCTGCAAGCATGATTTTTTTCGTAAAATCGTTGAAACGTAATTCTCGTTTTGCTCCTTAAAAAAAAAAAAAAAATTGACCCTCAAAAGGTGTTATTTGAAATTTCTTCGTTTCATCGCATTCTTTCGAGGCTCACGAGATAGATTTGAATAGGCGTTGACAAATCGTTTAAAGTAGAAAATGCCCGGTCGTGTCAGACATACAGCTCGGAATTTCGTTTCGAGAGATTTCGTAGCTCAAGCGAAGGAGGGTTGTGCCACGCCCGGCTATCGCAACTTCAAGTTTTTTTGCCCATCGTAGAGGGCGATATAAGGGATGCAATCCCCTCGATATCGTCGCCCCCTCGTTTCCGTTTTTCTTTCTCTACCTCCGCTGTTTTTTTTCCACCACTTCGACCCTCCAGGCTTGCTTAAACGATTGGGGTGGTTACAAAAGGGGATGGGGATGAGGGAGGGGAGAAGAAGATACAAAACCCAAAAGTTACAAGTGTACCAACCCCTCCTCATTGCTTTATCCACGAGGATATTCCGAGTTTCTCTTGCAGCTTTAAAGTTATTTCATGTTTTAAGAGCTTGCCCAGACCATCGCGTTTGTTCTGTCTCTCGTTTCGCCACCCTTAGTATATCTTTGGGCTTCATCAAACTGCGGGAAATTAAAATATAATTATTTAATCGTCCAATCTACCTCGAAGCATCTTTAAAATACACCAATTAGTGGTATCAGTTAGATGCAGTATTAAAACAGAGAGGCAAATTCGCTTAAATTCCTCCCGAGATTGAAATCAGTTATTAATATGATACCACTTTTTTTGTTTTTTTTTTCTTGGGTGTGAAAAGTCACGTACGTGAAACTTTGCGGCGCTTGTAAAGTTTTCAAAACTAATTTTAAGTCTAAATATGTGGGAAAATGTTAACCCTGTATTACGGTGGTAATTTTTGAGGTTGATTAAACCAGACGATTTACACCTAATTATTTAATCCTACCAGCTTGTGGAGACTTGCGGAAAATTCTTCTTAACTAAGTCTCACGAAAAACGGTACAAAATCTTAATAAGTAAGCGTATGAAAAAAAAACTCGCCTGCAAGGTGGAAGGTCAGATATATGTTATTTTTCTCAGCTTTAACGTAATTTTTATATTTTGGAATATTTTTAATAGATCGACATAAAAAATTAACGGTGAGCAAAATTCACGAAAATCAAGTCTTCTCGGTAAGAAAAAAATCAAAACCAAAAAAAAAAAAACATGGATATAAAGTAGAATTTTGAATATTGCTTTCTTATGTTTCTACTTATCGTTAGAGTCACGTTTATGGAGAAGAAATTGCAAAGTTCAATTTTAAAGGCCTTCAAATGTCATTATTTAAATACGTAATATTTAAAAAAAAGAAAAAAAAGCAAAAAACGTCAGGCGTTTTTATGCTCCCAAGTATGTTGTACAAAGGAACAAGTAAATGCAGTTTTTATCAATGTAAATAATTATGATTTAAAAAGCGAAAATTTTCATAATTTCCGAAAAGTACAGATATTGAGCTCCGTATAAGTTGATAGCCACCCTTAGGCAAAGTGTAATACTATACGGAACGTTATTTTTACGACGGTATGCTTCTTGGTCCAGGCAACGTGATCGAGCACGCTGACCTAGCGTCCCTTTGGTCCCCTTGTGGCTCCAAGACAACCCCCGCTCCTCACGCTCCACCCCCACTTCGCCCGAAACGCTTTCACTCTTGGTCTTACTCTGAGCCACGTGGTGCGACAGAGACACGAGGGGTTGCCATGGTCACGTGGGGGGTCGGAGGAAGGGGGCGCTTGCGCCCTGTACTCACACCCCCACGTAATATTGTGACCAAGGGGGATGGTTTTTCGCGTTGGCACACCCGGGGATCCAGCCAGCTGGGCGGTGTCTGCCTTTTCGACTCGCGACAAAACGTCGTGGTTAAAATCGCGCGGGCTACAGTACGAAAACATCCCCTGTTTTCAAAAGTGAAAGTGACATAACCAGATTTTTTTGTCTGTATTTTTTGTTGTTCTTTTTTGAATTTTCCGCGCAAGACGGTGGAAAATACAACTGCGGGACAAAAAGAATGCGGTGTCGCGTGGACTTTAAAACCTGAAATGCAGTTGTATTTCTTCTTTACTCTATTCCATTTTTTCTTTTTCTTTTCCTCTTTTGAAGCTTTGGCATTGTTACCTCCTCTTTCAGCCCTTGTAAAAAAAAGTTTACCGTCCGACCACTTTCTCATACTTACCTGGTTTTCCCGATCACGAGAAAGTGAGAGTGAAGAGTGAAGGTGAGAAATTCTCACCTGACAGAGCCTAAATGTGAAGTTGTGCTTTGAGTGACATGTTTTAAGTGTTGCGCAAAGGAGTGGAATAAATAGTTTAGTAAATTTGACGTATTGGTAAAGGGTAGTGGGAAAATTGAGTGCAATTTGGGGGGATGAAATAATTTTTATTTCTTACTCGTGTAAAGAAATACAGTTTTTGTGATAGGATTTTTTTTTAATTTGTACAATCGTTGTGCAGAGAAGGATGATTTATCTTTGTACAAGTAATTGCTCGAGGGACGAGTAGAAAGGAGGAAAAAAAGTAGTCGCGAGTGTTTGGATGATTCATCGTATTAACCATAACCACTGCCTGATCAATCACTGTCTGCACTACTGAGGTGAGACTGACCCTGTTTGATTCACTAGCAGATTCCGAAATTGCAAATTTTCTTCGAGCAGTAAACGCAGAGCAAATTTTTAAGCAAATTGAAATAAAATTTAACAATTTGTTTATTTTTTAAAAATATATATTCGTATTAAATCAATATTTTTACAGATTTTCGTCGAGCAGTGAATAAACTTAGCTTGTCTTTTGAATAAATATTTAAAAAATTAATAAATAAGGAAGATAAAAGATGTTATATTTTTTTATGAATACTAAAATAGAACAAATTTTCATATGGTGGTAAGAGTAATCAATTTTTCAAAGATTTAAAATAACATTTAAAATATATATCTTTGTTAATAATTAATTTATCTAATTTTTTTATTATTAAATTTCTCTGTGAAATTACGTTGAAGATTTTGTTATTGATTTTTTTAAAATTCTATCTACAATTTTTCAAATATATATTAAATTGGTTTTATTATTAACAATTTTCTTTGGGCAATAACTTTCAAGTGTATGAATAAAATAATCACTAGGCTCGGAAGAGGTTGAATCGATTCTCCAACGATTTATTGGTCTACGTTTCTACACATGGGGCAGCAATACAATAGACGAGACTTGCATAAAGTTGGTGGAAAACAGGAAAACGAGAGGGAGAGAGAGAGAGAGAGTAAGAGCATGGAAGGTATTTCTCCTATGCTTTCTACTTGACCCGAACGATAAATATCCTAAAATTCCGCCAGTCAATAAATTGCTAAGTCGTCTCGACAGTTCTGCGGAATACAATAGATCACTTTTTCCATAGTAATGGAAAGCTAATTCACGTATTCCACATTCTCAAATGAAAACTCAGCGACTCACCATGCAATGCCAAATGTTCAACTCTACTTATGCAAAATTATGTATCGACGCGTTAAGGGGAAAAAAAAAAAAAAAAACAGACAGGAAGAATAAAAAAAAATTTTAAGTTAATTTATATTTTACAAAATGGGACCCCTCTAATTTTTATTCGGAGCTAAGAATTTTTTTTCACCATTATTGAGATCTTTTTTTCTCAATTTGAAGGATTTGTTTTTATTAAAAATTCACCAAACTAATTTATTTTTAATGATGGGAAAAGAATGGATTTGTAATTACGCAAAACTGTCGTTTCTAAATACGCAGAAGTGATGTCCTCGATTTGCGTAATATAATTATCAGAATATACATTAAATTATGACGAAGAAATAGTGAATATCATCGCTCGTTGGATTAGCAGTAAAGTAGATACAGTTGTTTACGCGGCCCTGAATACCACGTGGGCTGAAATAATGTTGTACAATCGCAACACCCACGAATCACCCTCTGTGACGAAGACAAAGTAAGACAAAGTACTTCGTGTACCGTGGAAACCGGACAATCTAGCATTTTGTTGATAAATATGATTAATTACAGTGAAAAACGACTGGTTTACTTTCTTTTCTTATTGTAATAAAATTACTATAATAATAATAATAATAATAATAATAATATTTGATGATTTGGTTCTTTAGGTCGAATTTAATTTGGTACGTTTGATCTTAACTTAAATTAAAAAATGTTATTCTTAATCGAAATAGCAACTTTTGCTTCAAGATCCTATTCATATTTTGTCTAAATGATAACAGAGCTTCTGAAACATTTCGTTAGTGACTCCAGAACAGAAAACGATTCTGGCTACATGATCAATAGCGGCAATTGATCAGATATGCACGAACCTCGGAATCAACTCCCAAATTAAGTTATAGATTCACATAATTTTATGAAGCTTCAAAAAGCACTTTTCGCCCCACCCACTTACATAAAAAACCATAAATTTCATATATCCGCATTAATCTGCAACAATGTAATTGCCATCGTGTACTTGAGATTCGAGCGACAATTCCCAAACCCTTCAGCATCTCGCATACATAATCGAAATATAGTTCGACTAAATGGACGTATATATCATGTAAAGATGAGATGACGACACGAGTTTACATTTCGTATGTATATTGACAAAGAGAAACACAGCGGATTCGATGATCAAGGGATTAGGTGGGATAGCTACAGCATACAGCAAACCGATTCCCATTCCAGGATATTTCGTGATACGGACATGCCGCTGACATATACACGCGCCGTGTCTGCGCGTTGTTGATTGAAACGCAAGGACGAGTCGATAAACACACATCACCAGGTTATTTTAATGTCACACTCTGATGTTAAATCTGCCGCTAGGGTGTATTAAAGTTACCACCGAATGCTCACAACTGACTAATAAAATCACGCTTAAAAATATCGAGCGTTAAATGGCTATTGGAAGATCATAATTTTTTACCATGGACCAGCATATTCCGTTAATGACCATCGGTGTCCGTTTGCTGTGCCTGACTGAATCCGAGGGTCAATACTAGGATGGGTGATCGCTTGGTTGACCCTAACGGTCAATACTTAGATGGGTGACCGCGAGTTTGTTTTTGTTGGGTGTAGAATGGAATTAGGAAGGTCTTAATGGGTTGTAACGTGGCCCTAGCATGGAATCCTTATTGTGGAAGACCCAACAAAATCTAATAAAGCCCTATACTATATCACGGTTGCCTGATTAAATTTCAGCATGGGTTTTTTACTGTTTAGAGAGGGGTCTCATGGGGGTTCAGAAAGCTCTCATCTTTCTTATTTTTTTATAAAATCGAGAAATATGCATGTATCGTATATTTGTAAGTTTCAAATAAAACATTTTGAGCTTTAAAACTCAATTTTTAATGCTTACATTCCACCTGCATTAATCACAATACTTAGTTGCAATGTTATGTTTGCAATATACGTAACATGAGTCACACGTGCATTAATCTGCACGTCATTCTGGTACTTGACATATCAGTAATATTGATTTCGCGTCTGTTAGACTAGTCTCGTTGTTTATAACTTCCATCTCTGTCTCTCTATCTACAGTCTCTACCTTCCCTCGACATTAACCGTCGAGATGATTACTCGTTAATGTTGTACGATGCGAAGCAGCACCATCAACACTGTAGCTGCTGAGCTGTCAGAGAAACATTTTTATTCCCTCTTCAGATACAAAAGTATCGTTTTTTCCCGTCAATGTTTCTACATAGTTCTTTTTAAAATTCTTCATTCTATATTCGGGTATTTTATCAGGCTTTCGAAACGAAAATTTCCTAAAACCTTTATTACTCAGTAATGGCTTTACCAATTGGATTGCAATTTTGCTTATAATTGAAGCTATTGAACCTCTTTGTTAGAAAATAAAAATTATTCAGTGTGATACACTAGTTCCGATTTTAAGGGGATACGATTGTTTTTCGGAAAATATCTAGGCCTCTAGCGATCGTATTTGTCAAGTTATCACCCTCAACTTTTTTTTTCCAAGTAGATCATTATAAAACACTATACACTACTAAGTTTGAAGAACATCGATCGAACCGTTTCAATTATATACATCGTTGCATTTTTTCGACAATCTTTTTTAATTGAATTCAGTAAAGACGTTTAATACCTAAAGTACCATCTTTCGAAACGGCAGCTTAAACATTGATTAATTTCCTGTAAAACTTATCAATCTATTACAAGAGCATTTTTTGTATTGCCGCGAAGAACAAGATAATACAGCTCAGATTCGGTTAAGGACATAAAAAATATAATACCACTTAACATGTCAGGCCAAACTTGGTCGCATTTATTTTTTATATATCACCACAACGTGGCTTTTGAAATGTCAGCAGTTATCGTAATGATTGCATGACGCTTGCCACATATGTTTATCCCCAAAACCCACTTGGTTCCGCATAGGTGAATTTGAATTTGAGAGTCGAGAAAACAGTCTCGCCGTCAGAAGATTCAACGACGTACGAAATTTCATATTGACCCGCATCAACAGTCTGATACGTGGTGAGGTCCTGTTGGTATCGATATATTTCGTACTCTTGCTGTGTAAAAAAATATATATATACAAACAGTAGAATTTGTTAATAGTTAACAAAGCAAGTGTTAAATATGCCGAAACGAACCATTTAGTTGTTGGTACTAAATGTATGTTGAGCCAAATAAGATTTGTTAACTATTAATAAATGTCAGCGAACTACATTTCAACTAATTCATTATTATTTAGCTCTACTTACATTCAATAAGAAATAACGCTAAATGGTTTATTTCGCCATATTTACTACTTTAGTTGTTAACTCAGTTAACAAACTTTTCTCTCAGTGTGTGTAATATATCAATATTGACCATCGGAGCGATCACCGATAAAAAAAATCATTTTACGAGCTTCGTTGATATATTACCTCTTGAACTGGACACTTCCGTTTCCTTGGTCCTGGAATAATTGCTCTATTGAAAACTCTGACTACAGTGTAATCCCAGGATTCTTTGTCATATGTGTCGCAGATATTCAAACCAGTTGCAGAGTAATATGATTCACCGGTATCCGTCTTTGTTACTTTTACATTGAGCTGTAATTTTAATTTATAACGTCGCTTATTAATGAACGCTTATTCAGCTAATCTAAAACAAAAGTCTTTTTAATATCACTTTTTCGTTCATAACATTCCAATGCCAATGTCTCCATAAGCGTGAGTGTGAGATTGAGTTTGAGTCTAATAAATAAATATATCGATATAATTAATGAAAAAAAAAAAAAAAAAAAAAAAAAACATCGACATATTGTTAGTATTTATGTAAATAACTTTTTTCTTATTTCTTAAAACATCAAAAAATTTTTCTATTGTAAATACAAAAATATAACTTTACCAGTAATGGATTATTTTGATCGATGGTCCGTTTAAATTTAATCCATTGCGCGGATTCCGATTGGTTTGCCGTACCAATATAACTATTATCTGGACTTGCGGTCCAGAACCTTTCAATACCGCTGAACATGACTGCATTTGCCTAAAAAGAAAAAAAATCTTCATATTTTAAGCACGTTTATGGTACATCTGACGATTTAGTAACTTTGTGTTAAATTTTCACTGTCAAGGATAGAAAATACATGGAAAATCATCAGTTTCGCATTTTATTTATACGTGCTAATTGGTCGGTTTAAGGAGAGAAAGTGGCCCCAATAGCTCACTCTCCCCCCTTCCCAAAAGTGATAGTATTTCTTGGGAAATACGCTGCATATCGACAATCTTTTTGTTGCTACTTATCTAAAAAAAAAAATTCACGTCAATTGGTAATGATTGAATTTAGGGTGGTTTACCCCCATGAAGGAGAATCCCACGAAAAACAGTTCATTCTTTCGGTGTTACATGCGGTGTTTTTCAAAGAAATTGAACGAAATGAGAAAACTTGAATGTGAAAAAAGTTCGGAAAAGAATTTAAACCGCCTGAAACACTGAAGGGATGCAAAGAAAGCTTGGCGATATGTAGCGTATAAAAAAAAAGAAGTATTTAATGATTTTTCCATGTAGAACAACGTATATGTAAATGAAAAAAATTCGTGAGGTTGGCCACGCCTAATGTCCTTTTGAGTGTACGTTAAAACGTACTTGCCACATTGGTCCCAGACCAAATAAAGTGATGACAAAAACGACGGGGAATTTCATGACAAACGTACAATGTGAAAACGTTTTTACTCTGAGAATGAACGACTTGAAAATTCACGTCATTTATACACTTTTTAGGCGATGATAACAGGCCAAATTATCGAAAGCATGTAATATTCGTACCTTAGGCGTCAACAACTTATGCCTTATCGATAGTTTTTCTTTCCCCTGTAATTGCGATAATAAGCACGTAGTTTTTATTTCGATTTGAGACTTTTTAACTCCAATTTAATTACTTTCCTCTGCACTTGTCGGATTTTACGCACAAATTAACACATTCCGGTATCCCTTAAAAATATTTTAGGTTTTTGGTGAAATTAAATAGTTTGATCGATTTTATGGTATTAATATTTGTGAATTTACCACTTCTAAGTTATATACTTTTAAGAAAATATTACAATTCCAACAGCTCCATATTTGAATGCTCCATATGATTTGAAATCATTTTGGCAAAATGGCTCACATAAAATATTACTGCCGATCGTCGCTTCACAGCTTTAAAGTATTATTTCTCTATTCGAGAAGAGCGAATGTTAGATTGAATGCATTACAAAGTCATTTTAATGACAATGTTTCCATTTTCAATAGTGTACATATAATCATAGTGCTTGAAATAATTGTATGTCTGTGGTTATCAATCTATCATAAAATGATAGTGTTGCGTAACACGTCCTTATGCAATCATATCGTTACTTAACGCCTTTAAAGTGGCGTCCTTATTGCTTCGAGCATTTAATTTCAACAAACATTGACTCCGACCAATTTACCCCTACTTTCCGCATCATACATGGGCGCTATGACATTTAACGACGACACTTGAACAATCATATAGAGTGTACATCGAGTGTATTCATTGGTGATCGTGTACTGTCGTTATCGCGATAAGTTGTAATAGCATCCAGGTAAAAACATCTACGCTGTTGACTTCTTTTAAAAATCAAATTTCGTTCAAAACTTATCAATAAGACCTTCACCGTTGGAACAAATTGACTCCACAAGGTCTAATTCTTTTTCTACAAACACTTTGCCGGATTGAAATTGAATAAATTATATTTCAAATTCTTTCGCAGTAGCTACAATCACTTTTCTTCTTCCTCTTTTATAGAGGAAATATTTTGCTAAAAAGCGAAAAGTAATGAAGAAGCAATTTCCAAAGTTCTACTTTGCATCAATGTACAAAAAGATAAGGTATTGTAATTAAAGAAAAATATGCTTGTGACAAATATCTCCTTGATCCGATTAAATATTACGTCCTGTTGTTACAAATATCTCATTTTCCATTTTCTTGAAATTCCCAACGACGATGATTGTCCTCATCGCTTTTATGTCTACCGAAAGATGAAATTTCGTCGACATATTGCCTCAGCGTTAGATTTCTACAAATAAGAAACTATTTCACCGAGGAAACAGAAGTCTGTGAACCAAACAGCCGACAAACATTGCGCACAGAGTGTGGCGGTATACGTTAGAGTTTTGGTGTTCCCAGGAAGTTGTTGCAATGCACCGAACTCCACTCCATGGACACAGACTGAAATTATTTCGTGCCACTGCCAGGCCCAAGTGCAACACGGTAGATTAAACGATTCTCATTCGCCGAGCGAAAAGCTCTCTTCAACATCGCTTTCTCAAGAAATGGATCTCTCGGGTAAACATCTAAATTTAACTCTCTGCTAGCAATGCGAGAAATTTCAAACTTCATTTCTTTTACAACTTATGTTGAACAAAAAGAAAAAATGAAGAAAGCCAATTCCTCAAAAAATTTTACAACATTCCCTTCTTTGAAATTTTATTCTACAAGATATAATTAGTTTTTCAGATACGAAGATGCAGCTAAAGTGACAGCGTTGAGACAAATGTCTATTTGAATCTGAAAGAGTGTTTGTTCTAAGAGAATTAGACTTTGCAGAGTCAATTTGTTTCATCGGTGAAATTCTTCTTATTGATAACTTTTAAGGAAAAGGAAGGTTTTAAGGACAGGAGCATGAAATAGAAATTCCTACTTCTCAATGGAAAAGAACGTTTATATAAAAATAATATTATGTATGTACAAGAAGTTACAAGAGAATGTGGTCAAAAATTTTACTGCGTAAAGAAAAATTTCTTACAAAAATGAGTATTTCTTCTGTGTATGAGCTTCGAATAGAAATTTCTAAACCTTGAATGGACATTATAAAAATATGACGTTTGGAAAAACAAACAGTCTTGAGAAACACGATTTTTTAAAAAAGCCTTTTCCAAATCTCTGAATCATAACGTAAAAGAAGGAAAAAAAAATGTTTGTGGATCAATAAACATCAAGTTTTATTCTTACTATTCCCCACCTTGGCTTTTAACGACTCTATGATTAAACGAATAATTACTTCTTCAGGAACGTCGCAATAAATTAAATGTGTTTTTCCGAAACTGAAATTACAGCGATAAAAAAGTCAGTAAACGCTTCATTTTCTTCAGCAATTATACTTCCAATAGCTTCATAACAAAAAGGATCAACTTTTTTTTTTAAATACTAAGTTAATGCATTTTTACCCAATTTCAATTTGCCTCCGGCATATATCTTTTTCTCGATTTCTCGTAATTCTATATATTTTATTCGTGTTGGATAAAATAGAAAGAAGGAATTTCAGGATATCGATGACGACAGGGACAAAGAGTATCGAGAATAGAATCAATAGTAGTTAATCTGGTGTGTCTTTCGTAGATTGAAGGGGAGAAATCCCTTAATTCGCGCGACTCGAGTCTGTCACGGTTAACGAGCTTTGAGGCTTTTGGTATAACTCAGCTTGGGTGTATATCTCGTCGATTCGTGTAGGGGGACGGGGAGGGGGGGGGGGGGGGGGGACGTGACGAGAACCGAGTGTGAAAGATATAAAGGGAACAAAAAAGCCAAGTAGAAGACCTGAGCTCAGAAGATAAAAAAAGGAGAATAATATCATTGAAGCTGATAATATAAACTTATCCAGTCCAACGAGAATGAGAATAACTTTTCTAACTTGATTAAAGCTAAAGAAAAACGAAGAAAAAAAAAGAGGAAATATGTTGACCACTTTTGGGCTTCTCATATAGGAAGTAAGACAAATGTTTCAATAGAAAAATTTCAAATTAAAATCAAAATGTACAAAAATGAAGGCATTGACTTTTTTTTTTTTAAATAAAAAGTTATATGAAATCTAAACCTCTTTATAGACTTAGCTCAGACTAATCATCTTTAAGCATTGATTTTTTTGTTAAGAATTTTTTACCTCGATGTCTTAAAATTCATCGTGAAAATTCGAATCTAAGGATTAAAGCTGTGTGATTAAATGTTGTACATTAGTAATAGTGAATAATAATGAATGAAAGGAAAATAGAAACTGAGGACAGCCCAAGATTGATCGCCGAAGTATCCGTACCGAAAGGGAAAGTTCGGGGGGTGGGGGATGAAACAAGGAGAAGGGACAGAATGAGAAACGGATATAGGAAGGTCGAACGAGGGGTGAAATTTCCGAGGGTTGAATACCCGAGGGATGCTCTCGTGTTCGTCGGGGATTTCACACTACGTCGCACTCAAGGATCATCGATGGCCTTATCCTCTGTCATCAGCAGCAATTCACGATCCAATGGTCAAGAATTATTCATGTCGCGGTTTCGTAAGACATCACTTCACGATTCGCTCGGAAATTAAAAAAAGTTTACATGAAAATGAGACGTCTAAATACCATACAAATAAAATCCTGTTGCAAGTAAAACATATGAAATTTTATTTAAAAAAAAAAAGAAATACCAGATGACTATTTTTGTTCAACTTCTCTCTCTTCAAGAAAAAGAGAAATTTCCACACGAAAGCTCCAATAACTATCCAATACTTAATTTTTTTTGCTATTCCCTTTTTCTCGAATGTGATCGAACAATTTTTTTTTCTTTATTTTATTTATTTCACAGCTTTTATCAGATTTCTTGATCGTGAATTAATTGCTCTATTCACGCTTTGAAATACTCCAGCAGTGGAAAGAATCGATTATTGGAAAAAAAAAAATAGAGTACGCATACGCGTTTTCTGTTGTGTGTATATATACAGGGATCGTATTTTATTTTATTTTTCTTTTTTCATTCAAACCCATTCTTTCGGTAGTTTTCGTTGACTTTTTTTCCAGCTTTGGGGGATGAGCAGACTGGGAATAAAGGAGCGTAGATCATTTGTCGGGATTTGCATTGTTCGTCAATGCAAGTTTTTAAGCTCACCACTCCGGCTTAGTCCGGATTTCACGACAACCTTCTCATTGTCTCGTTAATCATTGTCTCGTTGCTCTTCACTTCCATTTTTTTTCCTTCAGGGAAAGCACCAACATGATGGGTCGAAAAATGGCTGATTCTTACTAATCTTTTTTTTCTTCGTATTTTATTTATTGTTTAGAAATCTGGAGCAGGACACTTTATTAAGCATACTTTGAACTATGTTTACACCAATGTTTGGTGTAAACACAAGTAAAATATAGTACTATTTTTTTAAATCATTAAAATTTGTTAAAAATGTTTTTTTTTAGGTTTTGGCAGTATTATTTTGTGCCATTCTTCCTTTTGATAAGAAAACATAGTTGAAGAGTTTTGTGCTTGCAAAAAATTTTGCAATTGTGATAGTTTCGTTTCCATCCATTTTGTCTTATCTGTTACAATTCGTGTCTGCTCTCGATGCTTTTTCCTAAGCTTTCAATTACTGGTTGTACCCAAGTCTGCCAGACGTCACATAGCAAACCTCTCCTTTCTACCGTTCAGCCAATTCTCTTTCTCAACGTTTCTCAATCTCTGATATCACCCCTTCCATCTCTTTATCTTTTCTGCGTCTAGCTACTGTGGTATTAAATCTATTGGAGATTGAACGTAGAGCTTTTACAATTGGAATCGGTTTGACGAGAGCCAAGAGCATGATGAATATTTCACTACTTAGCTTTTACTACTGAAAGCCCGAGACTTCCCGAGACTACAAAAAATAGAAAATGTTTATAGTACGTAAAAAAAGTGTCTAAAAGATGTTAAACATTTTTAATCACATAAATATAAATTACGTTGGAGCTTTTAAAATTAAATAGCCAATAGTTTTTCACGAAATTCTCTCTGGAATTTTCTTTTCGTGAATTTTTTTTTTCCCGTTTTTCATTCCAATACAGTCAGAATAAACGAAAACGTCGAAACGACATATTTTTGAAAAATGTTTGGATGAATGCGTTTCGTTACTGAGGCCGTTATTCGCCGAAGGAGGAAAGACATTGAAAATTCAATATTTTGAAAATAAAACAGGTAAACTTTGGCGAAGATCTTATGACATAAAATGAAGCGTTGTCACGTGGCGAAAAGCCCCTCAGCTTAATTAGCAATCAGCCCCACAGGTGATTACATGCTTGGTGAGGTTCGAAAATCTCAATAATTGGTGACGATAGAGGTTATATCGAGGCTGTTTTGCCTCGTTCGCGACACGTATATACGAAATTATCGAGGGAGCAAAATGGTCGATCGAGCTATTCACCCTCGAACCCCCAATTGACCCGACGTCATCATCATCTCTCCTCGACATGCGAGTCTATCAAAAGAATTTACGGCCGTGCAGTCGTGTCGATGTCGACCTACGCCACGTAAACCACCTCGATTTCTCCCGAAACACACAACTCACCCCCTCCGACTACCAAACGCTCTCGTTTCCTTTCTTTACAACCACTTTGAACGGCCGAATTTCGGATTCCTGACAGATTGACAAAAAAAGAAAAAGTATCTGCCCTGCAGCCCACACGTGTCTATAAATTCCTGTAAGTGATTGGTTGTCTGGTCACGATAGGTTGACTGAACTATAAATATATTTCACAGGTCTTTCAGTCATTCGATTCAGCCCCTCAATTTTTTTCATCGTCGATACGAAACTCCAAATAGCAGAAAAAAATGCAAATCAATTGCACAAGATCCCCTACTTTTAATATAAATTATTGGCTTTCTGAATAAATCGACCACATCCGATGTTAAATTTATTAAAAAAAAAATCTTCGAATACTGCCCGTAGAAATTTTCAAATAGGTACAATAAATTTTATCCTCCAAATGAAATTATAAACTTAAAAAAAGTACTATTTTCAGGTAAGCAAAAATCCGAAAAATCAAAATAATATTTATGGAAACATAAAACTTATACAAAAATCAAAGTGTTCACCGTCTTCCATGCCCATCACATTAAAGCGCGCATACAACAATAAAAACAATATGACAATTGACAACAACGTGATAAAAATAAAACAAAAAATGAATATATAATTTGCGACAAATAAATGGTGCTAAGTGATAGAGAGAGAGAGAGAGAGAAAAGAAAATTAAATAGACAATTTAATGGACCTTTC
Source organism: Perithous albicinctus (assembly GCA_964016905.1). Taxonomy (NCBI): domain Eukaryota; kingdom Metazoa; phylum Arthropoda; class Insecta; order Hymenoptera; family Ichneumonidae; genus Perithous; species Perithous albicinctus. The sequence continues at coordinate 20,749,234 of OZ024697.1, read as the reverse complement.
AGTGCCTTCGTGAGTTTGGTTATAAAAAATGCGACTCTCGTTGTGCATTCTACCGTTTTACGGAAGTCTCGCGTTTGCGAAGACTTACGAGTGGAGATCGTCGTCCCGGAGCATAGTACAAGAAATTCCCGCGGGTAATGGCTCTCTGCCGAGTCTAACGATCGGTCTCCTGGTGCCTCACACGAATTTCGGTGTGAGATCATACACGAGAGCCATTAACAAGGTCGTCGTTGGCCTTCACAGAGGACGAGAACAACCGAAATTTTCATTTTTGTCAAAATATCGTTTCACCCAGCATAATGTCAAGAGTGTCATGATGAAGCTGACGCCGAGTCCAACAGGTAAAACAAAACAAAAACATTAAATCTACTCAAAAAAAAAACTAATTTCGAATTTTTAAATTTAATATATATATATATATATATATATATATAATAATATTCTTCAAATATATTTTACGTCATTTATTTTGCGCTTCTAAAATGTATTTTCCGTTTTTAAACTTCGGTGTTACTGTAGAAAAATGACAATGTATCAAGACAACTGATTTGTTAAGAAAGTATCCGCGTTGGCCGTGAAATGGTCAAGGATCGTAGACGCTTTTGAGGAGCCTCGAACTAAAGGAGGGTAAGGAAGGAGGACGAAGTGGCATTGCCAGTGAAAAAAAGGACAAACACAAGGGCACGTTGGGAAAATGGCGCTCGACTGATTTATCCCACAGGGTCGAGTCGATATTTCGAGACTCCGTTGGGAAAGCGTACAGCTGGAGAAACAGTGGCACATATATATAGAGGGAAAATTGTCGGTTGGATTCGACGATAGAACACTCCTGGGAACAACGACGAAGATACTGAAGGACCTTTATAGTACCTTCGTGACCTTGGCAACAATTACGTTTTAATGCGTCAGCATCTGGCTACGTCGTTATCTTGAGCAATTACATTTGATACACTCTGTTTTTTTTCTCTCTTCTTTTATTTCATTCTGTTTAAATGAAACCAAAATTGCATTTGCATTTTAATGAACTGCATTGGACATTTTTTTTTATCAGCCAGACAAAATTATATGGCATATAAAAAATAAAAAATAAAAATCAGGTGAAATTAATTTTTTTTTGTAATACATAATTACAAGAATATATAATTATTCTTCAATTCTTCTTTAGATATTGGAAATAGAACATTATTTTCAATTTATATCTAATACATTATTCAAAATTGTTGATATTTAACATTAAATTGTAAATCTTTACATATTGATTTTATAAATTTGTACACTGTTAGAGTCTGCGGTTAATTTTACATCGAGACAGCGTGTATCCCTCGCGGGGTCTCTAATTACTATCTGGTAATTAATTCCCTCCGGAGGTAAGTCGATGTATAGAGTTGATATCTGGGGGTCCATGGGGGTGTTCATTTCCACCTCGATGTCGGAGTTTGCGCTCACAACCACAGTGCTCTCTTACTCTGCGCCTGCTTTAACCACGCTGTCGGTAAATATTAAAAGTACAAATCCACTGAATGCGTCTCATAAGTCTTCAGGCAGTTTAACATTTTTTTATTTACCCTAATTCGTCAGCTAATTTTTTTACTCATAAATAAAGAGATCAACTAATTCTGGATAACGTTTAGTACAGTCATCTGTTACAAAGAAAAAAATTAAAAATTAAATTAATATTTTTATTTAATTTAATTAAATTGCGAATGTTAAGAATATTTATTAAATTAACGAGGTTTTATTTTAACATTGTTAATATTAATTTTTATTTATTATCGTATAAGTTTTATGTATTAAAATACATTTTCACGGTTTACCGTGATGCGTTGCAAGAATGCTTTGTGAATGACGGATACAGTAGCTACAATATTGACCGTGTGCTTTGCTAATTGAAGCCAGTGTGCGGGACAATAGCCCAATTATCCACCGATACTTAGCGCAAGCACAAGTTCAGAATAGCGATGCAATGTCTATTGCACAGTGATGTTACCTATACTGCAGGTATTGGCTTTGATAAAATCGTGCACAATTCCAATGTGTATTAGAAGCCCTCTTAGTGTGCTTGATCAAAATGTTTGGGTTCCATTTGTTCATTAATCATTTACAGTAATAATAATTCCATTAATATTACAGTGTATTAAAGATAATAATATTATTCGGTCTGTCTGTAAATGTTCAATCTAGTTAAACTTTTTTTTTTATGTTGAATCGGCGTAAATCAATCAATTTCTATTAGTATTAATAAAGTAAAAAGTTTAGATTTTCTATTATTCTTTTCGAAAAGTTTATTTCATCGATATTTTCATCAAGAAAATAAATAAATATACTTATTTGCCTTATAAGAATTTAAAGAAATTTGTAGAGTTTTTAAAGAACAATATAAAATGATATATAAAAAGGAACATGTTTCATCGATCGACATTATTATCGCAAGATAAGACATTAGCTTTGCCATCATTTACTTTTTTTATCGTCTACCGAGATAATGGATCACGTTTGTCAGATTTATCGTCTACCCGACGTAAGAAAAGGAAAATGAAGAAAAAAAAATGGTTGTAATTCACGACGAGCTAATCTTGAGACCACCGGCAACGTCTCCGACGTTCCACCGCGCAGATCCACTCGCATTTATTTGGATCACACTCATCCCAGCAAAAACCGACAGATACGAAGCGACGAGACACAGGCGTTCACGTTAAAATCAAGACAAAGATCGGCCGTTACGAAAATTCAACAAATTTATCGCCATCATAAATTGTCCTGTTTAATATCCGTAAAATTGAACAATAACGAAAGAAAAAAAGAGCCGAAACGGTTTTAAACGAATTGATTTATAAATTCTTTTTTTATTCTTTACATTTTTTTTTACATAATGCAACATTTGTTTCATTAAAACATTTTTAGCGTAAAATTTGAAGTAATGTTCGCATAAATTAAGGAAGAAAACTTTTGGAATACCTAATAATATTTCTACCTGAGAAAGAAAACTTGTAAGTAATTATTTGTGTTAGTTATTAATAATTACAACAATTAAATAGCGATTTTACTCTTGAGATATGACAGGATAGTGAAGATAAATAAATGTATCTTTGAGCAAAGAGTGGTTTTGAACCGGTCGAGTGATAACGGTCCGGAGGTTGATGCCTAAAGGGCGTAGAATGGGGTTGAAACGACCCTCGTCTACTTCTACGCGCCAAAGCGCCAAGAACTTACGACGTACGTGTCGTAGCATTTATCGTGAACGGAGAGCCACACCTTCAAAAAACGATTCTCGCGATACGTGTTGAATCCAAAGAGGCGTCAAACGGAAAGTAGTGGAAAGAAAAAAAAAATATATATTTTTCTCTGCCACGACAGGACATTATTTATTTTTCTCATACCCACTCTTGTAGGATTTCGCAAAATTGTATTTCAAATAATTTAATAAATTTAACAAATAAAATCAAGATTTTTGATAAATTTATTTATTGATTGACGATTATTTAATTTTTTTCTGTTACAGCCATTCTGAACTCACTGTGTCATCAATTTCTCACCGAGAATGTCTCGGCAATACTTTATCTCATGAATTACGAGCAATACGGTCGTAGCACCGCGAGCGCCCAATATTTTCTTCAACTTGCCGGTTATCTTGGCATTCCTGTGATAGCATGGAACGCCGACAATTCTGGACTCGAAAGGGTGAGTTAAATGTCACAATATATCGAAATACATCACGATACTTAGGGACGAATTTTTGGATATAAGTTCGAACTTAAGATTGAAATGAAACTTTGAACCTAAGATGATTTTAAGATCGAACTTAATGTTCATAAATTCGACTCTTAAACATTTGTTAATATGATGAAAAAAAAAAAAAAAATTACTAAATTTTTTTTTATCACAATATATCATGATATTTAAACAATGGAAGAAAAATGAATTAATGTACTGATTATTTAAACAATAAATGTATAATTGTCCAATAAATTTTAGAAAATAAAATTTTTAAACGGAAGTAATAATATTTTTCGTGATATTTCTTCTAAATATCCGTCGGTTTTCTGTGCAATTGTAGAGAGCCTCGCAGAGCAGCCTGCAGCTGCAGTTGGCACCTTCACTCGAGCATCAGACAGCGGCAATGCTGAGTATCCTCGAGCGTTACAAGTGGCATCAGTTCAGCATCGTGACCTCGCAAATAGCCGGTCACGATGACTTCATCCAGGCGGTACGCGAGCGTATATCGGACATGCAGGATACCTTTAAATTTACAATCCTCAATGCGGTACTAGTCACGAAGAAGGACGATCTCGTGGAGCTCGTTAATAGCGAATCGAGGGTGATGCTTTTGTACTCAACGAGAGAGGAGGCAACGCAAATCTTGTCGGACGCTCGAGAGTACAAAATCACGGGTGAAAATTATGTCTGGGTGGTCACGCAGAGCGTTATTGAAAATCTTCAGACGCCTAATCAATTTCCCGTCGGTATGCTTGGTAAGTCGCTTGGAATGGCAATTACCAAAAAAAAAGAAATACCGTAATATAACATCAATTTTTTTTTTTTTTCTTGTAATCGTGTGTTGGGAAATTAAGTTTGGTCGGGTTCTAACATTTTTGTAAAAATTTACGGTAAAAGATGGGAATATTGCTAGAAAAAAAATTTCACAGGAATTTCACATAAATGATTTGTGCTTGAAAAATGTAACTCACCAGACTTGAGCTTTCCGACTGTTGTGCACCGAACTGAATCAGAATTTCATTCGATAACCGGTATCGAGATTATTAATTTATGGAAACTATATATATATATCGATCTTCGAGATGTTTTCATCTCAAAGCTTTTCTGATAATGGAAAAGCATTATGGATTTTCCATTATGCTTGCATCCCTGTAAAAACCCTTTCTGGATTCTCAATATCATCGAAGCATCTCCCCAATATTGGCGATTCCAATATGCTTTCTTCCATTATCCGCCTTCTGCTTTTTTTTATTTTCATACCGACTAAAAATTTCATGAGCTCCTAAAATTAATATCTAAAAACTATATTATTATTATTTCAATTGTATCTACAATGAAGTTTATTTAAAATACTTTTGACAAATTTAGTTATTATCATTTAAATTATAAAATAAATTTTCAATTACATATACAATTGAAATGTTATTTCTACATTAAAATAATATAGCAAGGACAACAATAACCTACATATTGCCCTCGACCTTGTCTATTCTTTCCGATGTATTGACAAAGCAGACATCATTTTGCTGTGCTTTGAAGCCACAATTTATACGATACGAGTTTTATTGCGTTTTCTCTTTTTAATTGCATTTGTTTAAAGTAGCAATGAAAAGGTCGGGAGAATTTAATATCCGACCCTTGGCGAGCATTTTCGTGATAATTCTCGTTAAAACTTTCCTAAAGCTCTTTATCCTACGTTAAATCCCCGTTGGTGTTCATCGTGGTTCACGTAAAACTGGCTCGTTTCCATATTTAATGCAGCCAAAAAAAAAGGAAATTAAACTTTTTCATTCGCTTGTTTTATGTGTGTCTTTATTTTTTGTTAACTATATTTATAGGTGTGCATTTCGACACAAGTAGCTCGAGTCTCGTAAACGAGATCGCAACAGCCATCAAAGTCTATGCTTACGGTGTCGAGGACTTCATCAACGATCCGAAGAACGATAATCACAGCCTCAACACTGCCCTCAGTTGTGAGGGACTTGGCGAGTCTAGGTGGAACACTGGAGATCGATTTTTCAAGTAAAATTAATTAAGCACTCTTTTCTTTTTTAATCATGAACAAAAGATCATCAACCATAGAAATGTACACTTTTTAAGCTACATCATTTTTGAGATTGCGAAGCCTTTTTATAACACACTTTTCAACTTTCTTTTTTTATTCATTGCAGATACTTGAAGAATGTATCCGTGGAGGGTGATCAGGGGAAACCAAACGTCGAATTTACACAGGATGGTGTTCTGAAAGCTGCCGAATTGAAAATCATGAACCTGCGTCCAGGTGTTAGCAAACAGTTGGTCTGGGAAGAGGTGAGTTATTTCACAACTTTGTTATTGTTTTATTTTCCGGCTCGTAACAGTTGGCAAGCTTGGTGAATTCGATAACGACTTTGAAAATAATTTACGAAGCATTCGCCACAAAGTTTCATCGGGTTGTGTTGTGCAAACACATTATAGTATACAGAATAAATACTTTCACCGGAGTGAATTTTCCATGGCGCTTCGGTTTACCAGACATTCCGTTTTAATTCAGGCTTTAATTGAAGACCCAAATGGTGGTACACGCCAGAGTAAACTTGTTTCCCGTTTAAGGACGCTCAACAACTTAAATGGAAATCTTGAGGCCGAGCAACGAGCCTTACCTAACATCCCGTTAAAACTCTCCTGCGGTTACTCTAAACTTTTATGCCAGATGATTCCAATCCCAGCAAGAGATTTTCAAACTACAGGAAATTCATTTCAATGCCTAATCATTTGTTGCTTTTTTCCGCATTATTATTTACTTTCATTTCTATTAAAATATAAAGAAAAACAAAACAATTTTATAAATATTAACAAAAAAAGTAGACAGTTTTTTTTTAAGACAAATTTATAAAATAGTACTTTTGTAATTTCAAATTTTGTAGGTTTTTTCGTGTTTAAGTTATACATTTTTACATTTATTTCCATTTTAATGAAAATGAAATGGAAATAAATGAAAATAAATTATACGTATAATGTCTTTTTTTTTTGTATAAAAATAAAATAAAAGCTTACAAAATATTTTCAGTTATGCAAGATGAACTTTTCTTTTCAATTACAATTAAATTGAATACCGGCGAGGCGTAGGAAAGCAAGAAATAGAAAAGCTAGGTGAGAGTATATCGATGCTATAATATTACGTGGGAATCGAGCCGGCTGGAAATACTCCAGGAGATAGCCAGTAGAATCGATAAGTGATGAAAATTGGATTATGGCATTGGAGGCGTTTTCGAATAAATACAAATAAACAAGTAGTGCCGAGGATATAAACAGCAGACAAAGGGGACAAAGGAATACAATACAAGAAGAAAAAAAAAAATGCGAGAATTTTCCGCACTTCTTCGCCGACGATATGATGTCCAAAAGTCGTTAGATTTTATTTTTATGGGACTTGGATTTATTCCCATGGCTTTACCCACGTGCTTATATATTTCTTTTCCCTATCGGCTTCTCGCCCTATTACTTTGCCCACATCGGAGTGATTTCTATTGGTTCACTGGAACGATCAACAAGCCATTTATCGAACCAATATGAGACGAGGGTGAAAAAAAACGATGGAGAAAAAGGTAAAATGTTGTCTACCAAGGTGATAAAGAATTACAGTGGTCAACGAAAAACATAAAATTTCCTGAAACATAACAAAAACAAAATTTATATTATTTCTAACATTTCAACATTTTTTTCGAAAAATCTTCCGTTTTCATTTCAAAGAAAAGTCAAAGTATTGTGCAAAATTCAACAATTTTTGAAGTACGAGAATCTAGTTAACACACTTTTTTTTTAGTTTTTAACATTTTCTTTTACATTCGTTTTCATTAAAATTAAAATAAGACTCGAAAAAAATTGAGTCTTGATAATCTTGGTTTTTATTTGAAAAAAGAAATATAAATATTAGTTTAAAGTAAAAATTCTCGGTGAATGTAATTTTATCGAAATTAAAATTGTCGAGAATTGGCAGCTCGTTTACCCTCACTTCTGATTAAATATCGCCGGTAGGAAACGCCGGAAGTAGACACTTTGGATCTGCGGTGTATAATCAGAGAAACTAACTTCACTTAGTTGGGTATTAATTGGAACGTTCGGTTATCCGAACAGTGAGCTTGCGATCACGAATCCGATTACTTCTATTTAATCCCTTAGAGTCCGCGACTCTCATTTCCCACTGGTTCCATATCAACGTAATTCTCATGCCAATAAAAAAATAATAAAAAATCTAGTTACTTATTTGGGAATTCCAATTGAATGTTTTTCAATTTAATCTTATCATAGTGCCACTGTGTAGATAATCACAAAGCTTGAAAGTAATAAAAAGTGGCAACCTATTTTTAAAAATCAAATAAGTGAATACTCAGTCTTTAATTAATGTGCTCTCAAATGAGATTAAATTCAATCAGACCGGAAAATTCATTCCCGATATATCCATCTGGATCAATATTTTACCATCAACGATTGGCCACATAAGCTCTCTACCGGTTAAGTAGTTAAGTCCCCTTCAAAGCAGACACTGGAATATATCGAGATAGTTCACTTTTCGCAGCAACTGGATCAACGATCAGCTCAATTATAGCAACTAGTACACGATTAAAAGCTGGAGCCTTAAAACTTACTCAGCAAAGCTGATAGGAATTTCGACAAGTTGTTAATTTTCAAATCACCAATTTTCTAGTAAATTCTCTTCATCGATTTAACACGTAAAACCTATTTCTGGATAAAAATCGTATTTATTGCGATGCATCAAAGCTCAATAAATAGCTTTCAGGTTGATGAATTGGAATAAAAAAAAGACTCGTTTCAACACGATAGCAGCCAGAAAAAGCTATCGCGCTAGTACTTCGATGAGGAAATTTCGATCCTCAAATGTACACGTCACTTTTTCCACAGCTGAGTGGTTCGGTTTTTCCTTGTTTTATCATGCAGCCGGTATATAAAGCCAGACTCTCGCGAGACACGTAAATCTTTATGTCGACCATCAGCGTGTTTAAGGATTTTTTTTTAAGGTCACCAGGTGGAAAGCTTTCGGTCGTTTCGAGTTACTCAACCGCAGCAAAGAGCTATGTAAAGTATGCAGGTTGAACGTGAGCCATAAACAATATATAGAATAGTAACTTTAATGACATTAAAATCCTCAACAAAAAAAAAATTTAATTATTAGATTGAAAAGGGAATGTCAATTTAAGATTTTGAAAATTTATTCATGTATTTTTTAATTAATAAAAATAAAAATGTCCAATTTAATATCGAGAGAAAATAAGACATTTTTAAATTACGATAATTACATTATTCGATTAACTAGAGAAGAGCCAGTTTCAGTCTTTGAAATGTGTTCATGACTTTTTTAAATTCGATAACAAATTCATTTTTTCCAATTTTTATGTTGTGCGCATAGGATATTTTTTTCGAAATGGAATAAATAAAAAAGAAATTACTCTGTACGATATTGATTAATATTGGTATGCTCCCGGTCCCGATTTCACGTGTGGATTGGAGAAACGAGAAAATTACGTTGCCTTGGGTATCGGATTGCGGATACATATAGTGATACGGCATATCCATACATCTGGTCGATATGCTGTTATGCTTGTACGTATTTCGTACGGCTCTATCGCGTATTGCTATCGCAACGAAATATACAGTTTCTGTTCGACAACCAAATTTCCCTTTCCTTAACAATTTCACTTTTTTTTTTTTTCATATTTCTCCTAGTAATTTTTTTAATCTCCCATATCAATAGAAAATACTATACAGAGCAGACCTTGCATTTTTTATAAAAATCATGTGAAAAAGAAAAAATTTAAGAAAAAAATGTCGAAAAAAAATTCTATGAATAAAAAATTGGTAAAAAAAATATAAAAATAAGATAGAAATGAGAATTTTTAATCAGTGAGAAAATTTCATTTTCAATTTTCGCAATCTTTTAATACTTTCTAAGAAACTACAATTTTTACCAACAACAAAATTTACCATATAATTTTTTATATGATTGAAATCGATAAAAAAAATTCAGTGGAGCTCACCCTAATTTTTACTTTTTTTTTTTTTGTTTAAAATTTTCCCTAATTAATTTAAGTGATTCTAAGTATGAAATTACAAAAAAAAAAGAATTCAGGAATAGAACAAATTTCATCATTTTCAAGATCATAGGCAACTGTCAGTTCTTTAAGAGGGTTTGTTAGGAAGTTATATGAGAAGCTTCGAAATGGGGCACGCATTGCCCCACAATCTGGTTGCAAACATCGTTAAGTGCCTAGAAGCACGTCCGGCCATTTCCTTCATCCATTATTCGCTGCAGGGACGAAGACGGGAAGTGCATTGGGGGGACGATAAGGGTGGGATTCAGGCACTAAGGTCACTGGCAATTTGGTGATAACGGTTACACCGGTACACGGAAATTCCTTCGGGAAACCTTCTCGTCTTACTCACCCCGGTTCATATCAACGTTAATTGGCTTTCATTTAGAATCCCTTGAGACCTCGTCATTGTTACTTCATTTCTCGACTTGTCATAATAAATAAACAATTCAACTGTAATGTCTCATGTTATTTATAAATAATGAGCATTGACTGCGGGAAAAAACTTTCCTCTTTGAATCATTAGATTTTAACGAAACGAAATCTGAATTTTTTCTTTTTTGTCCCATATCTTCAAGTCACGGGTAACGAGAATAAATTTTGTCATGAAAACTAGTCACATGTCTTGGTGCGGTTTGTCTGTTCCTTTTTTTTCTTCATAAAAATAAAAAAGGTACACAGGGGAGGCAATAAACTTGACAGTAGTGGAAGAAAGTACCAGCTCACGATCCCATTGGCGATAGTTGAGCCAAGTACGGATGGCACATATGATAAGGGATGAAATGGACGCGTTTTGGCGATCGTAAAAACGGGGCTACACTTTGAATATGTAAAAGGCACGTCGTACACCTCGATATGCACATCCACTTCGAAAACCCTAACTCACCCCTCTAACTCATCTGTGACTCACACCCCTAAATATATATATATATATTAAAATATATATAAGACCCACCCCTTCTTCTTTCTCGCTCTCGTTCTACTTTCCCTTCACTCTTTCATTGGTTTGCCTTTGGGCAACTCAATGTTTACGTTCGACACGGAAATACTATATCGAAAATCGATATATTATTTTCTCCCTCAACCATTTTTGGCATATTTTTCTCCCCTTCCCCTCATTAATTCTGTAAAATCTCAATCCACTTCTGTCATACCTCACTTAAGGATAAGATGTGTGATAATGTTTTCTTTTTTTTTTGTATTTCTGCACTTGAAAGATTTGGGGTAGCTTTAGGAGGGATGAAAGTGCACTCGACTTTTCAAGGCCCTCATTCGCCATTCGTAATTTTTTCTATGAAAATTCATAGAATTTCAACGCAACCTCATCTAAAAAGACTTTTTTTCTCAACCCTTATACGCGTCGTTTTTATCCGTCGTCTCTACTTCTGGGACATCGAGTGCTGTCTCCGCTACGACAGAATGCTTAATCCATTCACTTTGGAAGGAAATCTTTTTTTTCACAGTTTAGTAGGAAAACGGGAATAAAAGTAACTGGCTCGAGAACTCGGGGAGAACTTTTTGCCTGAGATGGGATTAAATTTTCTTTCACCATTTATTACGTAGAAACTTTTATTCTTACCAGAAGTTTTTTCAAATATATATATTTTTTTTAATGGAGGATTTTTATTTCTTTAATAAAAAAAAATTACAGATTTTTTTTTAATTAGAAAAAGTAGCTTAATTTTTATATATATATATTTTTCATCTCCCTTCGTTTAAATCGAAAAAAATACTTCTTTTAAAATACGAATTAAGGTGTCGTCTATAATTCGATGTAAAGAAAATTGGCTGGAATTTTGATTAATTTAGTCGCTGATCCCAGAGAGAATCTTCAATCATGAAAGAAGTTCTGAGGGAATGTGCTTGCGCAATACCAATTCATCTAACCCTCGAGCCCCGACGTATTACTCAGCCACACCCTCGTTTTGCGCATAACATTCGCTACCCTTATGTGCATACAAATGCGCTGTGGTGCTCAATTTGCATAGGCTTCCGTTTCGCTCCCACTTGAGGTGAACGATAAGGGTGACTATAATTTATGTGTGCAATTAAAATCGTTTTCACTGCAACGAAAAATATTTTACCGAAGTCACGCGGAATTCTTGTGGGCAAAACTATTTACACAATTTATTTTTATCTTTAAATACACAGCAAGTTCGTTTTATAATTTGAGAAAAAAAAAAGGTATTGTTTATTTGCCTGAAATTTTTGTAGCACGTTTAGTTTGATAAGAGATGAAACTTGGATAAATATTATACAAGTAGAATTGAAGTGAAATAGAAAGAAAAAAAAAATTTCTATTTTTTCCTTTTGTTTTTAAGATTGGCGTATGGAAGTCCTGGCAAAAAGAGGGTCTCGACATAAAGGACATCGTGTGGCCAGGAAATTCTCACACACCGCCTCAGGGAGTGCCTGAAAAATTTTATCTGAAAATAACGTTCCTAGAAGAGCCACCGTACATTAATCTCGCACCGCCGGATCCCGTTAGTGGAAAGTGCCTCATGGATCGAGGGGTACACTGCCGGGTGGCCAAGGAATCCGATATGGTTGGGTAAGTACACTGTACAATTTATATAATTTTTTTATTTTTCAGATAATTCGATTTAGCTTGTAATGTACGATGAAACTAAGTGACTAAGTCGCGACCCCTTTGGGGGTTATAATAGTAGCTCGAGGCAAACCGCGGTATTGCCATAGGGTTGTAAAAGCCAGTTGGTGGTTTAGCTTGTACGGCAAACTGTGGACACGACTGGCTTGTAAGTCCATTGAAGACACTTTCGACAGGCAAGAAACTTGCGGATGTCAGAGAACTTTGAAAATGCGACTAAAGTGAAAGGAAGTGAGGAGAGTTGTGAGGGGGGCAGGGCTTGGGACTCGGGAAGACGATGCCGCATTGTCGTTCAGCCAATTTTCGATCGTCAACCAAGTTCTGACACGTTTGGGAATTCACTGCAACTTTGTTACAACATCGATTAGTAGATAAGGTCTCACTGTGGTCAGACATGCTCGACACAGCTAATTATTGGTGTAAATCACCGAATCACCCCATAAAACACAGAAATTAATTCTCCAAACTTTAAAAAATAACAGAACACCGTCACATTTTTTTAAAAACCATTTTATTTATCAATAAAAAACATAAAAACCATATTTCTTGTTGAACCACCCTTTAAGATTCAAAAAATAATTTTTTCAAATTTTTTTCACCGGCTCTTAAGGAACGTCCCTGAGGTAATTGACAGTATCTTAGTATTGCATGAAAGGTAACTTGCGTACACTAAATATACATATCCGATAAGTTTTGTAGATTTGATGGGAGGGGGGAGGAAAATTCAATTACGGAGACCAGTCGTGCGTCTAGTAACCATTATTCCTTTATTTATCCCCTTGTTTCACTATCTCATGTAGCTCGAGACTATGTCCCCCCCCCCCCCCTCCCCTCTGCCCTCGCCCCCTCACCACTCCCCAATTTCTCTTTCTTCTGCGAAATACGGTAAATGTATTATTCCGGGGGAGTAGTGGTTGCAACTGTACGAGTCACAAAAGCTATCCACGTGTTTACGTTCTCGAGGAAAGTCGAGTTAGAGACACGAATATATACCTACTGTAGCTGTTATGGAGAAGAAAATCTACCCTCTGTGTCGACATAGCCAAAACCCCCGAGGGGTTGCCGAATGTGAAGGGAGATGGTTAAAGCTGTTGGCGTTTTTGTTGAAATTCCTCGCGCAACTGAAGGCTTTGAGAGCTTTCAGAAACTGCCTCAAGACTTGGTTGACTATACCGAAAACAAACCCTTTGGAATGGCCTCCATTTTGAAAATGGTGTCTGCGAATTTACAATTTTTATAAATGTGAAAAATGTCAGTTGAAAAAAAGAAGCAACTATATGACTTTTCAAAAGAACTTTTTATTTTGTATTAGTTTTGAAAAACAAATGTAGGGTATGTGTTTTAATTTACCAAATTTCTGAACAAACAAAAGATATAAAAACTAGGTTAAAGAAATGAGAGAAAAAAAACGAAGACACAGTTTTTCCTCTACAGAAATACACAGCCACAAATTGTTTGCAAAATATTGTAAAATTCAACGTAATTATTTATATTTTATTTGTCAAATTACAAGTAGGAATTTATTTTAAAAAATGACACATTTTAGACCTTGTAGATATTTAAAAAATGAAAATATAGTTTTTGAGTGACTTTTAAAGGGCATAGTTAAAAGTGATGTAGTAACTCCGATGGATTTTAGTATTCATAGAATTTCCAATGATCCAGTTTAATGTTCACTCACATTGTTAGTGTCGATTACTTCGTTTCAGTGCAATTTTTATAGGCAACTTTAATTTTCTCGTGTCGGTCACTTTTCATCGGATTGTCCTTCAGAGCACGCAAACTCAATGGTTACCAATTGCATTTTAACGTATGTCCCTTTTGACGGGCAACGAGAAATTATTACTTTCCAACAAAAAGCGCAAAAATTTAAACGACGTATGATCTGGTAAAAATGAGTTTTAAAGATCCGAAAAAAAAAATGAAAATACTTCAATCGATCTTTATAAAATGTAGAACAGAGAAAAATTTGAAAACGCACTTTTATACGGCACAGAAATTTGTGAAGATTCGGTTCAGTAGCTGTCGAGTTATGGTAGCACGAATTTAAGCCTCTCTATCAAACACCCACATACATCCGGACACTTTTTCTAATCAACCACTCTTGACTCTTGGTTTCCGATAATTTGAAGTACGCTGACATGAAAGTCTCGAAAAAAAAATCTTTTTCATGAGAATCAAGCTTTTCTCCTACGACGCTGAAGCAAATCATCCAAAAACGGTTGAACAATTTGGTCTGACCAAACCCTGTCGGAATGTCCTTACCTACTGAATACAGTTTAAACTACTTAGCGAACAGCTAAATGAATGAGGCGAACGTGGCTGGAAGCTCGCCTCGGGAGCTTTTCACCACTGTGAAGTATATTACCAACACTGGCCCTCTCCATTCACCCAGAACGTTTACTTTGACGAGATAGGCGAACATAATTTATCAAGAATTAAACTGAATTATAAACTTGAGTTGGGAAGCCCGTTCTGTTCCCTGCCGAGTTACCTACTGTTTACACAATGAAAAGAGCTTCGTCCTATCTAACATCGTTTGCAACATTCGCGGACAATCCCTCTCCTTGCCCAGTTTCCGACTAGCAACAGATATTCCGACAAAGTATGTATGGTTGGCTCGAAAAAAAAAATTCACGTGATGTGGAATCGCCAATTTTTATCGGTGGTAGAAAAAGCTCGTGGACCTTGAAGGACGTTGGGTCATGGGAAGAACCTTTTTCCACTGCCAAGCTCGTTCAAGGTATATAGAAATGTAGGAGAAGTGGAGGTTTGCAATGGGAATAAAAGTGGGGGGAAATGGGAGGGAGAAGGGGGTATGGCGAGCTTTAGTCGATCGAGCGCTTCAAAGAAACATCCGTAGACGAACCCAAGGGTTTTGTCCTGCTACTGCTAATACGTACTCAACAGCTTCTTCGAACATGGAAACATTTTCCAACCCTTTTTCCAGCGAGCTATCTCTTTCGTACATCACTTTAGTCGATGCAAATATATAAATCTCCTATTTTAGGGTTGAATAAAAAAATATATAAATTTTTATTAAGGTCGACCTTAAGTGCGAAGTCTGTTTTGAAGTTGAAATTTTGATCTCAAGTTTACAATTTGTTTCATCTTACGCTCACTCACTTTATCTCCGCATTTAAATACCACAGCAAAACCATGATAATTTTCATGAAAATTTCATTTTAATCAGAGTTCAATATTCTCTTTTTTCGACTTTAACTTTAACCAAAGAGAAATTAACATATAGCGATTATAGTGTTGCCACGATATATGAATTCGCCGAAGCATCACCTCATCCTTTATGAATTCAGTAACCTTTGATAGCATGGAGAATGGCAGCTTTAAGGTAAAGCATGCAAACCGGGAACATTTTACGTCAAAGTGAATGAAATGCAGAGAACGCTGTGACGAGAATCGAGTTTGAGTATAAAGAACCCAAAGTACTAAGAGAGAGAGAGGGAGAGATCTTGATGAGACATTGTAAGCCCTATTTTCTTCTACCAGCGCTTCTGCTGGTAAAAGCTTCCTTGCCGAAGCTCGACCCCAAAATACTTTTCATCCTGACCTCGCATTTTCCTTTTCTTATCCCCCCCCCCCCTTCGCTACTTTAGTTCATGCATTCAAAGCTTCACCTCGTGTGCATCAACCTGTTATTCAACTCGCGTACAACTTCCGCGTCAACGCCCCCGAAAAAGTTCCTGTCGTTACTGGGCACCGTCACACAAAACCCGGTGACGGCAGCATCTCTCGCCTTTCAAAATGAAAGTATAAAGAAGAACGGCCGAGATGAAAAAAAAAAAATCTCTGACAAACAAGATCCTTTTTTTCTTTTTTTTTTAACCTCAATTAATTAGTTATACAAATGTTATTATGGGCGAAATAAAAATTTCAAAGGAGTGGAACATAAAATGGCTGAAATATAAATTAAAAATATTAATAATAATAGTAACATAAAAAAGTTCTTGGAAAATAAAAATTTATGATAAAAAAAGTTTGAAATAGAAAAATTGGAAGCACTTGCAAAATGATTGCTAATTTTTTAAAACAACAACGATAATAAATAAATAAAAAAATAAATAAAATATTGATATACCGATATTATACTTAAAAAAAAAATGTTTGCGTTATTCTCTAGATATAAAAATGAACCATAACCATAATCCACCTTAATAATTGTTACTTTGCATAAAAACAACAATGATGCCCAAAATAATTGCTCAGTTGCTACGCTAGAGTTCGTATATCTCGTCGTAAAGTTTCGAAAGCTGTTATCAAAATGATCATAAAATTCAAGCTCAGAATATAGTTTCTTGAGTTTTACGACCGCACAAACCGCACATCGTGGATAATAATCAAATATGATATTCCAGAGTCGAGAGTAAAAAGTAGACGATAAATTTGACAGTCATGTTTTAATCTTGTGGATTTTCTGAGCAATATTTTTTTTCCAAAGCATTTATTTTTTTTCACCCTGACTGACTTCCGTATTATAATGAAAGCTCGTAAAGCGCCCACGTGTCTATTAAATAAAAGCTCAATCTTTTTGTGAGAGGCGAGGGACATGGCTACATATTAATATTGAAATCGAATATACGCCACTAATTTTGAATTTTTTTAAATTCAATTCAACTGGTTTGCATTTAAAAAAAAATCAATTTTCAAAAAATTTCGTTTACAATATTTTGAGCCATCTCGCAAAACGTCAGCGGTTCTCAAATACTGAATTTTAAAGACACATAACATTTTTCGAATTTTACTCGAAATTTGTGTAAAATATATTTGATTGCGATTTTTTTGAGGATCTTTTTTTTACCTCGAATGCAGGCTGGCGGAGATAATTTTACTGAGATCAAATAGGAAAAGCTACGTAAGCCACTGGAAAAGTTAATCCAGTTAATTACGTAGGAAGATGAGGTGAAAAAAAAAATATATCGACTTTGTTCGAAGAAGCGACTTGAGAGGGAGTCGATTTACGGTTGGTTGATGGAGACAAACGCGTTAAAGTCGACGGTGAAACCAACCGGAAGAAGTAGCATCGAGAGAAGGGGATCCTTCTTCATTTACTTCTACATCCCCCCCATCCCTTTTTACCATTTTCTCTTTTAATGTCCAGCGAGACGGAAAATTCCACTGCCCTTTCTTTTAGAATAATCGCTACGTCAAGATTCTTTAATGCCCATCTCTCATGGAGAAACGTTAAAATTACGGCAAGTTTAATGATTTTTCACGAGCATTCGGGAGACTTGACGCTTTGGTAAAGAAAAAGCGGCACAAAATTATATCGTCGAAGGTAAATTCGGGTTAGTTTTCTTGCGCGATCGACGGCAAGCTCAGCACGCTCGAAAGCTCGTTGTTCGTTCATGGTCGGGTCGCCACACATTCGAGAATTTAACAGCCAGGCCAGACGCGACCGTAAAGTTGTCCGCCATCACGGAGCTATACGGGTGAAGCCGGCAAAACATTCTCAAAGGAACTCGAAGTTTTATTGCCTGAAACTCCCAACTCGAATTCTAGGCTATTTTCCAAGTAGAAAAGGCTTGACTTGGTCAGACAACTTAAAATATTTTCTTACTGCTCCCCGATGATTTTCCCATTGAATATGGCTCCAACTCAACTGGAGTTTAATATTTTCAGATTAGAATTAAGCTCGAAAACTTCTGATTAATGAAAGGGCATTAAGATTATAATTGGAATATATCCAATGGCCGTGTATAATCGCATCATTTAATTATCTGTTTCATATTCGCGGAAATTCGCAGAATGGACATACAATCGGCTCAGAGAAACGAGAGTTTTTACCAGTGTTGCAGTGGATTCTGCATCGATTTGTTGCAAAAATTCTCCGAAGAGATTGGATTCACTTACGAGCTCGTAAGAGTGGAGGATGGAAAATGGGGAACACTGGAGGTAATTATTTTTTTTTCTAAATCTTCAAAACTTGTTACGCTTGAGAATACTTATCGTAAAATGAGATTAAAAATGTTATAATATTTATATATATATTTACGATAATAATAATAATAATAATAATATTAATAAATCAGAAATCTGTTGTTAATATTTCACAGTTTTACGTTAACGTTCTTTATTATTATTACTCGAAAACGTAGCACGGAAAGTGGAATGGCCTTATAGCGGATCTTGTTAATCGCAAGACCGACATGGTGCTTACCTCCTTAATGATAAATTCTGAGAGGGAGGCGGTTGTCGACTTTACGGTGCCTTATATGGAGACCGGAATCGCGATCGTCGTTGCCAAACGTACAGGCATCATCTCTCCAACTGCTTTCTTGGGTGAGTTTAATTAATACCCTTTTCAATTACTTGGCAATTAAACAACTCAACGAAGACCGATCAGCCAACAATTGTTTTTACACGAATTATTAAAATCTAATTAATTCATTTTTTTTCAGAGCCTTTCGACACGGCCTCATGGATGCTTGTGGGCATTGTCGCCATTCACGCTGCCACATTTGTTATTTTTCTTTTCGAGTGGCTTTCGCCATTTGGCTTTGATATGCAGGTAAAAAAAGATATTTTTAATAACATTCATTGTTTTGAACATTTTCAATATTTTCAACACTTTTTCAATGAAAAAAAATGTATGTAAAAAATAATTTACTATGAAACGTAGTACTGAAAATGTGCAAATCTTCACGTAAGTTTAAACCAATTTCTCTTCGAAAATGTGTTGAAATAATTTAGGAAAATTTGGAAGGCGAAAATGAAGCGATGAGACATAATATAATTTTCGTATGTAAACAGTAACTAAATACTGGCTCGAAAAGAGAAGTTCTGCTCCCCATTAACAGTCGACCCAATTTCCTCACCCTCGCACAGAATTTACTCCTCTGTAGATTTTCCCTTATTCAAGCGAGATTTACGTGAGCATATAATACAAGCGTATGTTCCGCGAGCTTTACCTCACGAGAGCTTCCACGCGGGTAACTTTTCCCTACGTGCTTCGAATACCGCTAAAATTCGAATCTCGATGGCTTTCTCGGATTCAGTTCAGGATTTACTCGCGAATCCAGATATATAGAGTTCCTTCCAAGTCATGCGTCGTTTCACACATACGCACACGGACAGACATACACACACACAAACACAGAGTCCGAGGCACCGTTTGTCTGCCAGTCTCAAAGAAACTCTATGGTAAAGTTTTGCATCTACTTCAACACTTCGGCCTCAATATCAATATTCGAGTATTTTCGATTTAGTTTTTCCTTAAACAATGATTCTTTTTTTTTATTATTCCAGGTCAATCCGTCGCCGAATCATCGATTCTCACTTTCGAGAACTTACTGGCTTGTCTGGGCAGTTCTTTTTCAAGCTGCAGTTCACATTGATTCCCCTAGAGGCTTCACTGCTAGGTAAATATATTAAAATTTACTGTAATACCAAAACAAAAAAAAGTAGTAAACCAAATTTGGGAATTATTTATTTGTTCGAACAGGGTAAAAAGTTTCACTTGGCAATTATCATTTTTACGGTCAAAATAAAAATATATCTACATTTTATTTACATTGATTTTAATGTGCATTGAAAACAAAAAATGGAATTGTATCAACTAACTTGTAAAAAAAAAACAGTTGTTAATTATGTAAATGAACAGATGCAAAATCTTCGTTAAAAAGTTCTGGTTCAATTGTCAAAACGTGTTTTAAAAGGTTCATGAAAATTGGCAACGTTTGATAAAGCCATGTAGCACACTGCTTCTAAATTGCTGTTAATTACGATAATGAGAGCCCAAAACTCACTTGATTATGAGAAAGCCCGATTCGCAGAATTTCACGCGCTCAACATGTGTGTGTGTGTGTGTGTGTGTGTGCTTCGAACTTTCTCACGTGTCTCAATAATCCAATAATCGTGGATAATAAGCCCTTGATTGGCCTCTGGCTGACGCGAAGCCTGATGCTATACTGATTTCACCGATAGTTGCTGGCTGCGGTGGTTTACAGATGCGGTGACGCGTCCTTTTATCCTCACACCGCAAGCCCAACCTGCAATTTACGTTTGTACTCCCTGGACGCCGAGTGATAATTTCATTAATGTTGTCAATTTCCTTTCTGTACGCAGCACCAATAATTCATCAAAACTTTGCAAAATAGACGGACACAAGCAATATATATATATCTATTGTTTTTTCTTCATATTTTCGAACATTTGTGATATATATATATATTTTTTGGTTATTTTGAAACTTTTGGAATTTTACAAAATATAGGACAGCAAATTAACGAAATTTTCTACAGTCTAAGGAGTATAATCATCTCAACTTTTTTTATTCATTCGAATCCTTCATTTTTGTTTTTATTTATTTTTTTTCTTTGCAGATTCATGACGAACATGTGGGCAATGTTCGCCGTTGTATTTCTTGCCATCTATACTGCCAATTTGGCGGCGTTCATGATAACCCGCGAGGAGTTTCACGAATTCACCGGTGTCGACGATCCCCGTCTATTAAAGCCATGGACACACAAACCCATGTTCCGTTTCGGGACAATTCCCTGGAGTCACACGGACAGCACTCTGGCCAAGTATTTTCAGGAGATGCACAATTACATGAAAAAATTCAACAAGAGCAGCGTTATGAGAGGCATCGAGGCGGTAGTTAGTGGGTACGTTCATATTTTCGAATTCGTGAATTATCATTGAATTTTTTAAAATAGAAAGTCTAATTGAAAATACAATTTTTCTTTTTAGCGAAATGGATGCGTTTTTCTATGATGGAACGGTCCTGGATTATCTCGTGGCGCAGGACGAAGATTGCCGACTACTCACAGTCGGTTCCTGGTACGCGATGACCGGTTATGGTCTCGCATTTGCAAGAAACTCAAAGTATCTTCCGATGTTCAATAAAAGATTGCTGGATTATCGAGAAAATGGTGAGTTTTAAAAAAAAATGTTTAAAAGTTATGTTTAAACTTTAACTTACAAATTGCGATCACACTCAATCTTCAACTTGAGCAAGATTTCAAGTTGAACTTAAGCAAAAACTTGAGTTTGTATTTGAAGAAAAATTGAAGATCGGAGTCAAGTTTGACCACAAAATTCTTTTCTTAAAAAATGCTATATGTAATATAAAAAATGGCGTCAGGTGATCTGGAACGTTTGCGCCGATACTGGATGACCGGAACTTGCAAACCCGGCAAGGAGGTTCAGAAAAGCTCAGATCCACTGGCACTCGAACAATTCTTGAGTGCTTTTCTACTCCTAATGGCTGGAATATTGCTCGCAGCCGCTCTCTTGTTCCTCGAGCATCTCTACTTTAAGTACGTGAGGCATCATTTAGCGAGAAGCGACAGAGGGGGCTGCTGCGCCCTTATAAGCCTGGTAAGCACATCCACTAAATGTAATTTGCTTTTCGCGTCAAAGGGAGAGGACTCTCCCTTTGATACTGAGCTTGCGATAATTGGCTTATTGGTGGAGCATTATTTAGGATGCCCTTACTGCAACACAAAGTGCATGAATGTTGAAATCCTAATTACCGAATGGCAATTAAATGCTTTTCAAGCTGAGCTTGCAATCATCGGATGAACGTTATATTTTTTACTGTCGAAGAATCCTTTTTTTTCTGAATCAGGAATTAAACGGAACTTATGTTGAAGAAACAAAAATTAATGCATTTTTTTTTAAATAAATAATTGTGACTAAATGTTGTTGTAAAAAAAAGTTGAAAAATGGAAAATGAATGTTTTTTCTATGAGATGTTAATTAAATTTTCAGAGCATGGGAAAGTCGCTGACTTTTCGCGGGGCCGTTTTTGAAGCTCAGGATATTCTCAGGCATCACAGATGCAGGGATCCAATTTGCGACACTCATCTGTGGAAAGTGAAGCACGAATTGGATATAGCCCGACTGAGGATAAGGCAGCTTGAGAAGGATCTCGAGGCGCATGGCATTAAACCTTCGCAAGCCAGGTAAAGAAGAATCCTTTCATCACTTTAAATTTAAGTTAAACGCACAATCGATAAAGCCAATTATAAACGACATTGTCAAGTACGTATTCTAAATTCAATACGAGCTTTCAAATAAGAGTATACATGTTTCTTTGGATTTCAATCAAATGAAAAAAAAAAAACATTAAAAAAATTGTCATATTTTTAAAAATATATGATACAGTATTCATAAATTCGCCCTTTTCGGCTTGAATGAAATATATTTTTTTAAATATTTTTTGGACTTGCAAAAAATTGCCATGTCTGTTGGATTTGTCGAAAAAAAAGATATGAAAAAAATACAAAAGCAAACATGTTCTTCGAACTTGCATAATATAATTTTTAAAAAAGTACTTGACAACCTTGTTTTCAAGCTTTATCTACATTGACTTGAACTTCTCACTTCATTTCATCAAGGCATGAACAAGAGTCTGCAGTTATTATTACACAAACGACTCTCGAATTACCAATTTCTATCTCTCCCTCCGTTTCAATTCTTTTTTAAAAATTATCTACTAATATTCTCGTATGCTTTATCATATTAAAATATATTATAATATGCAAACATTATACTATATTTCGACGCACCTATTCGGACGCATAATGCACAATTACCTATCGTTAATTATTATTATTATTATTCTTTCACAATGCAACAATAAATTCCTGTGTACGTTTGTCTATTATTATTGTTATTACAATTATCGAGGAGTGCTGCATTATATTTTAACGATAGCGCAAAGTGTCAGCAATGAATTTATTATTCACCATTGTTGGGCGCTGCATTGTTGTCTTTAATACTTATTGACTTTATCGAATATAACGAGCTTTCGAGACTCCCTCCATCGAATACTACGGGCAATTAAAAATAAAGCTGAAGCTTTCATATGTTTCTCTTAAAAATATCGAAAAGTCTACTCAAGATATTTAAAAATGTCCAATTATTTTTCCAAAAATGTATTCTTGATATATATTATATTTTTTAGCTACATTGTCAAATAATGATATATTAAATATATTCGTCAGATATATGTGATATATTTTACATATGAAAGGCACTATAGATATATGGAGTTTTTCAGTGATTTAAGTTACTAATAAATTCGAAGCTCCGAAAGCTCGTTTTTTAATTTTTCATTATTCTTTTCCCGAGGGAGAGAAAGCAAATGGGGGGTTTTTTTTTAAAGCCATGAGCTTTCGAGAAATCGTTTGCAACGTTGTTGCAAAAAAACCATGGTGGGCTTTTTTAAAGGAGGAAACCGGGGAGGTTAGGATGGTGGCGAGGGTGCCTGCAGGCCTCGGAATTTCAGGCATCGAGCGATCAACTTACTGTCGAGGCTCTCCACCCCCTGCCCCCCTGCTTCGACTCGTAAGTGCCAAAAACCTTCGACGCTTTCTCAATTACACATTTAAGTTCAAGTTTTTTTTTCTTTTTTTATAAACGCTTTTATTTCGTTGATTTATAGCCGCTTCGCTTGTAGGGTTGAATTATCATTATTATTCTTATGTGATAGCGAATCTTTTTTTTTTTTTCAGTGAAAAACGAAAATAATTTATTTGTTATTGATCAATATTTCTATCACAGCATGGCATGAAGAACGTTTTGGGACGTCTTTACAGATTATTTGCTTATCGCACATTAGAGTTAAAAGAATTAGTTGAAGATTTGTTTTACGTATTGCAAAAAGAAAAAAGAAAAATTATCTGCAGATGCGTAGATCCAGTTGAAGTTGCCAGACCGAGGAACATGACGAAATCTCATGTAGTTACAACCGAATTTGCGGGGGGTTTCTTGCCCACCGAAATTTACAGGTAAAAATGTCGTTTTTTTACAGTTGGGAAGATATCAAGATTTTTTAACAAATGAATTAAAATATATATGGTGCATTGCGTCAATGAGGCCGTATTTGAAAAAAATAAAGAATTTTTAGCATCAAAATCAAATTTGATTATGTTGCTAAGATTGACATGTATTTTGTGGATAGCATGAAAAATTCTCGTAAATTCTGTAAAATTTGATGTAACACTTTTTTTTGAAAATTAACAAAAAAAAAAAAAGCAAAAGGAAGATTCAAACATTTTTTATGATTGCCAGAGCTCCTGAAGAGGAATCGACACGGACGGAAATCGCAGAGATCGAAACAGTTCTGTGATAGAATCTGTCGATCGTTAAATTGGGACGTAAAACGACTTCTTCAAGTTCGTCGATAAGCTTACGACTGAAGAAGATTCCGTTGCTTTTTGCCTGGCCGGCGATTGGAGCCCTCCGGAATTTTTAAAATCATCAACAATGCAATTGGTATTCAGAAGAGTAAGGCGAAAATCGCTAAAACTTGATTTTAATCAACAAGAGCAATTTTTCCCGCTACCGACTGGACGAAAAAAAAAAAGAAAATCTCACGAAGAAAACAGAGAGAGAGCAGGAAAATTAGTTCCGCTCAGTATCATTAAATGATTCAGTGCCTAATGTTCCTTTTTTTTAAAGCTCAAGCCAAAAGCTGCAATTCCACTAATTTTTTCTTTTTTGTGTTCGTCGATTATGTCGGTTTTTTTTTCGTTGTAAGTCGCCTCAAGATTAGCTGATGCGACCGAGCACCGCGTGGCCATTTCTTAAAGTCTCTTAAGACTCCGAAGAAAATACCCCAAAGAGCTTATTTGAAAAAAAAAAATTAGTTTTCCGAAAAAGCTCATGCGAAAATTGCTAAGTACGATATCATCGAATGCTACTAAATGCCTAAAAAAAATGAAGCTGAGATATCGAAAACAAAAAATCTCGAGCTTGCAAGTCCGTGAATTTTTTTTTAACGAAAAACATCGATAATCTACTTTTTCGTCCTTCTAGTCGATGAAAAAAAAATATATATATATTATATTATTCGTGCGAAATTTGTAGAATTTTTGTTAAGAAGCAATTCTGTTGAAAACCTAATTCTTGTTTAAATAGGAACAAAAATCTCGATAAGTAAATTATAAACACCTTTTTTTTTCTTAAAATGTTGAAGTTTTGTTACCGACCGAAATGACTTTATCGACGGAGACGAATTTACCGAAGGCAGATAAGCGAACTTTCGCGGTATCTAGTGTACCAGCAAGCGCTGCTTAAATCGAACTTGCAAACTCGAGAATCTGTTTTACCGACTGACGATATATGAGCTTTTCGAAAAGTCTCATCCACGGCCATTCAGCTTGTAAAGAAATAAATCTCTCGATCGATAATTTTGTGGAACTTTTAAGTTCCTACTAATTTTTTTATCGATCGCTTCGTCGATAAATTATCGGCGTCTAAAAAAAGTCACCTACAGCGGATAACTTATCGGTGACTGAAAATGATCAACGGACGATGACATTGGAAATCTGTGTCAACCGAAAAAAAAATCTGTAAATATAAAACGACGAAATTGTTTTCGTCGAGGAAGCACGTGAACAAAAAAAAACCCGGAACAGGCGTGGATCATTCGTGATCAACGAAAGAGGCTATAATTTTAATAGCTGCGCACCAACAATGCAATAGATAGAAGAACGATGAAGAATAAAGTTTTTCCTTTTTTAACCGCGACATTGCCGAAGCTTTTTGGTACTTTTCCGAAACTTGTCATTGTGGAATTGCGAAAAAGTTCGGGGAAACTTCGACAGGTTCTACAATACGGGTGTTTTTTGGCATTTCTCTTTACGAAAAAAAAAGGAAAATGAAGGAAATGAATTTAAGAAGAGAGAGAATAAACTAATAATGAAAATGAATGTTAACGTACTACCTAAAACCTTGCTGGATAAAATCGATGTGTATCATACTAAATAAATATTAAATTTAAAGATATGTCAGATAACTATAGTGTACATGCATCGGTATGATATATACACATAAATATATATATATATATATATATATACATATATATACATATATACATATATGAATATATTTAATATACAATAAAAATTATATAAAATGGAGATAAAATATAAAATAATATCGCGCATACGTAAGTGTGTATATCGAGGTCAACAACGGAATATTCTAAATATTATTATACTCAATTGTGGAATTTTTTAATTTACAATCACTCAACATGCTCAAAATCGAAGGCGAATGTCGCAATTATCGTATTTAGTACAAAAAAATATGCAATTTATTAAGCGGAAATTCATTTCCTTTCTTTAAATTTTTTATTTTTTCATAAGTTTTTTTGTTTAATGAACCCGCCACGATTATTTATAATTCGATAAGATTTTTTTTACTAACAAATATTAAATCTCTTTTACCAGAAGTCGATGTATTTCCTTAAAGTTTTTATTTTATTATTTCTTTTCTTTTAACTGTTTAGTTGCCACAGAAAAAAAAAATCTAAATAAAATCTAAGCGCTGCACGCAAATATCGCGCAATTTATTTGTCGTGATTGCAATTATAATTTCATTATTTTTGTATTAGCGCGCGGGAAGAATTATGCTGCAAATCAATTTTTGCATATATATTGTTGAATACGAGAACGATGTTGTTACACTGTTGTTGTTAAAGATAGGAGATGTGTTAATAATTGTTAAGTCGGACGATGATGATATTTAAAAAAAAAAAAAATGAACAAGAACAAAAACTTGGTTGCACAATTCATGCGTATTGCTCGTCATTGCTGATTAAATAATTCGCGGTTAGCGAATGACACACTAATAATTTACTAAATTATTAAAATATGTGTTTATTTTAGAAAAAAAAAATGGTTTTTATAAAAAAATATCGTATTTATTTCGATCTATAAAAAAGTGCCCTCTTAATTCTGAAATTTGCCATTTGGGAATAAAAATCTAGAAACTTATTATTATTGAAATAATTTTCACCAAAAACAAAAACTATTAAAAAATTGTTAAAAAAATGTCAATAATTAAAAAAAAAATGCCAATAATGTTTTTTTAAAATATATATAAAGAATTTGTTTTTCTAGTTGATTTTTTGTTTTGGCAAAAAAGTAATTGCGAGACATTGAAAAAAAAATCCTTTGCCATCCTGCCACAAATCTTCCGATCTCGAAGCTTAACTACTAATATTAAACAATGAGGAAAAATTAAAAATGGAACTTGTAACAAAAATATCGATAGTCTTTAAGGATCGAAATCTTTTTTGTAACCTTCGTAACAACTAATAATCATCATCCTATCGATGTCCCCGAAACTTTTAGATCTCTATTGATATTATCAACTAGCGATCCTAATTTTACGAGGCCAAGACTCTTCCTATTTTTCTCTTCTCAAGCTTATAAAGAATTTAAACAAATTTCTTTTAATTTCCTCACTGAAACAAATACAACGAATAGTTTCAATTAAAGATTACAAATATTCTTTTTTTTTCTTCGACACGACTAATTCGTAGATCCAGTCGACTGAAATTGGTACGCACAATTAAAAATACGACAAAAAAAATTGAACGAAAAAAAAGAATTCGTAGTAAAAAATGTACAATTTTGTTTCTGGAAAATCACTTTTATGGAAGAGTCGAAGCACTAAATTCATGACTAAAAAAAAAAGATAAATAAAACTTTTACATGAACGAAAAAAAAAAAATTTAGCGATCAAAGACCTTACAACGATTCGCAAAAAAAAAAGTGAGAGAGTATTTAAAATAAAATTAAAAAAAGCGAACCTCGTGCCCACCAAAAAAGTTGCTGTGACGTCGTAATTTAAAGGTAAATGAATAAGCAAAAAAAAATTGAATGTGTCCGAAAGCTTAAAAACAAAAAAAAAACGAAGAAGAAAACAATGGTGTTAATCTTGTATATCGTATACTCGTGTGTACTAAAAAATGGTACTATTGTAAATAGTTTCGCTGATAAGCATCTCTATTAATCCTCAACATTTTAATTAATTTTTTTTTTTATTTTCCCCTAGTATTAGAAAGAAGATCAAAGACAACATTAAAATTGCGAAAAAAACCCGAATATTATTGTTATGAATGAAAAAATAAAAGCGAGTCGGGAAGAGATGAAATTGTTCGCAAGCTTCCAAGAACATAAAAAAGAATTTAAAAAACTAAAATTTTATTGTCTCTGCTCTAATCGAGACAATAAAAATTTGTCTCGCTTTTCCTATTTATGATCTTTTTTTTAATGATTATATAATAATAAAAAATGTCCGATTGCGGGATGGTGTAAATTATGTTGTTCGAGGATGCCTGCGAACGATTTCAGTAAATGTAAAAGCTAAAATAATAATGAATGGCTCGCACACATGACTGTATGTTGGTTCGAATAAAGAAATAACAAACCATTGTTGTTTTGTAATAAGAAACAATTGTGTTTCATTTCAATTTTTTATCCTTACTTATAGTTTAAGATAAAGCTTTTCTTTTTATTAATCAAAAATAATGTTAACTCAAATTTATGCGAATTAAAAATTAATTATAAAGGCAAAAAAACGCAATTCTATTTATTGTATTGGATTTTCAAATAAAAAAAATTTGGTTGCCTACAGCGTTAATATTTGCGAATATACATTTTTTTTTTTTTAAATGTGGATCTTTGACTCCAAACATTTTTGTCTTTTCTTTTCGCGGAAACTAAATTCTATCGTGCTTTTGATAGGACTTGAAATGAAACTGTGAAAATAATAGCGACAGCATCGTGAACGTCGTAATTTTTTATTTGTTATATTCTGAATGGCCAAACGACTGTTTCGTGTTGATTTTTATTTTCTCATATAACTGTTCATACGTGAAATAAAGATATACGATGATACTTTTGTTTTTGTGGAATGCACAATGACAAAATGCAAATCAATTTTGTATTTTTAATTCTGAGAGAAAAAAAATCTTTGTGCAAACAAACAGAACGAATTTCCATAATAAATTAACCATGTGCACGATTTATTTGTTCATGTGCTCGCAATTTCTAAAATAGGAATTCTTATATTTTTTTATCAAAATTCCATATTATTTACTTAATATTTGTCCGCCTTACCTTTACATTCGCTAAATATAGATAAAAAAGAAAAACGTGCCTGATATTGATTTACCTACACGTAGTAAAATCAATATTGCGTCGTTTACACCTGATATAATAATTTATAGTTCACGCAAAGGATTTTAAATAGCTTATACGACAAAGTAAAACGAAACAGTTTTCGTATAGCCGCAATCATTTTAACACTTGAAGAATTCCTGAGGTTACAACATCAACATAAAAGTTTAGGATCTTTTTTCGAACCAAAGATAAACTTTTGATTTTGTTATCAATATTCGAACTAGAGATTTAATTTGAAATATAAGATAAATTTTTTATTTAAGGGATCTTTCCAGTGTGAAAAAAAAACGATTTTTATTGTCTTATCCATTAGTATATACGGTCAAAAACATCCCCTCAAATTTTTAAAGCGAATTTCGAAGGCGAACGGTGCGCCAGAGACCCTCGGCTCCGTATCCGCGTTCAACCATCATTTTGTCCTTTTTATACCTGCTGTTGGACGTTTGAGCCTGCAGTGTTCCGGAGCTACTATGGACCTGGCATCGCCGATTAGTCGTAAGTACACAATTTATATGTGCATACACTCGAAACTTTAAACGTGTTTTTCTCGAAACGACATTTTTCAAAACGGTGGACATTCTCCATAGAACAGTTCTCAAGCGATCGTTTTCAAATTTTAGGAGAACATTCTTCACGCTTCTCTATCGTGATGTGGATGCTTTTTCTTTTTTTTTTAAATCTTCCTATTTTTTTCAAAGAAAACCTATCGAAAAAAAACGGCTAAATTCGGTACTTTTTGTTCAAACTGCCGTCATTTTGACAATTTTGATTTTAAAAAAGCCTCCATAGCGCGATAGCCAATCGCATACTAATTAATAATCTTTTGGGTTTTTTTTTCAGATCAAATTCGCGACCCCTAGGATGTCCAGCATGAGGCTATCTTTTTTATCAACCTTATTTTCAACAATTAAAAAAAATTATTTAAACAATAAAAATCGTCTTATAAAACATCATTTTCCGTCATTCATGATTACCTTAATATGTCATAAAAATTTCAGATTGATCAGCGTATGGTAACCGTACGAAAAAAAATCGTAAAAATAGGCTATTTTTCGGACCGTCACACTGGAAAGATTCCTTAAAGATTAAATTTCAAATTTACAATAAAGCTTCAAAGTTATGATCAGAATCCACATTTAAGGCCAATCTTAAGCACGAAATCAGATTTGAAATCAAGTTAGATCTTAAAATCGAACAAATATTTTAATCGAATTTTTTTATTAAGATACAGACTAATTTAATATTTTAATTTTATGTGCTTAAATTTTTCAGCGCGTTATTAATAATGCTGGGGATAAATCCGGTCTTCGGAAACTTTGTCATAATAGCTGTGGTAACACTTCAACAATGTACCGAAATTTATTCCGGAAAA
This sequence comes from Perithous albicinctus, assembly GCA_964016905.1. Lineage (NCBI taxonomy): Eukaryota > Metazoa > Arthropoda > Insecta > Hymenoptera > Ichneumonidae > Perithous > Perithous albicinctus. The sequence goes on along the minus strand of OZ024697.1, from coordinate 20,718,502 downwards.
TTTATTCTTGCCGGAGAAGATACTCCGGTTTGGACAGCTCGCTGTCGCTATTATGAAGGATGTGACAAAAGCTGCAACAAAGTCCAATACAAGAGACTTGAGAAAAACGTGTGTATGACAAAAAATCAAAATCCAACATTTCTGAGAATCGAATTTTTATACGCCACTTTGATTTTAAAATCGATCCTAACTTCTAACTTACGTCGAAAAATTCGATCCGACCTCCGATGATGGTAAACTTAATATTGCGCACTCTCATAAACATTAATTTCTGTGTCTTGTTTTGTTTCAATAATAACAGATCATCAAAAGGGCTTTGAAGTATAGGAAATCCCATCGATTCCACCAAATTCCCTTCCACACGTCAAAATACACACGTGACATAGAAGAAGACTATGCAGATTACGTAAGTTTGATATTGTGATAGGGTGTTGAAAACGGAAAGAATTACTTGTCCAGTTTGATTTTTAAGAACAACGGAATCAAACAGAATTTGTCAACGCGTTTAAACGCTCAAACCATCAGGAATTACTTGTCCAGTTTAAGTATTGAGAACAATCGAATTAAACCCAATTTGTTATTGTAATTAGACGGTTATATCAGCAAGTTCAGTTTGAGTTTTGAGAAAAACGAAAACAAAGGAAAAACTTGAAAATTCAAACTATAATTGTGATACAGGAGGATGAATCGTACGACTTTTATGGACCAGAAAAAACGGAAACAGGGTTGGAATCTGTGGCATGCAATGCAACAAGAACAAAACGATATAATATTCTTAATGAAGTTCAATATGGAACAGTCGTAGCTTCGATACTAGTTATGGTCGACTATGACGCTAGTGCAGTTAGAAGTAAATCGTGAGTGTATTTATCGTTTGTATCACCATTACCATTTTTTCTGATACTTTGCGTAGTGGTCAATGACATTTCGTTACTTCTAATTGACAAACATGATCTGAACGCCTTTTTCTCGCTTTACGTCTACATCTTTCTTCATCAGTTCTCGAAGAAGATTTATCAAGGAAAGAATACTTTACACTTTGGCCTATTGGAACAGCTTCAACATTAAACTCTGGGACATCAAGGGAATAAAGTATAAGTTGCATGTGCAAGTCAAGCTTGTTGGAATTATCATTGGTCTTGTAAGCTTGTTCGCGTTCTTGACAAACGTTTTTGAAAATATTATCAATGTATTGAGAAAAAGGCTTGGTCGGAATAACCAAAATACTTGATTTAAAATGTTACCATGAATTACTTATTTGGGCTTACAATGTCGGTCGTGATAAGATTTTTTAATTAACCAAATTTTTAGTTCTTCCGAAAAAGTCTTTCTCTTTGTCTTGATAAATCGCGCTGAACGGCGATTAATGTTTTGGTTATCGTTTTGCTTCAGGATCGAGGAGCAACTCCGTACATTAGCTCTTCTAATACTGATCAGATGTGCCTGAAGAAGGCGAATAAGTTTTGGAGAAGTTCACCAAACAAATCGCAATTTCCACGTGATTCTTATCACGCAGTAGCAACTATGACTGAGTAAGAATTCAATTTATAGTCTTAAATATGGAACTTCAATCTGAGAAGAAAGAAAACAAACGAAATATGTTACGTGTCCAAAGCTGCAAAAATTACTAGTCCATTTGAAGTTCTGAGGACAAAAAGGAAACTAAAGAAAATTGTCATTGTGATTAGGGATTCAAGTCTGCGCGACTACAAATTCGTTCCTAAGACTCTCAATTATCATTTTTATTTACTTTGAAGAATCTCATTGCACTGATATTATGTTTGTTCAATATTTTAAGCGTACAACCGTATGGAAATTATGGCTTGTTCGAAGTTGTCGCTGACGATTACGGTAATTGTTTCATCTAAAATCTAATTGAACTATCTTTTTCTATCGTGATTTCGCTTATATTTGTAAATAACTTATTTTTAGATTTCTCTCCTAGTATTATAGTGTGGGACTATCTGAACTTTTACGGTCTCCTTAATAAGGGATCTAGACTTTACCAAAAAGTTGGAGACAATCTGTAAGAAAAATACAATACTTAAAAGTTTATCTTGACAAATTTTGGATGGCATTTTGTGAAATCAAGTTCAAGCAACTGATGGAAATTCATTGCAGACGTAATTGGGCTTATGGATTCCCGAAAGAATATGATCATATGAAGCCTGGCAAAAGAATCGAGAGTATCTTACCAGGAATGTTGATGTCACCTTTGCAACAGTGTGTATTATATGGTTGGGAGGCTGCGTATCGTACCTGTCCGGTTAGTTTCACTTAATTCATTTCCAAAGTCATTCTTTTCACTCTTTGTGTTATTCTCCATCGTTTAGGTCACCTTTTTTTTGCTTCATCTTGTTTTGTCATTTGGGCAAAGAAATTGGCCAACAACAATTCCAAATAATTGTATCCCAAAATCTTTTTAGAAAGAATTGGATTGTTACGAATCCATCGAAAACATGTTCTATTAACTATTTTTTCAGGAGTATAGTAAGGGCTGCAACCTCTATTGTCTAAATAAAGGATGGTTAAGATACTGTTCATTAGCTGGCCCGACTTTAGATGGCACTCCGTGCAAAAAGGGAGTGGTAAGTAAAACCTAAATGCTTCCTAATATTTTTAGATTGCTATAACCCAAGCAATCAATATTTGTATTTCTTTTTTCAGGTTGGCTAATAGATCCATTTACATAAAACTCGATGTCGCTACTGGCGCTACAAGAATTTTATTGACATCTCATTTTTATTCTTTTATCCCCCCTAACTTTTAAATCACCAAAAAGCAATCCAGTTACATAAAAAACAACAATTACCAGTATTTATTGGATACTGTTCATTATTTTGTATTTGCAAACTGTAAAAAAAATGTAAAAAGTGCAATGTGTCGAAATTGTCTTCATTCAATAGTCTTTAAAAAAAAGCCATGCCATGAGGAAATTTGGTTTAAAAAAAAAGCATGAGGCCGATTGTCGCGTCTCCAATGCGCCAACAGTTTGCAGAATCGGTGAATAGTATTTCCTTCGAACAAAAGGAATACTATTTTTGTTTAAGATAGAGGAGATAGCGGAATGGGACAATAAAAAATGTATCACGCTTCAAAACGACGTTTCAAAGTTGTAAAAAAAAAGTGAAGCAAGTGACACGGGTTGTAAGAACATTTTCCTAAGTAGACCAATTTTTCTACACGATCCTTTTGCAAATTATTATATATAATAATTCCAGTCGGCATAAACGTTCATTTCTTTATCATCAATCTTAGAGTCTGTACGATGAAAACTCAATGAGGTGAAGGATTGAAGGTATACAAATCAGTAGATTCCCTTTAGCCTTTGGTGGAAAAGGTTGTTTTACGTCTTATCAACGTTACAGTCAATTTAGACAACCGATGATACCTTACCGACATAAATTGAGCCACTTGACGAATAACGATATGGTTATTCCTAAAAATTTCGAACAAAGGAATATGTTACCGGCTGTAGGCAAGATTAAGTAATTTTTCTAAGAACTTTCAATAAAAATAAATAATTCAATAAATAAAATAACTTTTCGTTTTAACCGTAAAAACGATGTATATTTTTATTTGTAATCCTACGAACTGTACCGAATATTGAAAAAAGGTATGGAACTTGTTTTGCCAATAATATTTTCGTGCAAAAATAATTATTCAGCTAATTGAGCGGGAGTGACAATTTTTTAATCGATTTTCGTAATTGTGAGCTGTTAAAGCTGAAAGTGCACATAGCAAACCCGACATTACTGGGTGAAGGGTTCCACTCGATACTCTCTTTCTCTCACCCTGTGAGCTACGAGCCCTCGGTAACTCGGACAAACCGTCGTTTTCCGTTTCCACCAGTGAAAAATCGACAAACCGCTAATTGGTTCTGTCAATCCAGCCGAACGAGGGTGACTCTCGGATCCCCTCGAGAACCACGAAAATCCGTTCGATTCACGACGATAGACAATTGCTCCGTGTGCACATACGTAGTGGGATTCGTTACACGAATAAACCGTTGGATTGCACTTTTCGTTAAAGCGCCACCTGAATTAGACACTTTTTTCACTTTAAAGAAAAAAGAAAATTGCTAAACATGAAAACAACTCTACTTCCTCGTGAGGAAGCATTATTTCAAGAGAAATCATTTTTTTTATTATTATACTAATAATAACAATGATAAAAATATTATAAGCATAATATTTGAAAAGATATTTATAGTTGAAGAAATTATAATTTGAAGAATTTTCTTTTTTTCGACCTCTTGTATTTGCATTTGTTATTAATTAAAAGTAAAATAAATAAACATTTTTTAAACTTATGTAACTGCGTTTTTTTTATTTCGAATAACAATTATATAAACATTATCCTGGCTGTATACTGCAGTCGTTATTTTTCTTTTAACATTCAGGCTGCAAGATAGGAGTAATAATAATAATAGTAATAATGATAATGCCGTAAAGCAAATAACCGAAATATTGCGCCGACCGTGTAAAATGAGCCATAAATTTGCAAGATTTGTATGGCAACATTTTGCGTTAAATGTACAAGATGGAACGACGTATTTTCATATTTCGGATTTTGAGCTAAAAAGTTACGTAAAACAACAAAATTGCTTTAACTAAAATTATGAAAACAAAAATTGCTTTACGAAATTTGTAAAGCAAAAATTGCTTTCATAATTTAAGAGGCTATCACGAGTTTCAGTGGTTTCGTTGGTTTTTGTACACCCTGTATATCGTGTGATTGGTAAAACACCGCGCTATAAATATTTATACACGGAATATTTATATACTAAAAAAAAAAAAATACATCGAAATAATATATATCTATCTGTTGTTTGAAAATTGGCAGACTTACAAAAAATTGATACAACGACAATCGATATTGTTAAACAATTTGCAATTCAGTCAGTCAATTCTTCGCTTGCGATAAATAAAAAAGTGGACGAAAGTAAGAAAAAAAAAAAGATCGTCCTGTTTTCTTTTTATTTTTATTAATCGATCAAAATAATCGATCAGGCAGTGCGTAGATATTTGTCCTGTGGCCTTGTTTTTCTTATCTCAGAGTCAATGCGTTTGGCCTAGGATTTTTTTTCGAAATTTAAATTGTTAAATAAACGAAAAAAAGTGTTATCACTGCACTTCACAGACGAAGAAAGTTTCGAAACTGCATGGACTGTCGTTCCACTTAAGACCTTTTCCGTCACGATTCCACAGTTCCAGACAATGTTCCTCTTCGCCATTTTCGTACCTTTAAAAAAATAGAATATAGATTATTAACAATAATAATAATAATAATAGTTGTCAGAATAATTGACATGAATAATTAAAGATTATTTTTTATGCAACGTATGCCTTCATTAGTTTTTTACGTATTTTTTCAGCTATAAAAAAAAATAGAAAAGTCATGCGATTTTTAAATTAAAAATGTTTAATTTTAATTACAAGAATGTGGAATTTTTTTGTTCACGAACAGTGAATTTCAGAATTACATTCTAAATGTTTTTAATTTATTTCCAAAAACACTGTCTTTAGACGCAAAAATGTAAAAAGTGCCAAATTGTAAGTATGGCTCAGTAAAGTGTAAAAAGAAGGATTACTAAATAAACGTAAATTCATTAATGTATAATTTACCGGAAGTTGTTGGGTTCTCCCACATTCCAATTTTCAAAAGTGATTGGCCTGCCATTAGCCATCCAGAAAAAAGTGCCTTCTTCCGCCTGATCGGTACCGGAAGTCCAAAAATGTTCGTGGCCCAGTCCAAAGTCTTTAATGTGTTTCTCGAGTCGGTCGTTTTCTTCCTGAGAGGCTATGCTAGCCAAGTGCATCCCGTGATAACGACAATATTGGGAAGCCCTGTACCAATTGGCCTTAAAAAAATAAAAATGAAAGAAATTTAGGATCGACAAGCAATACATAAAAGAAAAAAGTTGGCCTAGAAACCAAAATCCATTTTTCAATATTTAATTTTGTTGTATCCTAAAAGTGTTTTTTGCGCTTCTAAATAATTACCTTCGCAGCAGGAATAATTACCTCAATTAATTCGGTAAACAAAAAAAAATAAAATAAAATAAAAAATTTGGCTTGGAAGCAAATTTTTTTTTAAATTATAAAATATTAATTTGTTTTTATTCTAATAGTATTTTTTGTAATACTAAAAAATTAGTAGATTTGATTTTTTATTGTTTGTTTTATAATTTTATATTTTTATTACATCAAACAGGCTGTTAATTTGCAACAAAAAAAAGTAAAAATATTATTTTCATCTGTTTTTCCACTTTACTTTTAATGCTTGTATGTTATCTGGGATAAATTTGCAGTCGGCTCGTTCAACTAGCCATGTTTTATTTTAAACGAACGTACGATCGACGAAAAAAAATAAAAACAGAAATTAACACAGCACCACCGTGGTCGAAAAATCAATAAAAACAAGTGAGATGAATGTACAAATCGATTCTAAAATGTAAAAAAAAAGTTATATAAAAATCACGGTAACCCGCGAGGTATGCAAATAAAGTGGAATATGCGAGGCAGTCGGATCGTCAGCATGTCACAACGCACACATGATTGGAAAAGCCAAACGTTCCTAGATCGCCCAGTCTTTCTTCCACTTCATTTTTAGTCACATAGCTGTTCTATTAATTTCAGATATTAATTTAATACGAAATAATATTTATTTTATTTTTGATTTTTTAACAATAATCTTTCCATTATAAAATCTAGTTTATTTATTAATAAATAGCTTAAAAATATTTTTTTTTTAAATAAATGCATTCGGAGAATTTCTGTTTTTTTTTTTAGTAAAATGTAAATTCTAAAAAATCGTTTTTGGGAATAAGATTTTTTTAGAATCTACAATTTCTTAAATTATTTGTTTTCATTTAATTGTATTAAATAATTTTAAATATTATAGCATTGTTTCTATTATAATTTTTTTAAAAATAAATTGAATAAATATATTAAATTAATTGTGTAAATCCGCATACACCAAAAGTTGCATCATTTCCACCCACATAGCTGCAGGAATACTGCACGAGTATATTATTGTACCGCAAGGACGCGAACCGGATAAGCGTGTCGCAAGAATGCTAATGCACAAACCGAGAACGAAAGTCAATTTATGTGTGGTCGCATACTGCACAATTTAAGACATGTACGTATGTACACGAATTTTGTATATATTTACAATTACTTATACACGTGCTGCGTTTGTACTGACGCCATCTGTCGTTATTTATTTCTTTATTTACACGCTATATTAAAGATCTAAGATAAAACTCGTGACCTAAATACTTTATGTGCCATCTACTTTTTTTCTCATTTTAAATATATCTTTATTATTCTTTTTAAAAGTACCATTAGACAAAAAATATTGTTTATTGAAAAGAATACTTATATTTTAGCATAATTAAATGTATACTTAAAATATTGATTTAGAAACTGTATTTTTAATAGAATTCTGAAATTGTGAAAATGTTTTTCTGAACTTGGAATTTATTTTACAAAAATTATGTATTTATTTGTTTTTTTTTTAAATGCAGTTTCCGAATTCTTAATTTTTTAATAAAAAATACACGTATTTACACAATATATTATTTATGCACCATCTTGGATAGAAAAAAAAATTGTCCATAAGGGATACTTTAAAAAAAGAAATTAATTGTAAATTAAGTTTGATTTAAAGAATAACATTTAAATAAATGTATACCTTGAAAAATATTCCGAGATAATATCTCTTCTCGCCAAGTTTCAGGAGAGGCATCGTCCATCTCGAGGGTGTGAGACCTCCGGCATGTTCATCGACGCAGTTTGGACAGTCGTCTGCAAACAAAAAAAATCAATAAATGTACTTGAAAAATATTTTACTCGATTTTACGGCTGTATTTTTTTTAGCCAAACTTATATGCAAAATTATTTGCGCGTCTAGATACGTTAATAATTTACACAAAACCTCAAAACAAGAAAAAAAAAAAATTACAAACCAAATTTTTGACTCGATCTGAAAATTCCCAATCTTACAAGTCTGTTTTTTTTTTTTTTTTTACAAACTTGTATGCATAAATATTAGCACATATCGGCACATAGAATAAATAACGGATGTGAAAGATGAAAAGTTAAAAAAAAGGCAGAGAACGCTGTGCATGAAGCACTTGATTACCATAGCCATAAGAAAGTTTTCGTAGCATCGTTCCTCGTCTATTTCGCCCGAGGCTTTACTCGCGAGAAATTCTTCTTTCCTGCACAGCACACACTCGTCAGATTCGTATTTTAAAAATTAAAAAAAAACATATACAGACAGTCGATTCATGTGATACGTAATTATGCATTGCAGTAAGCGAACCAACATTTGTAATACCGAGTTCAGCTCGTTGAACTTTGTTAATAATTTCTCTCGATTCTGGAGGCAAGATTAAACATTAAAAAAAAAACCAGTTGAGTATATAATAGGCACGTGTTGAGCCAAGTCACGCCCATTCGGTGGTCTGAAATTCCTCCCAATTCCGTAAGATTGCACAAAACCACGAAATCAACAGAAATCGTTGCAAAAGACATTATTTTGTCATAGTTTTCTTTTTTTTCTTTTATTTGAAAATAATTGTTTTAATGTTTTATAATGAGTTTTATAATCGTTTTTGTTGAAACAACATTTATTTATTGCTACCGATAAGTAATTTAATTTAAAAAAGCTTTAAAATGTTTTAAGCAAGTATAGAAGTAAAGTTTTTTTTTTTTTCTTTTGAGATAGTACGAAGATTAAGTGGAAAAAGTTTGGTGGCATTGATAAGAGCATGGGAAGCTTTTGCACTTGGCAAAGTAATAACGAAAAAGCTCGATCAAAAGGCGTACGTAAAAGTTTGAGAGTATTAGGTTGGGTATGGTCAGACCGACAAGCCGAGAGTAGAGCCGATTAGGCGATTATATCTCGACGGTGCGATTACATGCTACACACCCCGAAGGTTTGAGTGGCGAAAGTGGAGGGGGGGAGGATAATAATTCTCGAGGAAAAAGAGGGTACGAGCGAGGGCCGGGAATGATTTGGGCGGTGATCGAGCGAGTAGGGTGGGACGAGAACTTTCCTCTATTACTTCTACTCACTCTGCTTCTCGACGAGCCTTTTATAACACGGCAACGATACAGCACGAAAGTGCTTTCACTCTCTACTGTGCTGATCGCCAGTGGTCATAGCGTGCGATTACTCTCGACCTTTCATCCTTCAGGAAAGCCAAGTAATAAAACATACCACGCAATAAACATGAGATTCAAAGGCTCAAAGATTCAAAGACTCAAAGACTCAAAGACTCAACGATTCAGAGATTCCAAGAATCCAAGATTCAAAGAATTCTATTATTAATGAATCAACGTATCGATCAATTACACATCATTATATTAACCATCGAGTAGCAGAATCAAGAAATATGGAAAATCTATGAATGACAAAACAGCAACTCTCGTTGCGTTCGTCAAACCAGAATAAAGATTAATGATGTAAGCAACAACATCGAATGTAATAATGTATGTATTATAGTGTAAATACATGGATGTAGGGATTCAAAGGATTTCAGCGACGCACGGTCTGCACGTGCGAGGTCGATAGAGGTCACCAGTGCATCGACTCTACTCTGCACAGACTCAACTAATCCGACATATACGTGTACATATGCTGTTCTTATGTTTCACGTTGTGTACATAACGATATCAACGATGTACGTGCATGTATGTGTGTGTGTGTATGTATGTGTGCGTGTATACATAACGTTCGGGAAATGGAGTGGCTTATGCTTTTGGTTACTGCTCGGCTTCTGCTTCTGCGTTACGCAAACGGCAGACGAGGCAATGCATACTAATGCGACAATCAAAGCTTAATCCCAAACCACACGCAACACCACCAAACGCATACAACCCTGTGCGCGAATAGTAATACCTTTACCCTTAAAAAATAACAAATGATACTTTTCTTTCTTCATCTTTTTTTCTTTTCATCCTAGCGATTTTTGGGATTGAGAGAGAAATAATTAATGCAAAAATCTGAACAAACGACAACAGGCAATCTCAACGATTGGTTTTCTGAAAAAAAAATATCGAATACGAGATGGACACCAGGGATTTGGAAAAATCGAGGGAAATACGTTTCGATTGCAACGAATGTATAAAATCAAAAATTTCCCTAAGGCCCGTATATCTCGTACATTTTTTGTCTAATCGTTGAATCTTTGAATATTCGAATCTTTGAAATACGTTTTTGTACCTACAGATAGTAACCCAAAATCTGCAGTAAATGAGTTTTACGGTAATTGTTAAAAAAAAAGAAAATGATGTTTTTACAGTATAAGGTTCGATGATGTTTTGCAGCGAATGTAGAATGAGGAGTTAGGGAGTTCTACAAGATATTACGCTATTGACGTCCATACAGCATCGAATTCCTTCAAGTGGCTCGAGAGAGAATCCTTATCGGGTGAAATTTCTTCGAGCGAGCGAATAACCCAACTTTCTCTCGATCCAACTCACACTCAGTTGAATTTACCCACTCGCTGGACAAGTCGTGAATATACTAATAAATACAAACTTGACGACAAATTTCTACCCGCAGAATTCTGTTTCTTTCTCTTTTAACAGGAGAACATTTATTTATTTATTTATTTATTATCTTTTTCACTTATAAGCTCCAAATTTGACCTCTTTGCATTTCATTTAATCCTCAAACCCAATTTAAGAAAGTTGCGCAGTAAAAAATATAATTTTTTACATAGATTAATTATTAAATTGGATGTTTCGTAAGCACCAAAATTACCCAACCTTTTTAAATCTTAATTAACTATAAATTCGAAAAAAAAAAAATTAAGAAAATATTTTTTTTTCAATATTTACAATATCATTTTTATACCCTGTAACAATTCGACGTAAAAATAAAAAATTACTGTACTCTTTGAATAAAATAAACTTTTAATTCCATTAAAAAAAGAATCAATTTTTTTATAGAAAAAAAGATTAATTAATTTTGAATAACGAATATAATGCGTATAGCACAAAATATAAATTTTGTATAATCGAGAGAACATTTACTTAACGATGTCTACATTTAAATTCGACAGCCTTCGACGCGTTGTCGAAACGACGATTGAATGGAGCAAATCAATAATTCATAAGAAAGTCGTTCGAGGAGGCGCTTCGAAGTCTTCCTGTTTATCTCGCCGACGTCTGAAACAATATCTCGCATTCAACCTGCCACACAGCATTCTCGTTCATTAAGAAATGAAATTTCATGATGCGTGGCGAAGAGGCGTTTTCTGTTTATTGCCCTGGAATTCGTTTCACGGTTGCCATTTAGTTTCACCTCTTCGTCTGTTACATTCTCGAGCTAAATAGTTTTATGTTAACCGGCCAACCATGACTTTCACGTCAACTTGCGTATAAATAACTCACGAACGTAGCTCAACATTAATATGTTGGGTTTTAATAAACAAAATTATCCTACAACAAAGAATTTATAATAGTCAAATATTTTGTACGTGCTTTACTAGCTTTATCTAGTGTCATTTATTCGTCTGACCATAATTGCCTTAACTACTGTTTTAATAGCTTCGCAGTTCATATAAAATGAATGATTTTCCATTACACTTTTTCCATACCGAGTAGACTTGTCAAGAATTTGTTTTCATTCTTCGCGAATAACAAAGAATTATCACTGAAATATTACTCAATTTTAAGTTATTGCTTAAGTTTATAAGCAGGTATTTTTTGTTCTTTAAGTTCTTTAAGTTAATTAAGTTTTTGCTGATGATCTGACTTAAGTTCATGCTTAATTAGTGTTTATTCAACATCTATGAAATTGCTTTATAAAATTTATGATGAATTTTTTTAATTGAAAAAAAAAAAAATTTAAATACGTTGCTGAGTTCTGTTTGGAATTAAGAGTTTTTCGTAATTCACATAAATTTATCTTGTCTATAATCGTAGTGAGACAGAGGCCACGATATCCGGCTCGCGTAATATTCTCGTCATGCGATCCTTCGTATCATATCGTCTCGGTCCAGACCCCACCTCGATTGTTTGATAATTGGCTTAGCGTTCAAGGAACCGCATCGATCACGCTTCCCGCCATTGTCTTCAGATTCTCATCCTCTCTCTTGTATATATATATATATATGCATATACATATATGTATATATATTCCATCTTCTCTCGCTTCGTGACCACAAATCTGTCTCCCGTGCCTTCCACGGTTTCACGCCGTATACTCTACTTGGCGGTACTCTATTAACTAACTTCGTAAGTGGGAGTAGTACTGGCAGTAGTAGTCAGACAGCATTGAGAAGACGTAACTACTTGTGCAGATAAGTAAATTATCGTCAAGTTCATTGTGGTACTCTCATCCAATGCTATTGAATATACTTATCATTCATAATATTGGACTAATAATGTTGCTAAACAATAAAATTATAATTTAACATCTTAAAAAGGGAACAAAAAAATGCTAAGTTCTTAGAAGGATCAGGAATCGCATTAGACACTTATTTTTAAGATATAAGAATTATATTTTGAATAGCATTATTTTTTAAAACATTTTTTTAATAAAAAAATATTATATATATTTTTCTATGGAATTAAAAATTGAATTATTAAAATATATTACTAAATAAACAACGAAAAAAAAAATAATAATAATAATCTCCATTTTCCTGAACATCAAATTTTTTATATTTATTAACATCAATATTGTTATACTTTGAATTCTTGACGGTATTTTTTTCTTTACGGTGAATTAAATTTCGTAACTGCAATTTTGACAACATTTTCAGGCTGGAACTTAAGTACTTCCGTTCGATTTCAGAATCAATCATACCAATAAGATGCTTCGACGGGTTTTCACAGTGGAATGGGCGAACGGACAGAACATAAAAGGAAGCTTCTCTTCCCTTTTTTCTTTTCTTTCAAGTACAAAGGGGCTGAGACTGGAGGTTGCCTCTGCTTAACGTAGTGTACCGTCGTTCTGACTTCGTGACAAAAAAGGAACAAAGGAAAGGCAGAGAATAAAGAATAGAAAAAAAAATTGAGGGTATAGGCAGATTAATCGACGTATTTTCAAAGGCACAAAGAGTTCTTCGATACTTCGACAAAAGCATCGAAAGGATCTCTTAATTGATATTTTCATTTTTTATTTCAAAGAAATCGATATCATGATCAAAAAAATGTAATCACGTGAAATTGTATGCATTCATTATTTGGAAAACAATGAGATAGATAAAATCTTAGAGAAATTAAAAAAAATTCTTTTCAGTTTCTTATATAATCAATTAGGCAATAATAATAATAATAAAATTAAAAAATGAAGAATTAATGTGAAATCGCATAATGTTATTTAAGGAAAAAAAAATGAAATCAGTAAGATTTCATCATAGGTTTTGAAAAAAAGAACTTTTATTGCAAAATGTTAAATAGACAGTCAGCCAAGGTTGAATTTCCGATATTGAATCTATATTTTTTGTAAATATCATACAAGGATAGGAAAAAAAAATTAGGTCACTTGGTGCGGGGTTAGATAAGTCGAGTGTGAATGGAATGTGGGACCAAGTTCACGGTTATTAAGTTAATATATCGAGTCGCCGAGTCTATTTATTATAGCAGCTGTGGGTCGATCTCAATCAGGATAGATAGTCTGTGGATATATTTACAACCAAGGCAATTTGCTGGACGAAGCAGAGTGTGTCTCCCGATCGAACATTCACGGCCAGGTGAAAGTTACCAACTAGTGTCTGTCTCACTCCCGAAGATAGATAAAGGCGAAGATAAATACCTCTGCATTATCTATATAGATCGATTTTTTTAAATTTATTTCAATTTAAAAAAAAAATTGTTTTTATTTAGAGTTATTTCTCAAATTTAATGATTAATATCGTAATTAATAATTTATTTATTTGTTTATATAATTATAAATAAAAATGTTTATCTCAATAAAATTATTATTTTTTTTTCAATTTTACATAATTTTGTCATTATTTATAGAAATAATAAATTCATAATAATTGAGTAGCATGAAAACGATTCGAATTACTAATTACCGATGCAGCGAAACATTTGATTGTTAATACATTTTTCGTCATCAATTTAATTCAATAATAAAAAAAATTGAATTTGTACAATAAATTCTGTCAATTCAATTAAACAATTATGCATTATTTTGTTTATATGGAAATAATAAATTATTGATAACATTTATCGATTCACTGAATGAACAATTAAAAAATCGGAAATATTCTCCTGTGATGACGAGTTCGAAATATGAAATAAAATGAACAGTACAGAAAGTGCTGTTTCGTTGCAACTGATGCGCCGAGATGCATCGCCACAGAATTACTGTTTCTTGCATGCCTCTCAAGCTCGCCTGGCTGTAGCAAACTCTGTGCGAGCGATAAAAAACGTCCCAGGACTCTCCAGAGCAATAATGGAAGTGCCTCCCCCCTCCCCCATCGCCCCTCGGCCCACAGTACACCCTTTCGTGCACACGTAATACCATTCAATTACGCAATTACGAGCGCGACTCTGGTATAATTACATATTGACTCCTGTAATGTATATCCTAATTACTATTATTATTGGCAAATTATTGTTACTAACCATAATATTACGTAATAACATTAACTTTCATTCATTACAGTAATTAGTCATCGTGTCTATTAATCTCGATACAATAAAATTGAAATTTTAATTATCACATTATTTCATATCTTTCAAATTAAAGCAATAAATACAGAATTTTTATATTTCATTACGTCGTTGATTTTTATTGCTCAAAATGTGTAATTAAAAATCCAATCTAGATTCTTTTTTAACACAACTGTAAATGTCAATTACGAAATACACAGAAATAACTAAATTAAGTGCAATAACACAGCAATTTGATCATTAGATTGAAATCGAAAATTGTAAGATGCAAAATAAAAAATAGAACACACGCTAAAACATACCACTAAGACGACCAGGAATGGCTAGTATCGATCCCACAAGTCCAAGGACCACAAAACTCACGATAATCCTCGACATTACAACAGTCTTTTGTTTAACAATTAAAAAAGAAATATTTGAACAATCGTATCATGAGTCACTGATTTTCCATATAAAATATCACAATACCCTAAAACAATTCACACATCGTTGAACACACAAAATACATTAACCCACCGTTGAATAATTTTTTTTTTTAAATTAATAAATAATGAATTCAATGATTTCTGTCATTAATAAAAATGAATTAAACGATTGCAAGCATTGTAAGAGGAGCGAAATTAATTGAATCGGTGATAGTGGACCTCGCACGGCCACGGAGTGAATGTCTCGAGAGTCGCGGGCATTAACATACACACTGTCCTCCGTGGGTTTTTCGAGACTGCCGGGGGAGCCTTCGGCATAAAACATTGTACGAGGTCTCGATCGTTTGGTGCCGATCGGCAACCGGTATTCACCGATTTTTGTCAATTGCAACGTGTTCCCCCGCCCTAGTTCATTTCGCAGACTCTAGTACGGTTTCTTAACTCTTCCGTTTACTTTTGTCGATTGGTATTTAATACTGTTTTACAGAATACTAAGGGCCGAATTTTTGGACATAACTTCGAACTCAAGATCATCTTGAGTGCAAAGATTGATCCGAAGATCATCTTAAGTTCGAGGTTCTATCTCAAGATCGATCCTAAGTTCGAACTGATGTCTAAAAATTCGACCCTAAATCCTATAAGCAGTTCAATTTTGAGCTATCAATATCAAATTTGCGTCTTTAAGAATACACAACTAAGAAAAACTAACTGAATTATGCGCGATTTAAGTATAAGTCTTCGTTCCATACTTAGTCCTTTCTTAACTGTTCCTAAGACCATACTTTATTTAGTCTATACTATGTTCTACTTCATTCGTATTTAGTCCGTATTTTAGCCATACTTTGAACGTACTTTGACCCCGCTTAGTCCGTATTTACATTGTATTTAAGTTCAAACATGAAAATTAGCACTTGAAACATTTTTTTCGTACATTTTATATCTCGATTAAATAATTTTCACGAGGAATTTAATTTGAATTACAAATCCGTGATGTAGTCGTGCGAGGTCCAAATAATAAAAGCAAAATAGTCAAGGACAATGGGTGGGAGATGCACTGACAATGAGTGAACACAAAAACGCAATTGACACTTTGATACGTTTTACTCTATACGGTAACTTGAAATAAAAGTAAGACACCTTAAAAAAAAGAGCGTATGGAACAGGTGGTTAAGATGCCGAGGGCTCACAGACACACGCGCGCGCGTCCCTCTACGATCAACCTTCTAAGGCAAACGAGAATCGAATACTGAGGTACAGCACGCCAAGACATTCGCTTTTCAATCGGATTCCGCACACACCGAACGACCTTCGCTGTGCCGGTTTATAACGCCACGCTGTGTGACACACTCACGACCTGAAGAATCCTCCCGATGTAAAAGAAACAAAAAAATAATTCATAATCATTTTATTTATTTAAATTTTGCGGTTCTTTGAGGGAACAAAAATTATTGGCTTGCATGCTGCATGATGATTATTATTTCGTACGATGACGCGATGAATCACACGAACGCGAGGAAAGAATTCCGGGAAAATTTCTCTTTTTTTTTCTTGAGACACGCAACGATTTTGCCATTTCAGAAAATAAGGCGAAAGTGAGATAAAAAAATTGTATAAAAATATCTTTGAGGGAATACAAAAGCAAAAAAAAAAGAACGACGAAACGAAGCTGTTCGTGACGTCAATCGTTAGGAATATCCAATAACAATTTTTTTTTTCATATTTCTCTACATTTTTCCATGAAATATAATCCTGTCAATATTGGTTTACATTTGTTAAATACCAAAACCTTCAATTTCCAAGAAATTACAAAAGAACTTTAAAATCGTTAGAGATATTATCTTACGAAGACTTTGAAGTTTAAAAAGAAAATTGAACTTTGACATTTTACAAACTAACGATAACGATCGATCTATTGGAATTTGTGCGTGACCTTAGAGTTATTGCTGCGCGATGGTAGTGAAAATAATAATAATAATTACAAAGAGCTACACGTGTCATTTGATTTTAACAAGTCATAAAAATGTCTTCCTTCGTCGTTTCCATGCTTGTAAAGCAGAGTCTGTCGTAGTTTTCTACTATCGAATGATAAATGTATGAATTAATGGATCTTTGTCGCTGATTGACTGACTGACTGAGTGACTAACGTGGAATTAACAAAGACGCCAGTACTACACTATAAAATTTGTTCGATGCAGAGTAAGAAGAAGAAGAAGAAGAAGAAGAAGAAAAAGAAAAAGAAAAAGAAGAAGCACGGCGCCTGAGGGACAATTTCGCAACAATATAGCAGGGAGGCAGACTAGTTTTAATCGGCTTTAACGCACCACGATGGAATGTAGGCCTGGGTCAGCCCCCCCCCCCCCCCGCCCTTTATTCCCGACGGTTACTAATGGGATCGAGATCACCTGAATCGGCAACGAAGTCAATTGTACAACGTGACTATCCATCTTCTGTCGTATTTGATCTACTGACGAATATTTGGAGCTAAGACTTAGCTCTAACATCAAAATTCAACCGACAAGAAGACCGAAGAAACGGTTCGTTGACGTTTGACAAAAACACAACTATTATCCGAAAAAAAAAGATAATGACAATTTGACTCGGGTATTCGAGGTTTGTTGATGGTAATTTCACAAGTGTGAGTGCCGAGAGACACGTCGAAACACACTGATGGTGAGGTGTTCTACAGTAGAAAATGAAAGTCGAGATTCCATTGGGACGTACACACAGCGGTTGGTACCGCTTGCGTGTTTGCGGGTACTGACGGTGAAGTCCGAGCGCACTGCCGCAAAGATGTTGTAACCGCAGGGTCACGCTAGAAAGGCGCTCTCGTGCCACCAAAGCTGACGACGAGAGGTATTTATCGTACCTACAGGAACAAACGCACGTGAGCGGGCGCTTTTTCGTGGGACCAAAAAACGTCACTGACCACTCAGTCTCCAGTTATGCGTCGTGATTGACGTTAGACGAAATTTCTTTTTTTTTCCTTTAGTGCAATCAAAATTTTCCTTCGTTTATTATTATTTTTGTCTGTTAAATATTTTAATGAGCAATTGGTATGCTGTCGAATAATACATTTCCATTCATGAATAGCCTAATGGAGGCTGCGAAGTCATTGGAGATCTGAGAAATGGAATTAGAAATCTTCGATGAGTGATCCGCCCTATTGGAAAGTATACGCTTTAATGGATTCGTATTTGGAGATGCTTATGATAGAGTAGGTCGTTCCGGACAATGATTTAGGATGTGAAACTGACCGGATATCTGTAGGTGTTGTTGAGTCATTTGAGGCTTCGTCGGATTTTTCTTGTCATCCCAAAAGTGGATCGGATTCGTTAGACTTTGGATGAGACATATGAAGCACTTACAAACATATGTAAAATTTTATTCTAAGTTGCATAATTCTGCGACTTTAAATTGAGGTTTCATTCTATTTAAGTCACTTTTTGAATTTCCATTCACCATATTGGAACCGTAATTTTGAATTTTAAAAATCGGATATCAAACACTTATTCAGTGTTCTGAAAAACCTCCGTAGACTCGTCTATTTTTGGAGAACTTTTTTTCCCACACATTTTTAATACGAAACGACATTTTTCGCTTCTCAGCGATCACTTGATGATTTCCAAAATGATAATCATTGTACTGGATGCAGTCGACGTATATTTTAGTACTTTTGCAATTCCCGGTGCGATGACATAACGACCTTGCCAATATACTTGAATACAGCTATTACAGTATTAAAATATGACAGCCGTGACTGAGTATTATCGGGGAGAATAATTGGCACGCCAGAATTGCAGATCCACGAATGTCGACCATGAACAGTCGAAAGGTTCAAGGAACGTCGTCTTGAACTTTTGTTGAACTGCTTATAAAGTTGCGATATTATTTTGCAATAGCCTTGGCAAAGTTCATGCCAATGTAACAAGGAAAGAAAACACACAGGAAAAAAATATCGCATTGCAGAATGAAAAAACAAATTATTTTGAGAAACCGATTGCCGAAAAGACCAATAAGGAAAAAGAAATCGTCAGGGAATCAAAGGAGAAGATTCACCAGGATCAAGTCTAAATGTCACGTCCGGCCTTCTGCAAGGCCAACCGGTATTCGCTTTTACCACTCTCCACATCACAGCGATATAATCGCACTGAGCTATATCGTCGAAAACCAAAAGATTCCTCGATAACCTTCAAGAAACACTTGCGTGTACTTTTAATATTCACCAAACGGAGATTTCGGGTCCGATTAGAAAACAGATTGAATAACTTATTGAGGGCATGAGACACTAAACAGGTATTGGACGATGAGTCGGTAACGTAATAACCAAGATCGTTAATTTCAACGTGGGAACGTTCACCTTTCGAGTCTCAAGGTTGACCGTGACCAAAGTGACCAATAATCATCTTCTAATTCAGAGATGTGTCATGAATTCTTTTGACGAAATTTTGAAAAAAAAAAACTGCGATTTCAAAACATTGAAATCCAAACAGAAGGGCCACTCTGATCGTTAACACGATCGCTACAGAGGCGAATGTACAAATAACATGAAACATCGATGCAAATGTCCACAGTGGACATATGAAGAAAATGTTATTCTACAAACATTCACCTCAAGTCTCAAGGTTGATCGCATATTGGTCCGAACGCTTAAATTTTTCATTCGTTGTGCATGGCACCATGTTGGATGTTGTAGCGTGTAAAAACGGGATAAACACGAATCGGGAATGAAAGTCGTTCCGTTGGACACGACCGGTTTATTCGTGATTCGATGCGACTGACCTACATGATTTTGCACTCTCGTGCGCCACGCGAAGACTCTTCAACCGGCGATTAAAATTAGTGACGTCTCACGACGTCTTCCATACGCTTACCTTTCTTTTTAACCCGTAAATACAATTATTTATATAAATTTAGGACGTCGGTATACATACAGCTGTTACTACTGACGGGAATCCTGTTGACTTTGGTTCATTGCTACTGAAAGTGAATTCGCCAATACTATCAGAACTACTTGAACTGGAATGTTTATTCGTCTGTGTAATCAGAGTCAATTCAATCGAAAAGCCAAGGTGAACAGTTAAACGGAGTCATACTATAGATTTTACACCATCACGAATGTCGGATATTTGTTATACTTAAATTGTATTTTGTTATCGCATTCGGACATTTGTTTTGTAGAATTACAAATATTCGTTGTCTGTATATATAAAACCATTACTGTTTCTTTTATTTTGTAGTATTTCGCCAGTTCACACAATTATGTATCTACTAACAGCTGTTACTATTAAAAATATTTTCTACCTACTGAA
This sequence comes from Perithous albicinctus, assembly GCA_964016905.1. Classification (NCBI taxonomy): domain Eukaryota; kingdom Metazoa; phylum Arthropoda; class Insecta; order Hymenoptera; family Ichneumonidae; genus Perithous; species Perithous albicinctus. The sequence goes on along the minus strand of OZ024697.1, from coordinate 20,698,114 downwards.
AAGACTTTTACGATACAACTGCATTTTTTTAAATCTCTTCTTGTACTAACCAGTGAGTATCGGTATTTATAAATAAAAAATACCCCGTCTGTGCACTCAATTCTGCATCTACTAATGCGGTATTTCCAAACGACATACAATTAGAATTTCTTTTAGGTCTTCTTCATTTATGAAAATACACGGTACAAATCCAAACAATTTTGTATTCATAGAAAACGGTCTTGCTGGAGCACGCTTTATGGCTGTTACTACTGAAAATCCAGCGACTCATCTAAGTCACAAGTATTACTGAAAACGTTCGACTCTATGCTCATATTGCTATCGTGATGTATGTGTTTGTGTGTGTCTGCAGCTGCAGCTGTAATTACTCACTGACGACTAAAGACCCATTACCAAGTGTAGGCCTGCTCCAAAAGGCACGAGTGTCAGTACTCGGAATACCTGGTACCATGGTTATAACCGTTCTTCGGTACTTAATTAGAACTATCGGTGAAGCGGTTCGAATCCCAGTGGCGATCGATCTGCCTGGCATCAGAGCGAACCGTACGTACAATATTCCGCATGCCCATTCAAGTATAAGTGCGTCTATCGTTCAGTACCTTCGCTGAGAATTACCGCAAACCTCGACGAGAACGACCGTTTGCGGTAATCGATAATTTCGTATACGTAATGAAGCTTCATGCACCAGCTCAAAATTGCCATGTAACCTCAATGAAACGCCAAGTTGTGGCGTATCACAGAGAAACTACAGTCACCCCAATCCATATGCGATTTATGTTATTCAATCCATAAAATCAAATGGCGATACTTGCATATATCGATCTGATGCATTCCAATCAGGGATCGCGCAAATTTGAAATATCACAAACGCAATTTGGATACCGATGAAATTTTCAATTTTTCACCGACAAATTCAATACTGCAGGAAAATCAGAATTACATTCTTTATAAAAAAATAAAATTTCATTCTTCATGAATAATTATTTCACATTTAAATTCAACCTTTTATGCATTTTATAAGTGGCTAAAAAATATATTTGTACGATATATCCTAATTTAAAAAATACATTTTTCTGAAATAAAAAGAAAATTAATTTATTTCAGTGTTTTTGAAATTTTATTGAAAAAAAAAGTAAATTTTATTTCGCCAACCGATTGCATCTGTAAAAAAAATTACTTTCAAATTTCATGCCATGACATACCAATAAAAAGAGTGCTCGTTATTTACCATTATGGACGATGTTAACGATTCTGGCAGGTTAAAGTAATTGCTTAAGCGCGATCGTAAAAAGAAATGTGGTTTAAGGGCACCGAGCGAGGCTCTGACATTTCGACAACGTGACATAATGAAATGTGAACTTTCAGTCTCCACGTTCGATCACGAAAGTTACGATCTTTCATGAAGACGACGTCATAAAAAAGTATATCTATAGCTATATATATTGGGTGTGCATAAAACCCAAACCCATATAAGTGAGGAAAAAAGTAACTAAAAAATGTGTGGCGTCATAACAGTTGAATAGCAGAAAGTAATAAAATAACCGCTTAGGACATTAAAAAAAAATCAATCTAAACTAAAAGTTTACATGAAAATCGAAAATATATTTTTTATATAATGATAAAAAAATAAATAAAAATTCAAGTCATCGTGAAAAAGAAAATTCCATTTTATATGGCTATTCTTAATTCTTAAAGATTCTTAAAAATGTCGGACGATTGAGAGATGAATTAAATCGTTGTGAATGACCCTTAAGGGATGCTGGGAATGAGAAACGAGTTCCTGGTACAGAGAAAAGTAAAAGAGCGTTAGGACTTTCTCCGACGTGTGAGCTCGTGAGTAGGGCGAGGCCTTGCCACTGCGTACTCGATCTACTTAAATACTTAAATAAGACCGAAGCATTTCCTATCTCTCGAGAGTACTCGAGTGGCTCTCAACTAGCTTGTGATCAATGAATCGGCAGGTGCGATGAGCGTCCGAGTGCACGAAAAAATTGATCCCATTTAATCAAACTGGAATGACTCATACGGGGCCCTGCTTGTTGATTTGTCGGACACAGAACGCTGAATTAAAAAAATTCTCTCACTCACATTACGCGTTTATCAAAGTGGGTAAATACTTTTTTTTTTCTCTTAATCTCTTTAAATTTTCAGCAAAATAAACACTCTTATATTATCAATTATATTTATTTACTAATCTAAAATTGTTAAAATTATATTTTTAAATTAATGTATTAGTTCAAAAAAATTCTAAATCATGATAATTGAAGTAATGATTATCATTTACAAATTTATCTTTACATTGCCCGGAAAATTAACTACAAGGAGGGAAACAAGTTCGTAATTTCCTGAGACGATCTGAACCAAACTCAAGAACGTTAAAAGGGGTGAGAAAAGGAAAAATCAAAGAGATGGAAGAAAATGAAGTCTCTTGGCTCCGAAGCAACGAAAATAATTACTTAATCAACGAGTGAGATTGACTTTAAGAGAGACAGACTGAGAATTAAGATAGCACGGTTAAAATTCGTCGTTCCACTGAATTACAAATGTGAAGATGATTAATTTCCGGAATAAATTGAAGCTGGAAGGTATAAAGACTCGCCAGGGGGTTGAAAATTTAAGGGTGGCCGCGAGACTATGATAATGATAATGATAATAATAGAATTTTTAATCGTCCCCGTACACTTTTAACGATCTTGTAAGTTACGTGAGTAAATTTAAAGGAAGGACGAGAAATAGAAAAGTGTTTAAAAAAGAAGAAATTAAGGGGTTTTTCGAGCAAAAGGTAACGCGATGAATAAACAATGAATCGTGATAACGAGTTCGCCTCGCTGCATTTTCTTCCAATTCCCCCTTCCTCTCAGCACGCGACTAATTTTAATTGTCCCGTCAGGATAATATCGCCATTAATTACTTCCGGGCTGGCCGGCAGCCCTCGACGGATTTACCGGAAGGGTTGCTCTCGCTCCAGGGGGTTGCAGAACGCTGAGATAGAGCCGAAACGAAGGGGCGGAACGTGTCGCACACGGCCAACAAGATCAACTCAGCATTCGTGTCCAGCACTTATTAAACTCAAAATTACTCATCTCTAATTTTTTTAAATAACTTTAAATAAACGAAATACAGAGAAAAAAAAATTGTCAATAAAAGAGGAAAAAAATCGTTCAACCAGGAAAAACCATATTTTATGGAATTTTCAATTTTTGTTACAAAAAAAATATGACTACATGTCTCGCTGTAGTGTTGAACAATTGTTTGTACATTTTTTTTTGTCAAATTAACCAAAACAAGCCTTGTTCGAAACCATTATAACCCAATTTGGTATACTTAACTCAAACTTCATTTATTTCGTTAAGATTTTGTCATTTTGACGCTTATCCATTTTTTACCACTAATTAATTTTCATTATTTATCGTTTTTATTTAACTTTCGTCATTCAGATTTAAAAATCCCCCCCCATTGACTAAAGGGTTGCTAGGGGGGATAAAATGCAAATCCGAACGTAAAAGTCAGTATCTGTAACTCAAATGAACTTTCGAATTGTTCAGCGAAGGCCTAGGCAATGTAAAACAGCTGTTAAGAAAAGGGGTAGTTACCCCCAAGCCAGGGATTATTACCCTGTTCGGCTTACCTCGCGACCACGAGGGATGTTCTTAGATATACGTAAAGCTAAAGCAGCATACATAAAACAGAGACGGAAACCAACCACCTCTGGAAAGGACTCTATAACAGACGAGTTATGTTAGGGTTGTACAACCCCCCTCCCCCGGCCTCCGCCCAGCAGTCGTCGACTATTCTGTTTCTACAGCTCGCGAAACTGTTCTCCACTACCGACAGGCGTATTTACACAAGAAGTGTAATTAAGTCGAGGCTTTCTGTTAACTTTCGGTCTCTTCTCGTGAGTCCTCTCCCTCTGTTTATAAATCGCCAACCCCTTTTACGACATAAAACAGCCCTCGAATGAAAAGCCTACAAGAAACACTGACTTTGAGGCACAAAGGCAATGAAGTAAAGTAAAATGTTTGCACAGTTATTTTATTTAGAATTACTATTTTGCCTGGTGTCTGTTTTATCTGGAATAATGAATTTCTTTTTCTGAATTTTAACGTTCTCGTTATTTTTTGCTTCCTCATAGAGGAAGCCATGTTTTCGGGGATTTTTTCAATTCTTATTTTTAAAACGTCGTTTTTTTTTACTTGTTACAATTTTGTCTCGTTATTAATCGTTGGATGTCGAAAGTGTTTTATCACCTGAACTTTATTTGTGTCTCTTAAAACATTCTCGTTAATTTTTTTCGGCTTTTCTGTAAAGCTTCATGTAATTGGAATTTAATATTTAAATTGAGAGTGGCGAGTTTGTGGATATTCTCGACAGAAGCGTAGAAGGAAATTGAAAGCACGGGTTGAAGAAGGATGGTGAATATATGTTTGATCTCTTCGTTGGAAATATCCTTGGGTTGAAGCCCGCAAGCAACGAACGACAGGTGCGCAAATTGAGAGTTTTCCTCTCCTTCCTTCCAAGAGCTTTGCCACGGTAAAACCTACCGAGAAGTACAGCCGTTCACCAGGTCAAATAGTGGAGGAGGTGTATCTCGTTGAATAAACTTTGTCGTGGACCTCAGCCTTCTGCCTCAGAGCGGAATACGTCGTTAACCTGGGGTAGGCCAAGTTTATTCGGAAACACGAACGAGTTTGCCCAGGTTAATATTTGCACCGTTCGAACCTTACCGACGCTTTCTTCGAGTATCCCAGTAATTCCCAATCGTTCTCTCTTTATTTCCGATAAAGTTAACATTTTCCAGCAACAAAATATATTTTATTTCTATTAAAAAAATTATATTTAATTGTAATATAATAAATGTAAAAAAGAATATATTTGTCTTTTTATTATTGTTATTCTGTATTCATATTTTGTTGTATTTTGTAATTTTACATTTTACTACTGGCTGCTTTTAATTTCGTGTTTAAGCATCATGTCCCATTCGCTCACGTTTCTGTTGACTTTGCGACATACTTTTGAGGGACATTCAGCTGAATTGAGATTCACAGCAAGCGTGCAAACAACGACACTGTGGAAAAAAAAGCCACGTCAAGCAAATAAGTTCAGTAAAGGAACACGCTGCTTCCAAATTGTGTAAAAGCAGTTAAGTTGGTTTTGAAAAGGTTTGCTTTGGGCTAAATCGAACTGGATCCGAATTATCGATATGTCGATTTATCGATATATATATCAACGAGATTTGCTTTAAGAATTCACGGACTCAGGTATTTATCTCACGTGTTCGTGCAACGTGTTCAACATTGTTGAACGTGTTCATCATTGTTGAACACGTTTTCATGGTGAAAAATTTTTTCCTTGCGACAAATTTTTCAACGTCGTTCTAGAAAAGTATTTCATACCCTTCGAGAACTATGCACGCACGTACCACCGTTTTCCATCACCGAGAAAATCTCGAAAATGTTAGGAATTGCACACAAGAGTAAACGGCGGGCTGAATAGTATTGGTAGGGATGAATGGGGGGGGGGGGGGGGGGGGGGGTGTGTGGATGCATGCTGGAGCGTGAAGCTTCAGCTCGCCCAGAGGGAACTGTAAAAAGAATAGGGCTTCCCAGTGTGCAGAGGACTCACAGAATAGATGAGACACCTGCAGAAATGGAAGCACACACCAATTCACATACACTGCTTTTTTTTTGTTTCTATTTGGGAACATCGAACGCGATGGATGAAAGAACGGGTTTGGCCAACCGAGAGAAAGCTTGCAGGGCACAGGGATGTAAAAAAAAGTGTACCCCCTTTATTTGTCGTTTTTTCGTCTATCTATATTTCACGTTTTCGTTTGATGGATACGCTCACGCAGCCGTCAAACGGCGATGGCCAATCCATTCGTTTCCGTTTTTCCGTTTGGTACGCCTGTCCCGGTAGGGAAGGGGGGGGGGGGGTAACTCGCTACAGAAAACACGAAAGGAAGCTCCGAATCGATCCCTGAATACATGAGTGAGGCCACCGCGGTAAAGTTCGACACCTGCGATTCGTTAACAAACCTTTTTCAATAATGCGATTTTTTTTTTGGTGTTTTTTTTTGTTGAGCCTCAAATTTGAATGTAAATTAAACATGGCTGAAACACCGTTTTTTTAATTGAAAAATCATATTCTTTATGTACTTATATTATGTAAAATACTTTTTTTGATTGTTTTTCTCTTTTATTTCTTCCGAATTGCTTTTTGTTCCATTCCGGAATTTTAGCCACTCTATAACACGGCTACCATCACGCCGGCACTTTAGACGCAGATGGACCTCACTCTTTCGGGGGACTTTAGTCATTTCGGTACCTTCGTTAATCTGAGAATCTAGCTTTTCCGGGAATTTAGCTACTACGTGAGTTTAACTATACCGTGATTGTAGTCACTCCAGTACGTTAGCCGCGCTAGCAGTTTACATACTTCGGCACTTCAACCACTTGGGGTATTTAACGAGTCCGGGAATTTAACCACTGCGGGATTTTACCCACGACGGTTTCTTAACCCGTTTCGTATCTTCGTCTGTACAGGAACTATAACCACTTCGAATTTTTATCAGTTCCAGGAATACAATCACACCGGGTGTGTAGTCACCCCGTGACTCTAATCACTTTGGTAGGGTAGCCATGCCAGAATTTTACTTACTCCGGAACTTTAGCGTTTTGTCTGAGTCACCGTCATGTACTCAATGACAGCGAGATGTTTTTTTCTACCAAATACAGAGATACGTAAAAATATATTTTCATTTTTTTTATCTCCGTGGGAAAAAAAGCACCAATATTTTGAAGTAGTTAGAATTATTTGTGTTCCCTTTCTTTGGGATAGCTATGTGTTTGAGCTATAGATTTGTAGCTATGAGTTGGTCGTTTAAAACACTCGTGGATCAGATTACACGGCTTAGATTTTGCTTTTTTTTTTTTTTTTTTTTTTTTTTCAATTTCGTCAACCGAATTGGACGATGTTATCTCAATAGATCGAGGTTGGTCGGCTCAACACGATCATCCCCCTCAGTCACTCCGATCCCCCCCCCTTTTTTTTAAACCCTCTACTGGGCCTGCGCCATTTCAGGATATATGAAAGCTCGCCCAGAAGAGCTCGATTAAAAAATTTGAACTGTGATATAGACTGAATCGCCACCCCTCTAGGCCATTTATACCACTGTTACTCCGCCGTACGAAACTCACGTAACTGGAAACTGTGTTTCGCTTCGGCCAATCGAATTTACTAATCAAAAACACTCGAATTGGATGAACTGCGTGGAAACAAATTTGTACGAACCAATAAAAACTTTCTTCGTCGACGTGAATAAAAACCGTGTAGACCTCTCTCTCTCTCGCACACTCTCCCTCTAGCGTCATAAAGCTTCCAGTGTTTCAAAACTTTGAGAGTAAATTTGAAATAATATTTAAATTTTATGCATGTTGAAAAATATGACTATTTCCACCCCCCCAATGCGCTGAATTTGTTTATTTATGTTATTGTGCTGTCTATATTTTTCGCTAACTCGGTATACATATATATTTCCGAGGTATTATCGGAGATTTCAGTATATGGTGAAGGACATAAAGTCAGGCAACCGTTCAATTCGGTTCACCTGAGCTCGAAACGCTGAAGGGTTCAGTCGGGCGATGAGTGAGCTTTGCAGGCTCTGATCAACCCAGGCGTCTCGTAGTGACGTCATTGCACGCATCCCTTCACCCTTGTTATCGCGTTAGTGGCGCCCAAGCGTGATTTTACCTCGCACCACGAACCAACCCCAACTCCCCCCCTTCTACATCTATGCCATTTTGCATTCTACCAACCCCTTGCCTTTCATTCGCATCGCTTACTCAATTCTCTTGTCCTTAATGCATATTATTTCGATCAAGCCCCATCTTTTAATTTCTTTTTTCGTTTTTGCTTCTTCGTAGATGAAGAAGCTGTGTTTTCGTGAAAATTTTTAAGGAGATAAATTGTTTCAAGAAATTTCTTTTGTAAAATTAATTACAATTAAAAAAAAAGCTTAGCAAATCCAATGCTAAAAAATGTAACAGGCCGCTCTAAAAAGTTAACTAAATCCTATACCATTAATTTTTTCGAAAGCGTAGAAATATAAAAAAAAAAGAAAGGGACAAGATATTAAATATTATTTTGAGTTTTTGTATTCGCTGTAATAATTGTCTGATGAATTGACGAAAGAACGATATTTTTGTTGTTGTATGTACGGTTTTATTACCGGCAAGGAGATTTATCCTCGTTCTGCTTCTGTCGCTGTCCTCGAAGCCTTCGAGATCATCCTCATAGTCTTCGTACTCGTCTCTTCGATCCCTTCTCTCCTGACTCCTGATATCGTCCCCGCTCTCTTGTTCTAGCGACTGAATTGGCGAAAAATTTGTATTTGCTTTTCTCGCAGCCTGACGTGCCCTCGACTGCTGTTGCTGCGCCATACTGAATAGAACCGAGGGGGGCGGGGGTGTCGAGAGTTGTGAACTACCCTGAAGACGTCGCTGAAGATATCTCGCCAGCAATGCCTGAACCGCGTCGCTATCAGCGCTGCCTGGAAAAGCCAAAGAAGATCGACGATTTCACAAAAACGATTAACAAATGACAATATTTTTCTCTCGAGGGGTTGAAGGTTGGTAATTTCTCGCTCAGTTTGATATTAAAAGAAAACGAACATTTTTGAAAAATTGAAGAAATTTTTTTTTTAACTGACATTGCTTCTAAAAAAAAATATTTTTCGCCAAAAGCGAGACAGAGGGACAATTATGAGAGGGGTTGAAAAGGGTGTGCCTTTCTCGATCATATTGTCATTGAAAAAAAAAAATGATTTTGATATTTAAAAAAATCTTTTTCGTCAAAAGAGAAACATATATAGGGATGAAAATAAATGTTTGAAATAAAGGATAAGAGGAACATGACTTCTTCGCTAACTTTTAGATGACAAAAAAGAATTCGATCTTGATATTTTCAAAAATCTTTCTCTTCGAAAAAGAGACGGGCACAGTAATAGGGATAAAAGGGTTTAGTATGGGGTAAAAGGGTTACGAAATTTTCGCTCAACTAGCCATAAAAAAAAAATTTTTGCCACTTTTTATGGTTTTCAAAAGCGAGATAAAGAGAAGGACAAAAAAACGAGAGGTAGGATGAGGTAAAATGGAAATTTTTTTTTCACCTAATGGATTATACGAGAAAACATTGTCACTCGTTGACGTATGAATCTCGTCTTTCTTCTTCCTGCCACCAACCCGCTTTCAACTATATTAAGAAGAAAAAAAAGCGATTTACGAAGATTTTCTTTTTAAACCAATTAAAATGTTATATTTCATGTAAAAAAAAGAATAATAAAAGTTGATATAAAAACGATGTCGTTGTACTAATAATTTGAATTTTTATTTATATAAATTATTTTTTTTTAATTATTTTTTAAAATTTATACAACTAAATTTATATTTCGAAAAAATGTATTTTCATAAATTTTGTTTAATCTTTTGTATATTCAGTTACGAAATTCGTCTGTCGCGACGAGTATAATAAAGCTTTGTTTCTTTCGTTATTCCCACTCCTGCAACATTTCATGAAAACCACCCTGAATACCTCGGGTCTTTTACCAGATATTTATGAGGCTAACCACATGACTATTTACAAAAGTACAGACAGAGACACAGCTGAAGCTTTTGTGTTTATGATTTTATTTTTCGCTACATTTTTATTTCCGGTTCCTATTCAATATAACTGAATTTATGATTTTCCATGGATACCCTTAAAAATGTTATGTATGCGCTCTGTGACGATTCGAGCACACTGGAAAACTTTACCAACTCTTTCTCTTTTGTTTCTTAAATCCCCTTTTTCAATGTAATTTTTTTTGCTATGTTGCATGTACAATTTTTATTTTTCGTTTTTTTATGAACCTTGAATCCATTTTTTTTTAATAGTCATCAAAAAATCGTAATTAATTAACTATATCGGTTTTGCTTTCATGAAATATTCGAAAAATATTCTTCCTTGTAAATTAAAATAAAGTTTTCATTTTTTTTTAATTTCTATGAAAACATTTAAAATTGTTTTTCTTAAAAAAAAAAAAAAAAAAATGCGATCCTCAAGGTAAATACCTTAAGAGTCAATTTTTTGTAAAATCTTTAGTATAAGGGTCGCATTTTTTAGATTTAAGGGGGAATTTACAAAGAAAAACAATTTTAAATGTTTTCATGAAAATTGAAAAAAACATAATAATAATTTGAAAAAATTATATAAGATTAGAATAATATTTAAAAAAAAAAGGCCTAAATGGAGAATTGAAATGCAAAAAAATAAAACATTGTAAGGTCATCAGGCAGTATGTAACAAAATAAATCAGTGTTAATAATTCAGTGGTTACATTCCAAGAGTGAACAGACAGGAGGAGCAACGTCACGCTGTGACTCACTGCCAGCGGGATACTTCTCGACATTATTCCTGCACGTGAAACCTCGAGAGTTGCATGACGAGAGAGAGAGAGAAGAGAGAGAGAGAGAGAGAGAGAGAGAGAGAGAGAGAGAGAGAGAGAGAGAGAGAGAGAGAGAGAGAGAGAGAGAGCTTACTGCAAGCTCCACTGTCCCTCAACATGACCTCTAGGCATGGAACCGCGTATCTGTAGGACTCTCTAGTAACCTCGAGTATACATATATACGTGTGTGGCTATTGCGTTGGACATTGAGGATCTTTCGAGGGTCGTCAACGTTCGGGTTAACGTCAACGTCAATGCAGAAACAAGCAGCAGCAGCAGCAGCAGCAGCGCCACAGGGACCTCGTTCAACTCTGGACGAGTTTCTCGACAATCTGCTTTCACCTCTATCAGCATTCAACCCCATCAAAATTTGCCCAGCAAACATCAAAACCCAATTCGGTATTATTATTTATAATTATTTATAATTAATTAACGATAAATAATTTATTAATATTTCATGGAGGGAACATTAAGATTTTATTAAATTAATTTAATATAAATAATTAAATAAGTAAAAATATAAGGGCCTCCACTTTAAATGTCGAAACCAATTTTTTTAATTTAGATTGAAAATGGCGAGAACATTTTTAATTTCTGCTTTTTTAAATTGTGAGTTCAGATTTACAATCAGCAGCGTCAAAAATCCCTGAATACCGTCCTTCATAAAATATAAAGACACATTTTTTCAATTTTCTCTGGCATTATGAATTTATGAATGTTCAAGATTGGCTTCGCAATTAGCGGCATGAAAAAATATAGGTCATCGATTTTCATCGAATTCATGCTTGCGACTGTTTTGACCTCGGATTTATAATTATCGATATAATTAATTATTATTACTGTAATTTTGATGAATAAATTGCATTCTGTTGCGTTTAAAAAAAAAGTTGCGAAAGCTTCAAACGAAGAGATTCCTACCATCGCACAAAGTGCTCTGCCATTAGTGTGTTCGATTGCATGTCAAATTTATTGCAATTAAACGACAGAACGATTTTTCGAACTGGTTCATTGCATCAGAGTGCAATATTCAGGTCTTCGCCAAAACCCGCATATGCATTCGCTACTTCACACGCATTCACATATATATATTTCTGATTTTCCTATTTTATCTCCCACCTGCGTTAGTTCTAAATTCGGCACTCGTTACGAATAGAAGCTGCTTAAAAAATTGACAAATAAAACGATTGATCCATTTGAATAGTCATATTTGCCTCCTATAGAGGAAGCGTTAGAATAATGACTTTTTTTTATTCCATAGCGATATGTACCGATTGTACCAATTTTTTAATGTCTCAACGTATTACTTCTTTTTTATTTTTGTATTTTTTTTTTAAATGTTATGGGCTCATATATATATTGTGTATAATGCTGCCAACTTTAGGAGAAAAAAGCTTCAGTAAAAAAGTTCGAGTGATTTTTCAATCCCTCGGGATATTTCATTTTTGTAAGCGTATATTTTTTTTCATACATCACGTTACAGTAGAAAAAAATCAGTACGCAGCGGATGTGTGTACCGGTAAATCCATACCACACAAATATTTTACTTTTTTTTTTCGCTATGTACGCTTGTTCCGATCGAAGATTAATCGGGTTATTGTATTTGTTCACGTCGTTCGAGTTGTGCATCGCCAAAACCTTTCCATTCAATCCCCTGTCCGATTTACCAGCAGAATGATTTGATTACCGATAATGAAATACACGCCTCACAACACCCTGTGCCTCACCATGCCCGCAGCATTCGTTTTTTCTTTTTTTATTTTGCTTTTTAAAATTGTTTTAATTTCAAAGAAGCGTAATTGTTTAAAAAATTGTATATTTTACTAACCCGATAAAACAAAAACAAATCCGTTTTAAAAATAAATATTTTTGACGCGTGTAAAGTATTTCTTTTAAATATTGCCAAAATGGCATATATAAAAGTAGAATGATTAAATACAAATTGCTGATTCTTTTGCTGCCTAACAACCAAAATCTTTATGAGCAACCCATCCAGGAAAAAAATGAAGTTTAACTTTTTTTCATTTTGTCCCTAGTAGATACAGCTGTATATGTCAGACACGCTCTATAAATTCCTCCAAGATGTGTCGGTACTTCTCAGCTGCCTGAAATGTATCGGTTTCTTCTCTGGATGTTTTTAAAATGTTTTCCTTAGTAGATATGACTGTATCGGACAGACACGCTTTATAACTTCCCCCAAGATATCTCGGTGCTTCCCAGCTGCGCGAAAAGAAGTTGTCTCTTCTCTGGATGTTATTTTATTTTGTTCCAAATTCTTTAAATACATTTGTATTTTTTCCCCTAGTAGATATGGATATATCGGTTAGACACGCTTTATAAATTCCTCTAAGATGTCTCGATGCGTCTCAGCTGCACACGAAAAGGATTGGTTTCTTCTCTGGATGTTTAGAAATGAGGATACAGAAGCAGCCCGAAGTGAGAAAACTCGTTTCCATGTTGAGTAACATGGCGAAACGCTATTTTTTTTTTTATTTACTGGCTATACGCAGCGTGTCGGAGAACTCGTGCTATCATGGAGATCTGCCTGTATTGAGAATTGCGATGCATCTCGATACCTATACGCATTCGGCCACTTCTATACGCAACGATGGTATGCCGTCGCCAGTTCCACTCGTGGACTCTCCTCGTGTCGTCTGACTATACACGGCGAATCCACTCTCACTCGATCGCTACGTGACTGTACTTTTTTTTTTCCCCACTCCATTCTCGAAGCATATCTAAAACTATTTCCAGTCCTACAAGTTTTCCAATTCAAAACGATCGAGGAAAAAAAAAAGAAATTCAAAAGAAAATTCGTTTCAAGTAATTTATCTTGATAACATAAAATAATTTTTTTATAAGTCTCATTTGAATATAAAAATCAGAAAATCGGAATATGTAAAATCATCGAATACACTTTTTTTTTAAATTATTTAAGTGACTGTTTCGTCACGACTTTTTAGAATTGTGTTGCATCGTTAAAACCAATTAATCACATTTTATACACACGTAATTACGTGAATATTCAGGACGAGTCAATGATACGTTGATAATTTACGTTCTATCTCGAACGCATCTAATTGTGAGACATGAAGAAAAGCAGGTTGCACTTGAGAAGCAGTTGCAATGTGATTTCTACTTCTCGCAAATACGTCTTACAACATACGGTGTGTATCTACTGTGAAGTTGTTTTCGCACCGTGTAGATTTACACCTATTTATCGAACGCTTAAGGCTAAATGCACCAACAGCCTTCCACATAGCGCTACCATAACAATCATAACAATGACAACATTTCGTGCATTTAAAGCGTAACTACAATAAACAATTAAGTAACTAAATTCATAAACATAGTCGCAACTGTGACTCACCTGAAAATCTTCTATAATACATATATTTGTATATTGAACAAATTAAAAAATATATATATTTATTAATTACGATAAATATTGGCGGATTGATTTTATTGAAATTTATGAAAAATTCATGTTGTTAATTAAATAAATTAATTTTGTAATTATATCTGACAATTTATATAAAAGTTAGGAATGTGCAACTAGAAAGTTTTTTTGATAGACACATTTTTCTCGTTACGCAGTAATCGAAGCCAAGCAAGAGTTTGGAGATTTTTTCTTTTTTTTATAGTGGAGACTGATTCACGAAAATTTCCATCGACGCATTAGCGCAGGCTACCGAAAGTTAGACAGTGTCTTCGCTTCAACTACAGAGAGAACCCACAGAAAGCCCTAGAGGTATCTGCGGGATTAACTTCAACGTGGACAGATAATAGTTTGCTCGAGGTTCACAAAAAGCTACCGCAGTTTGCGGCTGAGCGAGAGACGCGAGAGGAAGAGAGAGAGAGAGATTATTACAGAAGGTCGAGCATTAGCATGGAGAGAAAACGATGATTGCTTAGAAACTCGAAAACGATCACTTTGTAATTACTGACATTGTCTATATACATAAAAATATATATATATATATATAAATACATTTAATGCTAGACACACGTAATCCGAAAAAAAATTATTAATAAAGTAAAATTGTTTATTTATTTCTGTTTACACTGTTTTATTATCATTTTAATAATTTGCGAAAATTTGTAAGTCAATAATTCAAAACTTCTTAGAATTCTGGTTAATTCTCTGTTTTAAATTATTTACTTATTTTAATTTTACAAAATATTGCTATTGTTGTTGTTATTATTATTATTATTATTATTATTATTATTGTAAATGGAAAAAATGTGACAAAAATGAAAATAATGTTTAATTATTTAACGCATTAACGATTATTTTTATTTTCGAACGAATTCACGTAAAAAAATACAACAAACTGATTTATTTGTTAAATAAATAAATAAATAAACTTCGATAAACATAAATAGGATCAGATTAAAATTACTTTATAATTAAATAGCTTCAAACTTGTTCCTGTTGTGCTCTTTCTATAAATACATTAATTAAAATAATAATAATAATAATAATAATATTTTTGAAAAATTAAGTTAAAAAAAAAGATTATTTGTCTTACAAGTCGATGAGTGCAGTAATTAGTTGAGTGTATAGTGGACAATCAGTTGTATGGTAATGAAAACGCTTTCTATGATATTATACGATGGTACGAAGCCATTATATTGGCACTGTCGGCAGTGAAATGCTTCGCTATAATACCGGCTAATGGAACTTCTAATTCACTGTTATTGTACACGCGTGTGTGTGTGTGCGTAGGTATGTGTGTATTATAAAGTGTGCCTGTTTACAATGATGCGTATTTCGGCACTGGTAACACCAAGCCCATTTACCAAAGGTTTCGCGTGTTCATGTTCAAAATGTGTTCCTCGGAACTCATTCGTTCACAATTTTGCTTTCACCATCCTCATTTTTTTTTTTTTGACATTCTTATTCTAAAATGTCTCAGAGGAAATGTGTTAAATTTTTTTAAAATGGTTTTACTAAATTTGTTTACATTTTCTATCTAATAATTTAAATAATTTGAAAAGATCGCATAATTAAAAAAGTTAAATAATTCGTATAGTTTTTTTTTAAGTGTTTGAATAATCCAAAAATTCGATTAATTCGAATAATCCGAAAAAAAGAAATCTTTTTTTTTTATCATTACTAAAATCTATTCTAAAAAAAAAATGTAATATCATATAACTGAATAAATAATTTTATATTAATTGTTTTTTCGAAAGCAAGTTCTAGAATAATTTTTACAATTCAATAACAATTTGTTAAAAGTGCAAGATTAATTTTTTTTACGACGAACCCAAGACCTGAAATAAAAAAAGGCACACCCACGTAAAAATTTGATCAAACGTTAAAAAGTGTTCAATTTTATTTCCCAATGTTGGATGAAGTGGCGTATGAAGTTGCGAGCGAATTCTTTCTCCTCCTTTCATTCTATTACCTTTCTCCCCCTTCTCCTCTCGTCTCAACGTCTTGAGTTACGGTACTAGCAAGTTATTCTTTTGAGAGAAATGTGAGAAGAAGACATAGAGAAAAAGAGAAAGAGAGAGAGAGGGAGAGAGAAAGAAAAAGGGATGAGGCCTCCGAGTGTTCCATAAAGCTTGAAATCGTTCGCTCGTAAGTTCCTTTGGCAACTCTCCGATCCTTATTGCGCTCGGAACTCTCGCAATTCTGTCATTTCCCTCCTCGCACCTCAGCTCTTATATAACCTGCGTTTTCCAATGTAATTTGAAATTTTTTAAAAATTTATTTTCGCCTCTCAACGAGACGCTACGTATCTTATATCGAACATAAACCTAAAAACATGAAACAAATGTCAGAAGTAACATGTTTTTATTAACAAAGACATTTTTATTATATTTATTATTTAATTCAATATTAATACTGTACATTAATAAATAATATATGAAAAAAAAAAAAAATACAAATTTGTTTCATGCTCATGGCGCATTTAATGATAGATTAAAATAAATGAAGATAAAAAAAATTGTTTTAATTATGTGTATAAAAGGTAAAAATTATTTTAGTGCCGGAACAGAGCAGACAAATACAGCAGCGTTTAATATTTCGTTTTTGTGCAGTGCATGTATTTGTCGAACGTATATCCGAGGCATGTTTATTCGTAGGTAAATCATACGCAAGCCATCGGTTCGAGTTTGTTCGCATGAGCGAATAATTTAAACGATTATCGGGGTATTAGGATGTTACGGGAATTTATGGAGTGTGTGGCTTGTGGAAGCGGAGTTTGAAGCTTGGAGCTTGCAGTTAAGCAAAGCTCTCGTAGTATCGACAGACGTTCTCCGATTAACTTTTCACCCCGGTGTGCGTGTGTGTGTGTGTGTGTGTGTGTACTATAATCGATAACGTTATAAGTTGGTTCGCAGGTTCTTGGCCTGGTGAATTGACACCCTTAAACGGCTTCGACAAACTTTCAAACATTTCCAGTTAAAAATGTTCCATACACAATTTTTTATTAATTTTTTGTTGCTTCCTGGGATTGAAATGAGCGATTACGAAAATTCGATAGATATTCAATTTTGTTGAAATTCAGTGATTTATCGATTTTTTGTTAGCAATATCGTTTACCTGCGCTACATTGAATTTTGAAATTTTTATCTTGGGTTGAAAATTCAACATTAATTGGATTGAAAATGTTTTAAGTAGACATTTTTAAAATTTTGTACCATAAATTCGAAATTAATGATCTCTGAAAAAGTGCAAACATTAAATTTCGTTAAAAATTCAGTGATTTTAATATATATCTTTTGATTTTGGCAGAATTTTGAATTTCAGAATCATTACATTCAATTCATAGTCAGTCAAAAATTCTAATTTTTGTTAAAATCAAATGACTCTTTACATTTTAATTTAAATAAAAAAAATTGTTTCCGCAATGGTTTAAATTTCGAAATGTATACTTTGAATTTGAAAAACGATTAACCTTATAAATTCTGATGTACCTAAAGCTGTCGACTAGACGTTTAGTTCGCCAGCTTTAAGCTTTAATATGTTGACTACAAGAGGTTTCAAACTGAACGGCTACATTAATATTTACTTTGAAAGGGCTTAGACATATACCGAGAGCTTTACACACCGACTCGTACCGTACCAGAGAGGTTTTGCCACAAAGCACAAAGCCTGTGTTTGCAACAGTCTCGAATTTCTTCATCGAGAAAAGTCAACTACAGCCTTGTTACTTCCCACCTTTGACTGGAAAGTGCGGTAAATCAAAACCGCAGCCCCTCTCCTTTACTCCACATTTTCAATCACGACACTATAATTTATGCCACATATCGAGTTATACACTGTAATTTTCCATCACATAAAACATATATATAGTCATCCATTATGCACATTGGCTTCCAACACAAATCATTTTAATCCACATACAAATTTTACTACACAACTCGTGTTCGTTTTATTTGTCACGGATCTCATTATGTGTAGTAAAACCGGACTGCGTACGACTGGATTTGTGGAGTAACGTGTATTATAGATCGATATGTGGAGTAAAAGTATGCTGTCGTGTATATACATCGTTCCCAAAATACTTTTAACGTTTTTAGCTCTTTATTTAACCGTCTTTTGCTTTCTCTTTTTGCGTTTTTGTCACAAAACTTGGAGACGAATTAACGGAAAGCTGTGTAAAGGTTTCAACGACAATCGGGCTTCCTGCATTTCGATCTTTATTCCGAATTTGATATCGCTAGATTGGAAGCTTGCCAAGGGGGGAATGATGTTCCGATGCTCTCGCGGAATCAACTTCAAAGAATCGATGGAATCGATTGGGTGCTTTCACCTCTGTGCTTTCTTTCAACGCTTTCGTGTCGTTGAATTTTACGCTTTCCCTGCAAGCACTATACCATAATAGTGCAACGAGAAGTGATTAAAACAATGGAAATTTAATTCGATATATGTATATATATATATTTCACTCGAAACTCACATAACATAACACGAATAATATTTTATTACAGTCGTTCAATATTTTTCTCTGGATTTCTGCCAGAAGATATTAACAAAGTTCGGGGGAATATAGAAGTGGAGAAAGGTGTGTTTGGCTTTTAGATTAACGATCGTTAAACTTTCGATGAACTTTCGCCTCATACATACCCCCCCCCCCCAATAAATAATAACGGCTTTTATGTGTATTTTTCAATTTCGGCAATATGCTGTTTTTTCTTTTTGTACTTCCGGGAATAATTCGGGCAAAATGTAGCTTTTTTCATTTCCGAGTTCCATCCTGCCGAGGAACAATAAATATGAGAATCAAACTGTTGCCGAATGGATAAATAAATAAATATTTAATAATTTCTTTTTGTAAAGTTAAGGCTTTCGAAAAAAAAAGTTTCCATTTGTTAAACACGCAGTTTTGCAAGTATAAACAATTTTAATAGTGCCGCTACTTTTTTGTACGAGTAATTATTCGTTGTGTATAGTGCATCCGGAATGTCCACAAGCTTTTAAGTCCTTAAGGCCTCGACCAGTACTCCGAAGCACGAAGTTTACAAGCGCAAAAGAGCTTTTCACTCACTCAGCCATCCTGGCTTTTCTGTTCATGTTAAATACCCGACGCGACTCGACTGAGAAAAATCTTCGGGCTGTAATTGCGCGCTCGCGCCATTTCACGTCCTACCGAGAGACGAAACACTTTTCTTCTTTTATAACGCTGAAAACTCGTGAGCTCGGCCGCGTTTTTTTTTGTTTCTTCCTCTCCGAGGAAAGCTTATCGGAAGTAGTCGGCAAAAATTTTCACGTTGTTTGGGTGCAATCATTGTTACTGGAAATAAATTGTCGGCTGCTGAGTAGCGAGGTTTTATGTTATTGTTTTTCTGGAACACACCTTTTTACGTAAAACTGCAAGAAAGCTTCATCGTATCGAGCTTTAAGCTTTTACCTACATTTCTGTTTGTTTATTATTTGAATTTTAACATCACGAAAATAAAATCGTAATTTTTACAACAACAAAAAAATCAATAGCCATTAATTATTATTGTTATAACTATTATTATTGGATTTTCAGACCGTAAAATAAATATATTTTTATTAATAATAATTTGTTAATCATCTATTTCTGTTATTAACTTTACGTTATTATTGTTGTTATTATTATTATATTTGAATGACATATCTATTTAATACAGTATATTCTGTGGCGATTATCTGCGTACAATTTCTTCACAGTGAATCGACACACTAGAATTGAGTAATAGCAATTGTAAATTGCAAATGGCCGACTGTATAGCGACTAATTAGCATACAATACACGATAATGACACAGCATGATCGATGGGATATAAATTTAACGCAGATTCAACACTGACGAATCCGGGCATTTATGGGAAACAATGTTATCATTATCATACACCATCGAATCTTCGCTCGATTCCGAAACCTTAGAGAAAAAAAATTCTTTCTGTATTTATGATCACGGCCCCGTGACGTTTATGAATACGGCTGATAAATCAATTTCCAGAAAAAAATATTAATATAGTTAAGGAACGTTTTTTAAAAATTAAAAAGATGAAGAAAAATTTAACAGAAATTGAACTAAAATTAATTAAATCATTCAATTATCAGCTCCATCATTTGGGCAAATAAATAAGTATATAAAATACATAAATGCTAATTTTTTTGTTACTGTCTTCTTTTTTATTAAACAAGGAAATCAAATTACATCATTGAGTAATTTTTTGTGTAGTTTTAAATTTACCAGATATTAAAAAAAAAAGAAAACCTAAAAATGTACGAGTGTTAATTTTTTTAAATTACTGAAATAAATAAATTTCGACTACAATAAATTTTGAATAATAAAACTTTTAAGGCGTTAAGAGAAAAGAATAAAAAGGTATAAAAATTGTGTTTAAAAATCTGAAAAAAAAACACCCAAATAAATAAATTAAGAGTATAATAGATTTTTGACAAATAACATTCAGGGGCAGTAATTACAAAATAATATGGTGACGAAATTTGGGGCCTTGTTCCCGGTGCTTTGTTCCAATAGCATGGAAACCCGCGTGTTACAGACGGTTTATAATGTTTGTATCGAACGTACAGCATTCGTTAATTAATAGCAGTATTGCCGGAGGTGAAGTTCGCAATTATGACAGGAGAGGCGGTTACGGCAATTTTTATAGCCAATGCCGATGTTTGCTACTGGTTATTATCTTCAACTCCCACTAGCCGAGCATAATATTAGTCGACGTGATTATCACACACCCGTCGACTCTACCGAACAAATATTTTTCATTCCTCTCTCTCCCTTTTTTTTCTTTCTCAGTCGTTCGCAATAATTTTGATCATTAATTTTATCTTAACTACACGTTTGTTAATTTTTATTTCGCTGTAAACTGTTTCGTATAATTTTCTCACTCCCGTTACGTGCAGAACTGAACAACCGGTGTCTTTCTTTTTTTCGTTCATACACGGTAAAAATAAAATAATTTCGTTAAAAAGCGAAAAATTCAAAGTGCTTTGATAAATTCAACGAAACTTAGAAAACAAAAAAATTAACCTTTAAAGATGCGGTTAATATTTATTTATTTATTTATTTATTTAGTACTGTAAATACTGGATCAAAATTTTCAAACGAAATTCCAATGTGCTCTGTTGACAAACAAATAATTCACGGTCCCAATTTTAATTAATAAGAAGGAAATTAAAGCTCAGCGAAAGATATTTTGATGGCTGACGGTGTTCATTATCATCAGCGTGTATTCAGACGGAGGGGCAGAGGGGGGTGCAAAGCGAAACGAGAGGTAGTGTTCGTAATTAATGTTGCTCGCGTGTTTCACGTACGGGTATATAATTCAATTAGCGATGCGAGCAATTCAGATCCAGGTACAACTATAAACTGCGCCGTTGCCTACTAAACTCTCTTGCTCTACGGTAGTTTGCTTCGTTTTCCGATTCTCATATAACCATCTCGCTCTATTTGTTGATGCAATCACGCCTTCATTATTTTGCAATGCGATAGAAAGCATGCGCGCGCACACACAGAAGAAAATTCGATATTCGTTATACAGATTTGTGTGTACATTTTCGCTGATTAATATCGACAGAACAAACATGCGTGTTATTAGCTCCATTAATCGGCTTAATAAACAAGTCCTGAGAAAAGCTATGTTATCAGAGTAAACATGATTTTTAAATTCGAGTGAAAAAGAAAAATTATCTTCAGGTTTTGAAAAAAATATGTATGTATTTACATTGTTTAATTAATGGATTTATTGACAGTTTATTGGGAGGAAAATTATTATATCATGCGTTTACAATCTCAAAAAATATCGGTAGCGATGGAGTGAAAAAAAATAATCCTTAGAGGTACGTTTTTGTTCAGAAAAGCGTTTGCCACGCGAAACCTCAAGTTACAAGGTGCGTCCTATTAAAATCCATGAAAGCGTGATAAAGTGAAGTGGGAATGTCGAAATGATGCCAAGGAATTAAATTTCGCGGCGTGCCACCCAAAATGACTTTAATACTATTTTCACTTCACGTTCAACCGCTGTGTGTGAATATATACGCGTTACACATAGTTTTGAGTTAAGAGCGGCATATTAATAAACATGGGTTACACATGAAAATTCTTGCCGCAACAAAACACCGTGCGAATCAAATCTGTCCCCCCACCTACCGCGACATTAGATGAAAGCTTTGGCCACACGAAAGCTTGACTGGCACCAAGTGTCGGAATCCAAGTAATAGGATTAGGCACAATGATTTGTTTTTTTTAAGCAGTTAAGTTTTCATTTTCATCAAAATTTACAAAATTTACAAAATTTCACAGTCCTCAACTGTAGAATCTCAACAACGGAGTTGAAATATATTAGACACGTCAAACCTGTTGGAATTAAATGCGTCTGCATTCTCGGCAATATAATATGAAAGCTTTGCTACACGAAAGCTCGAGGTTGTACCAGACTGCCGGAAGCCCTAGAAGTAGTGGGAGGCTTAGGTTTAGGTTGTTGGGTAGAGGAAGAGAGGGGGGGGGGGAGGGGAGTGAAAGCTCGAGGGTGAAAGGAGAAGTTAATTTCGACCATGCGTTTCTCGCCACCAATAAGCGACACAGCGCGTCACCCTAGCGCACACAGCTTACACTCTCCATCCGGCCGATAAACTCGGCTCGACGAAAAAGGGGGTGACTGTGAGAAGGGAGTGAGCATGGCAGAGCGTGGGAAGATAGAAAACCCTCGGAGCGAGTGAGGAAGAGGATGAAAGGTAAGAAGGGTTGAGGGAAGAGGAAGAAAGATGGAAGATGGAAGATGGTGGGTTCGAAATTTACCCTTGGAGGACTCAAAGGACGAGGATGTGGATGAGGTCGAGGAAGACGACGACCATCGAGGCGAGAGCGTGCGATAGGATAGGAATGCGCGGTCGCGAGAGATTGCCGAGTGGATCGAGAGCCGAAATCCACCGCGAAATTGAAAGGCTCAACGATCCCGACCCTTCCATCCCAATCTCTGTGACGCCTATGCACCTAAAACCTTATACCTTATACCTTCGCTGAAATCTATGCCCAGAAAATCTACAGAAGTGAAAAATTGAGAAGTGAACTTTGTGCTAATTTTCGGAAACACATCTTCCCTTGAGACTCTCGGGATTCTAATTCTACTCTCAGGATCCTGGCCCTCGATTGTTGACACTGCGTCACTGCTCTCTAATGTACGAAGGGTCTATAATGTTTTTACACATAAAAATGCACCTTACTTTCTCAAAAAGAAAGTTCTGTTTATATAAGAAAAAAAGAAGTTCGAGATTTTCATGACCAAGTTAATAAATTGCGTCAAACTTCCAAAATAGTGATTTAAGAAAAAAGAATTTGGATGGAAGTCTGTGTAAAACTTGAATAATTCTGTGTCCAAAACTACGAAATTGTGATGAACTTTTTCGTTAACTCAAACAACGCTAACTCACGTGTAAATCATAACAACAACGAAAAGTTAACAAGCTATAGTGAAGAGACGTCGTGTTGACAAACGAAAAGAATGATAAATAAAGCAAAGGAAAAGGACGAAAAAAGGGGCTTGAGAGTGACAAACGTACCGAAGCAAGTGGAAAATGCTGAAGTACTGAGAAAAGTGGAAAAAGGGAGAGAAGCATTTATTCCCGTGGGTTTACTGTGCCCTCTGTCCAGGATGACGAGTACCTGACCACCTGAGAGCAATGGAAAGAGGAAAAAAGGCTTAAAAAAAAAAAAAAAAAAAGGGACACAGAAAGGATTGCATGTTCTGCTGTCACCCCTGCCGGCACCCGGTGTCATCCAGGATTCTGAACTATACACCGCTGCCTCCCCGTTGCCACGTCCCCGGTGTATACTCAGAGCTTTTTTCCAGAATCTAATTTTCGAGAGGAAACGTTTTCCACAACCTGATCTCAGTGACTTCTGCACGTTAAAAACACCTACCACTGTGAAAATAGCTCACGTGCGTAATCTCGTTGGAAGACGAGGCTGAAGCATCTTCCAAAATTGCACTCCTAGTTGTAAAATAAAACTCTTTTCTTTATTCTCCATGCTGACGAAGCTCTCGCTTCGAATTTTTTTTATCAATAAATTAAATGCCAATTAAACAAATAAAATAAATAAGTTAAATAAATTGAGGTTTCTAAGAAGGTTGTCAATAACTTATGACTCGGTAAATCTCACCCCAATTTAGGGGTTGAAATAGGTATTTCTAGCTTAAATGTAGCGCACAAGATCGTACAGCAAGTTTATATATCGGATGGTGGATGGAGAGCAGAGAGAAACCATTCTGGCTTAGCGACATCGAGGGTGGCTGTGAGAGAGAGAGAGAGAGCGAGAGTGGAGAGGGGGTGAAAACCTCGCTTATTGGTGGTGAGAGACGCGTGGACGAAATTAACTTCTCCTTTCACCCTTCGGGCTCTCCCTGCCTCCATGCAACGTGGCACGCCACGTCCTGTCGGGACTACTCAACCACTGCCACCCCCTCCTATATCTCACCCCCTAGGAAGGATTTAATCCCACGGAAAAGCATTTCATGCCAGTGGTGCTGCTCGGCACACCGAGTGAGCTCTCTCGAGCTTGGAAAATGTCGTCGTTGAGACGAGAAACGATCGATCAATTTTCGCAAGGACATTCCTGACCCAGATATTAAAATATCAGTGTCACATCGCGTTGAATTTTCACAGAGGATAATTTGATGTTTTTTTTTTTAATTTTTAATTAAATATGCTGAATGAATGCGACGATATTAAACGATATTACATTTTGTTTTCGCGACAAAAAATATAAGGGCACTTTTTATGTCAGTGGTATAATGTCTAATCCACGATTTTATTTATTTAATAAAAAATTAATATTTTCTGAAATTAATTAAAAATTAAATCAATAAAATTTCAGTATAAATATTATTCCGGTAAAGTGTTTTATAAAATGTGTTGGCCTGATAATTGTTTGTTTTTTTTCATATTTGCTTTTATTTAATAAATAAAGTAAAAAAATGTAATCTATAAGTAAACATAAACTTGACGAGATTGATCGGTGGAACAATATTTATTTCTACCAATAAACTAAAAATAGTCGACCAATAAATTAGTCGGCATTTCACTGTTAAATTGACTTTGTTTAAAAAAACCTGAGATTCATTAAGTTCGTAACCTTCCGTTCTAATTACTTCACCATTTTTTTTTTTTTTTTTTTTTTTTGTCAGATAGAATTATTGCACACCAGACTTGGTCGACACTCGAATTAATTGTTTCCCTTCTTTCTTGAGAGGGAGAGTCCGCTTTCCATTCTCGCCCTTACAAATAGTTCAATTCAATCTCACTTAAGTTTTTTTTTTTTGGTCGCAGTAACTAAAAAACTTCCATGATTAAATCTCGAATTAGATGAATTTTGTACGCACTTATATTTTTGTCACGATATTGCGGCTGCACTCCTGATGTCAAATAAACCATGGATACCCAAACCACGAGCCAGCACCTTCCCATGTTGACCTTCAACAAACAAACAAAATACAATTATAATTGAAAATAGCTGCGTGGGGAAATAAAATCCGATATCTATAAAGAAAAAATATATTCTTTTTAGTAAAAAAAAAAATTTTGGATTTTTCGGCATTTTACAAGTTAGTAAGTGTGAAAAATATATCGCAAAAAAAATTACTATTTGTTCAGATTTTTTTTACAGTCATTGCATATTTTTTCAAAGTCTCGTATATATGTATATATATATTTTTTTTTTCAATTTCGACTATTCAAAAAGTCCTTTACGTCGCCATTTTGTGAATCATAGTAACAACAGAAAATGAAAATTGCTAATAAATGACAATTAAAGATTTTTCAAAACCTAGTCGACGATTTTCAGTTCTGGGCTTGCGAGGACTGGAAATGAAGCCAAAATATCGAATATAGGCTGCACCATTGTAGAATTAGGGGGGATGGTCGAGGTTCAGGGATTCTTCGAACAATCGGAGCGGAAGAAGGCACGCGGTCGAAGCGTTTCCGGTTTCCTGCGGGGGTCCGGGAGCCGGATAATACTGTCTGCACTGTACAGACCGTATCTACTTGCCGAGGCGTCGTTTCTGTACGCGAGAGTTGTGAGCCCAAATAGTAGTGGTGTAGCAGAGTAGTTGCCGGCTTCGGTATCATCCGACTGGCTGTGAAACGACCGGGCAGACACGCACTGCGCCTACTACTAGCTGACAATAATAGCGCGACTGCAAGTAGATACAGCGAGTAATAGTGGCCACGCTAATATCAGGCAGCTATTTCGCCTGCACAACTAGGATAGAGGATTCACAATAGAACGTCGGCTCGATCGTTAACACCGTATATATATTCATAGCCGGTGGACGTATTATTGATCAACGAGAGCCAACCAAAGGAAATTTATCGAATATCATTTGTCGAAAATGACAAGAATAGGCGTTAATCGATAACAGCTACAATATTATCATTCTACTAAATGTTAATCAATCAGAATACAAAGTCACTTGATAATGCACTAAAAATTTCAAATTTTGTATTTAGTTTTGTATAATTAAGAAGCGTGAAAACCAACGAGTGTTGAGTTTTATTCAAATCAAGATAATTTTCAAAGTTTTAATTCGCCATTTTGTATCAGTCATTTTGAATTTAGAAAATTTGTCTTTAAATTCGAATTTTTTTGCCCAAAAATCGGCATCTTGGCAAAAAAGTTTTATTGTACATTCTTTATTTTAAGCTCAACTCTCTTAATTGGACCAAACCCGGCAATTTTAAATAAAATATATTATCATTGTAAATATATTAATCAGCTAATCAAACACCCAATGTATAGAGCCCTTTGACAACTGAAATTACATTATTGTTTGACCGAATCAGCTTTGTTGTCATTGATAGGTCGTATTATTAACGAGAGATAGAATTCAACACGGATATTCAACCCGGATGATCGTTGCCGTTGGCGTTCATCCTTGATAATATTTATGGTGGATGGTAGCCCCCTTAAATGGGCTTTTAGTGGAGGCATACGGAGATATAGGATTACAAGGGACGAATAACTATAGCATCGAAGCATTGTTGTTGTCGTCAGGAATGCTCTTTGACGTTGCGATCATCGCTCCGGTTACCCTACAGTATCGCCCCTATAACGGACGGATTCGATTTCAATTGCCGAACACAAACGTACACGGGATCAATGGTAAATATACGTTTCATCGATGCTCGATCTACGTTAACCGCACTTGCTGCGGGCTGTCCTATTTCCAACTATTTTACTTGTGGTGAAATTAATTCGTGGTGTTAAATTCGCTAAAAGGATCGAGTCATTGAAATAAAAGGCATCCTGAGTCCTGCAAGATATTTTACTGGCTGATAAATTTTTGGTGGGCCAAAAATAAACAAAATGTACAATTCCGATGTCGAACTCAAATTTTCAAACAAAAAGAGAGACTTGCAAAAAGTGACACAAAATTTGACCATAAAGAAAATTGACAGTTGGTTTACACATTTTTTTGTTTGAACATACTTGAATTATATTGATAAAATGGTGGTTAGAAATGTTTTGGAAGTCGCCGAATTTAAATTTAAAGTAATGGCAATTTTTATGAACTTAGGAGTAAAATCAGTCACCTTAACTTGTCTGTATATTTAGAATCTTCAATGGGACAGTGAAATCCAAGTGACCCAAAATCGATGAGAAATTCGATCTAGAGGACTCTATTTTACGTAGCGTTGCCGTAAAAATTCCCTATTTTCCCGGTGGGAAAACATCGTCGACGATCTCGGGCAGAGAGTCCTCACCAAGGATCATCCTTTACCCCTGTCACTCTTTTGCGTGTTTATGCGCCGAGCTGCTGCTGAGCTTACTTTGCCTCTTTGCCGCACCCTCTTCGCAACCCTCTACCGCTTACCGTTTACTCACAGGACTCATCCAACCTGCATGTATCGTTTGGCCAGTAGGAGGGATTTTTAGGGAGAGGGCGGGGGGGGGGGGACTCGCCTCATCCTGGCTGTCCACGTATCTCGTTTCACGGTTAGCCGCCTTCGGATACTCCTGCCGGACGTCTCCGGTTCACCTACAAAGCTTTTTTACTCGAGCTTTTGCAACCTTTTCACCCTGAACGAAAAAAAATATATATATACAACAAAAACAAAAAAAAGGAGATAGGATGTCGATGGATATACTGACGTGACGTCAGAGTCACGAAACCGTACGAAAGTTTTGATGTGCTTTCAAGGAACATTTGGTTTAAGAGAGGCCGGACTGTACATGAAATATAACAGATTTTCGGGATTTTTTTAGAGGATCAAAATCCTTTTAAAAAAATGGAATGGAATATAAAATAAAATAAAACAAAATGATCAATATATCCAGAAATGTCAAATAAAGGCAGACAAATTTTACACTCTGTCGATACACTTTAAATTTGCAAAAAGCACAGGATTTTTTTTTTTTTTTTCAAAGACAAAAATCTTTTCTATGAAATGCCAAGTCGTGCTCTGAAGGATTTGCGTAAATTTGTCGTGAACGTGGTTGTGAAAGGGAGTCATTGGAATCCCAACTGTTTTATCTTCCCTTAAGCCGCCGGGGGAGGTTTAAGCTCGAATCCTCCGGGATTTCTTCGGATGGGGGATGAAATGGAACGAAGAAATGACAGAGCTAAGACGACAGTGAAGTCGGGTAAAGGAAAACAAAGTCTAATGCGAAGGTAGACGGATAATGGACAGTCGTAGCTTTATCGTCTCTCCTTCCCTCTTTTTTTCACCCCAACCCCTTTTTTTTCTATTTCACTCTTTCGCTTTTATTTTCACTGGCGAGCTATCTTTACTCCTTCTTTCTTTTTTATTTAAGGGTGTCGCGGTAATGTCTACCATTCGTCAGGTACGTCAGCGTTACCCTTACACCGAGCTTTGCGCTTCCGGCGACGAATAACCACACAATTTTCACCTCAACCCACCCTCAGTTTTTTTCTCTACGGAAAGAAAATCAGAACGAAGGGTGAGTGAAGAGCAGATCGTTTCTCAATGTTTTTCACAGACTGAAAATAATATTTTATCGACAAACAGAGTTGAAATTATGAAAAATAAAAATTGTTTCGAACGATAAAATAAATATTGGAGAGTAATATCGACATTTTCAACGATTATTATTATTATTCTTCATGATGTTCTAAATTTAAATAAAAATTACATTTTATATTGTATTTAAACAAAAACAGTCAAGAAAAACAAAAAAAAAAAAAAACATTTTTATATAAGAACACAAAATTAGTTTATTGACTATAATGATTTCTGAAAAAAAAAGTTGGTTCCGAAGTTCCGAGATGCATTGATTTGTTATTTTTTAATTTAGCGAAGTTTTAATAAAAAATGTAAACAACAATAAAAACTTGCATGTTTGATAAACAAATGCTGTGGAACGAAATTGACAAATGAAAAGTCACTAGTCTTCCCTTAATGATTTTTATTGCGTTTCAAACAAAACTGTGAAATACCCTATTATTGTTATTATTATTTGTATAACTGCTATGTAAGCATAAAACAACACAGACATACGCCATTTGTAAAATCGAATTTCGTTCAATTACTCGAGTTATTCGTGCAGAACATGCTCATCTCTCACACTCATCCTACCTATTTTGATTGGGAAACACGAATGCGATATATTGGTTGGAGGTGATGCGCAGTTTTACGTAGGCTTGAATTGGATGGAGGGCGAGAGGACAGATACAAGGCTGGTGAACACGGTGTGTACCAGCAGATGCATGTGATGGCAGTCGCAGTACTAAAATTTACAACAAAATATATTCAACCGAGAATTTCAACGATTTCTGATAATTCTATTCAGCTTTTAATAGCATTAAATTCATTTTAATCTGAGAGTTCAGGAATACTAATAATGGTGATAAAATTTAATTACCATATATGTATTATCAGTAATTGTAATCAAATATTATTATTATTACGATTATCCATATTACATTTTTCTTTGAAATCGTTGGAAAAAATAGTATTTTATTTTTTATGAGATCGATAAAATTATTTTGCAAATTTTTTCGAGACTTTCATGTCGGAATAGGTATTGAAAATTATTTGAAATATCACGAATGGTTTCCAGAGTGTGAAAAGTGCGAAAAATGTGAAAAATGTGATTGTCAGTGTTGCAAGTTTCTCAAGTAAAAGCTTGCAAATTGCTTACTCATTTTTTAATTTTTAGTTCGCCGTACACAAATCTTTCTATCTATAAAGAGACCAAAATTCAGTAACGAACTTTTTATAAAAGTGACTATGGACCAAAAAATGAGATAGCAAGGTGTTATACTCTGTAACTTTTTCGTAAAATTCTTCATTTCCCACGTAAACTCACTTCCGACTTAAATTTCCTTCTGTTCATCGTCTTCGGAGTTTATAAGCTGAATCTCTGCTAAAGCAGGCGAGTGGGTGTTCGTTTTCCCTCTGCGTTCAGGCAAGCAATTTCCCTTTGATCCTCAACATCAGCCTGGCTTAAAGGAGCGGACATGCGAGTAAGCTTTCATCCCCCTTACGCACTACCAACTCCTGTCTCTTCACGAATATTATATAGAAGTTCAGAGTATTCACTTTGATAAGATTTTCAGCCCAAACTGATTGTGTGACCAAATCTTATTCGACAGCCAAATAGATTTTAATTATTAATTATAAGTTCAGAGACACGTGAAAAGTCAAATAAATTTATAATTTTTTTATTTTACAAGAATACAAAACGTAAGGAAAATATATTGTTTAAAAAATTAGTGCAAATAATTATTTCTTATACTTATTAGTTGATCACCCCGAAATGTTAAAAATGTATTTGCAGTATTTATAATAAATTATTACTCTATTAATAGTTGATTTTAGTGTCTTTACAGTAACGATTGAAAAATTATTGCAGATTCAAAAAAGTAAAGATTAATAAATAATTGTTATCAAATGTAGAAACTTTCAGAAACGATATGAAACGTTTTTCCCTTCTCATTGCCGTTCAGAAGGATATATTCAATGATATTGATCGAGCGAACAGCCGACAACCTCGAATCGACTACCGGACTCGACCACCTGTTGATCCTCATCGTTTCACTGCTATTTCGTTGACTTCGTCGAAGGTCGGCCAGACACCCAATTTGTGTGACTCGATAAAGTCGACGACAAAAGTTTCTCGTACTTTGTAACTCATATCACTTTACTTCTACAAATTCCATGTCTTGATGGCAAAAACTTAACACTACTTCTTATATTTTCTTTTAAATATCTCAATAAATAAAATCTTAAATAAAAACTTTGCTTGAGTGACAAAAAAAATGTAGCAGTTAGAAATTTAAAACAATTTTCAAAGTAATAAATAAAAAAAATTGAGAATTAATGTTTTGTTACAATATTCAATACGTAAAGTAGCAAACTGTAAAAATAAAAGTAAAAAAAAGAAGTTATAAAACAAAGGAATTAAAAGATTCTTTGGTCACAATTATTATTATACAATTGAAAAAAAAACTTTCGTTTCTAAGGAGTCGTCTGGCCGCGACGTTGCTTTTCAATAATTAAAAAAAAGGTGAGAAAGAACAAAGGCTTTCGCATGAAGTTCATCGAGGGACCGATAGAATGAGAAATTCGTGTAAAACTTTCGATAGGAAAAAAAAAAGTTTTCCTTTCTTCACGTTCTTTGTCTCGCGTACTGCTCTTAAAAACTTCGTTAACCCGTCTAATGAGGGGCCACGAAACGGCGAAGGAAAAACTTTTGTAAGACATAAAAGAAAAAGAAACAACGAGTGAAAGCTTTTCTGAAGAGAAGACGAAAAAAACAATTGACGGATAATCAGTAAAAATTTTTTTTTTAATTTGGTGACTTTATTTTTTCGAGAACACTAAATCCTGATGAAATATACAGATTTTAAAGTACCAATTTAAAAATTAATTTCTTAAAACCATTTTTCAAAATTCCACGTATACAAATGCTATAGATCGATTCCAAAGTTTTCTAACTCAATTTTTAAGGCATTTTTAAATTCAGGTATTAACAAAAATTCGTTATATATTATTATTTTTATTGTGATAATAATATTTTCAATCATTTTTTTTTAAAGCGAAACTATGTTTTTTTATTTCTCAATAGAAAACTGAAGAAATAAAGAACAAAGTTTTTAATGAAATTTTATTGCCGAAGTAAAAGTGAGGAACGAAGCGGTGCAAGTAAAGAGAGGGAATGCAGCGAGGAAGTTACTTCCTCATGTTGATGATAGCCGCGTTGCAGCTCGCCACCAGTCCACCTTTCCGGGTTATAATTAAACGAGTGTCCTGCACCCTGAAAATCGTTGCTTCGCCCGTCCACTTCGGCATTTCATTCTTTTCACTCTATATACTGACTCGCAACTAGACGAGCGTAGATATCGCCGAGTGAACGTCACGAAGAAGGCGCTGGAGAATGAGATAGCAATAGAAAGGGAACAGGGTATCAAAAGGAGGAATATATACTTTTCATCCCCTCTATCTAATACTCTACGAAAATAGACGCAAAAGCTCTTCTTGCAGGCTTCAAAAAAATTAAATTTAAATAAATAAGCGTAATAAAAAAATATGAAAAATTAATCTTTATTTCAAATTCATTTCATAAGAGAAATCTAACAATTATTATGATTTAAAAATATCGATATACAAATAAAAGTAGAAAATAGAAAATCTTCTAACACAGGAAAAAAAAAACATAAGAGTTATGACTAGGAATAATTTTACAAGTTTAAAGAAAAAAGTTTTTCAAAAAATCAAATATATAAGAAAAATTGTTGAATGGTCAATTATAAATTTATTGGTGTCAGTAAAAAAAGGAGAAATGTCAGACGAAGCAAAGAAATAGATGAGGGTATCGAAGGAAATGTCCGGGATCCTCAACGGAATCCTCTGATAAGAGGTCGAATATTCCTGGATGTTTCTGGTGCCCTGATAATTCGATACCAAGAACCAGCGACTCTGCGCACCTCGATAACCCGAGGAAAGGGTTTCCTGCAGCTGCGTCAGTAGATAAATTAAAATGATCATAGCTGAGAACATTTTTATTTTATACAATTTGCAGTTTATATGAATATATAATATTTCTTGACGATATTTTTGGGAGGGTCGAAGTTTTTCTGCCTGGATATACCAGTTATATAGAAACATGTCATTATTATTATTATTAATTATCAATACAACAAAATAAACATGTAAATCTCGACCTACTGAATTTTGAAGAATTTTTAAAAGAGTTTCTGTATATTTTATTTCATTTTTCTTAAAGTCTGATAAAATAAAACCGTTTCTCCTTGTCGGATTGAAATTGCAAGCTGGATATGCCAGTTTCATAGATTTGTCATTATTATTATTATTTAATATTGTAGATAAACAAGTAAATTTTTATTTATTAAATTTCGAAGATCTTTGTAAAGCAATTTTGTTTTTTTGTTATTGTCTGAACAGCCAAGGATTTTTCTTCTGTGCGGCATTGGGAATTACAGATTGAAGGTGCAAAAGCAATCGCGAGCCAAATACACAAGGTGGAGGCAAATAATGATGAACCTGTTCCTGCGCTACAAACCCGGACTTTCTACTGCGCTGCTCTCGACGAGCTCTGCTCGCCTGGCATTCAGAGGTGCAAGCCTTCTACCTGGCTCAACGCCCACACCTCCCCTCTATTACTATATGCATCGCGAACTATATACACTAAATTCACTGAGACACAAGACTCATCTCCAATAACACTAATTCACTGAAGTACACCAAGCATTCTATTATTTTTAAAAAGTGTCTCAAAGCTTTTGTAAATTTGATGAATTCACAAATATCTTCTTTTTTTTTTCTGCAAAATTAAAAGTCATCAAATATTTCGAAAAAGAAAAATACAAAATTTTTCATTTTTTATTGTAAAATTAAAAAGTGACGCAAAAAATATAGTGTCAAGTTCATTCAAAGTTTCTGCGGACGTTTGTGGACACAATCATCCTGTTAAAAATACACGATCATCAATTTACAAATATTTCCAATATTTCATGTATAAGTGAAATATTTCCAAAGATTTATTGCGATATGCGAAACTACATTTAAAAAATGCCTTTGAAGAAGAGACCTCATTTTTATTGTAGGTAAATAGATTTTTAATTTTTTAATTTTTTTAATTAACTAATTCACTTATTTTATTTTATTTATTTACTTATTTTTTACGTGCTGTCGAGGCATTCGTTATCGTGAAACATGCGATAGGACCGGGTGATTCGTATGGCTCCTTGATATCAGGACAGTAGCAGGAGAAGTAGAGAATATCTCTACGCACGACAGGAGAACTCGTTGCGCCTGCGTTCAAATCGCATGTCTGTGATGTTTACTGTCGCGAAGAAAACTGCATCACTCGACGCAGCTTATCACACTCGATTATGAGAACAATAATGACTCACATAAATGCCCACCTTCCTCTTATACCCCCAAAAATTTAATTTTTACAGACTTTGTTTCATTTTCATCAACAATTATAATAATAATATATATATATATTTCTTTCGAAAAAAACATTTGCAAAAAAAAATAAGATCGTAAAGTCCATGTATAAATTAATAATGACAAAATAAAATTCGCAATATAATTAATAATTTCGAAATCATATATTTTTTTAATCAAGATAATTGACTAATTAAATGTCATCTTTCTTTTTTTTAAACAAAAGTCTTCTGACATTTTTAATAAAAAATCAAATAAAGATCCAAAAATAATTTTGAATTAATAACAAAGATTCTCGAAATAATCAATAATTAATAAATGTAATTATAAAAATGCTTAACAATGAAAAAATCGTATATTTAGAGTTGACAATAAAATAAACAAAGATTTGCAGTGCTGAATGATATCGAAGAGGTATGAAATACGAAGGAGATTCCCCTGGTAATGCTGCGAGTTCAGTAAAGCGTGACGAGAGATTTCCTTTTCAGGTGAATTCCCTGAGCGTGGGCGAGCAGGAAAACAGCTAGGGCAGGGTGTCGGCTTGAGGAGATTACTCCCATCGCCCCTCCCCTCTTGCCCCCTCGCCCCTCTTTCTCCGCAGTCAACGCAAATAGTATAGTAAGGTCGTCCGCACGGCTACGCGTTATGTATACGCTTGAGTGGGAGCGCCACGCGGCACGAAGAGCGGCGAATGCCCCGCAGGTGGATACCTGGTCAGGTGTATGGTAGGGGTAAAAGAGCCTCGCAGGTAACAGGACAGTAAAGTGACGAAGACGTCGTGAATTGTCGATTGCACCTAAGCCAATAGATTTTTATTTTCACAGGAGATAAAGAACGATGAGAAACGAGTGAGTTTTGCGCACACCTGTGATGCAACTGCACTTCCTTGCACATTGCATTTTCCTTAAAGTATTATTATTGCTTGACATTGGAATTCACTCGAATATTCTTCGATATTAGTGAAGCTAGTGTTTTTCAATGGACAACAAAATTTCAAACGAAACTGCAGTTTTTGTTCTGTCGATTTTTGATGCACCTGATGCACCGAAGTGCACGCATAATTGTTGTCGTATTGGAATTCTTTTAAACATTTGTTAGAATTAGTAGAACTCATCTTTTTTGGATCGATAAAAACATTTGAAGCAAGTTTGCAGTTTATTAACGTTCATTTGAGATGCACCTGATGTACCTGATGCACTTAAATGCATTGTACCCAGGTTGCCATATTTAATTTAATTTAAATAGTTTTTTTGAATTACAAAGGCGACTTTATCGAACGTCAAAAATATTTTATAATAATAGCTTCAGCTTTTCTTAGTCACTGAATGATGCACCTGATGCACTTCTGCACCTGCTTTTTTTTATATCATATAATCGTAATTATAAAAAATACTCCGAAACATCAGAAAATACTGAAGAAAAAAAAAACTTTATAAAATCGTGCAGCCTGGTTAGACCGTAGTCGGTGCTTCTTGGATGTTATTAGAAATAAAAACAGCATGCCTTGACATTTTATCTCGTCGTTTACTTGGTTATATGCTGACGCGGCAGAAGCCGAGAAACGTGACGTCGAGCAGGTTTCAAAGGAGTTGCATTGCTACCAGCCAGAGGAGGAGGTGCAAGAGGAGGGGAGGTGTGTGTGTGAGAGAGAGAGAGAGAAAGAGAGAGAGAGAGAAACGCAACCTGCACATCCAACATCATGCTGTTCTCCTGGCCTGCGGAAACGGCTGATTTACCTGAAACCGAGTCAACCAGGCTGCCTAAATAACTCGTGGGATTCAGTGAAACTCGCAAATATTACCAAAACTTTGCCTCAAACACGAAAAAACACATCAGGTTTTTTTTTTTTTTTTTTTTTTTTCATAACAAAAATTGTTCAAATATTTTGTAATTTTATTTAATTTTCAATAACCCTGGCAATAATAATTCTTAATCGATAAAACCATTACTTTGGTGTCCTGGCGGATTTTTGGGACTATTTAGAGAAAATTCCATTATTATGACTATTACAATTATGTGATGTAAATTTTGTGGAGGCTAAAGTTTTTTTTTTCTTCAATTTCTATACAGTGTTTTTTTTTGCCTTTTGGGTTTGGGAGAAAAAAGTAGAGGACGATAAAATTGGCGTATTGGCGGCAATTGATCTATTGATTTAATTCGGGTCGATGGGATGAACTCTCGAATGTTCATGGGTTCGAGAAAGGGTTAAAATAAAACGACTCCACGTGTATCAGAGTAACAAGAGTTAAGAGAAGTAAATTGTGGAAGTGAGACTTTCTTTTGTGCGCAGATAAACCGAGGATTCAGGTGATTCAGGTGCGCGTACAGGTGCGCACGATCAGGACAACAGGTGGAATGGGAGATCGCTAATATGCTTATTCACTCACTGACTCGATTTCCCCCCCACCACGTGAAATTCTCTTCACGATCGGTATTTTCTCACTTCGATACTCCTAACTCACATAATGATTTTGAAATTATTCCTTAGACAATAAAAAAGTGATTACATAAATATTATCTGTTTTTACTAGTTATTGGAAATATAAAAAAATTTGTTAACTAAGCAATAAATTTAACTTAAACTAAATTTGATGAAATTAAGAAACAATAGATTGGTTTCTTTTATGTGAGATAAATTAAAATTTACTATTTCTTTTTTCGAATCAAAGTAAATAATACCCTCTTTTAAAAAAAAATTGTTACACTATTTAAACGATATTATTTAATGTCTTACTTAATAGGTATTACGAAAAATATTCAAATATATATATATTTTTTTTACTAAGTGGTAAAACCTTCGAATTACACAATCTGAAGGCTTGACATTTGTTCGTGTAATAACGAACTATTCGTACATCACATTCGAATGCCTGAAATTTCATAAATTTCCATATTTAGGCAATAAAGATTAGGAACCATATCATTGCTACTCGTGTCCAGCTTTAATCGGTCGAATGTACATAAGACCATCAAAGAATCAATACAATATAATTCCCGTATAAATATACATTCATGCAAATTCATATCCAATAATCGTTTATTTATTCTCATATAATTACTATAATTCGAGATTACGTTACCTGTTAATAGAGTTATTAATTAATATTTTATCGTAACATTATTCAAAACATTACATTCATTTACTTTAAATTATTCCTTCTATTTATAATAGGATTATTATTATTATCAACCGAAATAATAATGTCAGATAAAATATGTTATACATTTTTATAAGAATGTTAACGACTTCAAATATAAATTAATGATTTTGACTTGAAATTATTATTTCAACCCATAAAAAAAAATAATAATAATATTCAATCATTTTTATGAATAATCAATGATTATTATGATAAATCGAAATAATAATATTTAAATCAAAGTGAAATACATGGCTTAAATAATTTTAATAATAATAATTGTATTATTGAAGGTAGTTATCTTGCAATAAGAGCTGCAGGGAAATTCAACCTGCTGTAAATGCTGTTGCACTCAAACGATCTCTCGTGTAACCTGATATCCTGATCGAATGCACCTGTAGCTCACCTCAAGCCAAGATTAACCTGTGGCCTGTGGCACTGGGTTAACGTTCGCGAGTCTTTAATATAGTAACGACATATTTTCTTCGCAGTTGGAATCTATCGACTGTCGACTTGTGAGTCATACGAATAATACGACAAAAAAAAAGAAAAACATTCCATAATTTATATTTATTTATTCAAATTTATTAATATTTTTTTTATTAATAAATGAATACAAATTAAAAGAAAAATCGGTATTGAAATACAATATTTTTTTGAACGTTGACTGCTTCGTGCTAACAGGCACATGAATCCTGACAGCATACCTGGCAGCTCTTATGATCGCCTGTTACTTCTGCGAGTCATGTTCTCGATCTTTCGAATGATCGATACTTGACTTACCGATTTTTCGACCATACAATTGGCTGTATCGATCTTTACCAATTTTTCGTTAACAACAAATATATAATGACATTATTTAAATAGTCATTAAGGAATAGTGTTTTGAGCAGACCTTTTTTTATCGATCGGTAGATCGATCGGCTGGAAAAAAAATCAATCTCTTGATCGGTCGAGCAATATTTTTGTTTTTTATTTATACTTTTATGTATGTGAAGGAAAACGTCGTTTTACTTTTGCTGTTTGGTTTATCGATGGATCGATCGGTCGGCTAAAAAAAAATATCGATCTTTCGATCGATCGTGTACTGCTTCATTTCTTATCAAACGAAAATCGACTGTTTGCTATTGATGTGCGATCTATCGATGGGTCGACCGATCACCTAGTGAATAAAAATTGTTTTTCTTGTCTTCGATTGATTTGCCGATCGATTCGTCCATAAATAAGTTATGCTATCGATTTTTAAAGACATTTTTTTGTTCTTCATTAAAAAAAATCTCGTTATTCGAATGATGGCTGCCACCTCATTTAGAGTGATTTATTCGTGTAGTAAACTCTGCCGATGAAGCTCATCGGTATTATCGATAATTACCGACGATCCTCTTAAACTGTGTTACATACGGTACTTCACACCACGTCATTAGCGTTACAAAAATCAGACTCGTTGACGATATTTCCCCCTTCAAACTTTCCTGATGAATCATAGTCGCTGCATATATATGTATATATAATAAATCGATGAGTGCTACGTCGAATTTAATCGTTAAAACTTCCGGCACTTATCGAGGATTTCATGTGTAAATTGTCGCTCAATTATACAAGAAGGCATTAATTAAATCTGCTATAGCAAATATGATTAAAGATAAGAATAAATAAAAATAAATATAAATACATGTAGATAAACATAAATAAATATAGAATATCCATTTAAATTTTCTTACAGTGTGCAATAAAATGATATATTTATCATAATTTCGTGGTCAACCTTAAAGATTGAGGTTGCGCACAATTCCGGAAGTACAAATTTGAGGTTACAGCAAGATGCAGTATTGTGGCGACAGTCGCTGTGAGAAATAAAAATATCGTGATAGGTTCGACACGACGTTGCGCAAAATATCATCAGCAGGCTGTAAAAGTGAAACGAAAAAAAAAAAAAGAAAAAAGAAAACAATAAACCGGTGGACAATATCGCAACTGGAGTCACGGCAATTTATTGTACTTTGTAATTTTCTGCTCTCGAGAAATCCACTTCTGGATTTCCAATTGTGAGAAATTTCAAGGAGCTCAAAGCAATTATTATTGACACACAAAGTAATAGAGGTCCGATATAATACCTAGGAAAGAAAGTTTTTTTTTTACTACTGTCATAAATCATAATAATAAAAGCAATAAATTTAATTAATAATAATAACAATTTACGTAATTTTAGTTAATTACATTAATTTTGATACACCAGATTATTTATTGATATTATTATTTTTACAATATAAAAAACCATATTGCGCCGAAAAATGTTAGAAAATATTTAAAAAATATGTCTTCGAAATAATCTATTATTAATATTAACAATATTGTTAATAGTATCGTGAATTTTGTCGTATTACTGATAGTAACAAATTATTGCCAACAACATTTCTGACTCATTGATAGCGGATTATGAAAAAAAATAAATAGACTACTAGTTGAGAATCGAGATGGAATCTTTGGAATGTGGTGCTCGTGCAGAGAACGTGAGTAGTGCCAAGGAGCACGTGCTCGTATCCCCTTCAGCTAATATCACAGTCTGTAATACTGGTGTATAAGTACTTAAATGTAGAGTCGACTTGCCGTCGTAGCAACGAGAAAGTGTTGCAAAACTCACGTGTCGAGATCTCGGCTTCTCCACCGGTAATAATGCAACCAAGATAATCTTGCTATTTCAACATACATCGATATGTCCCATTAAAACTAACAAAACAGTATTTACGCCAAGAGCAAAATAGCAATTAAATCCAGTGCACTTTTTTTGTCATTTGTTTGCACAGACTTATTAGTCGCGACACTATTTCGATAAAACAAAAATTTGCCACTTGTTGATAAAAAATTATTTAATTTTATTTTGTCTTAATGTTAATAAAAGTTAAGATTTAGTTGTGTATTCCACATTTACTATTTTTTTGTCAGGACAGAATTACAAAGCAGTTTAAAATATATTATTTTTCATTTGATAACAAATAGCTCACATATTGGTTTTTAAACATTTAATTTAAATTTACTAAAAGTTAATTTTTTTAGCTGTTTGTCTCATAAAGAAAAAGTAAATTTTCTAAACTTGCAGTTTAGTACATTTTTAAGAGTGCTTGAAAAAAAAAACACTTAATAATTTTATTAACCATTGTGTATAAAATTAGAAAAAGTGTAAAAAATGAGAGAGTCGTTATGGGAGATAATGAAGAAAGGAGAGAGTTAAGAAATAGGTTTAAGGGTCGAGACGAGACGTCTGACCTAGATTATTCGCAGGTATAGAATAGTTCGTTCCTGGAGATCCAGGAAGTCCAATGGTAAGTCTGGTGTGCATAGCGCAGGTATCTCGTGGCAAGGAAGCATGCCAGTGACAAGAGAATACCAGCGTGCCAGAGTCGCCTCGAGTGCTTGCCGTGACCGGCGTGCTACCAGCGGACTGCTCCGGCACGTGCCTCTTAACCATTGGTAGGTACCAAATTAGCGACTAAACGTTCGATAAATTTCAACGTGGAATTTCTTATGTAGAAATGTATAGTTGCTTGGATAAACGATTTCCGACTACATTGCTATCTAACAGCATAAACGATGCCTTTAACGAATTACTGTAGATACACTAAAAGATTCATGATATATTCATGGACTCATCTGAATTAAGACATGTACATTAAGATATCTAAATTATGACAAGTCCATCAAACCATCCACATCAATACGTCTACATAAGACGTCTGCATCAAGACGCCTGC
This sequence comes from Perithous albicinctus, assembly GCA_964016905.1. Lineage (NCBI taxonomy): Eukaryota > Metazoa > Arthropoda > Insecta > Hymenoptera > Ichneumonidae > Perithous > Perithous albicinctus. The sequence goes on along the minus strand of OZ024697.1, from coordinate 20,656,861 downwards.
ATCACGACACATGTATCAAGACCTCTGCATCAAGCTGCCTGGATCAGGATGTCTGCATCAAGATGCCTCCAACAAGAAGTCCGTATCAAGACATTTACATCAAGATATCTACCTCAAGAAAATTTGTATACATATATATGCAGATGGATTTACGAAAAAAATCACTACATAACATAGGGTCTCTAGATAATCGATACTTTTACATATCCCTGTGAGCGCTGCAATTAAACATCATACGAAACTTCTGCAGACATGTTTTATTCGAATAACGTGCAGAAGGGATGAAATCTGATATCCTACGAGGAAATTCAAAGCGGTTCTCGAAAGCATCGAAGTATTATGGTTTAGTTTGAGTTGGATGTTCAATCTTCCCCCTCGCCCACTCTTCTCTCTCGCTCTCTCTCTCTCTCTCTCTCTCTCTCTCTCTCTCTCTCTCTCTCTCTCTCTCTCACTAGCCGCAGCTGTTTCACTCACCTTGCACAAACTTCCGCAAAAGGTCGAATCCCCGTGGCCCTGGCTTTCGTGTTCTGTATTCCTCTTGCTCAGCTTAGAATCTCTATTGCTATACGAATGCAGGGCACAAGTAGTTCAACAATTTTGATTCTCTCTCCACTCTCTCTCTCTTTCTGCTTAAATTCCTCTACTGTAGAACCAACAGATGAGTTTCCTACTTTCTCGTAGTGGAAGCAAGTCCTCGCGACTATTCAACGTGTCTCCACTGTCCAACACGTTCGAAACCTCAAACTTGAACGGCAACACATTGAACCTGTTTTGATCGGTTTTCCTTTCTTCCACTATTTTGTCTTGCACTGGATTCTCAACTGACAACGTGATCCAGCTTTCAAATTTATATACAACTCTTCAATGCACTCATTCACTTTAAATCGTTTTTTTTTTTAATTTTTCCTTTTAATCCAGGTCTTTTAAAAATTCGGATTTTTAATTTATTTTGTCTGTCACAGAAGTTCAATTGCTTGAAATCATAATGTCGAAATTCCGGATCACAATTTTTATGGTCTCTCATTCAATAATTGTGTTAAATTGGAATCTTTAAGTGCGCAGAAAAAAAGATAGATTTAAAGAAAAATGAGTTCGTTGTCGTACCGGTAGCCCGGAAATTCGAAAGGCGAATGTGGCAATGGTGTCGCCAACTTGCATGCGAAAACCGGTAACGGAATCGATCTCACCGGGGTCAAAGCAGTTGATTTAAAAAAAAAAGAGAAAAAAATCACCCAACTGGATTGTAAAGGATCCGGTTACTTTTCAATATCGAGATAAGTTCTGCGATTCCTAGTTAGATTTGGCTCAACGAGCATGTAGACTCGATTATATTCTTTGAACTGAATGAAATTACATTTCCGACGAATAATAAAAATAATTGATATTGTCAATTACAGAAATTATTATTATTCATAAAAAAAAAATTATGAAATATATTTTTGTTTTTATTTTAAAACGATTTATGTCTAATTTTACAGGTTATGCATATAAAAATCTTTTTGTTATAAAATAGATAAAAATGTATTCAATTGAGTTGATTGTGCAAATTAGACAGAAATCTATATTCTCCTCGGGTTGTTTGCATTTAACGTCAGACTCAACCCGGGCAATCCGAGTCTAGACATTGTAGATCGATCGATTTGGCAACAACCAATCAATCCCCTCGAACGCAACTACGCAAGCCGATAGTGGGAGTGAAGCATCCCGTACAAACAAATTACTTCCTCCCAATTAATTCAACGACCGCGCGTGCATAACGTTACGGGGAATGCCATCAGTGGTACAAATACCAAACCAGCGTCGCCAGGACCCTTTCGTCTATTTGAAAAGTCGATTAAATCGTGGTTTCTTAATTGTAACCACTTTCACGGGATACCGATACTCAACGTCCATTTTCTTTAGCTACAAGTTTATTTAGTCAATCTAAGATTTGCCGATTTTTTACGTAAAATTAATCCAGTAACAGATTTATTTAAAGATCAAACAAATAGTAACATTTATTTAGATATTTAATAATAAGTATTTAAATACTTCGATCACCATTAACACAATTTTATTCCCAAAAGAGAACGGGAAGAAGAATAGAAAGTTATTTTATTAAATCATCGAAATCGGCAAACAATCGGTTGCCAATTTTTTTTTTTTTGTACAATTAATTAAACCACCGCAATCGGTAAAAAAAAATCTCAACTTTTGGGATCACGAATTTCATTTATTAATCTCGAGAAAATAAAAGATGCTCACCTTGATAAAACAACGCGAGTAATACGTAAATCGTTATTCACTTGTTACGAAAGATAAATCGGTAAAATAGAAGCAAATAATAGCGATCGTTTGGACGAGGGGGAAAGTAAAACGCGTCGCGTTCGCCGGTTCGTGGTCTACTGAGGTATCGCACAAGAGCGAGCAACATGAAAGAGAGTACACCAGGCAAGATCGGTAAGAACGACAAAGACATTCACCGACTTTCCGTCTCACCTGCACACTTGTGATGCTGCGGAATCGTCGCTTTTGCTGGCTTCATGTCTCAGTAGCAAAATGGGAGGGACACTCCCGCCGAACGGTCACTCCCCCTTCCCCCCTGGCCGCTACTTTCCGATCCTCACCTGGCGCCGTTGTGTGATCGGTTAGCAACGATATGAGAGAGAAAGCGATAATTCTCATTCTTTTGCTCATTTTCACTCGGGAAATTATATTTCATCTTCTCGTTAGTGAGCGTTACGATGCTGAACATACTCTTCACATGCTTTCACACCTTCTTTAGCTTGTCACCTGCAATAAAGAAAGTCATAACTATTTTAGAATTATTTTCATTAAAGTAAATCCAGTCGAAACACTTGGTTTGACGCTCTGAGAATATGATGATCTTTGGAATAGTTTTCAATGAAAAGTTCAAGATATACGAAGGCCAATCTTGACAGGTTTCTTTTTTTTATACCCAAAAAAGAACCCAAAGTACCCAAAGAAAACATTTGAAGTAAAAAAAGAGTTTTTTACTGAAAATATCAAAATAATCGGCTTTTGTAGAGAAATGAAAAAACAGGAGAATTTTTTTTTGTTTTTTAAGATAAAATAATTTATTGTTTTCGAGCAACAATTATACTTACTTTTTAAGTCGAAGAACATTTATTGAAAAGCATTGATACTTTTATTATCGTCAACTCACACAGTCTCACCTCGTAGATAGGTCAATATACAATTTGTAATTGGACAATTAGCGTTAATTACAAAGCCGCGGTCGGGTTCCATTGAATTGCGCTTGTCGCAGTAATCGGATTGAATACAAAAACTTGGAATCATTGGCGAATGCAACTGTGATTATTTTGCATGCTCCCGAATATGTCTTTTGATTTCCAACAGAATTTATTTCATTGGAATTTTCATTACGAGGATTTGTTTGGATAACTCCGTTTGAAGTATTCTCCTTGTTCCGCTTCACTTGACAACAGTTTTTCGTTAATATTATTATCGTATTAAAATGGACAGAAATTTCTGGTACTCCAGGAAGTACAAAATAACCATGACGAATTTTTTAAATATCTTTGATTCGCTTATTTGTATTCCGATTAATTTCAGATCAATATCCCTTTCCTTTATTTCCGAAGGACGAATGCCTGAAAAATTCGACGTTCCGGACATAATTTATGAAGACACGAAGGCATAAATATATGAAAATATTCTAAGTTAATTTACTTTTGATAAATCGATATCACGTATTCTCATGAGTTATTTCCCATTTATTTATTTATTTATTTGCTCAAATGTCATGTCATTATTCTATAGCTGTTATTATTATTTTGTGTATGACAAAGCGTTACGACGAAACCGCGGGTATTCATTCGCGTTGGAACGAAGGAGACGCAGAGAAATATAGAGTTAATGGAATAAATAAGCAAGAGAAACGCAGACCGGCCACGCACTCCGCATTTCATACTCGGGCATTTTAATTTCCTTGCGAAATATTTCATTCCTCGGCTGGTGAATCTTTTTGCTCGAAATTTTTTTTTTTTTTTTAATACTTTTCACCACTTTTTCACCCAGCGAGTCTCTTCTTCGTTATACTGTTGGAGAACTTTTACGTAGCTTCTGTGGCTTTCTTGTATATTTTCACGACTCTTCTTCATCGTGGGTTTAATTTTTTTTTTTTTTCACGACCGTGAGACAACGTTATATTATCCTTTTTCGCAATGATATATAAACAAGCTGCATCGGTGACGGTCACCTTTTTTTAAATAGCTCAATGAAACAGCGATATGTTATCTTGCATTTATATCTTAGCTTCCGTTTTAAAAAATTCTTCTTTAAAATGTTTTTTTTTCCTTTTTACATATTCATTAATGGAATAAGAATTAATCGTTAATTTTACGCAATTTTTAATAACAACAAATAATAAAATTCGAATCGGATATTGACGGTGAATATATTATTTTTAATTATGAAAATTATTGTTCAAAAATTGAATTTCCAGAAAAATCTTTGTTGAATTCGGGATTTTTTTCTCTAGGTAGATTTAACATAATAAGAAGGCGAACGAGGAATGATAAGAGGGTGAAATCTCCTAGGTGTGATTTATTTTAATTTAACTTGACTGTACTTATATATATATTTTTTTTAACAAGATAAAGCAGATGTAACCAACAAAGCGAATGAATGCATTCGAGAATGCGGACGAGTTCTCGTCGTCGTTGTCGTCGCTGTCGTTGGTTTCGTTTTATATCTTGCAAGCTTCGCAAGCTCTCTCTGAGAAAGCTTTTCGTACAACTGGTGGATTTGTTGGCCTAGATCTATTGTCGAGAATTCGATGGAAATGCTGAGGTGTTTGTGTGCCACGTTCATCTTTGTACCTTTTACTACAAGACCTTCTGTAATTTCCATCAGTTCAATTATTCTTTTGTGTTCTGTTACCGTATTTAAAAAGAAAACACCTTTTCAAACTTTTAAACCTTTTTTTTCTTCAGACGTTATTTTCGGACCACTTAGACGTGAAATCTGAATTTTTTTTATATATAAGAAATTGATTTAAAAAAATTCATGAGTGGCATTTTTCGTGATACTGTTATTATAAAAAATATAAAAAATGCATAATTTATTTTTGAATATTGCATTACATTTCTACAGAAAAATTTCCACAAATCAATGAAATTTCTATAGAATCTTGAAGTATTCCGACGTTTCGTTTTATTTGTAGATCATCAATGATCATAACTGAGTTTTAAATAACAACGAAAAAAAAAATGTTCCCTACCAATTAGTCGAATCATATCCGTTTCGTGATATTGACAAGAAATGCTTTTCATCTGTCTTGTTAATGATGTGTAGCATATGGTATTGTAAAAAAAGTCGCTCACATTCAGGACGACCAAAAAGCATTCTTTCCCCATCGCTCGGAATTTTCCATTGTCAATATCGATAAAAAAAAGTCGTGCGGTATGTTGTAAAAATGTGGATTAAAAGTAAACGTTATTGAATAGATTGTCGAGCTCTTTTGATTTCGAGCGATATTCGTGGCTCCAATGATGAAATATTGATTGATGGCTTTTGTTGCACTTCATTCTGCGACTATACCGACCATATATCGACCATAAACCATGTTTTAACAAACCACTTTAGTAATTTTATTTTGTTACCAAAATCCCTAACAGAATTTTTCGACAGTACTATTTTTTACTCATCAATTTGTACACCACATAATTTGAAAAAAAAGTAGATAATCAATTTTTATAAAAAAATCAATAGTACAATATTTAACATTAAGAGAAAAAAAATTGAGAACGCATGAACACTTTCAGCCCTCAGAAAGACATTACAGACATTCACAGACACTCGTACAAATGGAATAGGAGTGCCAGATCCTTTGAGCGAGGGTTCCATGTGGGAAAAATCCTTGGCGTGTCATTTGACCCCGGCCAGCCCGATTGTGCTTCACAGCGGCAGCGAGATATTTTTATATTTTTATAATATAGAGAGATAGCATATATTTACCGTTAAGGTACCATTTTAACTGTCCTACATCATATGTAATACCAATCAAACTGTCATATCTGTGCATATACGTGCACTACATCTGCTTAAGACATAGCTACAAACCTTAACTATAGTACGACAATACGCAGACATTTGACTAAACATAATATACCTATATGTATGATCTATAATACTCCTCCGAAGCACTATATAGAAAGCTCTATGCGAAGACGAAGGGGTGAGTGAGAGAGACCGATGGTGGGGCCGGGGGTGGGAGTTGGGGGAAAGGGGAAAGGGATGAAAACGCGTGTGCAAGGTGCCGGGACGCCCCAGCACGCATTGTCTAAACCTGTTACTGGCTGTCCCATCCCCACCATCTTCAACCCCCTCCCCCTTCCCCCACCATATTCCCACTATGCAATCTGTGTGAGTGTGCAGATACGTCGAGCTAGCACAGTGAAAGCCTCTCCTGCACTGCTTCTACCCCCTTCAGCCCCTTTCCAGCGGTTGTCCGAGAGACCACAGAACGGTCTGCCACCCTCGCCCGGTTCTACCAGCCCCACCACCCCCGCCGCACCTTCCCTTCGCCCGTCTCTTTCGTCCGTAGCCGCTGTTCCACACGGCACAGCCGGCTCCATTTGTCCGAGCAAATTGCTTTGTTAGGGTTACCAGGGCGCCTCGGATGCGTACAACGATGTAGGAAAGCCTTCAAGGATGAACAGGCGGTTGATGAGAATAGCGTGTGTTGGGGCTTTTGGGAAGACTTTCTTCAAACATGATCGCTGTGCTTAAAACAAGGATCAAGTGTTTGGAAGCATTCGACAATTTTTTCAATGAGGTGTGGACAATTATTCTCTGACTACATTAAAATATATATGTATTATGTTTGTTTGTTTTAAATATGACAAAAAATACAAGAAACCTTAATTCTTGCATTTTTAGATTTTATCCTCTCCTCATATTTAAAACAAGTAAGAATAACAATAATTTTAAAAAATATATATATATTTTTATATTATTTTTAAAATTATTATCAAAATGAAAGAATTAAGGTTTCCTGCATTTTTTGTCATATTTAAAACAAAAAATAAGAATAATATAAAATATTATAAATTAATATTAAATAAAGTATGATCGCGATGAAACTAAAAATAAGTCAACGTACACAATTGGGGGAATACAGTGTGATAGACAGAAGAGGCTTGTAGGGCAAGAGAGAGACAGAGAGAGCTTTTTGGAATGACCGAAAAGCTCGTTAATTAACCGACTGTCGAAACACTGGAAGCTTTCCAAACGAGAGCTCTCGCCACAGATTAATAGACAGCCGGTCGGGTTGCAATTAGTTTGAAGGGTAAATGTGAACGTGGCCGAGTGTCCCCTGAATTCGTTGTGGCCAGAGGGGCACAGAGGGAAGGGGGCGGTCAAGGCTTAAAGCTTCCGATCGGTTGTGAATGATATTTTGTGAACTTATGAGACCTTTGGGAATTCATTTTCGGTTAAAATACTACAATCTGCATTTAATAACATTGATAATACTCAACATTTTTTTTTTCAAATATTCAAATACTCAGATTCAAACATTTATCTTAAAAAAATATATCTTCTGAAAATTTATGTATGGCAAGAGGATTTTGTAAATGCAAATCTATCTGTATCTGTCTCTGTCAGATTTTCCCAGTGGTACGATTCTTCATATTCGATTAAGACACAGCACTCCTTTCTCATTTTCCAACCACGATTCACAATTTTCGCGTGTCAATTAATAATCTCGTGACAGTGATCGCTAGTGCCCCAAGGAACACGAGATCCGAGAAACAGAGCTGCGAGAACTATTGGAAGAGGTCGGATCATTTTTGAGCTTTCAACGAAACTATTAATTCGCGGTAACTTTGGACTTGGAAGGATTCCAGTTAAAGCGACAAGCCATTGCGCATCCTAGGAGCACACTTCGTGACCCCCCCCCCCCTGCCCCCGGGGGGATGCTTTACTTTATCAACGTTTACTAACGATCCTCTCAATCATTATAGCTAAGTGGTGGTCGTTAGAGGTCGACTGGACCACTCGTCTCAACAGTGATGTCCACTTCACTCGTACTAAAAGCTCAATGAAGTACAGCACTGTCAAAGGACGCCTAAACAGTCACGTGCTTTTTATTTACTTTTTTTTTGTTCTGTGGCCTTCTAAGGAGTATTGATACTTGAAAAGTCATTACGACTATTAAAACGCAGGATGATTGACGATTATCTGATGTATTGTGAATAGATATTTGCAGCATTTCAAAATATAAATCATTCATCAATCATCAGCTTTTGAATGCGCCTGCAACATTAATAGCAATATTAATAGTGATCGATAACCATAATGAATTGCTTATACACAGAACAAAAATAAATTGAGGCTGGATAATGTGATATTTTATTTAGATAATAAATTGTGAAATATGTAAAATAAATATTGAAAAAAAAGTGTTATTCAAATATTTTTAATATTTACTTTTACAAAATTATTTTCATATATTTCTGATATACAAAATAACAAAAAGTTGTCAGGCATTTTATTTTCATAAAATAAATTTTTGGTTACTTTTAAATTATAAAAGTCTTTGATTTCGATTACTTTACGATAATATTTATAAACTTTTTACGTCGAATAAAGGATTACCTGTTTGCTATATGAGAGGGCTCGAAGAAAGCTTGACGTGATAGAGAGTTTTACGAGGTCAAATCAGGAAGATCCACAGTCGTACGAGGTCTGACCATTCGTTTACCTGTCGAGGATTCTCGAAGCGCAGCATGCTACCACTGGCCGCTGGTCATACGAATGGCTTTGGAGTAGGGTGGAGACGCCCCTTAGAAATCCAAGAATCCTGGAAGAGAGACGTGTAGCCCTCTGGATGATGCTGAGTCGAATTCCTAAATTTTACGCCCATTTCTACTTCGGACCTCTGTCTTACTTTATTTTTACTAGCTTACAAAAAAAAAAAAAAAAAAAAAAAAAAAGACTGGAATCGAAAAAGAATTGTTCACCTTCTAGAGGGGTTCCCTTTCTTCTCGCTTTCATGTTTTCAGAAATCTAAAGAAATTAAAAATATTTTTCAAATTTTTAATTAAAAAAAGAAACTGATAAAAGATATACATTTTTGTAAATTCTATAAGATGTATTTTAAATAAATGTAATCGCTACTCCATTAATTAGTAATCAGTGAAATAAAATAAAATATTAGAATTGCATTGCACAAAATATTTATTACATTTTATCATTTCTTCAGGTAGTTTTTCATTAAAATAATAGATAAATGCATCAAAATAGATATGAGAAAGAAGTTTGTGTTAAAAATTATTTTTACTTTAAACAAATTTTTTCTTATGACAATTGCCTTGGATTATTGGTAATATTTTGTATTTATATGTATATGTTTTTGCAATTGCTTTTGGGGGTTTCCAGGATAGACTACGGTAAATAAATGTCTATCTCTCTTGTCATTCTTGTTGTTCGTCGTTCGTGGTCTTCGTTTATCTTCTGTTATTCAAGCACACGAGAAGGGATAAGAGGAAGCATCTCCGCGTGTCGAGGGCATTACTCCACGTCTCAAGCAAGCAATGGAAGTGCTGTGCGATCCTGCGGATCGGTGAGGGCGACCAACCAACGTTGAATATTAATCCGTCCACACCGAGCACTCATGCTTATTTTATCTTATCCTCGCTACTGTATATTTGCCGTGCAGAATTCACTACAGATCTTTCTCAGTTTTTTTCACTATTTATGAAGTTTCTTTGCTTTTCATTTATTTTACAAAACAAGACAATTAATAAATCATAAGAAGTAAAAAATTTAATGAATAAAAAAATGTATATTTGTATTTTTGCTGATATGCGTGTCTGCCAAATTATATTGTTATCAAAGGACTTGTCCCGTCTATTATTCAATAAATAAATAAATATTAATACATAATGATTTTATGATGTAAAAAATAAATCATTATAATCGTATTACTTAATTATTTTACACGAATAAAATATTATATGCAATCATTAATTAAAATAAAATATGAATGAAATGTAAATGTTTTAAAAAAGTATATTTTTTTGTTTTCAGTTATTTAATGATTGTTTATGACAAAAAAAATTATTTTGAATGTCTTTATTCTGGAAGGCGGAATTAATGCTTCCAGTGTGTTTTTCTGTAAGCATTAAAGCTTTTCGCGAAAGAAGCTGAAAACGGAAAGCCGACAAGAAAAAGTTATGCATCACCAAGAGAGAGAGAAAATCCGAAACAAATCTTTCTTACTTCTTCGACTAGACGAAACAAATCTCCAAATATAAAACACCGAGACCAGTCACGATCCATATCAATTTTTATATATACGAAACCGTCCCGCCCCCTGTAGCAATTCTCGCGTGGTTTAGTAGCGAAAACAGATCCCGAAAAAAAAAAGAAAGTCGAAAAGCTCTCTGTTAGTAGAAACTGAGACAAATCTTCTTTCAGTACGAGAATACTTGGAAGATATCACCCGATAAGATTTATTGAATACGTGAACGACATTTCGGAGTTTTGCCGCAAGAGGGAGGAAACCTCCCCATTCCCCCACCCCGCCGCTTTTCTTCTCCCACTCCTTATACAAGTCTCGCGTAAGATACTGGGCAACTAGAGGCAACAACGACAGCGACCCGTGAGCGATTTTATGATCGCCAAAAATGCAATATTACCGCAATGCAATATTTCTCGACGGTCGTCGATCGTACGTAAGCGAATTTAGGATAGAAATGCGACTTTTTGTAACTTGAACTTCACCGGATTGTAATTTGACGAGAAAAGACGTCATTTTACAAAGTTCTTGTGTTAAAAAAAAAAAAATATGAGCACGGTAGCTTAAAAATTGCGAGTATTAGAGGTTTTAAAGACATTTTGGGAAAAACTAAAAACCCCTTAAAATTGAACCTAGTCATGCTAGTTTAACGAAACTTTTATGGATCTAAGAAAAGTTGTAGTTTAGCTTGTATGCCAAATTGTAAGCAGTTTCGTCACGCTACTCCAAAGTTACAAAGGTTTCAGTTTCATAACCTCAACAATCAATAAAAAAAACCTTCTGGAACAGACTAAAATGCCCTTAAATCCAATCTTCATCACTTAAGGGTTTTTCTCTGTAAAAAAAAGTCCATAAAAAGAAGGGTCATAGATTTCACTTGATCTTCGAGTTCCCCCAAAGACGCTCTTCATCACACAATCATAATAAAATCCGCTAATGTGACATAAAACCTCGAAAAAAAAAAAAAAAAACGAATGCACTAAAAGCAAACACAGAGAGCAGTGTCGTGGAAGCCGAGGAAGAAAGCGTTAAATAAGAGATCACAAAAGCTTAATGGAGCTACAAAAGCTGTAAAACGTACGACGTTTTTCGCACCTAGTGGAAGTAGCCGAACAAGGAGGTAATTAAGCGGGTTTTATGGCCTCGGTCACTTTGTCGCAATCGTGGGCTCGTTTCGCGAAACCGTTATTCGGTTAATGGTGAAAGCTCTGTGGACAGGTTTCCGGTGCAAGCATCAAAAGTTGGGAATTTCATACCAACCTAGTCGAGCTCTTGACGTCGACCTTTTTTGACCCTTCACACACGAGAGCTCCAATTTTCCTGGATGAAATAACGCACGAGAGTCTTGCGCGTATAATTAATTTTAATAATTAATGAAAAGTTGTTTTACGGTCACGTCACTAGATGGCCACTCTCTTGAAGCTGCAAGCTTACGAGCTCGGAAAATTTTAGCCCGATTACTCGTCTGCTTTTATAGATTAAACATATTCCGTTTTCGCAAACACGTAACGCCTGCAAGCGTTGTTTCTTCTCTAAAGCTTTTGTGTTGTTCAATCTTTCCTTCTCTCTCTTTGCTTCTCCAACCTTAAGCTTTCACCCTTCACTCAAACTATACATAATACACCTTCAGGGGGGTTTCGGTAAACAGATCATTTGCATGACTTCTTGCATTTTCGACTATCTCCATTTCGTCCTAAATTTCAAGTAGACAAATATGTGAAAAAAAGCTCAAACTTCACATCTCTAAACTTAGAAAATATAGTTCCGAATTTGTGCTTGAATTAAAATTAAATTTCGCACTTAAATTTTTGGTTAGATTCAAAGTTCAGTTCCTGTTTTACTTTGAACGACTCTAAATTCTAATTGAAGTATGAACTTAAGTAACATGAACATAAATATGGACGAGATTGTTGGTCGCTGATTGTCTTAATGACGTTGCATAATAATAATTCTGATAAGAAAAAAAAAGTGAATTACAAAATGTCAGCAAAAAAATGTGCTGAAAAAATTTGTTCGTTGAACAATGGGAAGCTGGCTTCAAAGAATTCATGAGGTTGCAACATTCAAGTTCGCGTTGTACAGAACAGGGTTTACGACTGGACAGAGTACAAAGGGCAAAAAAGAGTGAGAGAGAGAGAGAGTAGTAGGGCAAAGGCAAAGAACGAGGTGGGGTAAAATTCGCCGGTGCAACGCCAAGAATTCACGACGTGGCTAGGGTCTCACCGACGTGTGCTCCCTCTGTTACTCTACGATGGTTTCTTCTCACTCGCACTCGCCGCCTGTCCGCTCTTCCTACCGCGTTCCCATCCCCGGTTTGTGCTCTCGAGGCCTCGGCGCGGCGGGAGCTTGCGCGTGGCCGCGCGCGTAAGGCCAAACTGTCCTTCGAGGCCGTGATGCTTCGGAGCTAGATGTTCTGGTGCCAGTCGGAGGCTGCCGGGCTACGGCCTCGCACCGAAATTTACTCATCGCGCGATTTACGCGTCACGACAACAACATGAAATACGGTGGATTTACATGAGACAACATCGATATCAAAATCACGAAACAAAATAAATTTATAACTTTTTTTTTTCAGTGAAGTGATTCGTGTGTGATCAGACAAATTGGTTCGACAATCAATTTACAATTTTTGAACAAAATAAAAAAAAAATATGAACCTTTCTTTGAGGGGTTGAAAATTCTGCGTTTTTATTCCTCCAACAAAACTTAATATGCGAGTGAAAAAAGTTCAGTTGTCAGACAAAAAGTGAAACTTGAGCAAAACTAGTATCAATTTAATATAATTTAATTATTATTAATTTGATTAATTTAATTTACTTTACTAGATAAAAATCCAACATGTAAGTGAAAAAATCAGTTATTGTCAGACAAAAAGTGCACCATAGAATTTGAAAACTCTATCTTCTAGTGAAAACGTTCGTATGTACCCAGACAAAAACGGTGCGCAAAACTTTGGATTCCCAAAACTCACTTTTCTGTACGGGCTGCAAAGTACTTTGTTTACATTCCTACGTAAAAGGGTCTCAGTGAATAAAAATCTGCTTGTCGTCAGATAAAAAGTACGCAATTATACTTAAAAAAAAAGGACATTCCTATTTTACACCCTTATACGTGGGTTGAAAGTGAATAAGGACCGTATCAAAGTCGGCATTTTCTTTATCGAGTTGTGAAGGATAAGGAAGGTATGACGAAGGATTTATCGTTTGTATAAAACGCATTGTCTTCAAGGCAATCTTCACCATTTTTTAATACTTTTTTTAAGCGTGTTTTTTTCATTCTTTTTATACACCGTGCGCCTCGTGTCTGTGGAGTGTGTTTATGTGTGAGTGGTGACTCTGTGTGTATCTGTTACATACTCGTTCACTATGGCGGATGGGTGATACACGAGATTTATGCTACTCCAGCAACCTCTCAGCTGCTGGCTCTCTTTTACCTGAGCATCTACTTCTACCCACGTCTGAAGGTGTTTCTCAGCGTCGAGGGGACGATGTGAGCTTTTGATCATGAGGGTGAGTGTCTCGTATATTTTATCGCCTACTTTTCTACGTGATAAACGCGTGCCTCTCGCCACTCTACTTTTATACCATGACAGAAGGCAAAAAGAACAAAATAAAGGAATATCAGTGAAAGAAAGTATATAAAAAAATGTTGCATCCTTATATGTAAGGATTGAAGATTTATAAGAGCAAAGCATCAAGAAGTACCGAATACAGTCAGTAGAGCCACCAGTCACCACGCCAGTTACAATAATTCAATAAAAATAATAATTTATCATCTGGATGAAATATTTCTCAACGTTAAGTGGGTTGACCCCAACCTTTTGATCATGGAGTGTAAGCTCGTATATTTTCTCATGAACTACCCCTGAGACTTCCTTCCTTTTATGCGCCACGGAAAAGAAAGAATAGTTGGTGGTGGTCGAAAAAAAAATTCTATCCTGGTAACAAATTCTTTTCATAGAGAAAGATCTTGAAAAGAACTTGAGTTTATAAATATATATTAAGGACAAATCAATGTTTTTTAACATTCCGGACCTACCGGCATCAAAATTTTCAACGGAAAATATTCTCTAAACAAAAGTGTTTTCTATATTGGAGCCAAAAAAAAATCTTTTTGTCACAGATGATGGGATTAGCTCGAGCAGAAAATGTACCTCCTCTATTTCTTCAACTATGTCGTTCGCCTCTTTGGGTTTTATGGTAATGGACCGAGTGTGGTGTTTCTCAGAGTTCACTGGGCTACGCTACCGTGTACTAGACACAGTTTTTATGCCACTGAGAAATGTGAGAGGGTAGAGGCGAACGATAGAGTCGAATACGACGTTACTGAAGCATTGAGAAGGTTGATGATCTTGAAGTTTCTTCAATTTAAATCATATACTGCCATAATCTAGTTAAAAAAATCCTCAAATATGAAGTTATTGATAATAAAAAGTATCTACATATATATCTCACAGTTAAATCGTAATACACGATACGATAAAATTTTTTCGAGAAATCCAATAGTTTATAAAATCTAAACGGCTCGATCGATTTTCATCAAACTCAATAGCGAATGGTGTCTTATAATCATCCACTTGTAGAAAAAAATGGAGCTCGATGGATCGCAAACTGCAATCGCTGAATGCTTAACATACATTTTGGAAGAAATTAAAACCCCCTTAAAATGAGAACTAATAGACCGAAATGAATAAAACTTTTTATGGAAACAATGGGAATTGTTAGCACACTAGATTTAAAAAAATTACAACCCCATCGGTCAATCCATTCCAAAGTTACAGAGACTAGATTTTTTAACCTCGCCTCCCTTAAAAATTCATCCATTGAGAATTATCTTCCAAATACGATTTTTTAACGTTTTCGAACATTCTAGACCTATCGGCATCAATATTTAGAAATAAAAATGTTCCCTAGACGCTAGTATTTTCTATGCGTGAGCAGAAAAAGTCTTTTTTTCTTTTCACAGATGACGAGCTAGGTCGAGTAGGAAATGTACCTTCTCTATTTACACAGCTACGTTCGCCTCTTTGGGTTTTATGGTAATGATCCGAGTATGGCGGTTCTCAGGGTTGACTGGGCCACACACACACACACACACACACACACATAATACGCACACTTTTTATGCCACTGAAAACTGTGAGAGGAAGAGTGAGAACGATAGAGTCAAATAGGACGTTAGAGAAGCATTGAGAAGGATGATGGTGGGGTTTAACCAGAACCCCGAATCCTGGAGACACACTCGCGGCGACAGCTACGTTATTTCTCATTCCCGAAATGACCCTCGACCCTCAACCCCTCCGAGAATCCGTAGAAACGATGTACGAACACTATATAGGTGGGGTTTGCGAGAGCTTGCAATCCTAAGCCAAGATCTTGGCGGAGCATTGAGCAAAGAAGGAAGGTTTAAGGCTCTGGAGGAGGAGGGGGAGGAGCTCACAGTTACACCGAACGTACTTTCGTCGTTTAAAACAGTTACAGTTCACAGGATGAAAAGAGATGGTGAAAGGAGTCGAGGGACACGACAAGCTCATCGCAACCTCCAATGTTTTCATGTATTTATGGAAGCTAGAAATTCCTGGTTGAATTGTTCGCAGTGTGGTGGCATAGTTGTAGGTCTTAATGAAGGCCAGCTCGTTCAAGTAGCTGATACACGAGTCTTGTAAACGACCTTGCCACTGCTTAACCAACCCCTTAACTACCCTCTTGACTCTCAAACAGTTTCAGTCTTGTTTAAGCAGAAAATTCCAAACAAACTTGGCACTAAAAACTCAACAATTTGAACAATTTAAATTTAGAATATTTCTTTTCTTAAGTGGGTTTCTTGGGGTTTCAGACAAAAAGAGATTTTTATCTTTTTATATCGGAAAAAAATTACATACAAATATTTTTGAAATCCCCATTTTTCATATGATAGCAACAACACGATCACTAACATTCGATGAATTTTTTGTTGATACTAAAAGTAAAACAAAAGATTTTTTTGTCTAAAATCAGTAGAACACTTTTAGGGGACATAAAGATATATTTATTTGGTTTGGTGAATTGGAGTGAGTGAAAGTTTTTCAAGTTCGGTATAGGCGACAGGGTGCTTCTGGAGTGGGGATATGGCGACAAGGGGGGGGAGGGGGTTGAGCAGAAAAATGCAAGAGCCATTTCTTATTCGAACCCAGTAGTGAGAGTCTCGTGGATTCGATTGAAAAGTTGAACGTCTCGCGAGGCATTGGAAAATGGAGTAATGGCCAACCCCCTGAGGGATCTTCGAATAAGAAAAATAGCCGAGATATATACGTACGAACTACTAGAAATATGTTATAGAAGTTCTCTCGTACTTTTACCTTTATTCCTTCACTCACCCTTTCATACCCAAAACTACTCGTATTTCTTTTATTCCCCTTTTCCAATCTGCATAAATAGATGCGATGGAGAGAAAAAAATCTCTCGAGTGTCACGAACGATTATTTTATACGTTTTATTCGGCCGATTTATTCTGAAAACTCGTATTCTGAATAAAACTAGATTTTCCTCAAAAATATTTATATTTATATTTAATCCATATGTCAGATAAACGATTTTCGATGACATTATCGTGAAAGAAGATTGAAATCCTTATTCTTTCTCATCCAGTATCTAGCACGTCCTCTCGTCGCGATTTGACCCCCTCCCCTTACTCAGCTTGACTAGCGAGAGAGCTTAACCTCAGACGAGTTTAAAAGCTTGAAAGCTCTTGGAAAAGCTGTCAAAGCAAGGAACACAACAACATAAAAAGTAGGGTGGGGGGGAGGTGTTTATCGACGAAAGTCTTTTATACATGATATCATGAACGTGTGCAGATAATAAGATACCATAGAAGCAAAAAAACAGACTTCTTTTCGAAAGTGCTAAGTATTTTTCAATATTGTTCTACATGCTTTTAGTAAATGTTTTCACCTCATCAAATAATTGTTTTTTCGTAAAATATCGATAAATGGTAAAAACCTTCTTGCGCGAATTATTCATTTTTCTGAATTAACGAATTTGAACGGTATTTTTACAAAAAAAAAAAAAACAGTTTTGTAAAATTGGAAATGTACCAAACATGTTTCAAACAATGTAGACAAGTATACTGTATTTCAACTGGGAGGAAAAATTCCGAATACGAAATCATTTAAAGTAAAAGACTGTTAAAATTATTATTATCTTTATTAATAATATTGTTATAAACATTACAAATACATTTTTTCTTCGATTCGACAGCTTGCCGAAAGTAATAAATGATAACGAGTCGGAAATGCATCAGAAGTAAAGAAAGAAACGAGAGTTTGAGTAAACGAAAAAAGTTTAGCCACGCCCCCCCCCCCCCCCCCCTCCCCCCACCACTATCCATTCACTTCTTTCTCGCTCTCTTTATCATGAGAATATTCCTGAAGGAATTGCTGTAGCTGGAAGCAAACGAGGAGCCGTTCTATTCCCGTCACGTCGAAGGACTTAATTCGCGAAACGCAAAAGGCGGTAAGCATGAATAATCGTTATGTGCTCGGTGGGAGAAGAACGTTGGGGAAAGAGGCATGGCGGGGAGGGGGGGCGGTGCCGAGGTAAGAGAGTAAGGTAGCTATGTGAGGCCGGTGGAGCTTGATGCGAAAGCTCAACTTTATGCACACCAGGTTGCGCCTCTCCACAATCCTTCCCCCCTGCCCCCTAACCTCCGCAAGCGGAGGCGCGTCTTTTCCACTACTTCGCCTTCTACCACCATTATGGATCATTATCGAGTCACGATTTATGATCCACTCGAGCGTGAATCCACTTCAAGCATCGCCCTTGAGGTATACAGGGGGGGGGGGGGGGGGGGGCAAAGGCGAAATCCTTTCAAAACTGGTTACCACTATCATCCGTGCATAAACTTTACCTGCGTTTAGAGGGTCGAGGGGCGAAAAGGGCGGCTAAAGACTAATGGAATCATGGTAAACATTTATCCCAGAATAGTGATCTTTTCGTCATATGACCGTTTTTATAAACAAAACGTTTACTTAATCGGCAAGAAATGAGAACTATGTCAACTGATGATAATTTTTTTGGGGTAAATTGTAAAAATCTATCTCGAGAAAATGTAGGATTTTTTAGGGCGAAACTTGGGAAGGACATCAGGTTGTAGTTTCGTGTTTCGTGAATTTCCAACAGATTGAGTGAGATAAACCTAGGGCTGAGCTTGCGATTACGCGTCGCAAGCTCGTAGTTAGGTCGAAGGCTTTCGACAGTGATATGCTTTGGGAGAAAATGCGGGGGCAAAATAAGTGTAGAGCTTGCGGAAAAAGTCGCTAACATGAGTTCGAGTGATTAACCTAGAAAGGAGAAATGAGCGGAGGTTGCGATTATTTCTGCCTCTCGATAATTAAGCTTTTAATGAGGCTTAAGGGAGGTATTAAGGGAAATTGAAATGCGAATTAAAGATGGATGGATTGTACGAAGTATGAATTTATTACAATCCATGAATTGCCAGATAATTCTTAATATAGATAATTCTATCTTAATTTATTTTTATTTTTTTTGTAAAATTTATAAATTAAATGAAACTTCATTAAATTTATAAAAGAATATTTAAAATTATTTTATAATTTTTAAATCAAATTTATTTAATAAATATAAATACTGTATCAAATGTTACTTTAATTTTACTAAGAGAGCGAAGCACATAAAAAATTAGTTGAAAAAAGATTAAAAGAGAGAAGAAGATAAGAACCCTTAATTAGTTATGCTGTAAAAAGATCCTTAATATAAACGCAAGAAAAGAATATGCGGATGCTACAATAATTGTGTAGAAGGGAAGAGATATGGCGGATGAGAGTAAACAAAGGTTGTGGATGCATAACCACAAGCTCAAGAACTCGGGTAAGCTTTGGAAACTGAAGCGCCGCGAGAATAGCTCACAAACTTGCCGCAAACTGCGTTTACACCGATAAACATTACACACATTAAACTCAATAAGTAAATTTGAATTTTGAAGCAAACGCAACGAAAGCAAACACTTTCGTTATTTTTTCTTCTTATTCTGTTCTTCGCTATTTTATTCTTTAAAAACTTATGGTTACCCATAGAGAATTGGGGTTCTCGATATTTTTGTTAAGCACGAAAATGTCGTAACACGAAAAAACGATCAAAATATTTTCATTTACGACGTTACCTTATCTTGAAATCACCCAATGCACTTGAAATTAGTATAATGCGATTCGGCAGTGACAAAGTTTCAATTGTTAATAAGCGATAAATTAAGGGATGATACATCTCCGACACCACATTTAATTTTAAACGAGACATAAATTGCAGGATTTAAAAGGAATTATTTTCATCCCTCAACCTGGGGAGGGGGGATAAATCGTAAGGGTGCGTCGAGGGGTTGCGAATGTGAAATCGCGTCACACCTCAGAGCTTTCCAGCCCTCTTGGGTACAATCCCGTATTATCAGGATACTTGCAACCAGACAACAGTAATTACGAGAACACCGCCTCCGGGACACCCGGAACCCTCCCGCTCCCCATTCCCTCTTACCTCAACGTAACTGGTAATTAAATCGTCGATACGGTGGAAACACTCTCGCGTACGTTGCGCGCAAACTCACCATCGAAACGAGCTTCTGCCGTTGAAGCTATACGTAAACGAGAGACACGAAACCTGCTTGTGAGCTTGGATCTTCTGGAGCTTCCAATTTCCTACTAGATCCGGCCTTTCCATTTCACCCTGCAAGCTTAGTAGCTCGTACTTGCAAGTTTACCGAGCTTGCAAAAAATCAAAAATTATTTTCAAAGTATCGAGATTTATAATTCGGACGATAAGTCATTTTTATAAAAATCCATTTTATAATAAGTAACTAATCTTAAATCTTCATTTATACTCTGAAAAGCTCAGGTTGTCTTTCAAGTGCTAAAAGTTCTATCATACGACTCAAATTCAACGTGGCTGCTTAAATCGGTCATATTGGCGTGTTCACCAGAAAAATTAATTTTTCCCAAAAAAAAAATTTACGTCTCAAACAAAAATGTTCTATTATAAATTTTTTTTTTCATCCCCTTCTTTTGAAGTATTTGCTTTATATCCTTTAATAATCTAACATCAATCATTTTGCATTCACTAAGCTATAATATTATTATAGCGAAAGCCTACGTCTCCTTCCGACAGCTCTCGTTAACAAACTTCCGATGGATTATAATGAATGCAGGGATGTTGGAGGGAGGGGTACGGTAGTTTGCGAACCCCAAGTATCCTCGTTCCGGCCAACGAGTTGGAAGAAGTCTAAACGACCGAGAGAGGATATAAAAGCGGATGAGAGAGAAGCGGATCATCAAAGGGGATGAAAAAGGAGAAACTGAGAAGGAATTAATTCTGAAGGGTCTCGTGTACGACTAGAGTGGATATGTTAAATTCCCAGAAGGAATTAACATATGTTCATCGACCTGGACGTCCCGGCAAATGATCCACAAAAAGTTAGAGGAGACACACGTTAACCACGATTGTGTCTGGAACGCTGTTAAGCCGAGGGTTATCCTTAGGGGAGGAAAGTTGCACATTGGAAAATGACTTCACGTCAGTTTAAGTGCACTTGAACTTTCAACTGCTCTTGTGTTATTTCACAAATAGCTGATTCTACAACAGCCCTAAAATACGGATGGTGAAATCACTTGGGAATCATATATTCCCTTTACGACTGGGTAACGCTTTGTGCCTGTACTCCTCATATTCAACGGATTCGTCAACTTCTTGTTTTGTACAATCGCCTTGGGGAGGTTGTAACTACCAGAGTGAATTTTGAGTTGCTCCGATAACGTGGGATTATCCAGGGATTGTTGGGACAACAGTTTCAAAAATTTCAACAGGAAATTCTAATCTCGCGATCGTACAGAAGCCATCTCGAGTGTCCCATGAGACCGTGCGGTGAATATTACGTCGTGTAACTGAAAAGAAAAGCACAAGCAAGGGTTTTGTATTATGTCAAAAGCGATGTTGTAGGGTAGAAATAAAAAGAAATGGGAGACGATATTGAGCGTCATGGTATATCTATGCACACAACATGTGCCGATATACGTGGTGGCATAGAGAGTGAAAAATAGGGGTGACAAGGGGTGACTTTATATTTTCTGCCCTGCTATCACTATCGCAAAATTGCACACGAAATATATATACAAACTGGAATATACACAGCGGTTTATATCTATATACCCTTTAAGCGCATTTCTTGCCTCTCCGTACTTCGAACTTCCTTCAACCCCTCTCTTCAAAAATCCCCTTGCGAACTCTCTATCATTTTTCTCCATTTCTGAGATTTTATTCCCGAGATTATTGAGAGTGCTGCACCGTGAAACGTTTCACTTTTTTTTTTCTCACCCACTCGCCAGCAGACATTGTGCGACGATCTTTACACCCTCCCCCCTAACCCCACGCCGCCCCAACCGCAGTCCCAGTTCAGTTGCACCATCCGAAGAGATTAAGTTGAAGGAAAAATACTCCTGGCAGTATTTATACGATACTGCGTGTGACGTTAATTATTTTTATCGTAAGTCTCCCCCCCCCCCTTAATAATATTACTCATTGTTGAGAAAGTATTTTAAGGGCGGAAATACTGTAGATGAAAACAGAGTTTTATGTGAATTTATTTTGAGAGAACTATACTTGTAAATGACATTCTCGTTTTGACAGATCGAAATAACATCTTTTTGTGTATCCTTAAAAAAAATGATCATTATATTCATATTATCTGTATCACTAAAAATGTCTAGTTTGTTTAAAATTCATAATAATGTAAGTAATACATGTTATTTTTACATCGAAGTTTGATTTTAATAGATATTTACAAAAATGGATGGATATTACGTTTAATGCTCAAGTCTGAGGGGAAAAGCGAAATGAGGAAAAATGATTAAGACGCTTAGAGAGATATAGTCGTGAGACGAGAGATGCTTTTACCTTTTTCGCTATTTACTCGTTTCTCGTATTAAGTTTCGCCTTGGCGAGCGAGCGTAGCTTCCAGAGAGCCAAGCAAGCCTACGTAATAGATTAAAGCTGCACCGTAGCCGAGGCTGGAAGCCGCGTTGAGGATATATTTATATATACGAGAGAGTCACAAGATCCTCCAGCGTTATCAACTTGCGCGCTATAAAACGTTGGCGAAGGCTGTAAAAAAAAAATATATAACGTTCCCCTAAATGAAAAGCGTCGTGGACGTTTATGCGTCTCTTGACTTCAGAGCTTGCTGCGACTTGGCAACGTAAGAAGGGGGAAGGTTTCGTCTCGTACTTTTTTTTTCTTCATTATACGCCGAAGAAGCACCGAACACTGTTAAATACAACCATGTCTGATTATGTGCTCGCTGTTACTACTGATTAATATGTTTATATCACTACGATTATTCAGTTAATTAAATTATGTAAAAATGCATGATGTAATATGTCGATATCTTGTCATTGGTTTAATTGAAGTGTGACCAAATAAATGGAAATTATTTAAATTTATTTTTAGAAATTACTTCAATTGATTATTTTGGTTTTACGAAATTCTGGACTTATTCGCATGTGAAATTTTGATGAAATACAATAAACTCTGTATTTTCTTCGTCATATGTTAATGGTTCTTTCGCACTTGAATATCAAATATTCATGAATTATTTGCATAACAATAGGTAATTAATATTAATTTCGTGAATATAAATTTGATGAGTTAAAGCTGTTCTACGAAAGCATCTGGTGCTGTTTCAAGCCTGTCTGGCCGCTACGACCCAGAGGGTCCAGTGCAAGCTCGCACTAAATTGATTTCGCTCTCGACGCTGGCTGAGTGAGAACGGTTGCCGAAGAGAGGGAACTGGAAAATAGGGGACGGGGACGAGAAGCCGAGCGGCAGCGGCACCAGCGGCAACTAGAATAGCCGCCGCGGGGCACGTTGCTTCGTTAATTCGCCTGCTTCATGCGGAAAATCTCTCGACGAGGTATAAATCCAACGTGGCGCTCTCGCTGTGCTGCACGACGCGGTAACCGAGCACCCAAGTTTTCCCTGGTGGTGCATCCTCAATCTCGCTCATTCCCGCTACGAAAAGCAAAAGCTCCTCCTCCGGCTTCAGCGTCACTTTAATCGAGAGACTTTGCGACACGAACGACACTGAGAAGGATATACCTTCTAGCTTTGATTTCCGTCGAGATATATTCTTCATTTTTTAACATTTAAGTTAAAAATATATATCTCTCTAATATTATTAAAATATCTCGTCACTGTCGGACAATCGAGCTGGCTGGGGTCAAATGACGTACCAAGGCCTTGATTTTTCTAGGCCTCCTGTAGGCCCCCCTCTATAGAATAGAATAGAATTTCATCAGACGTAATTTTATTGTCATCATAATTTTGATTAAGATTCACTTAATGCACCCTTAGGTGAAGGACAATTTTCTTTTAGGACTGCTGAGAACAATATAAGATAAGTTGAATTTTGATATAATAAAATTCAATGTATTGTACATGTGTATGAAAATGTGAAAAGTTCAGATTTAGTGAAAAATTTAGATAAAACGCTTTGTATATCGTATAAAAATATCAAAAGCTCAGCCTTTAGTATATTCCTGACAATTTAACGAAATAGCAGCCAGGAAAATACGAGCTTTTAGTGGAAAAGGTTGATGATAGGCTGGTAAATAATAAATAACGAAATTCAAACCTTGTATATGGTAGGACAATATCAAAAGCTCACGTTTTAATATTTCAGTAACAATTTAACGAAAAAAAGCAGACCGGAAGGCGAGAGCGTTCGTCGAAACAGAGTTGAAAATGCATAGGGAAATAAGAATGACAAGAGCACGACAGTTAGAGGAGAAAAGAGCGAGAAGAGTTGCAAAAAAAAAGCTTCCGAAAGAAGTCTCGAGAGTATTAATTTAAACGAGCACAGAGCGAGAGAGAGGTAGTGAGGTGCAAAAAAGAGATAGAGAAAGACAACAGGAAAAAAGCATTCACGATTCGCTTAACACGAAGCCGTTATTTCTTCTGCGTGGGGGGCAAGCTCTCAAGCGCTCCTATGCTTCTTGAGAAAGCCCAACCTCACGAGTAACCCTGAATCCACTCGAATATTTAAGAGACCGTGGTAGAAAATGTAGCCAGACAAAATGGTGGGGATGTACCGGAGGCTGTTGCGGGGTTGGTGGGGTTGGGCCTCCAGGGGGGTGGAAACCCTTCGAAACAACTTCAAAGTCCAAGTGGAAAATATGAAGCGTTTAAACAGATGCAGCAGTATCATAAAAAAGCGAATAGTTGAGAGGGTTTTTTCAAGAGGATGTAAAGTGGTTCATCCCTCAGTGCAGAGGGTGTTGTGTGGTTGGAAAAGCATGGAGATAAATGAAACAGATATAACGCAACGCTGTAAAGCAACAAATAGTTAAGAGGAAATCTCACCCCGCAGATAGCAAATGGTTTGCTATCCCATCCTTCGCAGGGGAGTAGAATCAGGTGAACTGAAAAAAAAATCAAACGATTGGATGTACCGCAATTTACCAAAGGATCAAGATCGTCTGTTGGCTGGTAAATCGATAGATTAATTGCGGAAGTCTCTTCTTTTATTTTCAATCCATACATCCACATCCAACGAGCTTTCAAAGGACCTCTTGTATAATGAACCACCTTCAGGGCATGGAAACTCTTCAAAAGGACTGCAAACTGCAAGCGAAAGATACGAAATGTTTAAACAGATAGAGCAGTATATCTACAAAAAAAGATGATTGAGACCAGACCAACGAGAGGACGTAAAGGATGATTATCCCTTAGGGTAGAGGGGAAAAGGAGCTTAAAAAAGCACGAGAAAAAATGATAACCGATGTAACGCCGTGTTATAAAGCAACAAATAGTTCAGAGAAGTATTCCCCCCTCCAGAAATCGCAAAGGCTCTCATCCCCTTGTGGGAGAAAACGAGGCGGAAAAGCGTAGAAAAAAAATAGGAAACGGTTGGGTGTACCGCAATTGACCAAAGGCCAAAGTATGTCTGTCGACTTGTAAATCGAGATTAATTGCGGAAATTCTTTTTTTTCAGTCCCCCTCCCTCAGCCCACCGAGCTTTTAAAGGGCCTTGTGTAATGACGAGGTGGCTAGTGAGAGGGTAAAAGAGAAAATTGTGAGTAGGTAGGAAAACGAACAGGGCAGAAGAGTAGACACCGATTGGAGTGGGAAGGCAGAGGTGGACGAAAGTTGCAAGAGGTTTGTGAGCTTGCAGCTTGCAGCGTGAGAATAATTGGTAGTGAGGGGTTGGAAAAACTTTTTTTCTCTCTCTCTCTCTCTCTCTCTCTCTCTCTCTTCACTCCTTCTCTCTCAGTCTTCCATTTGTAATTGTGAGGAATTTTTTTTCTTCCATCGTGACCTCGAGGATTGAAGGAAAGGAACGCGGGAGATGTGAAGAAAGTTTCGTGCCCAATTCTATGATGGAGGGGGGAGGAGGGAGATGAGGGTTGAGGATCGAATATTCACGAGTTGGGTAATGGGAACATCGTGCTTGGGAACTTTCTACAGGCTTTCTCGGTGCTGTTCGGTGAATCCTGTTCGACAGTCGTAGTGGTGACTGTCGAGGTTGCCAATACTCTGGAAAATCGAGAAAATCGACGTGAAAAGAATGGGAACTTTTTCTCACTGTTATAATGCGGGATGGAGGAGGAGAAAAAAAATTCGGGCCCAAGTTCAATCGACAATGGATCCTTGATTGCGGCTTGTGAATTTACGAACATGAATAAACAACATTGTAAATATGCAAATGTACATTCTCCCCTCTCCCACGAAATATAATACTATCAATTATTTATTATTTATTTAATTGTATTTTTCGAATGTATAAAAATGAATAACCATGAAAATGCTCTATTCAACCTCCCTTCTTCAAATATATTTTCCACGATAAAATTGTTTGACAATTGAATCACAGCTTTTTGCCTTGAAAAATATATGTGACAAACGAATTTGAAATAGAGCCTTAGTCGCAAATTTTCGATCCGGTGTCGGAACTTTTTTCTGCTTCATGTGTCAGCTGTAACGAATGACAAAATGTGCAATAAAACAATGGATCACCGTTGCCAAGAATTTTTTAGAAAATACATTTCCCCTTGTGTCAGGTCAAATTTTCCCGGCAACGCGAGAAACGTAGAGGGAGAGGGAGAGAGAGAAAGGGCCGCCCGAAAAAAAAGTGGAAAGGGTTCAGGAACCGACGAGCTCTTTTGGTACCGCATCCGCAATGTCCAGCAAAAATTCCGTTCTCGTAGCCAACAACGGAGGGGTAAGGTAAGGGCTTGAAAAAAAAAGGAAATAAAGACCGAGAGGATAAAATGGAGAAATAGTGTGAGCGTACATGTACATTATTTTGCCTGTGTTGACAAAATTCCATGAGGCATTCCAAATAAACAATGGATCGATGAAGCACTTCGAAAAAAAAACAACAAAAAATCTAGGAGCTGAAGGCAAAGAGTGTAAAGGAATAAAAAAAAAAAAAAAGAACAAAAGCTGGAGCAGTTTGACCAGAGGGCCGCCAGAGTTGACCTGGTAAATTGTACCTGACGCCTAGAAAAGAAAAAAACGGTGCTTACGCTTCGTTGGGCAAACGTTATAGTCTATATATACATAGAGTGAAGCCAGGAGGTGAGGTAAAACGACTTTGAGCCTGGAAATTTCATTATCGATAAGTACAGGACGAGAAAACAGCAGGCGGCTAACCACTACCGTCACATCTGCCCTTTATTGTCACTGTTTAGTTGCCTTCTCTCGATTTCCACTTTAAACTCGATTTATTTTTTATATCTTTTATCCTCGCATCTTAAAACGAATTCTCGACGAGCTCAATACAAAAAAAATGGTTCACTAAAATTAGCATGAGTTCTGAATGACTTGGGAATTAATAAAATATTAATTCGAGCAATTTGTGGTCTGATAGTATCCAGTATTTTACTACTGAGGATTTTGTAGTTCGACTGATCAAATACTAAGCACGAAATTTGATAATTTGATCTTCCGAAATATTTAACCATTTAACCATTTGTCTATTTGATCATTTGACTACTTACTGTATGGCCGTTAAACTTATTACTGTAAAATTATATTAATTTTCCTTCTCGGATAAAAGTGTTGCATCATCAGCGCAAATGCGTTTTCAATGATATGAATTACGGTTTGGAAAATTTTAATTTAATTAACTCTCTGTCTGGCAATATCCGGGCCGTAACTACTGACGCATTTACGACTACTACGTAGTGATCATAAACCGGTATTCACTACTGAAAACTCAGATAGACGTCTGTCTGGATACACTGATACGTACGTGCTTGACGATTACGTTTATCTGTAGCTGGATCCCATTTCTTGCAAGCACTGCTGTCCGTCTCACTGATGCAAGACGCAACTCCGATTACCCGGGGAACAACAGCGAGGATCGTCTATTCGCGTCTCTCCAGTCGTTAGAGACGTCTCTCGTCGTGAGAAGAAGCGAAACACACGTAACAGACTGCAGATGAGAGACTGTAAGGAGACAGAGAAAGCTACTGGAGAGATACTCGTGACGCGATAGTATATATACGATATATATATATATATATACTACCTATATATAATGCATCCGATGCCTTCTATTGTGACACAAAGTTGAACATTAGTATTCCAGCCGACACGTCAAAATCCAACTTGTAAGTTACATCAGGTACATTTAATGTAACAGTTTAAATGGAACACCGTGAGCTTTCAGCGCACTAAAGTACCATTGTAATATTTACAATAGAGCTCCCCGTGAATTTGTATCGCTGTGTAGTGTGTTGAACCAAGCAGATAATTTTCGAAACGCACTTAAAGCTGCCTCACAAAGGTTTCGCTCTCGGTAAGAGGTCAGAAGATCCGTGTGTTCATACGCTAGGGTATGAATGCACTCGTATCAGCTTTACTGCCGATTCGGATAGCACTTTCAGCTGATGGGATTGGGATAACGTGATTGCACATTCTATTGAAAGCGCATAAAAAAAATGTATACACGAGAAGCTTTCGCTTCGGTATGGGAATGAGTATCGATGAATGTGGGTCGTCTGTATATCGTTCGCCCAGGATTTAGGTATCGTCTGAATTGCGCTTGTGATGTTGCCACAAGCTCAGTTCGAAGCTTAGAAGCTAAGGTTTTAAACCTTTAAGCTCTTTATCTTGGAAAACCTGCGCTGCAAAACCTCGGAGCACTTTTGTTAGATCGAATTCAGCTTGCTCTACTATTTTTTTTTTTTTTTTTTTTTTCATAAAACACCTCTGACTACTACCTTAAATTAAAAAATGTTCGTTGTCAAGACTCATCTTCGAACTTATAACCATTCAATCGTTTGAAAATATGATCAGTTGAAAATAAAACCATTTGACAAAATAGAAAGCTTAACTTGCCAGGACATTTATTCGTCGAACAGCAAATGTGGTCAATAAGAATAAAAGTTTGGATTGTTCGCAAATAGAAACTTCGCCGATGAGATACGAGCAAAAGTCTGACACATTTCAAAAAAGCCGAAACGTATGGCTCGCTTTCGAGGATGGTTTCACCTCACCCCGTCACACAGATCGCGGGAAAAAAGAGTTCAACGAATTACGAGAACGAAAAAAAAGAAATCAACGATTACGTCGAAGCTCTTTTAGTTGTGGCTACAAAAGCGCGAAGTGCGGTACGAGAATAAGTTTGCCTGGTTATTCCAGTAGATACGTACAATACGCGTCAGACCAAGCGGATGAACGGAAGTAGCCCAGGCACGTGGAAAAACGTACGTCTCCGTTTGCCGAGCTCCCCGCATGAGCGCGAGTAATAAACTTCACGGGAAAAACGAGAGACCGTCGAGCTAGCGATGAGAAAAGGGTGAGAGGGGGACGGTGACTGGTGAAGCTGCAAAAGCGTATAAAAAAGCTCGGCGCCGTTGTACATCCAATTCCATGCGAGTAAAACCGATCAAATGAATAATCTACGATTGCGTTTCTGTGCTTTTCTCGTTTCAATGTCCCATCGTTGGAATTGTATATCAACGACTAAAATATTGTATGTTTACGATGATTTTAAAAATTCTTTGGCCACTTTAAACTTTTTTTTTTTTTTTTTTATTAATTAATTTTTCTCGATCGTGAAAGCACACATTTATATTTCGAGATTTTGGTGTGAGTTCACACACAAGGCTTGGGATTCAACTGAAAAAAAAAGAAAAAGAAAAAGCTGCCGACGTCTGGAAAACATGGCAATAAATTCTTGTCAGCGTATTCTCAGTGCTTGCAATCTTTGTGGAGCTTGCAACTGTGCAGTTAAGAGTTCATTTTATTTCCGTTATTTTTATCGATGAACTATTGCCAAACATTCTTCTATATTTTCAACAGAGCTTGCAATAATAATTTGGGAATGTTTCGCATACTGATTCTTTTCCAAAACAAAATACCTGAGAAAAAAATTCTTTGCTGGGATAGCCATACATCAATTTTTTCAATATTATACTAGCTACCAAATAAGATCGATATTGTCTTTAATAAATTTCACCTGAATCCCTCCCCTTAAATTCCAACCCGCATAACCCAATCGACAAAATTTGCGTTCAAAATACACAGCACCTCGGTGAAACCGTGAAACAGGGATGAGTTTAGGGTGAATCTATATACGACCACCCCTCCCCCCCCCCCCCCCCCTTCACCTCACCGACCGTCGATGTATAGAAACGTACAGGAAGATTCGTATCTCGACGCCGCCGGATCGTAAACGTTGTTTTATTATCACCACAACAGGGTGATTGTGTATAGCAAGAGGATTGTGGGTCGCTTGGATACTGCACGGCCCGATCGGCCGACATAGGAAACCATAAACATCCCCAACACTTCCGGTGAGAATCCGAAAGCTCTACGAAATTATATGTGATCCTGCTGCGTCGGTTCACCGTATATCCGAATTTTCGATGGAGGACAGGGGAAATCTATTCCGAGAATTAAACACACGAAAGCTCCACAACTGCAAGCTATAAAATTTGAACTTTCTGAAATATTTTTGTTATGATTCTCGCTATCGAAAGCTCGCACTTTTTGTGATTCAATAAACTGGAAATCAAATTTCCCAATATATTTTTTTTCTTTTTTCGACAATTCAACATAAAAGCTCAACCACATACTATAATATTTGATCTTTTTTTTTGCCTCTGTTGACAGGCCGCATTTTTTATAGATCACCAAACCGGAAATTATTGTTAAACGTGCTTTTTTGCTTTTTCCTTTATTTGCTTAGTTTGAAAATTAAACACGAAATCTAAAATTTCAGACTACAATATTTCAGCTTTTTGTGCGCATGCAACACTCGGTATTAAAATCTCTTATTTTTTATAGTTCACTAAACTGGAGAACATGAAATTAAATTAAATTGAAATTTTTACCTGAAATAGCATATTTAAAAAAAAAATTTAATATTATCTAGGCTTGCAATCAATTCATTGGATATTTTATAATGATGAACTCTTAATGATCTGATTTAAATTTGATGTATTCTACAAAAACAACAGACTTAAAACGAAAGTGCATTGTAACGTTCTGCATTTTTTTTTTAGTGTCGTAAATCCAAGCTTTCGGGATGTAGAAAATATAGTGAAATTGATACACGGTCTGTTGCCAGTGGAAAAGTGAAAATGCGTGTTTTAGCAGAAGCAAATTAAATTGATGCTATAAATCAATGTTCCGTATAATTTCCATAATTGAGATGACAAAAAAATGTTATCTTACGTCTATGAAAATAAATAACATAAACACGATATAAAATAAAAAATAAATGTTATCTGTCGTCAAATCACCTAACAATAAGTCTACTTTATCTTTTATACTTATCAAGCTGGCAACTGAATCTTAAGTATGAAACATTCTCATTTTTGTTCAGATTTTCAAAATTAGAATATTTTTAATTATTAATATAGACCATTTTTTTTAAGGAAGGCATTTTCTAGCCAAGTTTGATCAGATTGAAAATAGAACGAATTTATTTAAAAATTAAAAATGATAATAAAAAGTTTAATAATTTTATGGTTTAAAAAAAAATATATTTCCGGCTTCCCGGAATCCCCGACTTTTTCAGCTTTTCCAGGTTTTTAAGTTGAGTGGTCCATCCAGCTTATAGAAATACGAGGCCTGAACTTGATACCACTAGACGCAAAAACAATAGTACAAGTGAAGGTAAAAAAAAATAATCTATTTACCCAAACAACGTTTTTTTTTGTTTCACTATCACAGACGTCAATAGATGTATTGTGATACGAGAATATACAACATTCAGTGAACTGTCGATATTGAATTATTCACATAAAATAAAAGCTCTCAAATACGTTTCAGTGAACGAACCTTCTAGCGAGTCGTGCGGTGAAAATTCAAAAACCCAAGTGTGTGACGTGACTTGAACGGTGGAAGTTTCTTGACGGTAAAAGCCTCGAAATAAAAATAAAATATAAATAAAATAACATATATTTTATTAAATTTAGTTAATTTAAAATTTGAAGAAAAAAGAATCCTCTTTTTTTGGACGAAAACATGCAAAAAAAAATCGTCAACTGAATCAGAGGAGGTCCGTCCGATGACCAAATGAGTTGACTTGGAATGCCCCATAAATATAAAAAATAAAGAAATTTAAAAAAATAAAAGAACATTTAATTATTTACATAAAGTTGAAGCACGATTTTTAAAGCTGTTACTGGAACCTGTGATTGTTTGGTTGGCGGTAAAAGGGTGGAAATACGTGTTTATACAGGACATGGGATATCCTTAGGCTTGTGTACACACACACCGTTAGGGTATAAATAGGAGAGGGGCACCCCTAAGGAGAGTAAGCAGCAAAAAAGACGTATAGCGTCTCGTCCTATACGAAACAAACTCACCTTCCTTCTTCTCGTTCGGCGAAATCTCGTGAAATATTAGTCCCAAGAGGGTCTGAAAGCGTGACATAGCGAACGCAGAGGTACGACACAAAGTAGCCCTTGGGATTTTGTCGTCGAGCAGAGCGTTTTTTACGGTTTACGGTCAATGCGGAGTGAAGCACAAATCTAAGGTCCACGAACCGCAACAGACGTCGAAGGGTCGTCGTAAAAAAATCCACCCTTATGCACACATAAATTCATAGATCAACAATACATCCCTATCAATGACTTTTCTGACCGATACTACAACCCCTAAAAATATATTATCTTTTTCATGTCACCTGGTACATGGTCAGCTTGTGAGAATGAAATATGGTATTCATGATTTATCCACACTTAAATAAATTGTCGTATATTAAATTATTTCCAATCACTTTCGATATTAAGAGCGAATCAGATCTACATATTTAAAAATTATTTTTTGTCTTTTAAGGTTGCTTTATTTTTTATTTAAAAAACAATTTTATGAACATTTTTTATACGCATGT
Source organism: Perithous albicinctus (assembly GCA_964016905.1). Taxonomy (NCBI): domain Eukaryota; kingdom Metazoa; phylum Arthropoda; class Insecta; order Hymenoptera; family Ichneumonidae; genus Perithous; species Perithous albicinctus. The sequence continues at coordinate 20,624,205 of OZ024697.1, read as the reverse complement.
ATTTATTTTTCGAAAAAAAATCTATATATTGATATGCGATATTTAGGTCAAATAGTACATTTGCAGACCGTCAGCAGATCGGAAAGAGAGCATATGCAAAGAGAATAAGACGTAAAAGTAAGAAGGGCCGAAGGGACGAATGGATGTGTGCATATATGTAAGGTGAAATGTTTTCTGGGTACGTGAGGAACATAGAAACGAGTGGACTCCACGAAAAGTCCTTCACGCTGACTCCATTTTCAGCGTCTTGTTTTCTACGGCGTTCTCCAAAACGTTCAAATTCACAATTCCAATGCGTTATTTTTTTGCCTTGCGTTTTTCTCAAGAATTTTCTCCTCTTGTTTTTATTTCCTTTGCCTGATCTTTATCTGAATTTCTGAATTTCCTTGTCAGGTCTTTTAATGGATCGTATCTCGCCAAAAATATTTAAAAACCTAGCATTTACTTTGCATGAAAAAAAAAATTGATATCTTGAAATACCATATTTAAATAAATTCAAAAAAATAAAAATATTAAAAATAATAAATGAATAAATATGCCTGACAATAATAAGAACTAAAGTAAATTTGCTCAACCCTGATTTTTCATTTTTCTATTCTCTTCTCGTTTGCTGGCTCTCGGTCTGATGTTCGACCCTTTGAAGACCTACTAGCCTGCAAGAGTCACCCGACGACCCGTTGGCCACGATCGACCTGAGCCGGAACAGGTCGTTGCCAGTCGGCGCCAGCGAATCCAGAACAAGCAAAATAAAATTGAACTCTCCGTGCGAGCATTGAACACACACGGGAAAATTGCCTTTTGAATTTTTCTCTGGAGAAACATTTCAACGGGGTGCACACGCGACCACGGAAACCGTTGGATAAAGTTACCAGTCGTGCGTATATGAAATGGATAGGACACCTTCGCGGTTAAGGCGGTTCAATGGTCCTCGCCTCATGTGGAAAGCGATTCCAGTCGAGACTGTAGTAAAGGTAGCTTTTCTTCAGACACGACTTTTGGAATTGTGCCTGTGACTGAAATCACAGAAATCTTTATATTCTTTTATTTACTAAGACATGCTTTTATCCATGTACAACTGTATCGCTGATCTACTTTTCATTTCTCATAAAAATCAACGTTTTTACAGGAATACTAATAATTGTTTGCAAGCAGCGATGACAGTGAATTGTGTCAGACAAGAGCTTGAGCTATATCGAATGAAAAAGGCATCAAATCTTTGCAACCCTCGAATAAAAATCACCAAAATCGATTAACCTCTCTCAACCTCCTTGATATTGAGGACGCGGTTGGTTTTCGTGGGCGAGAAAGAGAAAAAAAAGATAATCGAAGTAGGTGTACACGAATTCGAAGGGGCGTCAAGGTTTGCCAAGGATCAAACTACCCTGCGAAATCTTCCTGCAACCTCCCGCCACCTTTTGTTACCTTTTAATCGAATTTCAGTCGAATTAAGCTCACGTTATTGAAGCTTTCGCATCTCATCGTCGTTCGAGTGTGAGAAATCGCAAATCGATTTTCCATGACCGTGGAAGTGGTAGTAGGGGTCGAAGGGGTGAATTTGAGAGGCCTTTGTAGCGCCCCGTCCTCCCTAAAACGAAAGCACAAGAAGCCTCGACGTCCTCGTCGTTGGCCTTGCGGCGTTGAAATTTTCGGAATTCCAGGAGCAAACTACCCTCGTACCGTGCCAACGATTATTTCCCCCCTCTTCGTTCCTCCCTCCTCCCCCATCCTTTTTATTCCGACCACCCCTTTCCTCTATCTGCCGCTGCTGTGGACACGAACACAACTCTGAACATGCTGAGGGGACTAAGTGTGTGATGGAGTCTGAAACGATCGAGGCACGATAAGGGATGCTGGGGTTTGGGGATGAGGGGAGGGGTTGTAATGCAGCGATAGCGAAGATAAAAGAATCGGAGCGGAGAGTTAGTTGCGTGCCTGCCTTGAGTGAGGTTCCTGTAAGCTTTGCTAGGAACCAACTCACTCCATTCACCCCTTCGGCCCCCTTCGTCATAAAGAAGAGATGAAAAAAAGTGAGAGTTTTGAAAAAACACTACAAGATCGTTTTACGCAACCGCGAATGATCTGGCAAGTCGTTATGCGTTCCTTGTGTATTTTCATCCTTACGACCTTCACATGTTCTGCCAACCTCTTCAATCCTTTTAGTTATTTCATACTTCCACGGAAAATAAAAACAATCCCTCCCGAAGTTGAGGGACTCCTGTCTAGAGATGTGACTTGGAATCGCGATCGGTAAACTTGGGTTGCATTTAACCGCTTCATGACCGGCATTTTACCACAGGAAGAATAACCAGAGCCGTCATTTTAAAATAAGAATAAAATTGATAGGTGCTATCAAATAAAAAATATAAGTGTAAACTGATTTTTTAAGAGATTCATCCTGATGGAGATGCTTGTGAATCTGAGTTCTTAAAACCACATGGTTGCACGACTACTACATATTTTCATCGATGCAATATCTCGCGCAGCTTGTGGGAAAAGCTCGTCTCCACATGGAGCGCCGATTTGATTTAGGAATCGAGCCCGATGTTACTTTTTAAAATCGCACATACTCCCAAAAGCTTTTGGCCCGGTTATTCGTCCCGAGGAAGCTGTCCCGCACCCTCTCGAACGTTCCGGCATATTCCGAGGACCGTAAATACGTGCGCTCTGTGCCGTAAAGTTTAACGATTCAAGTTTCTGGCCGAAACGGACATGTCGGGTTGAGCCGGCGCTAGTCGTCGGGCGGTACCAGGTGCGCTTTGCTCTCCACAGGGAGTGACAAAAGTGGCTGCTTTTACGGTAAGAAAATGGCATCGCATCCTAAGTCCATCCCCCTTCATCCCCTTTTAACCCTCGAATCCCCCTTCAACCCTCTTGGCGTATACACTCCTCTCAGACCATCCAAACTATCTCTGCACTCTCTACGCTCCCTGGAAAGCCATCGCACCTTTACGGCTTTTGGTATTGCAAAACATTGAAGCGCACCAGTGAACTCGAAAGCTTGGAGGGGGGAATAAAAAGCTCGTGTGCTTGCATGCGTAATGATACTCGTGGCCAAAAACGCGTTGGTAAAAGGATATCAACACAGATGCAGCCCGTATTTTGTTAGACTTCCAAATAAAGAAAAGCTACATCGAAAGCTCGAATAAGTTCAGTGGAAACAGGCGATATATAACAGATATTTTTATAGAGGTGACTGCAGTGATTTTTATTATCTTCTAACTTTGTCAACCATTTTCCTCTAAAATTCCACGTGTTTTTTTTTGTTTCCTAGGTTTTCTCTCAAAAATTCTGAAGATTTTCCAAGTATTTTTTAAACTGAATTGCGCAAAAATAAAATGATAGAACACAGTACCTAAAATGAAATCTGCATGGTTTTATAAAAATATGTTTCTGCGTTCTGTCGCTAATTTGAAAAAAAAGGAGGCTTTCGTCCGTGATAAATAGTGCAATTCATTTGTAATTTATATTTCTTGTTGTGGAAACATCATTTCTTGTCATTATTACTATTATTATTATCGTGGTAATGACACTTGGCTGGTTTGGTAAGGTAACGGATAGGGGTGAGCGAGTACCTTCGTTTTCACCCTCAACCCTGTATATTTCTTGCCTGTAACGGCGCTTGGAAGACATCGGGGACGAGTGGCGTGTTCGCCCCGAAGCTAGTGCTCCGTTGCCCTCGTAGCTCGTATACCTTCCCGGGTGCCACATAGTCTCCAGAGTCTCTCGAGTACATATAACGGGGACCTAATTAGTGTAGCGGTCGTTAAGATAGCCAGACTTGGTCTCGGCGCGCCCTCTCATAGACTCGAGAAATTCGTGGCTCGTCTCTCTCTCTCTCTCTCTCTCTCTCGACTCTATGGCCCCGCGAGACTCTCGGAGCACGAACCTTTTGAAGCCTCGAGTGTCATCCATGAGTACCAACTGACGAAAAAAAATGAAAGAAAAATTACCATTCGCAAAATACAGTAAGAAAATGCTTGGATACTTCAAGAACAGGGAAAGTTGTTAAAGCTCGCTCGAGCCAAAACGAATTTATAGAGATTTCATTATTACACCCCAACACCCGCATAAATTCATCCACTGTGAATTTTTTTTCAAATACGTTTTTTCGACATTTAGAAAAATTCTGGATCCTTACAAGGCACAAAAATTTCGACGAATGAAAGTTTCGAAGACTAAAAGTCCTTCCTGAGAGGGAGCAAAAAATAGAAACACCTCTCCATCATTGTGGTGTCGTGTAATTGGCCTTGGTACAAATGTGTGACAAGTGGTAGGCGAGTGAATCTTTTGTGAGAGTAAAATTGCATATAAGAGACGTGTAATAGAGGAGAAATGAATGGAGAAGGGAGAAAAAAAATAAAAGGAAAGAAAAATGGCTAGTAGCTGCTCAGTGAACACGCTGGATGTTGAGCCTCCCGGCTGGAGGGTAATGAATGTATATCGGAAAGTAGTTAATCAGGGAAAATGAACCGGAAAGTACTTCGTTGGTGGAAAGATGAAGCTGCTGTAATACGGGAACGTGGCATTGCTGCTTTCACTCTCTCTCTATCTCTCTCTCTCCCATTCTCTCTCGCACTCCGCGCAAGTGGGAGACTGAGTGACTGCGCCCTCGGTGGGTAACGAAGGGATGGGGTTTGAAAGTGCAGCTGCGGGAAAACAGGGAGAGCGAAGATCGATAGAGCGACACGTGTAGCTAGTCGACCTCACCGTCAGATAAATTCCAGGGGACGACCACCCTCTTTTTCTCACTCACTCACCCCTCTGCTTATGCCACTATCAAGCATTCACCTACATTTTCCCATCCCAGTTTGTCAGATTTATTTATTGAATACATAAATAATTAAACATTATTTTATCCATAAATCCAGAGAGCGTAAAATGTGAAATAGTTGCATGCTACCAAGTCAATAAATAACCATACAAAAAAAATGCCAACTAAATAAGATATATCTTTAGTTTTGTTTTTATTTATCCCGCGTAGTAAAGGAGTCCAAGATGGAATCCATGGCAGAATCCATTATGGAATCTAGACAATTCCGGATGGTGTTTGGACGATCCGGGATGGATTCTGGGCAGTCCAAATTGAAGTCCAAGGTACACAAATGGGATCGGATCAAATCGCATTCTCCAACCTGAACTACCCGGTCTCCGTCTGGGACTGTCCAGATTCCAACCCGGACTGATCATTTTTACACGGGGATTTATTTACTGCAAGAAAAAGAAATATATTGCTTCTTGTTTCATACGACTTTTTTTTTGCATTTTGTGCTCTCTTAAGCGTTAGAGGGTGAAATCAGCTGGTACGTTACACCCGTCACGTTCGCGTTGAGCGATGGCTGAACGTGTACTTTACATAACGCCTGGTTAGACCTTTTTTTTGTTGCCTGGTGTTTCGGAAGAACACGTGGGTGGTTTTTTGTATGAATTCGTGTTATTTGGAGTTGGCGTGCACAGGTATTATATATCTCGTACTAGAAGAGACGGCAGAGTGCAAGAGATCTGTGGGTTGTTCTTAAGTGCTTTTTACCTCGAGCGTAGAACGAGTCAGGTTCAGTTTTCTCTTCTTACTGCTGAAGGATCAATTTACATTGGATCCGTACACAGTATAAGCGAGACACAATACAACACTTATTCACGGTTTATTCACCGGTAAATACGGTGAAAGGAAATACGATACTTTATGGAAATAATTTATTCGTTGTTATCCCGAAAGGGTAAGTCGAATAATCAGCCAAAGTAGTTGCGGTAATTGTTGAGCCAGACTATATTTTGTTGAGTGCCTTAGGGAATTATTCATCACCTAAAAATTATGACCTCTGCTGAAACAAATTAATTTTAATGTACTTGGATAAATTAGTACCAAATTTGTAAGTTTTATCCACGCCCGAAATTTCGCCGAGACTTTGACCAATCCAGGATTTTTGCCACTTCGTGAATGTAGACAATGTGAAAATTATGGACTGTAGATTCATATTTGAAATTCGAATAAAGCTTTTTGTTCTTTTTTTTAATCACAATAAAATTCTGAAATCGTCGTCTCTGAATGATTTTCGTAATAAAAAGGGCTGTCATACATCTTAATCTTCGTTAAATAAAAAATGAACTGCGCAACGGTGGAAAACCGTTCTGAAAGTCCATGAGAAATGTTGAGACAGGACAGTGGGAGCTTTTGCATGGTGGCAAGGGCTCTTGGGACTCTTGGGAGCTTGCAGTGCTTCCACTCGGGGGGTACAGAACCGTCATTAATTCTCATTTACGCGGACAATGCTCCTCGAAGAGACTCGCGGGCTACCGTGAGTGCACTCGCCCCTCACTCTTTACCCCCCCCCCCCCCCCTTTCAACCACCCACATCCTCTTTCATACACCTCTGTTCCTTTTTTCATACTCAATTTTTTTTTTTCAAGCCTTTGTTCCAAACTTTTTGTTGTCACCCTGTGGAAGGCTGTGAGTTCTCGCGCGACGAAATTAAAGTTTCCACCGAAGCAAGTACGCGTACCGTCACTTGCCAAAAAATGAAGTTCGGTTGCAGCGAATCTATGAAATTTAAGAGTAAGAAATTTGTGTTTAAATTCTTTTGTTGTAAATAAAAATTCGTCAATTTTTAGTTTTTTTTTTTTTACTATACTGTTGACATCGAATTGAGTATTTCAGTAGTAATGGACTTTACAGGTCAGATTACATATGTAGGAAAATCGAATAAACCACTTATTTTTACATAAATTTCTCCAAAACTTCAACTTTTAAACTAGAAAAATTTCGATAAGGATTTTATAAGATTTTCATCAGACCCTACTGACCGAATCTTCTTAATACAATAAGTGTGAGCTTTCCTTCATCGCGCTTGGAGCTTTGTTACTGCTTTGACCAGCTTTGTTAGGGCTTTACAGCTCTCCTAGTTTACAGTTTGGTTACCACACATTGTTCCAAACTTCGTGAGCTTTCGGTACATAGTTTCAAGCTTTTGTGAAACCCCCCTGCCACATCCGGCTATCTTTACAACTTTGGTATCACCAGTGTTGATTGATTTCTCAAGCAAAGTTGCCCGATTGCCTGAAGGGTGAATTCTCGTTATAATTGTAACCACCTCGTTACTATCAAACCTCGTTTATTCGATTTATTCCATAAATAAACGTATAAGCTCTTTTTACGGAAAATCCTATTCTCATTTTTTTTAAATGTTTACACATTTTTAAACCACTACTTATTATTTAATAAATTCTGTATAAAATTGAAACCTTACTAGTGATTTAATAATTTTTATGGAATTTCTTTTTTTTAATTATTGTATAGTTTTTTATTTACATACTTTTTTCCCCATTCATGTGATGAGCTTCGATAAACTTTTTTTTTATATTGAATGTGGAATGATTAAAAATTCATATTAAACAATCATTGAAAATACGAATATTACACGAGGCTAATACTTATCGATAAAATGTGAAAATTATTTTATTAATTACGCGTTTGGAAAACCAAATTTAACGAGCTCCTGCTTTGGTGACATTGATCAGTTTATTCGGTGAGCTACTGGAATGAGGATAGAGTTTAATCGAGATTGCCTGTGCGTTCATATGAAATTAAGCATTAACCAGTGTTTCAAAAGCTTCAAAGTTTGGGACAAGAGTGAGGGTATGGAGGGGGAAGCGATATCTATGTGTCGATTTTGTGTGATGAGGAAAAGCATTTGTGGTGAGGTCTGTTGGGGGAGGGAAGTGACCTATGCGTGATCGGTGACCACCCCTTGGTGGCGAACAACCACTGCCACGAAATTAGTCACCCTCGAGCGAATATTCGCACGACTCCCTTCATTTTATTTAAGCGGGATCCACAAAAATCCAATTTTAAACTTGAAAATTTCAAAATAAAAAGTCCAGAAACTTCAATACCTAATTACTGCATTGAATTAATGCAATCAAAAAATTCCGTAATGTCAGACATTCCAGATCATACACGTCTGTTGTATAACAGCCATGATCACTAATTTTCCTTTGAATTTATTGCGAGGTTAATTTTTTTTTAACTTAAGGGAATTTGTAAAAAAGATCTTCCAAAACTTAATAATTGATATTGCACAAAAATAAACGCAACATAAATTTATTAAGTCGTAATGGTGTTCTCGGATCAGACTCGTCTGTGCCAGAACAGCCTTAACAACTTAAAAATCATTTATTAATTCGAAAAATCTATGTTTAGAGAAAAATTGCAGAAAGCACAAAATAATCATTACTCTTTTAGCTCAGACGCGTCTATTTTAGTAAAGGTGAGGTGATGACAGGAAGAGGGATGTTTCTGTCTCGATTGTGATGAGAGAAGTGGTTGCGGTGAGATCTGTTGGGGTAAGTGAGATTTGCGTGACAAGTGACCACCCCCCTAGGTGGCAAACAACCCCTACCGGGAAATTAACCACCCTCGAGCGAACATTAGCACGGCGTGACAATTGTCGTGACCGTGGCTCAGTTCATTTAACCGACAGCCACAAGCGTTGCCACTGTTACTGTGTATATTGGAACCCCTCATCAAGTTCGTCAAGGGTTGCTTCCCCAAATCGTAGAACTTGCCGGGTTGTAATATACACGGGTCATTTCACCAATTATCGACCAAAATTTCGAGCCCAATTTCAAATCTCTATATCTGATAAAAAAAAATTACATATTTTTATACCCAAAAATGACAAAAAAAATATTTTTTAAAATGAAAATACAAAATTTCCAATCCATTACTATTTTTTTAAACTACAAACTCTCAGAAAAAATGAATATAAATTAATGCAAAGTTTCTGTGGATGTCTGTGGAAATTTATCTTTAAAAGCAGTAGGAATTTTATTGTTTGGAGTGAAAATTTGTACGTTACAAAAATTCGAAAAATTAGTATTTTTATTTCGAACACAGGGATGCCGGTAGAAAGTTCTCATAATTTCCGTATCAGTGCACAGCGCGAGTCCGCTAAGCCGGATATCCCGAGGGGTTTCGCCAGAGATTGTACATACCGCGTTCTATACCGCTAAATCGTCGGTGGTTTTGTGTAACATAGTTCAATATAGTATGTTATACATAGTTGTGTTGAAGTAGCGCGGCTTTCGAAGGGAGGGGGAGGGGGTGTTAGCAAAGAGAGGGGCAGAAGGGGGTTGTGTGTATCACGCATATCCTGCAACTGACAAGCGGTCGGACGCCGCAAATGTCCGACCGACATAATTCAGAGAGCGAACAAGTATGTTCGAAGCGCCGAGTTTTGTTTTTGTCCGGCTTCAAAGCCTTCGGCTATTTATATTCCACATTCCTCTAGAAGCCAGTACGAATGTTCTCATTTTTTTTTTTTTTTTGTAAGTAAACAAGTAACATTTTCTATTAAATGCAATTTTTTTTATTTTAATTCTATAATTAAACGATTGAAGCAACATTTTGTCTGTAATTGAAATAAAATTCAATAAATAATAAATTAATGTTCAATGAAATAAAAGAGTGATAAAAAACTGCGTAATCGAAAGTGTCGGAAAAAAATCCGTCGATAGAAATTCAATAATCGATTTATGGAAGTTGCTAATAGTAGAGGCAGGCTTTGGTCGGACAATAGTAAATTCCAAGCTGAGACTCGCGGATCTCTGTCTCTTGGAAGAGTCATTCAGTCAGCTCGTGTCTAAACGCAAGAAAGTTCTTTATCTGCAAATGTATTGAATTTCCAAGAGATAAAATAACGTGGAATATTCCTTCTCCTATAAGTATATAGAAGCAGTGATAATATTTACGTTTAAACTACAATATATTTCGTTTGCAATATCCGCTACAGAGACTTTACCCTGCGTTCGATAATGTGTATGTAAGATGAATTTTCGTGTAGGTCATACACCTACACGAAAACAGCGAAGTACAGAGTGGAGAACGAAATTGAAGCTATCTTGACTGTCTACCTAACTAACTTCCGACTCGACGGTATCAAAGGAGAGAATGAAGTAGAGAGAGAGACACGACCAACGTACCTACTATATATATATATAAAATACACTCCACCATCTTTCAAGTGAATTCTGAGGAGCTGCACTGTAGCGTCACTCGAGACGTTGCATTAATGCAACAAAACATTAATAAATATTAATAAAATATGAAGAAAAGATAAGGACTAGAAGTACAAAACTATGTAAAAGAGCACTAAAATGCAAATTCAAATTTGATTGAGATCAAAGTCAAATTAATAATTTTCTTTTTACATCTTGACGAGTGATAGCTCATTTTGTTTGTTGAAAACAAATGTGTATTCAACGTCAAATATTTTCAATAATATTTATTGTTTGAAAATTAAATTTCAGAAAATAAAATCTGTGTCCTTGTTTTATATTTTGAGAAATAAAATGCCGGTAAACCGAAAATAAATATTTACGAATACATTATTATTGACGTTAATCCCATCTCGCAATTATGTATAAAATAAAGAAAAAATATATCGCTGGAAATCTTTTCCCACGCTGCATGGTTCTCCTTCCTCACAAACTACCAGCCAACTTGTTCTGCTTACCGCGGTGATGTACACAGGTATCAAAGGGACGAGTGAAAGATGAAAGGGGAAGAGAAGAAAAGGTAAAAAAGAAAAAGTAGACGGTGGAAAAAAAGGTTAGGGAGAGTGAGCAAGGTACAAAGAAGGTTGAGTTTTGAAATTAAAGTCGTCGAGGTATTGTTGAAGATACGTTGGCTTAAGTCTCGTGAGCTGAGAGACCTGAAAATCCGTGGACAAGGCGAGAGCCGAGCAACCGGAGACGAAAAAGGAGAAGCAGTGCCCTGAGGGGGTTGGAGGGTAGTTTTGCTCGCAAGGCTTTGCAAGGAGTAAAATAAGGGTTGGAAGGACTGAGAGAGACGCTCCTCTCCCTCCCACAGGGCTCCAGGATTATTTAGGAGGCAATTTAGCAATATAAAGGTATGGAGCCTACGGAAACGAAGCGCCCAGCTTTTCCGGCGAACCATGGAAGACCAGCTGGGGGAGTCAGCGAGAATTCACAGTGAGAGAGAAAGAGAGGGAGAGAGGAAAACCGGCGTGGAAACGATTTAAAGATACCGCCGGGGTCGTTTAGAGGCGTTAAATTTATCTTTGTAACATCTAATGAAACGTCCTCGAGCTTTTCACTCGTTTATCACTGCTGTATTTAATAATTTCACAACAAGGACTTAAACAACAAAGACAACGCCTTTCATAACATTTTCCCTAAGTTTATTCTTCAATTTAAACTGAAGGTGTAACGTATGACTTAAGGGAGAAATTAAATTGTTGGTTATATAAGGAATTCAGTTTATACAAGAATTTGAGACTTCAGTTCTTCATGAAGTCCAATTGAGTTCCTTAGCAAGAATTCGAATTGGAACCTCACCAAGAACTTCAACTGTAGCTTAAGCAAAATCTTAAGTTTTAACTTCAGCAAAAACTGGTCTAATCTCTCAACTATGCAGTTGCAATAAGTTTGACCGAAATATCGATTTAAATTTCTTACACGTTCATAAAAAAAATACTCACGAGTAGGACATTTTGGCGTTATCGAATTTTTGCTGGCCGTGAAAGCTCTCGAAAGCATTTACCGGTTGCCAATGATGTCAAAATTGACGCGACATGAAAATTTACTCAATAATTGCTCATTCTCTCGAGTTCGCGAGCTTTCGCGTTAACGAACTTCGAGAGTTCAAGTTAATTGCAGCAATCACGAGAACTAAAGTGCTTCGGAACGCTGTCCGTTACAGCGTCGCAAGCTCTTCAGAGATTGAATAGGCTCGATTCACTAGAAATCTTCCTTTTTTTTTTTTCTTTTTTTACGGAAGACAACCGCTATACATATATAGCCAACTCGTGACAAATTATTCAGAAATTACTGAATGGTTGATTATGCAAGAGGACTTTTGAGCTTTCGTCGTGCTAATGAGCCTCGAGCTTTCGGGCTAATTGCTGCAATCAAGACCGCAGGAAACGGCCTCTCTCGAACCAATAGACTCTACGAGTGCGGAGTGTCTCGCCAAAAGCTCCAGTTTGCCAGGTTGAACATGTCTAAATTCGCAAGCTAATTTCAAGATGATGCCAAGGCTGCATTCAAACGCGCGAGAGAGCTTTCCTCGAGACCACGTGAATGATACTTCACACGATTGTGACCAAAGCAAGTAGCTTCTTCGAGGTTCTGAGCTTTCGAGGGCTTTCAAGCTTTCGTATGTGCACTTCTCCTTAGCCAATTACAAGACTACCTTTGGTCACACAGCATTCGTGAGCTGGAAGGATTCGACAGTCACGTATCTCTTGGATAAGGAGTTAAAGCTCACTTAAGTTAGCTTTCAAGACAGCTCTCTGTTTAATTCAGAAAGCTCGATTACACGTAACAGTTATAAGTATTTTACAGTCGTAAAGAGGATCAAAGAGATCGAGTCATTAAGGAATACGTGAAAACAAAACTTGAGCTGCAGATGTGCAATCTTGCAATTTGTTAAATACAAGAAAAAAATGATCGATTTTCAGTTGGGAAATTTTTTTTTTCGTAGCCCAGTTCAACGATGAGCATTTTTCTATTTTAAATGTGATGTGAAGTTCAGATTTCATCGATATGAAAAAAAAAAAAAAATTGGCTTCGCAAGATCTGATTTTCTTTTTTCTGGAAAACTCTGTCCAGTCTGAGGATTGGAATTTCGGAATTTTTTTTTTACCCACCGGATCGAAAAAATTATTTGGAAATATGGTTGAAAAATAGCTGGTGTAAAGACAAATTTCCAACAAATTTGATTATAAAAGCTAATTTTATTTCCATGATTTTTAGGCGACTCAGACTATCCTAAATATACATTTCGTTGCAAAAGCTTCTTTTATTTCTGTTCTCTTCGGTGAATTTTCTAATTTCTATAGTCAAACCGCGATCAAAGCCGAACAGTTTTCAATCACTTCTATATAGATTTTTTCGTTCGATAGTTCAAGCTCACTTGAGCTTTCGAACGAGCTATATTTCATCCGCGTAAAAATCTGCCTGTGAATAGAAAACGTTTCTCCAGTGAAGAGCATTAAAGCTTACTCGAGATGTCACCGTGCTTTGAGCTTCATATTACAAAATTTGATTAAAGTCTACTTAACGGTACAGAATCGAAGTACAGTTACGCTCACTCGTGCATTTTCATGGAGAGTTCTTTTTCTTTTTTTTTAGATCAGTCAAGCTTGGAATAAGCTGGCATTAAATAAGCGCACATTAAATTACCTTATTCGATGTAAAATATAAACGTTTTTATCCACGAGATATTCTGTGTCGTTTAAGCCTAGTACTTTAACTAAACGCTTTACGAGCTTGCAAAAGCTTCATCCCTTCTAAAAAGCCCATTAAACTTTCATTCACATCGAGTGATATGAAAGAGACTCCAATGAAAATCACAAGACTTTAAAGCTACATTTTGCTGATGTGGCGAATTTTTTTACGCAAACTTTTGCACTGGTATAAAACAGTATTACTTTTCTCATAATCCTCTTTCATTCTACATTTTTTCATTTTTTTTTTTTTTTTAACAAAATTAAAAAGTTCCAATTTTTCAAAAGTTTTTTTTTTTTTTTCGAAAAATTGAAAATTCTGAACTCCGAATCTCTGTATACATTCGGATCATGTTTAATCCCAAAACATCCTCGTACATGTATTTGTGAAGAACCATTTAACTCCATAGTTGGAAACTTGCGTCAACAAAAACGCCCTTTCATCTTATCCTGACACCACATTTCAGTTAAATCGGTCAAGAAGGTTGAGATTCGAAAAAAATTCGAAAAAAAATGTTTCCCATGAAAACAAAATGTTCACAATCAGGAAGCAAAAATTCAATGTAATAATAGTGAGGGTCGACGACTGTTGACAACGTATGATCGTCACGAGCTGGTTTCACTATGAAAGGATTTTCATTTGAGACTCGCTGGAGCGCCTGAGGAGTTAATATTGCAACGACCATTAGCCCCCCCCCCCCCCCCCCCCCGAATGAGGCGAAAGAGGAAAGCGAGACACTCTTATAGTAGTCGGGCTGCTTCTGCTGCTGCTGCTGCTGTGTTCTAGACGAGAGAATGTTAATTTTTCAGAAGCACGAGTCACCCCGTTCTAACAGGGTGGTTTCACCCTCGACCCCTTGGAACCTTCTGTGATTATTACGACCCCTCGTACACCGTTGAACGCCTTACGAATCTTTCAGCTGCAGAGCCGGTACAAACCCCTCCTCTCCCCCCTTCTCTCACACACACAAACACAAACTCATCTCTAAACCAACACTTACACGTTCCTCAGAAATAAAACTGAATACACGAAAGGCCTAAAAACATCTTTTTCATGTTTTGCTTTTGCTCTTGCTTCTCCATATCCGTGTATTTTATGTGAATGCCTCCCATAAGTGATATGTATAATACGGGGGTTGATTACTTCCACCCCTTACATTCCAATCATTTATTTTCTTAGATTAATTTGGTAGTTCTTTTTTCGTAATTTTGATTTCAGGTTTTAATAAATAATTCGAAATTGATAGAGAAGTTGATAAAACGGAAAATTCGTGTGAATATTATATGCATATATCTAGTCGTAAAAGGTGAGCCGACTGTGTCAATCTGAAAGTTTCTTTTTAAAAAGAAAAAAAGAAACACCAACAGCGACCAGAAGTAGAGATAAAAGTGTGGCCAAGTGAAAGAGGAACGCAGCTGACATGAAACTGAAGAATAAATTCCCAGCGAAACATAAACCAGTCGGGCTGAGAATAAAAAGAAAAAAAAACGAGGATAAAGTAAGACAATACGATGACAGTTTGTAGCGCAGCTGTGCCCCCATCTCGTTGTATATCATACTGTATATCCTCTTTCGCTCTTAACAAATTAAGCTCAGAGCCCGAGGCAAATAAATTCCACAAAGTAAAATAGCTGACAAACATATTTTTTTTTTAATTTAAAGTAAATGGAGATCTTACAACTATTACGGTAACATTAATAATAATTATTATTGGTAATTATTTAAAATAGAGCATTTTCACAATTTTCGATTTTTTAAAAATCAATTTAAAAAACTGCTTATTTATTTTTTATTTATTGTTTATACATATTTGTATTAATGGCCTTTATAATAAAATTATTATTATGATAATTATTGTTATCCTTATTGCATCTCCGAGTTTGATAATTTTCGAGATGTACGAAAATAGTGGGACCTTAATAATGATAACAGTATCAGTAAAAAGAATAATAGCAGTAATTATAAATATCAATTTTCCGGTATTGTCGTTTATCTTTTTGCGTCTCGAAGATCTTTTACTCGAGTTTCCATCGAACGAGACAGTTATAAACAGAAATCTGTCCGAGGTATCATTGTGTGACGTTAGTCCAAAGCGCAAGGTACAGTAGAGTAAGGGTGTGGGAGGTGAACGGTCTGAAGCATTCTACCCGAAGGGGATGAAGTAGCGTTGGCTTTGGTGAGAAAGACGAGAAGGCCCAAAGGATGGTGGATGTGTGTTTATATATAGATATATATATATACATATATAGGATAGGAAAACCTCGTCGGAACAAGATGAGAAACGATGCGAGCTCGCAACTTCCGGAACACACCGCTGTAGAAAGAGAGAAGCGAAAGCCGAAGCCCTCACGTCCCACTTACAACTGTTCTTCGCTTGGTGTTTTTTTTTTCTTTTTTTTTTTTCTTTTTTCTCTCCTATGTTGTGTCTTCCCTTCTTGCCATCACCCGCAAAACCACCCTTTCTCTTACCACCTCTGTTCTCCTCTCACGTCGAAACAATCCACCGTCGTGGATTCGATACACTTTGTCTACGTCGACAGAGCTTTTCCCTCTTTTATGTTAAAAAAAAAGAAACACTCGAAACGATCGTGCAAAACGTTGAAATATACAACTGACTTTCTACAGGACTAAAAATATTCGGAAAAAGCATATAATTATTATTATATTAATGTACGGTTTATTTTATATTGACATCGAAGACCCTTAGACGGTCGAAGGATATGGGTGCTCAATTTGCCATTAGGAAGAGACTAATAAACAACCCTCCTATCGTATTTAAGCTCATTACTGACGATTTGTTGCTACAGCACCCCCCAATTATTTCCATCAGTTCGGAAGTGGGCCAAGAAAAATGTCTATTTTTTTTTATTTTAAGAAAAAAAACTAGGAGTTTCAATGCTGGTTTCTTGTACGGAAAAAAAATAAAACGCGTAAATATTGAAATATGAAATAATTAGAACACTGTTGCGAATAATCAATAGTACAGAATTACTTATAAAAAATGTTTCATACTTTTTTATTTAAAAAAAATGCACATGTGCACGTAAAAAAAGAACTCACGAAGGCGAAGCTTTGTCTATTATGAGGCAGAAAAATGAAATATAACGCTTTTTCCAGAATTTCCCAGTAGATTATCCAGACTTCGTTAGTGTGTGTGCCAAAATAAATACAAATTCGTAGAACATAGTCGTGAATCTCAACCGTAGCCGCAAACTCTCTGATGTACTAAATTATGCACACGCTAAAAAGAGTAATCGGATAATTAATAATTCACTCTTCCATTAACTCTCAAAGGCTTCAAATCTACTCACTCCCCCCCCCCCCCCCCCCACCTCGAGCCTGTTGCAACTGCTCAATAATCCAATTTCAAAACTTAATTATAAAATTCCATCTAGCCACGATGTTGTATAGTCGAGGATACTTGAAGTAGATAAAGCACAACGAGTTAGACAAACAGAAATATAAACATTTTATTATTTTTCTATAATACACCACAACTCTATATTGGTGTATTTATTATACTAATAATTCAATATTAATTTTTTAAAAATATCTTGCAATATTCGTCATGAAACGTGTACAAACATTTTATTAAACGTTTTTTTTTTACGAATTTATAAATCTATTCTGAGAATTGATAAATAAATTATCAATCCATACTAAATCTGCAGGCTAAATGTATTTTTATACAAAAAAGAAGATTTAGAACTTTATAAATTCTGTTCATTACTGGATAAAAAAAAACAAGTATAGTGTGTTCTCAGTTAATGTAACGATCACAATTTTGCAGCGAGTATAAAAATATAAAAGCGTTTTAAATCAATACTGGAGAAGGTGGCATGTATTTCTGTCGCGAGCTTTTTAAAGCTCTGACGTGTGGAGCCAAAGTTAGTGGAAAGAATTATTAATCCAACTTTCATGACCTCGCAGACTGCACCAATCGGTCTTCACCCTCCCCCCCCCCCCAAACCAATTCCGTATCATCAGTCACAAAAGTCATCTCGTCTCGCCAATAACTCGAGGCCCTGTGGAATATGTGGCATAACGTCTCCAGGTTGTGTTCAACCTCAGATTGGCTCGCGTATGTCCGACCCCCCCCCCCCCCCCCCCCAGAGCAAACTGTGCCCCTGCGGAGTAATCGTAAAAACGATGTGACTCGTATGGGCAAGTTTCCAAGCCTCGAAGCGAGTACGAAGCCCAGTCACGTACCAGTCGCTCCTCCTTTCTACTTTCATCTCCTTTTTTTCGCATTTCTCCAGATCTACTTTTAAAATAATATTTTCTACATTTTCTTTTATTAGTTTCTCTTTTAGTTATGATTATATATAATTGGTTATGGCACAAAGGATTGACATATTTTTATTCAGTTAAAAAAAAACAAATAAATTTATATTTTTATGCTGAAAGCACTGCTTGCTTTGTGCATATTTAAACGCGTTTTCATGTGTTTTTTTTTTCTTCCAGGCTGCGCTAGATACGATAAATATCCGGCTGCCTGCCTCGATTACGACAACTCGCAATTTTCCTGCGGCCTCGCATCTTCTGGTTTCTGACCTCGAGCATGAATTCTCGGAACAACGTCCAATATAGTAGAATTTATCGCCAATACGCTCAGCGAATAAAAATTATTTATCCTCGTACATATTATTATTACCCACGCACAGACATCTTCTGGAATCTGGTCTGAAATATAATTATTTAACGTCAGAGACCACATTTTCAGTCAAACGGGATGGATTTATATTCGAATTTGAAGTCATAAAATTCGAATTTAATTTCTTATATTGAGTTCAAATCTAAAGGCGTCGAAGCAAGTTCGAACTTCATCTTCTACCTTGCGTTTGAACATGTAAGTAAAATCAAGTTTAATATTCTAAATCGACGTTAAATCAGACTTTAAGTTCGAAATTGTATTTAATTTTACAAGTAGACAATCGTCCGTAAAAGAAAAATCCGTAATATTTTTAGTGTTTCATTTTGCCCCGTGAATGGATTCTGTCCCTCTCCGAAGTATAGAATAGCTTTGCCAAATAGCCATGTAATCACTGTTTCTCGTGTTATCAGCTCGGAAACTTACTTGAGCCCGGATAATACAACTAATAAAACAGCTATTTACGGTCCATTGAATGGCGAAACAATCCCTCTGGCGCATGTGCAATAGATTTCGTCGAAATGCCCATGCGAGACAGAATACTCCAGTACGATGGAGCAAGTGGAAAGCATACAGAAAAGCGAGACAGAGTAAGCGTTGGCTAACTCGATAAATATTCATGATCGTGTGGAGGCTACGAAGAGAGAAAGAAAGAGGGAGGGAGAGAGAGAGAGAGAGAGAGAGAGAGTGTGTGTGTGAGAGAGGAAGAGTTGTGGGAACTGACTTTCCCGTCGTAAACCAAAAGTTCCGTGGCTTTACGATTCGCTAGTGTCGAACACGGACAATGAACTTCGGTCATTTCGCAAGGGGTGCAGGGGAGTTGGTTTTGCCTCCGGTACGCTCAAACTTGACCAGACGAGCAGGTAATACCATGGGATATGCGAAACCGGCTTCGACCAAGCACCAAAACCTTGTACTATGGTGAATTTGGGGGCTTTGGATTTGAGTCTGCACGATACTAGATACCACTACTAGCTTATTCTACGAGCATTAGTGCGAGTACCATGCAGGTCAATACTACGAGCATTCATGTCTGCACGGCATTGAACACTACTACTATTCGATACCACTACCGTCCGTGTCTGCACTATCCTCACTATTACTACTAACTTACTATACGTGCATTCATGTTTGTATGATAGTGGCCATTACTGTTAGCTTATTCCACTAACAACAATGTCTGCACGACTCTAACCACTACTACTATCTAATTCCACTAGTATTCGAGTCGGTACAATACTAACCACTACTACTTGTTCTACTGGCATTCACGTCTGAACAGATACTATCCACAGCTACTAGTTTATTCTATTAAAATTCATGTCTGAATAGACACGGGGCGCGACTACCAGACGCGTGTGAACAAGAGACATCCGAGAATGTAGCTATTATGGACAGAGACATAGATATATAGATATCGATATATACCGGTATATGTGTTGGCGCTTTGCTCTGTCCAAGGACGCAAGCCCAGAACCCTCTATAATCCCGTGGCCACCTGGGAACTTAACTTGCCGATTAATATACATACCATTCTGGGTATTCCTAACCATTCCAGGAGCCCGAAAGCCACTTTGTACCGCAATAACCGGTTGGCTACACAAATGTCGGAACATTTCGAAATCGTTTATGTTGAAAGCTCTGCACAGCATTGTCGATTCAATTTCCAACATTTGCTTGAGTGAAAAATTGCACAAAAGCTTTTTTTCAAGTGAATTGCAAACTTCGATTTTGAACAAAGGAATTATCAAACATCAGATATCTGATGTTTGATCCTTCTTATACTGTAATTAACGCAAAGCTTTCAAACTCTTATTGAGAACAATGTAATTCTTTTCCTTAAGAAGTTAAATCTTTATCTCTTCAGCTTTCATTAGACGCAGATCAGTTTATTTGCAAACAAATTTCTCAGCTGCTTGCTGTTTAATTCTAATGCTTTTCCAAATAATTTAGCGTGGTCATAAATTGATCATAAAAATCATTGAGCTTTTTGTCATGTACGCATTTTGAGCTGAATTTTGACCTTAATTTATGTTTTTCTTTTTTTCACATCTTATCCCAAATCTACAAACTCGAGTAAATCCACGACTGGCTTTATCGATACTTCTATCTTGAACGCATTTTCCTCTAAAGCTTGCAAGCTCATGACTAGTATCTGGAAAACTGCAAAAATATACACGAAGATTCCCCGAAACTGTTCGACTTTCCGCGGATCCTCTTTCACGCGATAAATCCGGTTGAAATTTGTGGTGAAGTGGAATAATGTAATGCTGGACAGTCAACGAACTTCTTCAGAGTTTACTGTCGAACCATTCGATTTTTCGTGACTTTCTCGTGTCTACCATCAACACTTGCGACCTCTTGAACTCTCAGTAATTTCTCAGGCACTTCAGGAAGGAAGTTTTCTGAGGGAAAGTTCTCGTTCCACCACGGCATAGTAGTCGACGCGTTTATGAGCTGTTTGTGAACTGTAACTTTGCGGACGAAAGTGTAACTCAGTCTGCAACCAGTTTCAAAACGTCGTCACCTTTTAAGCTGTGCACTTTACGGTGGGGGGAGCTTTTCCGCTGCAAGCACAGGAAAAGGGGAAGAAGTGTGGGAGTCGCCAGACACATTAAAATGTGCAAGAAAAATAGCGTGGAATGAAGTAGTGCGTTTTAAGTTTCTTTGTCTAAACTCAACAACTCACCTCTACCTATATACCTCGAATATTAAAGGATCTTAACAACATAGAATGGCTTGAAAAATGATATTGAAATTCAAGATTTTAACGCCACTAGAAGTTGTAAAAATATCAAATCTGCAAAGCAGATCCTTAGACATTACTTCAAATGAAAAACTTGTAAAAAATAAAGAGATTTTTTTTTTTTAATCAAAAGAGTATTGATGACATCACAAAACGATAATTCAAATGTTACTTGACCGCAGCCTTAAATAATATTTATGCACCACTGCCAACCCAACCATAGACATTAATCTGTCTTAAATAAAGAGAAAAGTTAAGGAGAAAGTAAAAAAAAAAAGGTGGAGTGAGAAGTGGTGACGAGCAATGGTCGAGCGTTTTCTCCACGACGGTTAATAGCCCTTCAATTTCACCGTAGCCGGAGCATTACGCCTGAGCTAGTTGCCGATTCAGCGCGGAAATTACGTCGTATCCTGGAGCACTGAATGCTCGTCGCACCCTCTTCGTACTCGCTGTCCTTTTTATTTTATTCTTTTTTTTTCTTTTTTTTCTGTAGACGAACGAAGCTTGCGGGTTTTAGATGGTAGCAAGGCTCTGGGTACGGAAATCGAGAAACAAAAACAGAGTTCGTGCCTTCTGGACTTTTGAACGGCGTCTCGAATGGAGTTGGAGCTTCCGACCGCAAGCTCATCCCCTACGGCAATCGACGGCATCCTGAACTCAGAGCATGGTCTTGTCGGGCAATCCCCTTGCATCCAAAGAGAGAAGAGCTTTTGGAAGCTCTGGTGATCGATTATGTGTCACGGCACCCTCCAGGGTCTAAGCAAAACCGGAAATTGCTAATACTTCTTCTTCAACCCTCCACTGAGCTTTCGAAGCTCACCAGTTTAGCACGAACAAAAAGGTCTTTCAGTGTCTTTTTCTATGATAAGCATTGACGGTTCAATAATTGATACGCATTTCAAATAAATCAAGACAGGATTTTTCTTGCTGGTGTCATAACAAGTGATAACTTATGAAAATCATTTTTGTGATTTTCTTGACTTTATATATAGGTTATTAATCGATAAATAAATTTCATACATAGATTTCCAGCCAAGTAAAAACTCTAAAAAAAAGCCAGGAATCAGTATCCAGTCGACATTCCTATTTTACAAATATTATGCAAATAAGTTGTATGAAACTTGCTCGCATATTCCAGGATCTCGCCATTTCGTAGTTAGCCAAACTCTTCAAGAAAATGTCATCGTCACTTTCTGAGTCAACTTTAGCCTCCGACAATCAGATTACAATCGACAAAACTCCCCAAAAGTGTCACCAGAAGCATAAAAGTAGATTCCCAACCTGGTTCATTCTTATTAGGCGACTAGTGATAACGAAAATACTCACCAGAAATTCGTGTTAAATTAGTGTCAAAACTCTACGTTGTTTCAAAACAACTTCACACAACGTTGTTTCACACATCACCGTGTCCTAACCCTTTCACTCGTTTTGTTCACCTTTAATTTTACTGCTCTGGTAGTGAGGCCACGAAGGGAAATATTTGCGACAAAATTGCTCGTGACTCTGAGAATTTATAGTGACATATACGAGAAGGGGGGTGTTTAAGAGGGAGAGGGAGTTTGGAAGCAACGAGGGGGTGAGAATGGGGTGAAAATGCCAGTAGGTACTTCTATACTCAACTACTGCAACGAATTCAAACCCCTCTTGCCCCATGCTCATGTACTGTTACAGTAGAACTCACCCCTTTACTCTTCGCCCCCCCCCCCACCCAATTCCCCTGCGCAATGTACTGCATACTTCGTGCAGCAGTACCAACACTAGAATTCATCCCTTTATCCCTCTGCGTGCTCCTCTTAACCTAACCTACCTACAGTTTACTACGTTTTAGCTTCCCCCACTTTCGACCCCCCCCCTCACTTTCCCCTCTCACGCCCCGCGCCACGTCACCCCAGACCAACGAGATGCGAGTTAACTTGTTGCGAGCTCGTAATGAGATTACGAACAAACCCGGCAAAACCGCGCACCGTGCATCGACCGCAACCCTGACTACCTATTCCGCGTGAAATACCCCCTGTCAACCAACCCTCTCCCCCCTCCACCCCTTACTAACAGTCAGGACTGTTGTAACACTTTGCGATTGCCTTCAACAGCTTTGTTTTTTTTTACAAATGGGGGATGATTGATACACGAAGGGTTGTTTTCCTGTAAGTCAAATTTATACGGTATTTCATGTGAACTTTGGCCTACATGTATAAGTTTGTACTCAAAAGTTCGGGAAACAAATATTTAAATAAAATACGAATCTAGTACTTCATTTTAGGTAGGTAAGTGTTATTATGCACTGAGAATTAATGGGGCGTTGGTCGTATATGAGAATATGAGTTGAAATGAGCTTCGGCGAATGACGAGCTTCGTCATTTGTACTTATTATTCTGTACTTCCAGGGTCCTCGTGTTTTAATTAAATGGAAACCCCACATTTTTTTTAATTAGCTAAATTTTACTAAAACTTAAGAGTATTTTCAGGGAATTTTTTTTCCGATTTGTTTCCCTTGATAAATTTAATTAATTTCATAAAAAGTATTATGATTTTTCTTATGAATTCAATTAAATTAAATTAGATTTGTAAAAATATAATAATTAAGGTAAAATATTAGTATAAATCTCTGTAGATTATAATCGATCATTTCGCAAATTTTCAGTCAACGTCAAAGCTCTAAAAAGTGTTACTGACCAAAATAAGCAGAGAAAGGATCAATGTGAAGTCTGTAAACAAAAAAAAAGTGTTATTCCACTACAGGAAGCTTACTAACTGTAAGAAAAACTCTTCGATCCTACTGGCATCGAATTTCACACGGCGAAAGTCCCCCATTACCGATTCCTCCAATCCCTAGACTTATTTTTTCCCTTCGGTGGGGACTTTGAGAAAATAAGTGGTAAAAGCTCGGATCAGACACGAGAAAAGCTTTTTCCTTGGGATCTTGAAAATCCGGGGATTTTAGCCGTGGTCCTTGGAAAAAGCTCCAGACGTTGAAAGCTCTTTTGCCATTTTTTCACATCTCTTGCAGTCGAATCCCGACAGTGCACGAATCGTCGCCATATTAATAAAAGCTGAAATCTCAAGACCGAAGCTTTCGCAAGCACTGGAAAGTGCAACCTTGTCGTGAATGACCTTCAGAAGCGATAGAGGATTTTTATCGCTATTTTTGTATAATCCACCGTAGGGACAAATTTTTGTCTCTTCGGATTGTTGGTTTTTCGAGCTTTCAATCATATTTTTAGATGAAAGCTTCGGAAGCTTTTTTCTTGCCGCTTCAAGATCAAATTTAACTAGCCGCACGTGCCTGCCAAACATGATGTACTTTAATTAATCTAATCATGAAGATTCATAATTATTTCAAAATTGCAGATTCTTTTTCACGATGTTTAGTAGATTTTTAAAAACTTTTGAGTGTTATTGATTTTCAAGGTATTTTTTTTCTTTTTGCAAAAAAAAAGTGTATTTCATCTTTAAGTCGAAAAAATGATTTTCTATCGACATTTGTGGCAGATACTTTTTTTTTGGCTTTCAAATTAATAAAATATTTATTAATTTAAAAAAATTAATAAAGAAAAAAATTGAAGAATTTATACCTTACTGGAGATGAAGGTCTTAGCTTCAACTCTACCGAAATGCAGTCAGAATTCGCCCCATTTTTCTTGTAATACCTTGGCAATGGTATTCGATTGCAAGGCGTCAACCTGAAAGAAGAATTGGAAAATTCTTTGAGCGAGAAACTTTTTCCTCAGAAGTTTTCAATTCCCCCTTCGTTCAGTCTTTATTCCTTTTTTTTTTTTTGTGCCTCACATTTTTTTGCCGCATTCTCTATAGTGACAAAGTTCGCACTTCAATAGAATTTTTCTTACAAGACGTGAGACACCATTGGACCCATGTTTTCCTTTGGGAATTTCTCGTCTCGCGTTGACTCGGAAACTCGAGAGTCTTCCACCGATGTGGATTTCAATATTTCTGCGGGATTTATTTTCTTACTCGCGGCAACAATCTCCGATACTTTTCCGATGCTATTTTCCTCGGTCCAATGTGTGTCGAGATGAATATCTGACATTGGGGCAAAATCTTGTAACGCTGACAGACGAATTTTCTCACGAACAATTTTTTCCTCGAGCGTTTTTCTCGCACTCAATATATTTGAAGGTGCACTGAGAGGTCGTGGTTTTAGCCACATAAAAGGAGGCATCAAAGGTTCCAGATTGACACCACGACGAAATTTCCATCTTACCGGTCGAACGATTTTTAATTTTTCCATTTTTCATAAATCCTGCAATCGATTTTATTTTTGTTTCATCAGCAAAATTCAGATTATCGAAAAATGTTTAAATATATTTAATTGAAATTGTTGTTGCAAGAGAAAATAATTTTTTTCAGAATTTCCAAATGCACTTCTACCGAAAAACATAATTTTTTTATTTTGTCCTTGAATTTTGATGAACTCCTAACAAATAATTTTATTTTGTATATTGAATGTTGATTATTTAATTTTTTTATAACCAAAAACTGCCAATTTGACGTTGCGGCTGTGCTGATAAAAACAATTGAAAAAATACTGAGGGAATTGTTTTAGTTTTTTTTTTTTTTTTCAGGAAGAACTTTCGTCGATATTCCATCTTCCGTAGTCGATTACTACGACCCATCAAATTCCATTTCCTTTTTTACCCCGATCGTTTTAATCGCTCGAACCGTCAGCCGGAATAATGATAAATATTCCGACGAAAAATTAATTATATAAAAAATTTTCCGGTATCTCGAGTTGCTTCCCAGTCTCCCCTCTATTGGGCATTGAAAAATCTCATTCCACAATTCTTCCACGGTCGTGAACTCTTGCAAATTTCCCGGAGACCCGTTGGAGGCTTTCAAGGGTTGAAAAGACGTTATGTGGCGGTTGATGGAGAGAATGAAAGCGGAACCACCTTCACGAGGAAGGAAGCGGAATTTGGAATCTTTAATAAGAAGAGACCCGCGTGATTCTTTTCTTCTCGGTTGATTTTTTTTCTACTTCTTTTCCTTTCGCACAAGCTCGAACTCCCGTAGAAGGACATATAGGTCTCTTTGTAGAACCATTCCTCCTTCTTGTCAATCTTCGACGTTGTCTCAAGACTTTTTTCTTATATTTTAATCATTTTTCCTATCTCTCTATATTGTAAAAAAATAACCCAAAATTTACAGATCACCCAAAATTCCATGATTATCCAGATTTTTAAGATTACTCGGAATTTCCAGATTAACCAGGATTCCAAGATCACTCAGAATTTCAAGATTAACTAGATTATCCAGAATTCCCAAATTAAGCAGATTGTCGAAAATTCCCTGAATTCCAAAATTACCTAGAAATTCCATAGATCCCAGAATTTCCAATTTACCCAGAATTCCTAAATTACCTCGCATTCCCGAAATTCCCAGAATATCCATAATTCCTAAATTACCTGGTACTCCCTGAATTCCCAGATTACCTAAAATTCCCATTTTCTACTGCATCTGTCGTCAATCATCCGTTACCCAAAAGAAAATCTTTTTTCATAATCGAAATATCAAAATATCGAAATATCGAAATATCGAAATATCGAAATATCGAAATATCGAAATATCGAAATATCGAAATATCGAAATATCGAAACATCGAAATATCAAAATATCGAAATATCGAAACATCGAAATATCGAAATATCGATGTTAGACTGATGCGGTGTTGCTGCCACAGTTGCTGTTAAACATTGAGCCAATGTATATGGAAACCCGATAAGGCGATAGACGAAACGACTGGTGTTCCTTATCCTTGTCATTCGAGTTGTAACGTTCCTCAGGACGTATCCCCTCGAAAGCACAAGATTCTCACGGGGAAACGAGCTTCGAAGACGCGTTCGAAGACGAGTAGTCCGCGCAGGCTAAGGTAGACTCGAGTTTTCTCACCCTTAATGTCTCCCTCGCGACGCTAAAGTAAAATTACGAGCGATAAAACGTGGCATCTGGTGTGTGTGGCTTACTCCGAGTCTCCTTCGAAGGTTTTAGTCAGGTACCTACCTAGTCTACCAACTACCAGGAATATGACCACCTGGAATGAGAGATCTTGCGGCGGTGCGCAAGTGCTTTTCGAATAAAGGAGAAAGATAAAAAGAATGAATTAACGAGAATGAGAGCTATAAGAAAGCAATGTGTGCAGTCACTGGAAAGTGGATATGTCTTGAGTAAGTGATTACGTACCGAAATTTAATTAGACAGACAAGAGACCATCAATTTCAATTCACGGTTTTTTTTAATGAATGAAATATTGAACATTCGTATCTTAACCAGTTATTGGTTACTATTACTATTAACTACAGTTACTATTTTTTCGGGCGCTTTTCATTTTTTTAAATATGATGATTGATATAAAGCTTTCATAGCTAAACGAATATTTAACATAATGATGTTAGAGTTTGGACCGAAGCTTGTATTCTGATTTGTAATTTGGTATTTATAACTGATAGAGATATAAATGCGCCAGATAACCGCCATTAAAAATAAAGCGATGGAATATATATGCATTCACAGTAGTAACAGCCCGTGTATGACTACACGCCAATTACTCTCCTTTTAATTTCTATCGGCAGTTACCTACCAGTGTTGAAAATCAAACAAAATCAATGTTCCGAAACTCCAACGCAAAGCAATAAAAGCCATATTAATTCATCACAGTGAATATTACGTGCTCGTGTAACGTTTGATACGAATATTAATATAAGACCAATTAAATTACTTTACATTTCAATACAGTTTACGTGGCCAAACGCTTTATTCCCCGTGATTCACCGCGTTGCTTTTATAGAAAACCTATTATCGAGATAATGTTACACAAGGCTCGATTAATTGTGCAAATGCAAATTAGAGCAAAAATCTTTAAAGTATGTTGGGCTTTAATATACTTCGCTCAAAAGTGATTTCGTTAAAATTGCACGTTAAATATTTTCCAGTGACTCCTTTAATTTTCTTTCCTATCTGTATGCTCAACTTTTCTTTTTTAAACCAGCAGAGAAAAATGTAAACGGGTTGTCGTTGTTTTTCTTTTTTTTCTTGTTTAACTCCTTTTTATACCGTGAATCTTCCGCACACTTGCGAGCATTTTCTGCTACGGATTTTTTTTTCCACTCCCTGGAGGCTATTCACCATCCCTTCACCCTACACGGCATTTCTCCTCATTCCAACCTTCCACCTCACCCCGTTCTTGTTTATCATAGAGGACGGAGTAATCCGGACTTAAACCGTAGCACGGATTACGCGAAAATTATACGCTGTAGTGCACGCGCCGCTATCACAATTAGAAAACAGGCAAAGCGTGTGCAAGGGAGGGAAAGAAATTCAGCCCCCAACCCCTCCGAACCACTCTCGAGTTATGTACACGGGGGAATTATGCCGAGTATGTTTCGCTCCGGTGCAAAGCCCGGAAGTGCAATGGTCAGATGTCTCTTGAGGGGCTAAACGAAAAGAAAATAAATTGAAAAATCTCCATTCTACTTTTTTGTTTCTCTGAATACTTTATTTTATCCTCGAAAAAGCGACTTACGAGTCTTCATTTACGTATAGGGCATTCCAAGTTAAATCAAGGATTTATTTCTCACGACCCAGCGGATAATTGTGATTTATCATTTTTTTTGGGACAAAAAATAAGGCTCAATTTTATTTTTTTCGAAATATGCCCCCCCTCCCCCTCTCCTTATGGATTTAGCATTCTTTTTTACGTTAAAATTGGACGTAACTCAAAATATACCTTTAAAAAAAGAAAAATTTATCTATAAATTGTCTGGTGTAAAAATATAACTTTTTTTTTATGATGTGCAAGTGGGATTTAGTATCCTTACAATTTTTTTTTTATTCATTTAGAAAAATCGAAAAATTTGGAAATGTCAATGTTGTTCTCTATTAAAAATGAATAAATGAAAGTTCTTGTGTATATTTATCTACTTGCAAAAAAATCGATGTTTGATTATTGGAAACGCGAAAGTTTCTTATGCAAATTGAGACGACAGGGATAGGCAAACGGTAGCCTGTTAAGCTGGGGCTTTATTGACGCGCTATGATTATATTAACGACACGCAAAGGACCAACATTCCCTTGGGTCATTAGTAAATAATGTCGACGTAAATCGTAATCACCGGAGGGTTTCCTTATGCCACGATTGAGCAGCCTGCGTAATCTAAAGTCGTAAGCTAGTCTTGTCTGACCACAACAGGTCTATTCTACTGCCTGTAATAAATATATTTTAATGTAGCCTCTCACGTCTGACCAGTTAAAACATAATCTACTGTCATTAAATGTAGCATTTCAGCAGCTTTATTACATCGATTTAACATCAGTTATTTTTTCTGGTTTCAGGTGAGTTGAAACAGTGAGAGTGACTTTTTCGAAAACCTGGAGAAGATTATCGCAAGTATACGTATTTCTTTTATTTTATATTCAAGAAAAAATTTATGTGCTATTGCAAGTAATGTGACAAACAGATAAAAACCAAAACTTGAAACCTTCAATAAAAAAAGAAATGACAACGAAACATTTTTTTCAAACTATTTTGAAATGTTTATTTTGAGACATCGTTAAAATTATCGCTAAACTTTTATGGTTTCCATACAAAATTGTTTCGACTTTTCAATTATTTCTCAAAATTCAATAAAAAATTGAGAAAAAAATATTCTGAAAAATTAACGAATTATGTATAAGGAAAATAAGTTTTCCAACAATCTGTTGACCATAAAATAAAAATCCATAACACAGATCTTTCTCTTGTTTCAAATAATAATCGAACTTTTGGTCGGAAACGAAAAGTTTTAATTAACTACATTTGCTTGGTTTTTAAAACGTTGATTTATATTCAGTTAAAATAATCCCCTGAAGGATACGTCGTAGTCAATAAAATCTTAAAGACCGTCACCGGTCCCATAGGAAGTATATCGTCCGACCAGTACACGACTTAATCCACTGCGTCGCGTCCTTTTACCTCGACGCTGCGTTAAAAAGGTGGGAGACTACTAATTTCCCTTGAGAAAATCATCTCAGTAGGAAGAAACGAGGAAAAATTTTCAAAGGGTCTTCTCGACTAGCGTCTTGGTTAAAAAAAAAAAAGAAAAAAAATTCTCTCGAGTTCCATTTTCTGTCTTGCTCTTTCCACTTTTTTTTTTAATCTCTCCACAGCCGAGTTTGAGCAGTAGCAGCACTTCCTTTCCTTTCTTCCTTTCCCGCCGCTTTTTTTTTCTCTCTCTCTTTACACACAGAGAGAGTGTGTCGAGCAAATTAAAAAGGAATCTTGAGCCCCTGGGAGGTGGAATTAGTGTTGATTCGCCTCCGGGGCTTCTTCTTTACTGTGCTTTAAAAAAAAAAAAAAAAAGTCTCGAGAAAGCCAAGGAAAGTTTCTCCGTGCGCATAATTTATCGACAATCGTGAGTACCGTCGGGACAGCAGAGCGTCTTGGCGTCTGACCTACTCCGGAACTAACTACTGGCTATGCTACTATCGCAGCCAGGTCCGGAAGGACCGGCAATTCGATACGCTATGTCGACATACATACATATATATGGGGCATTCCAAGTCAACTCACTTGGTCATCGGTCTGTCACGCTCGGGATTAGTTGACAAATCTTTTTTGGCATATTTTGGTCCAAGAAAAAGAAGTCATTTTTCACGTCTTTTTCTCTTGTTTTACCATATAAAATAATTTTTTCCCATAAAATGTAGGACTAAAAAAAAATATTTCCGTAATTTTTTTTTTAATTTTAAGACATTATTTTTGGTACAGAAAAAACTCCTCTTTTTCTGATAAAAAACGGCGAAAAAGGCGTTTTCAACCGTTAGTGTCCGCCCGCAATATCGAATTCCGCGCGGACACTGACGGTCGAAAAGGTCGCATGTGTATATTTATTATTTACAAAAAAAAAAAAAACAAAAGTGGCTGAATTGACATTAATATATCCGATACATTGTACACATACATGCAATATATGTAATGCGAAGACGCGAAATAAATGATGTATATCCTTCTATACGAAGAAATATTAGTTGGTGGCATGACTCGTGAGGATACGTGAGTCTTTTACTAGGAGGTCCTGAAGTCCTGAAGTCCTGAAGGGATAAATCAATTTGTCGCTCGGTCGTTGACTGGGAAATGGTTGTGTGTGTCAACTCCCACCCCCTCTTGCCCCCAAACCAATAACAAGACTGTACAGCAAGTATATTCGATTCGATTCGTATCTCCAGTATCGGCATTATAATGCCAGAGAGATGAACAGGAGGCGATATCGGAAATGGATCGACAAAACTCGTGGCAAATGGATACATTGCTTATTCATATCCACGATATAATGTTACATAAAGTACATTTACGAGATACGTTCACATTATAGCTGTATAGTCTTACGTTATTATCATCATCATCAACCCTAGATCCAAATAACAACAACGATGACGTGTTAGTCAAATTTACGTTATTTAACAAATTTATATGAAAAATGATAAAGAAGAGAATATTCTAGAGAAATAACCTTGAAATGCAATTATTTGATTGAAAGAAATAATGCTTTCCCTTAAATTACTGCACATCCATTAAATTATTTACATCGGATATTTTTTTTATAATAAATTACACACCGGACGAAATGCAATTACGAGCTTTTAAATTTTAGGAAAGCTTACAGAGGAAACTTATTATCTCCACTCTATAATTAAAAAAAAAAATGTATGTTGCAAAGAAAATATACCTTCAGTATACTTTTTTAAAAACTAAAACATAAAATAATAATTACGCTAATTTGTTTATAATTATTAATTTATTTGAAAAAATGTTTAAATTATTTATTTCTATTTAAATAACGGCCATCCGTGGATGAGATTCTAGCGGATTATATTACAGAATGAAATGCGCCTGATTTCCGGATTATCGTGAGTATTTCAATAGCGGAATATCATGGGGAATAAAATCAACTCGAACCGATATGTGGGTACTTTGAAAATGAATTTACGGTCGCGAGCAGAAACGTAGAATGAAATAAGGGATGTAGGGTGGCCGTGTAAGAGGAGGGGGAGGGTGAAGGTTTTACGAGATGGATATAGTGAAACGTGGTTAAGCGCAGAGTCGTAAAAGCTCTCGCAATACTATAGCACGGTTATTTCGAAGCTTATGCCATATCTGGTCATATAGACCACGAGAATAGCAATAATAAGAGAAAACACCTTTACAGACGCTAATGTTTCAAATTTGCTTCATATTTCTCTTCTATCTCGCCCTCGGGATCTACAATCATAAACTGCATTAATTTGTTTGCTACCTCAAGTCGTGAATGTTGAATCATTTTTAATAAAAAATAATTATAAAAATAATTCCATGAGATTTTCAACATTAAAGAGCTCATCAATTTTTTCTGCTATTTATATTAACACTGCATTAAAATAAAATTAAAAATTTGTATTTCTTCAGTCTGAGTTTCTTCTTGAAAAATATACTATATATATATATATTTTTTTATTTTCCATTTTAATTGTGTAAATTATCTCCCGTTTTGTATGTGAAATGATTTTGTTAATTAAATTTTCGAAACATGATTACGCTTCGGGGGCATCGGAATGAGCTTTCAGCCGCGTTATAATATATTAAGCCAGAAATACGGAGGAATCATGGAGGGGGATTACGGGTGGAGGGGGGGGGCGTAAAGTACAAGCGCATTAGAGCCGGAGGTGCCCCGTGAGAAATGCAATCATAATTTTGATTAAGTTGCCACAGCGCGACTCGACAGCAGGTCGGAAGCTCGTCGTCCCCTTTACCCCATAGTCGTCGAGAGAACGAGTGGGGCAGGTGGAAAGGAGTCGAGGGGTGAGAGGGGGACGACGAACCCTCCGATAATTCGAGGGAGCTTCGCAAAGTTTGCTCGAAGGTATTGGGCCCACGGGGCATCCAGAACTTTCCGCCAGACATAACAGATAGTTCATGTTGATTTTCATATTCTGGGATATTATAGCCAAGGCAAACAGCAAATTTTCATGAATATCCTACCCTTATCATCGACTTCGGAACAATTTACGTTGAAGGGCGTATCAGATTCAACGTAAGACGTATTGGAGGACACCTCGCAACTTCTTAGAATTTTTCCGTTTTATCAGATTCTTATTTTTTTATCAACTTTTCTTGTTTTATAATTTTTTAATTGTTTATCAATTTTTTACATCGATTTTTGCTAAATTTTCAGTGATAAGGTCAATTTTAAGATTAAACTTGAGAACTCATTTTTTTATTCACGAATAAGAAAATAACATCGTGTTTTATTATTTTGTTTTTAGAAATGCGCTGTGTAGAACTGGAAAATTGTGTAGGCAATTTGCTATAGTAGCAATGAAGAAAAAGATATGTGATGGAAGCTCGTAATCTCATAATCACATATCACAAAGCTTGTAACTCTGATAACCTTGTAAAACGATGATCCCAACATTTAAAGCAGAATTGAAGAACATTCAAAAGCTTTGCACGCGTTAAGCTTTAATGCATGTAAATCCTCCGTACGCATGTGGTTTCTAAACTATTTTAATGAGGTGCGAAAAGCTCCCAAGCTCGGGCATTAAATTCTCTCGGAGTTTGCAGGCTATTGAGCTATAACTGTAAATCTTTTTAAAGCTCGAGGTCGAAAGGTCTCTTTCTGTTTCCTGTGCGCGAGATTTATACATTTCTTCGAGCTTTTATGGTCTTGCACTGTCTCGCAAAGGAAAAAAGTACTGAAGGTGTTCAACTTGAAACGGCCTAGAAGAGAAACCAAGATTTTCCACATGGAGCTTTCTTTATGTTTGTAAAAAACTCACCATTGCTGAGGAGTGAAAAAAAAAGCCACATTGACGTTTTGGGTGTATGAGCTTTTCTGTGCTTATGTCCCACGAGTCCACTGCAAGCTTACCGACGAGCTTTCAACAAGAGAAAGAAAGAGAGCGAGTGGCGAAGCTCCTCTCTCGCAAGCACAACTCGCGTCGAGTTCAACGAGCGTGGGTATTACATTTTCACGCTCGAAATGTGCGAAACGTCAATAGTACAACTGCGACCAACTCGGCGAGTAACTCCACAACATTACCCGAGGTGCTCAAGTACCGAGAGCTTGCAGTCGTTGGTGTAACCGACACAGTTGCTTTTTTAATTTTTATTCTGATACAACAAACTGCCCTGGATTTGTTTACCGATGCTTTGTCCCTATTATCCGTGAAGAAAGTTTTCGTTGCTGAACTTGTGGAAAATACGTGTTTTCATCAATTATTCTCAATCGTTCAACGAAATTGTGGAATCAACATTTCGACGAATTTAAAGATAAAGGCGCTAAGATGTCACGTCGGGGTTGCCTTGTCGCTAAAATGGAAACTAATCGAAATAGCCTGATCACGAGTGATTTGCACGGAGCAACAGTGATGGAATTGAACAATTTGACCAGAAACTAGATGGAGGTATCGTGAAACAAGACGGCCACGGTTTACGCCGAATACAACCCACCGCCATCCCCCAACCCCTCTCAACACCCATATCCTTTCGTAACCCACCTGGAATGGCACATTCCAAGACTGTGTGGCAAACTAATCCAAGTTTTCGACTAGTTTCGAGCCAGCGCGTACAAGTTGCCACTGTAAAGTGAAAACTCGGACTGGCATTGGTGCAACTATTGGGGTGTGGGTTGAAAGACGGGGCGGGGAGGGGGACTTCTGGTTCTGGACTCACCAAGTCTGGCCTGTTTCTGCTCACACCCGGAGCAGCGCCTGGTTCTCTCCAGTGCTTCTGGCAATACTCTCGAGGTCTCTTCGTGGTTCTAGCACTGCGGCCTGAAGGAAAAGAGGAGTGGTAAGATGGAGTGCCAAGATTGCCTCGTGCACCTGAGCAATTGGCTCGAGTCTTACTTATAGCACCTTCTATCCTTTTGCTATATATAACCAACGCAACGCAACCAGTTTCGATCAACCTCTGGTCTCTAAGAACATCGGCCACAGTCCGAGAATGAAAATTGTCTTCGGAACAAGATTGAACATCCTGACGATAGTCCAATTATCAAATTTTGGAGGAAAAAAATCAAGCCAGGCTTAAAGCAGACCTTCTGATGTGTATTTCGAGTAGAAAGGATAAAAAGTTGAGTACTGATTGAGTTCGATAAGTTTGAATTTAGTGCTTTTGTTTAAATTTATTTGGAGTATAATTACGGGATGGAGGCGGTGGTTTTCCAGTTTCTGCAGCCTATTCAAGTCCCTCGAGCGTACCTTCCTCACTGAAATGGTGGTAAATTAACAAAAGCTGGGGGTCAAAGAGGAGGGAGGGGATGAATCTCTCTCGTAACAGCAGACAGGATTAAATCGATTTCTGGCATATCCACGACACGTGCATTGCATTGCTTACACTCGCGAATATCGGAATTGGCGAATAGCTTAAATTCCCCATATATATATAGTGTCAAGCTATATACATCCTTCCACATCAGAACACCCACCTCGCTCCACCGTTAACACCTGCGTTCTAATGCGAATTACTGAGATTCCTCCATGAACTATCTGACAGTTTGGTAAATCTATGATGACTATTTATCGCGGCTCGTCAGGTCTCTGGAATATAACGTGGAACCCCGATAAAAAATATGTACATGAGTTAAGTCCATGAATTACTACATCGGTATATTTGATTTTTAAAAATGTAAAAGCAATGTAGATAAAAAAAGGTAGTAAAATTTCCCAAACACAAATAAAATTACGGTTGGGCGTTTAAGGGTAGCTAATCACTTTATACAAGTCGTCTGGCCATTGAAAAACATACTACTTCACTCAGTTTGGTTATCAATTTCATTTCACATTATCTAAAAAATAAAAACAGTCGTTCTCCATTTTTAAAAATTAATTTAAAAAATTTTTTAAATCGATTTTAAAATATCGAACACGTAAAACAGTATACATGCGAAAATATATTTCCAAATATTAAAAAAATTTTCGTCATCAAAGAAACCAAAACTTAAAATGTAGCAACAAAACCTAAGACCCATATAGCCAAGAAACTAGGAACACAGGACATGCTTTCCATTAACGAAAAAACAAAAAAAAAAGACAGTTGTGTGTATAGTTTTGTCTGTGAGCCACCAGAGCTTACTCCGATGGCAGCGCTTTGCCGCACGACCAACTTGATAATTGAATAATAAATATCCATAATTATGAAAGTTGCTCGGTACGCCAACTTAGTCTTTGCGCTATGTACATATGAGAAGGGGGATGAAGGGATGAAAATAGGGGTTGATAAAATTGTTCGTGGTGTAGGCGAAAGCTGTACTCGGGTTTCCAAAAGTTTCTACGTGGTTGAGGTAATATTATCATCCCCTTGATGATTAGCTACGTTTCCAGTAGGGCAAGGGGGTAAGGGTGTTGAAGGGGGGAAGGGGACGTGAGGTTTTCTGGTCTTGGTAAGTCCCACAGCGACTAACTCGCCAGTTGCTACCACGGGTGGTATGGAGTGAGGGGGTGGGAGCGGCGCTTTTCTGCTAGCAGCGAGGGGTGAATGGGGGGTGTGATTATCTTTTCCAGGCGCGTTTCAACCCGGTGATAGACTCCCGGAGAGTTGAGGGGGGTGAAACGAGACACCCTCGTGAGCTTAATAGACGTTGAGCTTCCCTTAATTTGGTAACGCGCTAATTCACTACTCGCCAGTTCAACTCTCACCTCTCACGGCTAATCGTGTTCTCCACAAGAACGTGATATTACGAGCTTACAGCGTTAACTCGGGATATCATCGTTATTATTGAATAACAGATAGTGGCTCAATCATGCATCGAACAGTTTTTATCTGCCCCCCTTCATTTCCCCCACAATCTTTTTTCATCACCTCCTCCTCCTATATAGGGTGAAGGGGGGGGGGGGACATTTCTATACATTTATAGAAATATAATCTCTTTGAGATATTAGTAACTTCGAGTATTAGCCACTTCGTGATTATAACTACTCCGGGAAATTAGCCACTTTGTGACTACAACTATTCTGGGATATTAGCCA
This sequence comes from Perithous albicinctus, assembly GCA_964016905.1. Taxonomy (NCBI): domain Eukaryota; kingdom Metazoa; phylum Arthropoda; class Insecta; order Hymenoptera; family Ichneumonidae; genus Perithous; species Perithous albicinctus. Next base: position 20,587,570 of record OZ024697.1, on the reverse strand, counting down.
CTTTGTGACTATAACTACTCCGAGACATTAGCCACTTGTTGACAATGGCTACTCCAGGACATTATCCACTCTGTGTTTTTAGCATAATGTCTGTAATCCCGTCTTGCAACAATCGTTGACGTGATATTTTCATAATAAAGAAATTATTACTTATTTACAACTGAGATTTATGACATTATTTACTAGTAATTATTTCCAATTTTTTGGGGGTAATTGAACACAGCGAACGCCAAAGCAACTAATTCGTCCTGATAATGCGCCTCTTGTAATAATTTTCATAGCTTCCCTTATTCCTCCGCGTCTCTTTGGCTTCACTTTCAGCGCAACTCACGCTCCCATTTGGTACGAAACTAATTATTGCTTTTCAATCTTACCGCGCGACGTTGCACTCCCCTTTTAACCGTGTTAAAGCAGTAATTTAGTGCCTTACTAATCGAATTCTACGGATCTCTGGCAACTCATGTTGAGAGGTGTCTCCTGCTCCAACGTACCCACCCCCCCCCCCCCCCCCCCCCCAGCCCCTTCCTCCAAATCTCGTTATCTATCTCTTTCGTTTCTCTCAAAATGTTCTTCTCATAGTCTTTGAAATTGATATCATGAAAATAAAATCTCTGGCAATGCACTCGATAGATTGTCCAACAACATTTTGTTGTTAATTTAAAAAATATAAAAATGTTTACGTAAGACTAACGTTCTTATATTTATCGAATTTTTTAATCACTGTTCCACTATTATTATGAATTAAATATAAATAAATGAATTCCGAGGTTTCACCGTGATATCCCAGCGGCGATGAAAACAGCATAACCGGAATACTGGGGAGTACACAAAGTGGAGCATATTGCAGCGATGCGGCTTCTTCGATGACAGTATGTGGACCGAATAGCTATCTCGAACGTTTCCCATCCGCCCTTTTCTGTGGGCGTAGCTACATATCGCTGCCGCAACCCTTCCCACCAACGACTTCAGCAAAGTTGCAAACTGCAGATTGCATTTGGCTCGCCAGGTTCTCATCTCTTCTAACCTCTCTTTGGAGCTCCTCTCTTTCCATTTAATTGCCCCATTGCAGTTACGTATTATGGGGAAATTTATGATTTTATCGATAGAGACAATAATCGTGGAGCTAATGTGAGATAAGAAAACTCGAAGGGGCAGAAATAGCTCGAGGAGATTAAATTAAATTAAAATATTCATGCGAAAGTAACTCTGAATAAAAAAATAAAGCTCGCTCGCATTTCTCCCATGGAATGAACGAGAAAGTGGATGCATATGCTGAAGAGAATTTTACGATTTATTTCATGGTGTCAATAATCGTAAAAAAGCTCCAAAGCTTAACTATAAAAAAATCCTATAATCTTGCAAGCTCTGAGGGCTCTATAAGCATACTGCGAATGCTGCGTAATATTTATAGAAAAATGATTCTCTTGCCAGCATCAATAAGTAATTCGTTCTATTTTCAATGTAAGCAATTTAAAAGGTCAGAAATTACCGGAGGATATTTCTGACCTTTTAAAGCGTCGGTGACAGTCACGTTGAGCTTTGTCCGTCTCTCTGAACTCGTGACCTATCCGATAAATAGTCAATCACGTATCTTCGCTTTTACAGCATCGAGAATAAAAATATATTTCACAGACAAATTCACGTCCTGGTTGGCAATGATGTCAGAATTATGACCAAGGTCAGTTTCAAGAATACTCAATAGGTCAGAATTTATTCCTGGCTGAGTGTCAAAGGTTTCTGGGATAATAAAATTTGTTCTTATAATAAGCATCATTTTTTAGTGGTACACAAAAAGTTAATATTGAAATACACCTTTGGGAAAATTGATTTTGTCGAAAAGTGTATTTTATCGAATCGACAAAACGACAATTCGATAAAATGAATTTTTGCCAAAACCATATGGCCGTCGTAATTTTTTTTTTCAACTTCTTGACTTCATGAATAAGTAAAAAAAAATATTGTGTTGACCCGAGTGGATTGACCGAAAGCTCATCGCGAAAGCTTTTTCGTCCAAGAAATAGAATTGTTGTACCGGAACCGAATACGACGGATTGAGAATGGGGAACTGAGCCGGTATGCTTTATTTATGAGTGGCATCGTGCTTTCCCCTGGGTTGGCCTCATTTTCCATGACCTCCACGTCGTCGTGTCCTCGACGGTACAGCGAAACCAAGGAGACAGTCGATATTCGTTCGAGTGTGGAGTCCAAGTACGAGTCGAACAAGTCTCGGTTGATTACGAATTGAGGGGACACGATCCTGTCTGCGGGCATGCAATGCGATAAAGGGGGGATGTATGTGGGGTTGGGTTGGACAGTGACCAGACGTTCGACGATATTGTACTCGAGACAATTCCTCCCTTGCCTTTTCCACCGAAGGACACTTAGAATTCATCTGTCTTCTAAGTCGGATCATCCGACGTGCAAGCTCAGAATAAAAGTACAAAGATAGTTCTTCGGAAGTGAATTCGAAAGGTAGAATTGTAACTAAAATTATAGTATTAGAGGCTCAATAATGAAGAATGGAAAATATAAATGAGGATAAATAAAAGGGCCTAACCCTTCGGATGAAAAATCAATAATAACTTGAAGGGCCACACAAGAAAACACCCGAAATTTGGTACTGCAATATGACATCAAAAGGTAAAAATAACAATAAAGGACTAAACAAGAAAGATGATAAAATTTATGTTAAGCGACGAAATACAGAATGGAGGGTCAGCATACGATTAAATGAAGATAGTGACCAGTCATTATCCTAATGCGGAGCTGAAAAGGGAAACTAGTAGAAAAAGAAAGTACCAGCCAGACGTCCAAAGATTCTTCAAGCAGCACCTGGTAAGGCAGTGTCTATAGAAGAATGGTAGGAAGCCTCCAAGCATGCGGTTCACTCACCCTACGAATATAAAGCATCCTCTGATAGTGCTGGTCTTCTCGGATCGAAGAATAAGGGCGAAGGGGGTGAAAGGGAGGTCGAAAAGAATGGGCTTAGTTATCCAGAGCGTGGAGTCCTGCACCCTGTCCCTTAAATATGTATGACTCTTCGTGAGGCTCCGGCTTGCCGTGAAGCTTCGTGCTCTTCGAGGCCCCTTCACTCAGAACCCCGGAATAAAAAAAGAAAGCAGAGAGGGGAAAGTAGACAGACTACAGCGAAAGGGGTGGAGGTGTACCATAAGCTGGGAAAGGGGGGGGGGAGGGGCAGTCGGGGTGAGTTACTACATAAACCAAGACTAAAAGGTGGAGGCAAATAAATTGGAAAGCAGACAAGAGCTTTCTTTTCCTTGCCACGAGGATGAGTGACACAGACGACTGAGATTTTCAAGCACTACATACATTTTCATTTTTTTTCATATAAATGTATTGCTTTCATTCGTTGCAAGCACCATACAAAAAAAATGTATACGAAAATATAGAAATCCGGGACTTTAACGATACTGGGAAATTCTTCGTAACAATGTAAGAAGTTACTCCAGGACGTTAGACACTTTAGGAATATAAATACAACGGCAACAAATTTTTCGATGCGATCATGAAATGATTTTTAGTAATTGAACGGAAAAAGAATTTTTTTAAAATCTGTTACTCGCGAATTGCACGAATGGGGGGGGGGGGGGAGGCCATACATCACGAAGTCTGATTGATTCTTGTCTCGTTGAGATATCGTCGATTGCTGTGTGCTTCGACTACAATCTGCCAAGCTCTCTGTATTCCGTGCTTGCAAGCTTGAAACGATACTTCCTAACGAAGCTGTGCGATCGAGAGCTCCACTAGATTGTTCCCTCGTATCGGTGTCTAGAGTTGAGGATCTTCGTGCCGTGTGCTTGGACTCCTCTAACGTCTAACGAAGCAAAAAATTCGATTCTTCTCCCCTCGCCTTCTTATCCCGGCCTCTTCTATATTATACTCCATCCTTAAAACTCTTCACTTCCTTATTCCAAAGCGGCACTTCTGTTCATTCGATATAAACTCACAAATTAGTATCTTGTCCGTTAGTACTATGATTGATATTTAATGCATAATTTTTTTTCTGTTCAATATATATTTTTTTTATTTCATAATTTGGATTCACTTTTATATTTCTCTCGCCTCAATAAAAAAATCGGAAATTTCAGCATATCTTGTTTCCCTGTTCGATTCTTCGATTTCCTGTCGTTTGCGGCGGTTTATAAAATAAAAAAATAGTGTGAAATGCTCGTGGAAGATCGAACGACGATGACGCCTCAGAAGCGCTATGTTTGACAAACGAGAAAAAGAAAATTATTTGACGATTCGTTCGCCGCCAGATGTACTATATCTGGCTGTGAATCCGCAGTCGTAGAAAAATTCTGAAGGCTGAGCACATAGAGGAATGGATTGGAGAGTGCGAAGTTAAAGCGAAGTGGAATGAGAAAGGACACGGGGGGGCGGAGGGGAAAGGGAGTGATCAGGAGGGGAAGGGGATGAAAGCTTCGATATTAAAATCTCCCGAACGAGAATCGAGGAGAAAATACAGAAACGCTTCGCGATCTGTGAGGGTTTGGGAAGGGACAAAAGAATGGAAAAACAATTTTCCCTGGAGTGACTCCTGCTACTTTTTTTTAACCAGACGATCCAACCTTTCTTATAGGACGGCCTTCAATAATATTGTAATAAGAATTTCTTCACTAATTATAATCACATTTTTTCAAAGTTTTTTTTTATAAGAATTTTAATGTTAATTTTTTTTTTCAAATTTTAATTACACCAGAACTTAATACAGAATTTAAGTTTCAATTTGAGTGTAACTGAAGTTCAAACCTGCAATAATTTCGATCTTCATTAATATTGTAAAGTAGCTTTTACAGCAATAATGTAATGACAACAAAAGTTGTCTAGTCAGTAATTTCATTATCTACTCGTAAAATTAATTTTGCATGTTTTGTTGCACATTTTATTCCGTGTGTATTTGAAGTCGTTGCGATAAGCGAACGACTTTCTCGCCGTAAACAAATTTGAAAAAGGAGGATATACGTAGTTTGGTCTTTCCCTGATCTCGTTTTCCGTTCATCGCGGCCTTATCCACTGTTTCGCTCAGACGTAAGCTCCGAGCCGTATAAAGACGACGAAACTTTTAACACAGCCACTCGCGCTTTCTTCCTAGACTCGAAAACTTCCGTCAGACGATTTTACACCCCCGTACGACATACAATGTGCAACGGGAGTAAAGCTCGAAAGCTTGGGTGGCAAAGATTCCAGTTGTTGGAGTATTCCCATTGCCATAATGTTGTCATTGCGTCTGGAAGAGGTAGCGAAGCGGGGGAATAAATTTCTACTCAAAACGAGATTGAATTGTCTGCTCTCGAGTAGAAATGACAATGAAAATTATTAGGTCTCTCACCCTTTCACGTCACCCCGTCCATTAAAACTTTCTGGAAATTCTCAATTTCTTCGGCAAATTAACTGTCTACATGATTCCTACCTTTCACACAACGCCACAAGCGTCGCTAGTTTTACGTAGGCCGAAGTGGTTGATGTGTTGGTGAAAATAAATATGGTGGATAGAAGAGAAAAACCTTCAGCTTACGATACTTCGGATGAATCCAATTTTGAAGGTATGTTGAAAAAAAAAGACTCACACACTGAATATAAATAAGTCATGGCGGAGGGGAGTGAACGGGAGGGAGGGGGAGAGGTGGGGTAGAAACGTGCTCGAGGGTGATACTCTTCAAAGCTTCGTGCAAGAAGCTCGTTGAAGCTTCGACTCGTCCACCTTACTTATTTCCCGTCGTTTCTTGCGTGTTATTCTATTTTTCTTCTCTGCCTTCGTTCGCTGCAATATTTCATAGAGCACACATTTGCAGGGTGTTGGTAAAAGCTTTTCTGGTTAAGTCAGAAAAGCTCTGGGACAACTAACGAATGTTTAAAGAGGCCAAAGTCTGTCAAAGAGAATAGATCAGAAGAAAGTACTTTAAGGGATACTCCTGTATAAAAAAGACACCCTTATTATTGTCAGAGGATGATGAGTACGATTGCAAAAAGAATCCTGGATCGATTGTCAGGAAGACATTATTTAAATATTTTTTAAGGAACATCTGGAATGAATTTCGAACAACCGATTTAAAAAAATTTAAGTCATAACGATTTCAAGGATATTTATAGAGTGAACATACGGATGTCAAATATGATGATCTTACACGTACCGAAAAAAAAAATTGAGCACAAAATTTTACAGATAATTGCAAACCTATACATAAAGATAAATTGAAAAAAAAATGACTTTCTGAGAATGTCTCCCTGTTAAATATACAACGTAAAACATTCGACGGTATCGTCAAGAAAGAATAAATGAAAGATAAATAGAGTTGAAAATTGAGAGAACAGAAAGGAAATATCTATTCAGGGAATAAGCCGAGTACTGGACAGAGAAGAATGTCAGTATGGGGAAACAAGGGAAAAAAACATAAAGATATCACAAAGTGAGTATGTGCACTCACGTATTCCGTGTCTGGTGGTAACATTTTTCCGGGACATTTAGATTCGACGTCGTCGTGTGGTGAGTTGTACCAAGGAGCTGTTCACGTACCAGTCAAAGCCGAGGAGGTTGGGGCGTGGGAGTGGGGGGAGGGTTCCAGGTTCGTCGAATACGTGAGAAAGGGAACGAAGAAAAATACGAGAAAGAAAAAAGGAAATGATCGAGTGAAAATAAAAAGAAAATACAATGAGAAAAGGAGAAAGGAGAAAACGAAATAGAGCGGTTGCAGTGGCGAACGCAAAGAAAAGGTGACACTCGGGGAGTAGTGAAAACAGACAGAGAAAGGAAAGGGTATCGAGAGGAGGAAGGAAGAAACTAGACGTATATGTCCGCTGTATAGCATTCCCATTCGACATCATCGAATTCCAAGCACGCCAGACATATCCAAGGGGGATGGTGGAAGGGACGAAGGTGGGCGGGGGAAGCAAGGGATGGAAAAGCACGAGTCGCTGTCGTTCGTCGAGGGCTCGTGGTGCAGTCGGGCATTCGACACAGATACAGTCCCTTTTCCCAATACTGTCTGACAGTAGGTACATCTCACCTCGATTCAAGAAATGGCCCAATCTACGTACAACCCGCCCCCCCCCCCCCCCCCCGGCCTCGGCACCCCGCCCCTCGTGTCACCCACACAACATACTTTCTCACCATCACATCGGTAGACATTCTTTGCGAAAAGAAACGGAAAATAGTGGCAAGAATTTATTCCGCAAAATACGAAAATACGATTATACCTTTGAACATTGATCTTGGATTTTCATCTTTCTGATGTTGATTAACTTTTCGACTTCAAACATTCAGACTTCATGATTCAGGCTTTAAATTAAAAATTTGAAAGATAAGACTTGAACTCTGATCTATTTTGTAAATGGACGTAAGAATTAAATATCTATTTGCGTGTTTCTTCCATGAATTAGTTGGCCGTACATCAGAGGATCTGTATAGGATCAAATGCATTCCTTGGCGTTGTATATGTCGAATGACCGGTTCGGGCTTATCGAACTCGGTGCACGATAGGGTGGCGTGCTTTCAAGGAATTAACAATCCCCAATTCCGGAGGCGCAGGCACCTATTCGACGTTACGAAATCGCGAATATCCGTGCCAACAATGCATGATTAACGTCGCGGTCTGAACGTCCATACGATGCAAGCCCCCCTGGCAACATATCGAAACCAAACGCCCTTTGCTGGGATTACTCCGATTCACCTGAGAGCTTACATTGCGGACACAACGTGGTCAAGAAAATGGGGAAGCTTGTGGCTTTGTGTGAAACTGTGTATGTGTCTGTGTGTGTGTGTGTCTGTTCGTGCAGAGATTTATTGTCGATGCACTCGAGAAATTTGCAGTCCCTCACTCGAGAGACGGGAAAGAGCGGAAGGGAAAACGTTACTTCCTTCCGGCCCGTGGATGTTCCGGCGATGTTCAACAGGGAACAATAGAAGGTAATTGGAAGCCATAGGAGCCACACAGCGATGAGAATATGATTCCGATATATATCTTCCAGGAAATAGAATCCGAGACAGGATTTTATAGTCACTTTTTTTTGTCGAATCTCTTTTATCAATAACGAAGGGATGATTTCTCGCCAGTTTTGTGTACATCATATCCTCGGTGTCGGATTATTAACGTTCCACGGGAATTCGTTACTAATTAATTATTGCACAATTAATACTCTGTAATTAAGTCGACGGAAATTTAACGATCAGTGTAAAAATGCCAATCAGTGAACAGTAATGTGATAATTATACAAAGTTCTACATAATTTTAAATACTTTTTTAAAAATAGTTTTAGATCATTCTAGAAAAATCTACATATTTTAAAGTAATCTTGAAAAAATTCTAGATAATTTTTCATGTCGCGAATAATAAAGAAATGAATTATCGTTAAAATTTTTAGGTCTTCCTTCGTCGTGGCCATGATAAAAATAACAGTACCCGTAGAGTCCATTTAAGAATAAATGGACGCGCACGATTCCCAGGCTGGGCAATAAATTCCATGTATTTCTGAAAGAGACATTCTTCGCGGTGAGAGGTTCACTGCTCGCGCAAGTTTCGTTTCTGTTGGTACTGCTGCTGCGTTACCGATAACTCCGCCGGAACGGCGTTATACAGAGAGGACTAAAGCAATACAGGAGCCAAGGCAAGAGTGAGTGTGTGTGTGGAAGCGTTTCCGAGCCGAAGGCCCCGGCTCGTTGCAGCGAACTTCGAGGGGTGGAAAGTGCACAACGGTAGAAATCGAAGCCAGTACTAAGCTGCAGTGGATGCAACTGCAGTACGACTACAGACGTTCAAACTAGACAAGATGGCGCGGGGGGAGGTGGGACTAAAAAGGTACTTACAATTTATTCGTTCTTCTCTATTGAATATTTAGCAGAAAAATTCGAACGATGAAATAATTATCAAATGATATAAATCTCACATTAAATTCATCTAATTTGTTACAAAAAAAAAAACAGTTGTGGAAAATAAATCTTTAATAAATTACTAGATTTTCAATATCTTATCTAGAATTATGTTTTTGATACAAAAATTACATTAGAATTTTCTTTTTTTTTCAATCAATTAATATTTGAAAAAATTAAAGGACTACAATGATAATAAGATGAAAAAAATATATAGGACTATGATAAACAGGGTGAAAATAGTTATCGCAGTAGAAAATAAAGAGAGCGAACGAGAGTGAAAAAAGTTTGGATCCTCGTTTCGGTAACCGGACGAAGCGTAAGTCCTCGAGCCATTTACTCGAAGCTTAACGACACCGCGAGTTTGGCCACATCGAATCCTCCATCGATCTTCGCCCGAGCCTGAGTAAGTTAACGCGAGAGAACGAGACAGAGAGAGAGCTGGTTGAATGAGGGGATGAAAAGGGGTTGAAATAGGGTGGACAGGGTAGTTTCGCATCCCCTCTTTACGCCCCCTCCGCCCCACGCTCTCAGTACCTTCTCCCAGACTGCTCGATTTACGTGCGACGGTTTGTTATTCACCGGCCTCGGCTGCTGGAAGCTTCTGCCAACTTTGCACACCGAGTTATGTCCGTTAGCTGGCTTTGCGGCAGTTGAAACGCTGCGCATAACTTCATAGTAGTAGCCGGAAAAGCTTGGACGCAGTCTGCTCGATAACCCTTGGTGTAGTCCTCTCGACTGTCGCGAGCCTCGTATCCATGACGTATATACGACCTACGCATGTCTGATCAGTTACGACCATTAACTACTGCTCGGGTAATTTCACGTCTGCACGCTGAAAGCTTTTACTACTAGAGTCACTCGAACTAATTCTTAGGGCTAGTCCGGACATGTCTTTATGACCATTAATACTTCTACTGTAATTATTATTCAAGTTTATTTTGTAGATTGTTACATATACATATGGGGCATTCCGTATCAGATCAGACACTAAAAAAAAGTCGTCTTTGGAAAATGCATAAAAGTGTGTTATTCGAAAAATATATGACTGCTGCCCTATTTTTGACTGCCAATTATGAAAAAAGGGGAATAATGAAAATATTAGCCGCAAGTAGTAAAGCCCAGGAATGGTCAGACGACCTTTTATCGGTGATCCTGACAGATGTTACCAGTAGATTAATAATACGGTTTGATCATTGCGGAGTTTTACTACACGCGGATCGTTTTTTTTTTTAACGTTTTATTAGTCGTAAGCTCGTAGTGTCCACGGAATGACATACTGTACAGAAAAAAAATTGTAAAAATTACGTCAAACGTTCTTTACTACTCACAGCCCGTTTCATTTTATTCCATGCTTTCGAATTTTATCGTTGACTCGAGTCTGGCCATCCAGGCTTGCCAGCTATTCTGTCTGACTCGAGACAGCCTTTTCCACTGTCGACTCATCGTATTTACCAAGAGACTTTGGCAACATACTACGTGAAAAGCTGGAAAAGTATAAAAAAGAAACACAAAGTGGACACTAATCTCATTCAAAGTGCTTGCTTCAACAGATTCCAAAACTAGATTCGCAGAATTCACGAGAAACTGTCTCTCGACTTTATCTGATTCAGAAACAAAGGAAATTGCCCGTCAGTTCTACGATCTCTTGATGGTAGTAACTTTTACAATTTAAAACTAAGAAAATCTAGGTCGAGTTAATTAAAAAATATCTGTTATCCACGACTACAATTTTTGCACAGGAAAATATCTTCGCGTGACGTTAACAATGTTCTGAACAATATTGAACATGATTAACTTATTAATTCGATTAATTAAAAATTAAATTAATACAATTATCTGTTCATTTATATCGAAATAAAAATGTTCAAACTTCTTGAATTTTTTTTTTCAAATTAAAAAAAAAACTATATAAGCCAAAGTTTCATTTAATTGTCGATTATTTTATTGCACATTTCTTTATTTAAGAATTTTTTAAATTTTGTTTCATTCTTTCTTACATGTGAAAGTATCACACAAAAAAAACTGTGAGAGAAATATTAAAAAATTTATTAAAAAAAAAATAAAAAAAAGGTATTTAAAAATGCGAATGATTGGAGAAACATTTTTCTTCGGTTTTTTTGAAAAGTTCGTATTACCTTTCAGCTAGACTATCTCTATGTACCGATAGCGAGTAAAGAAGCGATAGAAACTCTCGAAGGGAAGATTTTCTTCCTCTCTTAATTTCGCCTCTGGCTTGTCGAGTCTGGTTCAAGAAGCAGCTGAGCAGTCGAAGCCAGCAGCAGCAGCAGCATCACAGAATGAGCCCTCCTGATTGCCGATTCGCTGGATAAACTTCGGTCTAAAGTACGGTAAAGTGCTTCTGGGAGGTCTTCGACGTGATTGGAGGTGAGGTTGAAACCCAGATATTCAGGTGCAGGTGCATAGCAGCAAATCGACGAAGGGTTTCCACCCAAGACCAAGAGTAGTCAAGTAAAGGTTTTCGACAAATATATATATCGTCGAAATTCGCTTCCAGAACCCTCCGACTCGAGTATTTTCGACGTAAGTGGAAAAGGAACGTACAGACAAGACACGAAGAGAAAAAAAACTGTGAGTGGAAGAGCTGCACTTGACAGAGGAAAAGAAATATACAGAAAAAAAGAAACGATGAAAACAAAAAGAGCAGAACTGCGATGAAGAAATGGGATGAAAGTGGAGAGAAGGAAAAAAATAAGAAAGAAGTATACGTCGAGACATCTCTGATTAAACTTACTCACAGACAGCATATTCTAGCAACAGTAAAAAACTAATATGACATTTTTGTATTTTTCACCAATCCTTTTTTCCTTTTTGCTTTTGCAAAAAAAAATATCCACAGATTTTAAGATTTATAAAAATAACAGTCAGTAAAAAAAATTGCATTTCTATATTTATTTGACAATATGTGTAACAAATTTACAATTTTTTTTTGTAACTAGTAATGTAAGAGGAGATTTGTTAAAGCTTAACGTTTTCTTGATAAAGTCACAAATGGATGTGTTATATATATATATATATTTTTACTATTAACTCTGATTTTACAAAAAGGCAAATAATTGCCTTTAACAACAAAAAATAGATTTTTCATTTATTTATTTACTTTTACGGTGTTAATTAATGGCTAATGAGTGCAGTAGATAATTGTCATGATTAAAAAGCTGTTTGTTGTCCTTCATGAATCACGTTATATGGAATTCGCTAATTAAAATTGAACGGGTCGAGAAAATATGTTGGAGAAAAATGTGTTGTACCGAGTGTAAGGGTTGAAGGGGCCAGAAAAATGGGAAGCGACAAGGAGGAGTTGAGGAGGCGTGTATCACCTCGCCACACACCTCGTTTCTCTTAGCCATGTATGTACACAGACGCGATAACTTGGGCCAACACTCATACAGCAATGCTACGAGAGGAAAACCAAGGGGTGAGAGATCAAAGGAAATTATAAAACGAGAGCATAGCAAAGGCTTACACAGACACACATTTCACATACCCACTTATCCATAAGGGGTACATATTACATGAGGCATTTCAGGCACAAAATCTACTCTCATTCGTGTTTTTCCTTTTTACTTTATGGGTTCTATATTTTCTACAGTATAACCAATTATTTCCAAATATTTCTGTCAAATGTCAAACAGAAGCACTGGCAATTTTTACGACTGTTAAAAATGTAAATATTATACATAAATGTTATACACACGCACACAATTTTCGACGTTTTAGACCATTTTAAGTATGTTGACATTAAAATTTCGAAAAAAAAAACAAAAATTTCACGAACACATAGGTTCCTCTTATGAGGAAGTAAAATATTATGATATCTCTCGCCTGGATGCTAATAAACGAAAAGCACGAAGTATCAAAGGAAAAATAACTTAACTGCAGAGCTTGCGCCAAAGGGAAAAGCTCTGTGCAAGCAAAACAAAACAAAAAAAGTACTGGAGCGCAAAAAAAAGAATGATCCACCGGGTTGATTTGACGGGGCCAACTTTTGCACCAGTTTTACCCGGTGCCTCTGGCTCCTGAAGAACTTTGTTATATCTCGAGGGGGTTTAGCTGGCAAAAAGGGATGGATGCAAGAGGCCAAGAGATTCATGCGTTGTACCGAAGCTTGCAAAGTCCACAAGGCACGAAGAGCTCGCGAGCTTTCGAGCTTGGGGGGCCCCCGGAAACCCATCTTCAACGTAAGTAAGACAGTGCTGCCCGGCCTCTCTCTCCCTATCTCTCTCTCTCTCTCGATGCGCTTTCCAACTTTTCCTTGCCCGTGTTAAAAACTTTCCGAGATTGAGCATATTTCGTCCGACAGCCTTCATCTCTATTCCCGTTTATTATTATTATTATTTTTCATTTCTTATTTATACTGCCGAGGCTCCTGTACTTTTTTTTTCGTTGCTTTCACGAGTAGTCGAGAGATAGAGAAAGGAATTGAGAGAAATAGAGAGAATAATACGAGAGAAAGTGAGAGGTTCTTTGGGTTTTTCTGGGTTCTTTAAGTAATATTATTCGTAATTATCGACAAAGTAATTTTGAGAAGAATTCGAAAATTTGCTTCCTTGTTATTAACAGTTAGAGATTTATTTATTTATTTTATTTAACTGGTAAAAATTGGTGCAAAACTTCCGTAAGTTTCGCACACTTATTGTTTATTGCCATTTTAAACTCTAAACTTAAGTTCTCCTTTGGAATTTCGTCTAAGAAACAAAAGTAATAATTCAACCAACCCAGAATTTTTAATTGCCATAATAAATAAATTTAAAAAAGGCTTTTTATCGACATTACATGAAAGATGCGCGACAGCTTCGTAGCTCGCTAAATCCTCGAAGGTGACGACGTCGCCCTTTACAATTTCATCTCGACGAAGCTTTTGAAGAATAAAGGTAGATGAGATAGCTGGGATGGTATACGTTCAACTACGTTGGTTATTACATGGGCGATGAAACTACACTGGAGATGCATAGGATGGACACAAGCGATGCCTTGGATATTTCAACGTTTTCATCCCCCCTCCCCGCCCCTCCACCTTCGAATCACCATCTCGGTTTTTACACCTTTTTTTACGATCCTAACCGCATGTTCTTCTCGTAAAACGTCTTTTCTTCCGCTATTCCACGTACATTCTTATAAATATTCATCCGGAAACATTATTTGAACTATTAGACGATGTTATTAAAGCGTTTGAAATCGGTCATTGAAAAATATTGTTTTCAAAACTAAAACTTCGAAATTTCAAAACTTCAGATACCTTAATTTTGTTTAAACTCCAAAAATACATTTAAAAAAAAATTAAATATAAATATTCAGCGTCTCCAATTTTTTGTTCTTTTTGTGCGTAACTCAAGCTCTTCATAAAAATCCAATTAACGAACCTTCCATCTACAATCTTTTTGCCCCTCTCGCTAAAAAGAAAAGGTTGTAATTATAGAACGTCAATGGAATTTTCTTATTCATACTTTATTATTCTCATCTTCGTTGAAATAAAGCAGAGAATTGCCGCTTACACCTGTTAAATTCATCAAAGTGAGCAAAAAGCAGTCGAGAGCTCTTTTTTTTCCTGGCTGCAAAGGGAGTGAGTTTAAATGAGAAAATTACGATAAAAAAAAGAGAGATCAGCGCTTCTCTGTGCATTTCTTTACGAAGTGCTTTCGAAGTACCGAAGATTGAGCGAGCAATCCAACGCGGTGAAAACGATTTTAGCATTCTTTGCTTCTGTTTCCTTTTATTGGACTCGAGGACGAGAATTCGCAAAAGCTCGAGATAAAAGTATGTGTAAGTTAGTTGCGAAATCAAAATTGTAGGTTGTGCAGTCTCCATATATGTTTAAACAAGAAAATAAACGAGACGTGCATGCGCACAAATACCATTTCGGACCATAAAGCCCTTCGAAAGCTTCACATCTATACAGCTTTCTTATAGCTACAGTAAATCCAGCATTTTACGTTCAATATCTATGTGTACTCTAGACGTAGAAAGCGACGTGACTCCAATATTGAACGATAAAACGATAAATTGCATTTAAGGGGTGAAAAGGTAAATTGCTCGCTTCATTTTTCCACTAAAGAGTTCGAGAAAAAAAAAGTATAATACTTTTAATTATCATCCAAATCAGTAGAAAGTGGGTTAAAGGACTATGGTTTCACGATTTTGTTTTTTTCTTCTTTTTTTAAAATTTGTATATGTACACAAATACCATTCCAGACCCTAGAAGGTGGATGAAAACGTAAATCGCTCGTTCCATTTTTCCATTAACAAGCAAGAAAAAAGAACGTTAACGTATATTATTAAAAAAATGAAGCAGCAAAAGAAAATATACTATTTTAACAGCGTCGGTTCGTGGGCAGCGAACAAAAAAAAGTATATCTAGTCAAAGGGTATAAAAATGTTCAAACCCCTCGAGTCCCACCCGCACGTGCTTAATGGACTGAAGTGTAACGAAGTAACGAGTGTAACGAGAGTCACTGCAATATAGTGTATACACCCTCGGATGCAAATGCTTTTGCACATGTTATTTAGCGAATGCAAGAAAATTACATCCCTACATTTTAAACGCACAGACACTGCTGAGCATTTTTTTTTCGCAGAAATAAAAATCGTTAACATACATTGAACATTTTTTAAATTGAACTTTAAATAATTTCTCTAATTACACAAAATGTAATATCAGTCAATTATTTTTTAACGAGTAATTTGACTTTTAAAAAAATCTTAAAGCTTATAGAGGGGAGATTTAATCGAAATTAAAAGCGTTTAATATCAGTATAAATAAACATAAATTTTTTAATCCAATTTTTTGTGTGACAAATGTAACTCAAAAATTAATTATAGCAATAAACATGAAATAAAAACGTCGTATTGATGAAATAAAATTTTTGAAAAATGATCACATTTTTGAAAAATCTAATTATACTATTTCATAAGATTTCATAATAATAAAACCGATTCTTTATATAAAAATTGTATTTAAAAAAATATATAATAATATTAATAATAATGAAATAAAAATATATTGTTGACAGGACGAGTAATTCGTATTTGTCTGACTTGAATGTGCTAGTAGTAATATCCAGTGGCGTGCGGACTAAGACTAGGTAGCAGTAAAATCAGTAACTCCTGGTTAAAGTCGTCGTAGTACACACGACAGGACATTACGTATGCCGTTGCCAGGAGCATAGTGGCGCTACAGTCAGAGGTAGAGAGCACAGTAGTAGAGAATCACTAGGTGTGGCTTCTATGCCGGTGGAAGCGGTGCAGAAACCACGCATAACATAACTGAATATAGTGGCATACAGGAAAG
The DNA here is from genome assembly GCA_964016905.1 of Perithous albicinctus. Lineage (NCBI taxonomy): Eukaryota > Metazoa > Arthropoda > Insecta > Hymenoptera > Ichneumonidae > Perithous > Perithous albicinctus. The sequence continues at coordinate 20,571,374 of OZ024697.1, read as the reverse complement.
GCCTCAGAGACGTCCATGTACACTATTCACATTACGTATGAGCGGGTACACAAACATATGTGTACACGCATGCATAAATACAAACAGATGTAGACACTACGGAATAGTTAGGGTGAATGGTCAATGTTACCAACTTGTCTCTTTGGTTTACTTCACTGAGAGGCTAAGGGCTAAATGGCTTCGTTACATATACGCACGAATTTATCGATAAATATCGTGTCTGACCACGCACCGCCCTTTCTACTTGGCCATGTAACCTTTTCCAGGAAAAGGATAATTTCTGGTCAACTGTTAAACACTTTTCTAAATCAAAGACAATTGATAAATGGAAGTTTTGAAAATACGAATTTATCTGAAAATACAATGTCTGACAAATGACCGCCTTTTCTACTTGGCTATCTAACCATTTCGAGAAAAAATGATCATTTCTCCTCAACTGTAAAATAAACACATTCTACATTTTCCACTTAGTGTATTAATTAATGTAAATCGCTTTATTGTCTCTACTACAGATGAAAAATCCTATAAACTAATTTTATTCCATTTTTTCGACTACGTTTTGGTAATCATTGGAGCTTAAATTTGCAGCCTCCTGATTATTTGGGTTGTTCGTTAGTGTTCCGTCGTTGTTTCCGATCTGAACATAATGCATTCGAGTGTGTAACGGATGCCTTTCTCCAGTGTAACCATGTGAATAAATCTCAAAGCACTCGTGTCTGACTACATACACGAACTGATGGCTGTATCTACTTGAGAACGTGGTCAAGGGGGTGAGAAATTCTGGGAAAGAAGGAGAGGGGTCCAAAGCTTAAGCAGCCGAAAGCTCACTGGACCCTGATTAATCCCAAGAGAAGTCCTCAACCCATCTACCCTTTCCACCTTCTTCGATATGTGTACCATGTGTCTACTGTACATAACATCTATGTACAACTTTGAAAAGCTGTATTCAACCCAGAAGATTATCGAAAAGCACAGACTTTCCCAGGCTTTGTCACATACGTTACCGTGAACCGAAAGTTCCGTTTCCCAATCCTCTGCTATTATACTGTTCCTACTTAAGCCCTGCCCCCCCTCCCGGATTATTTATATATGTATCCATACTGCCTGACTGGGAATGCGTATGTTCTGATCTTTCGAAAGCTTCAATACTTGCATTATTATCAGTAGTACAGATTTTTTTAAGGTCAACAGAAATTGCAAGATAAAAAATATGTAAAAAATGTTCTCCCTCTGTTTTAATCCTTTTTTACTTTTCAGATATTATGCCTTTTATTTTGAAGACGATAATATTGCTATATGAATAAAAAGTAAAGATGTGAGATATTTGAGAAAAGAATTCGTGGAAGGTTTAGTCACTTGATTTGTTTCGGAGTCTTTTGGTTTCCATCTCACGGTCACAGCAACCCTCACGAGATAAGCTTCTACTACCCGTAGCGAGCTTAAATCTAATATTTACGAGGCAGCAGCCCCGTAAAAGACTTTTTCATGTTGTATCGTGGCAGGCTACAGGCTTCACCCTATAGCTTCTCTATAACATGTGTCGAAGGGATAGAGATGGAGAGGCGAGCGGGGTGAGTGCGAGTGTGAGACGGTATACGACGGTGAAGAAGGGTAGTTTCTTACCGCCCAACTGAGGCATCTTGTATGCCGAGATACGGCCAAGAATATGAATATCCCCGTCTAGCTCGTATAAAATAAATAAAAGGGTTAGGGGATGAGGGTGAGAAGGGGTGGTTTAAAAATGAAAATATAGAAGACGGTTTCTCGTTTGCTACTACAATGCCATGAGCAGTATCATTTTATCTGCACTCAACCCAGTTTTAAGTGGGTTAAGGGACTTGGTATGTGTGGTTTAAGGGTGGATTAAGGTGTCACGTTTGATAAGATTATTGTAACTTCAAGATGTTAATACAACGAATTAGACTATTATTTTACCTTCTAACCCACTTTAGTTAGGGTTTTAATGGTTGAGCGGTCTGTCAAAAGTGAGTTAATCATTTTAAGAGAAACTAGAAGCTGTATTTTTTCATTCCCCCACGACCATGGCGCAAATACGAATATTCTGTATGAATCCAACACAGTCAAAAGTGGGTTAGAGGACTCAAACAAATGGCTTAACGATCAATTAAGGTGTCATGGATAATGACAGCGTTCCAGCTTATCGGTGCAATTGAAATATTATAATAAAACGTATTGCGTATGTCTCTAACCCACTTAAAGAAGAGCTCTGTGCTAAGTGAATTCAAGATGGAGGTCATTTTTTGTCGTCGCGAGGATAGAAATTGTCTGTCTTGAACTGACATATGCAAAAGACATTTGTAGGGCTTAAATTAACGTTGAAGACGAGGACGGAGAGGCAGAGGAATATCGTTCCTGGGTCTCTCCGAGCTTATACTGCACCCTCTCCCCCCTCACATTACTCACGGCTCGGCCGTGTTGGCAGGTGTCCGGATGACGCCGCGTGGGTGAGAGTTCTGGGTACTCTCGCGACGATGCCTCATCCCTTCGGTTACATATATTGAACGATATTGCGAATCTGGGATCTACGGCTTCTCTCAAACTGCCTCCGTACCCTGTTCACTATGCATCAGATATAATCCCACTACAAGGTGTGATATTCATCGTATCTGAGAACACGTGAGATCGAAATTGACGTCAGACACTTGAAGAATTATTGTGTCAATTTTTTGTAGTAAATTTATTCAAATTTATGCAGAATAATGAAATTTTACAAGATTTATTCAAATTTATGCCAGATTATTAAATTTTACAAATTTTATTCAAATTTATGAAAAAAATCCACAAAATTAACTAAAATTATTAAATGCACTAAATATCAAAACTTCAAATCGGAACTTGAAAGAAAAAACAAAATTGAATTTCAAGTTTACAATTAATCAAGAACTTAAAGTTCAACTTAATTTTTAATACAAGTTCAAGCATACAACTATAACTTCTGGCTCTGAAAAAAAAAAAACGATAAAAAAAAATGTGCGAGGTTGGCATGCCTAAAGAATCATTTTCTTATTCCACGAACAAAACAACTGTCCTACTTTGTTCCACATTATTATATCTCCTTTCAGTCTAATTCTTCGTTGTGTTCATCTTCCTTGACAATATATTCTCTCTGTTCACGTTTCTCTTTGACCTCGCTGCCTCTCCCCCCTCTCATACTTGCTTTATGTTATACTTGGCAGCGTGTTTCTGGAGTCTGAAGAGCTTCCTACTCTCGCCATGGAAGTCCCGGAAGCTCTGATACGTCCGTCCGGCGTGCCAGAATCTTCCGGAATTATGCACCTGGTCAAAGGGCTACGTGTCTGTCCTCTCCCCCTCACCTCCGAGGCTTCTCTACGGCGGGTAGGTGGGGGGATGAATTAGCGTTATTAAAATCTCCGCCAAGCCGTCTACACTCTTTGAATATTCGTGAACCGAGTGCCTCGTAGTTTCCTGTGGAACGGATACCACACTCTTCGTGCTTCACGTACCAGTGGTAAAGGTTCGGCGTGGTCAGGCACAACGAGCGAAAATCAAACGAACCGGAACAATCTCAACCGCCATTACGTTGGGATTGAAAGTAGAAAAAAAAATTAAGTACAGCTTCGGTGAACTAATTATTACATTTACAATTATTTTTATTGCTACTTAGTCGCAGAAGTCTTGATAGATTTATTCGTAATAACAATATCGATGACAGCATAAAAAAGAAAATATAAGACGATTTGTTTTCAATCAACCAAATCGGGAGAGTAAAAGTTGAGTAGGAACTCCCGAGGCAGATGACAAAATAGGTGTGGCTCCATTGTTCAAGCCTGACGTGTCTTTGTATCCTGACAAGATTTGACTAAGAGCCTGCTGAAACAATTTATATTTCCACGCAGTAAATCATTAAAATGTATCGAAATATTAAAATTAAAATATTATAAATATAATAAATATCGAAATATCGAAGTGAATTATTTAAAGTACTCGAAAGAACTTCGGGTACTATTAATTGTTGAGGAAAATAGCTGACTGTAACATTGTCTCGCTTTCTGGTTGTCTGGCTGATTTGGCCTCCCTCGCTTTCAATAGCTCGATGCTATAATGAGCAATGTATTACTATGCCGTTAGCTGAATAGACTAGACTGACCTGATTCTGGAGACTCGAAGCTTGTCCGAATTGTCCAGCATTCTGTTGGCCAATATTGGCATCGACAAGTTGGCCAAACCCGTCCCTCAACGATGATCCAGCTGCAACTGGGCCGTAATTACCCAGACCACTGTTAGCGTGGGCAAAACCACCCTGACCTGGCAAGGAACCCGCCATGGCGCCAGGGTTATTCCGACCCAAAAGGGACGTAAACGAATTTCGTGGTGAAAGACTCAAAGAGAAAAAAAGGCGACATAATTATTACGAGAAAAAAACAAAAGATAAAAGTCCCATGACTGAAAATTTCACGGTAATGACAATCAAATTGGAGGATGCAAAAAGTCAGTCCGGGGAAATAAATAAACGGAAGAAGGGCGCTGTAAGAAATATTCGTCAAGCTTGAAGACTAATCTTTCGTGACAAACGCTGAAGGATTAAAAAGCGTCGCTGAGAAACATCAGGGGAGGCATGGAGCGCGGAGGGGACGGTTGGTTGAAAAAGTACCCCTGATGCCGACGACGCCGGGGTGGCGCGAATGTTAGATCGATCGATCCTATCGCGCAGCCAATGAATCAAGTCGTCGGTTCTCGCGGGTAGAAGGGGCGAATGATCGTGAGATGAGAAACGAGATTTCTCTAACCCGACAAAAACCCCCTTCGGCTCTACTTTCGCGACCAAACCCCTTGTGAAACTTTTTTCCAAGCCCACGTCATGGTGAATGTAACGCGTTGCAACTTTTCTACGTCGTGGACGACAACGACGACGACGACGACGACGACGACCGGAACACGTCTGGACGTCACGTTCACAGTCACGAACTGTGCCAACATTGCAGAAGAAACTGAAGGAGTTGAGTAAACGAAGTTGTAACACGAATGATCCAAGGAACTTTGTGCGAACCCATTCAATTATCCTTGACCGGATCGGAACAACTTCAGCACTTTTTCTCTGATGAAAAGACTGATCCTTGACAGGAATCACGATTTCTTGTCGTAGGACCGAGAGATATATTTGAATAATTGACATTTGTCACGTATTCAGAATTGAAATAAGTTAGTTTGGGGTTGTCGATTAGCAGATAGTATTGAGAATTCCATTTTTTGGCATATTTTTTCAAATAAATGTAGGATTTAAATCTGAAGTCCGAAATTCTACTTCTGGTTTTAAATTATGACCAAAATTGTTAACTTATACGGAACATTATTAACATTTTACTTACTAGGGATTCATTTTCGAATGTGATTCCGAAGATCCTGCGACAATTTCCTTTAGATTGCGGAGTTCCGTTCTTATGTCGTCAATATCATTTTGACACATGTCCTTGAAAATTGCGTAAAACAAAAAGTATCAGTTATTCTTTTTTTTATTAATTAAATCGTAACAACGTTATCGATGAGCAACTCGAAAGGAGGTTAACACAATATCAAGCATCGTTAGCAGTAACAAGCAATGAAAGGCGAAGAGCTTTCACCCTTGTTACGAGGGGGGTGAATGGATATACAGAACCATGGAATGGAACCAGATGGTAATAGTTTTGATCTATACAAAAGGCAAGAGGATAAGGACAAGATGGATGGATAAACCGACCCCCGTTTCCCTCCTGCCTCGGCCAACCCCTTTCAAAACCCACCCCCTTTCATCCTGTTCGCCGTTGTTCTCTTCTCAAAAGGCGAGCCAGCTTGAACTTGCTTCGTACGTTTCCTCCCCTCTCGCCACTCGAAAACATGTACAATTGTATAGGATGTCTCAAAACACATTTCACCCTCAAATCTATCCCACAATAATTTAAATTAAACATAAGCCTTCAATTCGCACCTTAAATTACAATTTAAAGCAGTTATATTGCAAATCGTTTAGCGAACAAAAGTCTAGACTAAATGAAACAGTAATTTGGATCAATGGAAAATAAAGCATTTTGTTTGCAATGAATTGGTGAATTTTTGATAAATTCAGGTAAACATTGTAGTATTAATCGGACATACCCTGATATCTTTGATAGCGATGTCGAGCCTATCCACCTCACCAATCATGGTAATAAAATCTTGTCGTCTCAACTGAAAATCTGCCTCAGTCCCCAACATGCTGTCCCAAATATCTGGCTTCTTTATGTAACCTTCCTCCTGTCTGATTCCACGTTCCAAACCACAATAAAAAAACATTAATGAAATAATATTTACGTGTATTATTATTTGTAATATGAAAAAAAAACTCACACATTAAACGTGTCTCTTGGATATTTCGCACCGACTGCCGTCAAAACTGCAATATTAAAAAAAAAAAAATTAGTTTTACTCGTTTTTGAGTCTCAGCACGAAATCATCATTCTCAACAGCAATGTACACTTTATGCTCGAGAAAATGTTTGAAAAATCCTGTACAATTATCTGATCCCCTTAAACCTCTTCGATAGTTAAAGGTAAGTTTTTAGTACTATGAGAAAATAGGCAAGATAATCGATGACAATCTTAGCCTCGTCACAAGAACGATCGAACTTTTTAGCCTCTCGAATTGAGTCTCCCCCCGCCCCCACACCCCGCCCACCCGACTCAACCCCCTTACACCTCTAGATAAGGGAGTTTAAACTTCCGAAAGACATTTCGCCGCCTTTGTAGCACCCTTTTAATACGACCCTTTATTACACCCCGGCATTTGGAGTCGAGCCAGTCCGGCTCCACCACCTCCTTGCCTTTTCCCAGCCCCCCCTTCTCCCTCCCCTCCCAAACGACCCTCCTGGAAACGCTCAAAGATATTTACGATAGTTGGCGGTTGGCACACTCGCCCTCACTTTTCTCTACGTCGAACCCACCCCCTTTTCTCACCCGCGACTCATTTCGAGCCCCCGCCCCTGTGAAAAGCTCTCCTCCCTCCTCCAGCTCTGAACAATTTCCGAGGTAGAAAACACGAACCACCAGGTGTATGTACCCAGGTGGCCCAAAGCTCGAAGAAAATGGGTGGAGGCAATTTAATTTTGCGTTTGTTTCCATCCTCTTGCATCCCCTGAACGAGCACTATCGAAAAATCGTTAGGGGATCACTCGCGAGCCTTTTTTTTTTCTCTCTCTTGGTGCCTCATTCTCTGGAACTCCTCTTCGAATTTTTTTACTTTATCTCACTGCTTGATTTTCTCACTATTTTCCTTCCCTTCCATCACGTTTCTGATAGAAACTACCCTTCGAAAAAGAATCAACCCCTGCAGGTGTATAACATATCCGCTTATCGATATTTTACTCACAATTTCCCGTTCAATATATCATGAAAATCTGATAAACCTTCGGGAATTCCCTTTATTTCCTCTTCTTTTGCTCCATTTATTTGTTAGTATCTCTCTGTATAATGGAAATAGCTGACTGCTGATATGGTCTACAATACGGGAATCTAGACTATGTGTGTAAGTCCCGGTGTGGCTAACTTCACGGATTAACCGAAGTAGTTAAAGTACCGGAGGAAGTCCGGTGCAATAACTTGACCCCCGCAGTAGCCAAATTCACTCGGAGTGGCGAAAGTCACGGGTCGTTAATATCGCGAAGTGACTGATGTCACGGGCAGTTAAAATCACGGAGTGACTAACGCCACGGAGCAGCCAAAATCACGGACTGACTAATATCACGGCGCAGTTAAAATCACGGAGTGACTAATATCACGGAGTAGTTACAATCACGGCGTGACTAAAGTGTGAATTTGTTATTGACTTGAGAATTCGTTCCCCTTCAGGCCATCTTTGTCGAAACACATAATTATGCCAAATAAATTCATAAAAATCGTATTTAAAATATCTATTACCTTGGATAGATAAAAGTATTGTTATCACGAGATTGAAAATCAATTTAGCCATTGCAATATCGATTTCCTTTAGGTTTTATAAATGATGAATCGTATTCACGACACCGACAAACTATGGCTACTGCTTTTGAGCTAAGATAAAGGCAAATGCAAACCGATCCGTCTTATAGGCAACAACGGTTATGCCTTCGGTTGCTGATTACTCCGACGGTTTGAGATAGACAGAAATTTGTCCCGGCCTCAATTGTGTATATTGCCACGTCCGTCTATCTCAGCGATGGATTCGTTGCCTCCAGGTATAACGCGAACGGCCACGATGAATTTACGATCGACGCTTGGCTGATGGCTCTGCCTCAGCCAATACATCCAATACGCCGTTATACCTGCGACTGTAAATCATTCTTTTTCCACGCGACAATGCAATATGTTTCAAGTCTATAACGAAGCACAACCGAGGAAGCAAAAAATGAAATCACTCAACCACAGATTCGATTAAATAATTATGCATTTCCGACAATTAAATCCATCAGAGTATTTTATATATATATTTTTTTTCTAATTAAATCATTAATATGATAATTTATGGGAATATTATTCTAAAATTCTATTGTTACTATTAAACTTAATATTATTATTATTATTAATTTCTCATCATATTCAAATAAAATTGAGATTAAAAATAAAGCTGCATTGAAGAAATGTATTTTGTGGGATTTTTTCAATAAAAAAAAATTATTGTGTAAATGTAATTTATTTTAATTTTGCATTTATCTGGATAAATAAATATTTTTCTTTTTCAGCGCTGTCCGCTGATGTAAAAAAAAAATTCGAACATAGAACAAAAATGAAATACCTTATTGAGACACATTAATCAATCGCTGTCAAGAACGTTTTGTAAATTAGAGCAGCCCTGTCCATCGCAGCTGTTTAATATTTTTTCCCCTACAATTTAAAGCCGAAGCCACCAGAGGACGAGATTATAATAAGAAAAATTTCTCTGTCGTTTCTATTGTGTCCCAAATTAAGATTCGCCCCTTTTTCCTGTACCAGAAGATTCTGGTGCATCGAAAACTTTATTCCAAGCTCCACTTCTTCTTGCAAAATGACTGCTGAGCTTAACGAACTGCAATAAAGGATATATATAGCTCGTGAATCAAGAATGAAAGACTTTCAGGAGACTCTCTGCCAGCAAAATCAGGAATTTATATCAGCATCCCTTGAATTTACTTAATCACTGGTAATTCTCGGTCTTACGCTCGAAAACTTTATCCTCTGTCTTGGATGTAATTAATGCTCGAGAATCGAGTCGACTAATTGAGTCGAAAAAGACAGCGAAAATTCTTACAATCGTTTTTTTTTTAATTCTGTGACTCAAAGAAAGATGTATTTTTTTTTAAGTTACTAAAAAAAATAGCATATATTTTTGCAATGAATTTTTAGTGAATTCCAGTAATTAAAAAATGATTCATTTTTTAATTACTGAAATTAAAAAAAAAAAATTTGTAGATTGTATGTTTTTCGATGAAACAAAAATTAATTTTGGGCTCGTGAATTTTTGACGTCTTCGTAAAATTCGCGCACAAGCTGCGCATTTGAGTTTTTAATAAAACTGAAGAAGTGGTCTGAACGTCGATCAATCATTCGTCAATGAAAGCGATCAATCATGCGTGAGTTTGGATTAACGAGATGATCGTCTTCATCGGCGAAATCTAGTGGAAAAAGTCTCGTCTCTGATATTCGAAAAAAAAATATTGGGTGTACATTACGTCCTTTACCTACTTATGTATTAGATTGTTATTAATGTTTGAAGACTACAAATTAATCTTAATATTGTATTTAAGCATTACTAAATATTGTATAATAATTTAAAGTTGTATAAAAAGTAAAACAAAGAGAGAATAAATAATTTAAATTAAAGGTTTTATTTATCTTTATTTCATACATTTTTTTTTACCGAACTACATTTTATTTTTTATTTATTGTAAACAGATAATATAAATTAAATGGATATTATTTTTAAGGGACTCCATTGATTTTACGTAAAATGCGTATTTTTTTAGGGTTTCAAAAATAGTATAAAAAATCCCCAAAGCCAAGAATAACAAAAAGTAGGAAAATGACAGATTACAAAATAGTTTCAATTAAAAAATTCAAAACTCTTCCCTAAAATCGGTGAAATTCTCTTAAGAATAAAATAAAATAGTAATAAAAAAAAATATAATTTTATCACGACGATTACAAATTCCCAAATATTGTATTTTTCTTTTTTTTTTTGTAAGTGTTTAAAAAATATTTTCTTTAAAAAAATGTAACTGAACGATTTTTTTAATATTCGGTTTAAAATTAATTCTCAAAAGAGAATTAAAAAATTTGTAAAAAATTAAAAATTCACAAAAGAGAATTAAAAAATAATATAAAAAAATATTTGATTTCACCGTGATGATCGAAAGCACTACTGAACTATGTATTTAGTAGTGGAGATCCAAGAGAGAAAGCCCCATTATTTTCAAGTTGATCCATGTCGCTGTGAGGTATAGCTTACAAGCCCCTTCAGCCATGTACGAAATGCTACATCGTGAATGCTTTACGTGTATACGCACACGGATGCTTCACGGGTTGGCTTGATACGAGGGATGGGATACTCGTGAATAATATATCGAGGTTGGAGTGGCCCCTGATGCCTAGGCACACACGGAGCCAGAAGCTCCGACATAGGGATTAGGGCTTTTGGTACGTAGGATGTGCCGCTGGAGAAGGATGAAGAAGAGAGAGTAGACGAAAAGGGATAGTGCAGAAAGTGTATAGCGTGGTACTGGCAGATTAAACGACGACAGACCTTTCCTCTGTCCCTATTGTGTACAGAATATTTCTCTGTAGTATTTCCACCGGGCAAAACATAAAGAAGCGACTCAAGTACACGAGTACCTTCAGTGAGAAAGAGGACCGAACGGTGAGTGGGGAAAGAACAGGCCAACTTTGAAATTCACGCTGAAATAATTTATTACCATGTGACTTGCAAATACTGCGAGAAAACCCGAGGACGTTCTATTGACAAAATTGCTACATCGTGATGTTTTGGGAAAAACTTTTCCCATTTTCTCAAGTTACTTCAAATATTCGACTTAACTTACTTGATGAAGTTTACAAATGGGCTTGGCGTCTTTGACGTAATTAACGGAGTTGAAGCATCGCAATTGTAATAAGAAGGGCATGTATAACAAATATGTAACCCTGAAAGTCGACAAAGGGAGATTCGAACTACCTTAACTCAATGAAATAGACGTAAAAAATTTGACTGAATGAACTTGATTCAATGAACTTTAGTCAACGAACTTGATTCATTTTTTTATTGCTATAAGCTAAAGATAAATGGAAGGTGCCCTACAAGAAAAGGGTTGATGAGGGTCAACTGGAAGGAGAAGTGAACCGAAATCACTAGATTAAACCAATATGCAAGCTCAAGATTTACCATTTTTTGTTTTTCTGTTTCGCAGGGTGCTGGACACAGTGGCGTCTGGACAGCGACCGTGACCTTTTTGGCACTAGGAAGTTGGATCGGTAGGGTCGGGCCGCGACCAGCGGACGGCGAGATAGCAACATTAAGCTCGACCCGTGAGCGACTTGAAACCGTGCGTCAGGTGCTCGCCGAGGTTCCACTAATCGACGGCCACAATGACCTACCGTGGAACATACGAAATTTCGTGCACAATCAACTCACGGAATTCGACTTTGACAAGGATCTCAGGCAGATCGAACCGTGGAGCAAAAGCGCCTGGAGTCAGACGGATTTACTCAGGATGCGACAAGGAATGGTCGGCGGACAGGTAATTTAAAAAAAAAAAAAAAAAAAAAAAAAGAAAGTACAAATACGTCTAGATTTTTTCTTTGAATTTCCTTTCTTACTCTATATTTATTTTATTAAAGTAAAAAATAAATGTCTTGTTATTTGTAAAAATTTCGTCTTAACGAAATCTCGATGATAAAAATTTACGTAAAATTTGAATCGAAAAATTCGCGAACGAGCCGTTTCGAGAGACGAACGTTGAGAAATATGACAAAATATTTCCATGCCAGACGACACGTCCCTTTGCTATACACGAGCGCGACTTCCGTAGAGTCCCACGAGCCTTTCCACTACAACCCCTGCATGACATGTTTTTTTCTTTTTTTTTTTCTTCTTTTACCGAAGCATCCTTTTCTCAGCAGCTTTCACAAAGCCACGGTCCTTCCTCGCATACACACGTACCGACTGCCAACTTCCATCTTCCTTATTCGATTTCCTATACATCCTTCTAGCATCCGCAAGGCTGCTCCCACACACACACGTATTTCGATGACTTGAACTTTATTTCTTATTTTTTTTTCTTTCTTTCTTCACTTTTTCAAGCTTGTCACTTCTGACGTTCTGGTACACCTGAGCTCACGTGTGTCTTCCACATTCGCACAGTTAACGTTACATCGAAATTGTGGAATTTTACGATTTCATCTTGTGTATTATACCATCAATTTATTGTGGCACTCAGTAGCTTTGGAATCATAACAATTCATTGAATAATTTTGTCTTGGCCGGTTTTGGCTTTTAGCTATAATCTCATAAATACGTAAAAGGAAAGAGACACACAGAGACTGCTTTTTCCTAAAAAACAAAATAAAAACGTCCCTTTTACCTGAACTTAAAATGAAAACAAGAATGAAAAATAAAATACATCCTTAACGAAAATAACAAATGGCGAACTTATAAAGTTTACATACATCGCGTGTTCGATTCTCTTACAAAACTACGCCTTGTGCATTCACCACGCGTATACATCGTAACATTGAACCTACAGAGCACAATGCCTCGGGCGTTCCAATTCCATTTCTGTTACTGCATAAAGCTCAGCGAGACCAATTTTCCAATTGCTGTTACCTGGAAACAGGCAATCCCCCCAGGGTGTTCGAGGTTTCCATGCTGGCATCAAAGCTGACAATATTACAGCTACCTTAATATTACTCAAAGTCCGAAGCACGTATCTTCTATTTATCCCACCATACGAATTAACTATGTTACCGTTTAAACTGAATTTTCTGAATTAACAATGAAAGTCTCATAATATCATTATTTTGTGCCTTTGTCAAAGGTTTTTTTTTTATTACAAAGCTACCTCTACGAGGAAGTATGACGATCAACTTTGGTTTTCTGATAGAGGAAGCTTTGTAAAAAAAAATAATTGAAAATTCTCTGAATTATGAACTCTTTGAAAAAAAAAAAATACATAAATGTAAATTTCTATAAAATCTTAACTTTATTGATTTTTTCCGACTTCAGTAATAGACATTGGCGTTTTATTCAATTTAATTTTATTCCATTTAAGTTTTATGCAAATAATCATATTTTTGTTTATAAAATTAATAATGATTATTATTACGTTTTTTTAACTTCAGCTTAAGCTTATAATACAAAATATTTTGTTGTCAATTAAATATTTTCATGTTAGATTATGTACAGGAAATATTTCCAGTTAATTAGCTGGGATGAAGCATATTAGTACATGGTTGATGTCTCGTGTTTCTAGACAACGAACTTATCAACCCTGTTAACGCCATCCTCAACGGCGTTGCCTTCCGGTAACGCACCTGAACTCACGCGTCGTTACTTATTCATCGATTTTCTTACGAGCAGCGTGGTATCCCAGCCACGTTTCAGAAATACTGACCTCGCTTGCCATTAATGTCCCCATTAATACGTGCATGAAGTCAAAGTCCCTCGCCCCGCCTCCCCGAAAGCGGCGAAGAGAATCTTAGTTTCTATTCCATCGGGTTCATGGACAAACTCGAAGATACTGGGAAACTTCGCGTGATTATATTCCGGTGGGAACTCCATCACTTATTCATAGATTCACTTATAGGATTGGCCAGCTCAGTTAGGGGCTGTATCTACTTCGAATATATACCATATCCCATGTCCCTTCTCTTTGTTTCTCGCGTCATTGACTGTGCTTTCAACTATTTTATACAAGCGAGTTCAGCTTGTATTGGGATTCAGCATTTTAAGTTGTCTGAGCAGTATGGATTTTTCTACTTCGTCATAGATACTTTTCTCAAAGTCCTATTGATTCACCTCGGACAACAATACATCTCAAATGTCAATCTATCTATTTCAGGTATTATGTCCTGAATTCAATTTGTATATCCGATTCAATGTCATTTGGGTGTCCGAGTAGTCAGGAATTTTCTACTGCCAGATACTTAAACACATTGAATCAAACGATTTTAAAGTAACGGAATCAAAAATATAAAGCACGTTCTATATTTGTGTGAAAAAAAATAAAGCGAGCACGTCTGAGCAATAATGGACTGTTCTACTGTGTAATAGCTACTCTTGTAGCTTGACCTAAATAATTCTTATTAGTTAAGGTATTTTCCAATAAATAATGAAAAGAAAAACATACAACGAAGACTTTAACTTGTGTCAATTATAAATAAAATAATACGTCTGACCAAACAATTCCTTTTCTACTTAGCAACCATCATTTTTCCCCGAATTTCTTGTTAAAAGCCAAGTACAGAAATTACAGCGTAACGCCTGTGATAAGAATTTTAATTATTTCATAATTACGTTTTCATTCTCACTGTCTGAGAATGTAGCGCCGCCATCTCGCACGACGTCCATACAATGTACAATAATTTGCACGAAGTTTGACTCAACGCTTTGACCAATTTTCATGCTAGACAAACGAAAATGGTTAGCCACATTGTAAAGCTCACATTTGCCCTTCTGCGTCGATTAAACCCCCTCGAGCCAGGTTGCAACCCTCTAAAACCACCCCTTTACATCATCCCTTGGCAAAGCTACCAAGTCGCTGACTCGTGCCGCAGAATTTCGCTGCAGTGCATTACCAAGTAATGGATAACGGGAGGTGTGTTCCTCGGCAGAAGGAAACACCGTGATAGAACCAAAGTATCTGTGTGTGTCTATGTGTGTGTGTGTGTGTGTAACGGTGAGGCGAAACACGTAGGATGTGAAACAACCCATAGTGCCATAGCATGAAGGAGGGGATAGCAACCCCTGAATAACGACCCAAACTCGTGTGCTTCATTATTAAATAAACTGGGAGGGAAGAAGTTGGACACTTTGCCGGCAAGAAAATGAGACGAAGGCACGAGGGACGAAGAAATAGGGGATGAAAAGAAATGATACCACTTCACGGAAACGAGAAAATATTGATTACTTCAACCTTATAGGAAATTATCCCTTAGTATGTTTACTAGGGTGTCTCACCAATTTTCTATTTTTTTTTAAGACTCGACAATAAAAAAAGAAGTCGCTAACGAAAAATGACTAACTAATTTTGTTTTCAACTGTTCATATTAAAAATATACAGTTTCACACAAAAAAAAGTTCAGCAGATGAAAATTGAGGGGAGGTTTCCTCAATAAAATAAACACCATATTTTCTTTATATTTATATATCTTTTTTATTTTTATTATTGCTTCTGACTACAGCAATCTTTTTGTATACATTATTGAATGCAACGAAATCTGAAAGCTCGAACAAAAAGGTGAAAAAAAAAACAAAAAACCATTGACGTTCGTGATTAAAGAACGAATGGGTTCTAAGCTTGCGATTGAGTATCCAACATATCGATACTCCACTACTCGATACGCCCCAATGGGGAGAAGGCGGACGGGGGCGGCGGCAAAGCATTGCGCGTTGCTTGCACTAATTGCTTTTCGAGGATTAATAATGCCTGTCATCAGTGGAGCTTGCAGCTTGCGATAGTCGCCTCCCAGTGGACATTGAATTGTGTATTTACAATTAGTGATTAATTAAATCACTGGTGTTATAAATTTCTTCCAATCTCTTATTTTATCTTTTTATTTTCTGAGGAATCAAGATTATTGTTGGGTATTCGAAAAAAAAAACACAAATATTTACCTTTGGCAAAGGAACAAATGGATGATAAAAATAAATATAAATAACAGAGAGGTTCAAATAGAGATAGGAATGAAGGTATATACAAAAGGGGAGTACAAAAGCGCATCGGTAGTGTATCGATCGAGTAAATGTAGTGCAAGCTGGTCGAGTGGATCAAGCTCAAGCTTACGATCGTCCTCAAGCATCGTGTTCATCTCCTCTTTCCTCATCCCTCTCTCCCTCACCCCTTTTCTATTCTCTCTCTCCCTCTCCCCCATTCTTTCGATACCTCCCGCTTTTTTTCCTCCCCACTTTTCTTTATTCACTCCCCGCCCCTCCCCGTGCGCTATCCCTTACAGTATCCACACTCTTCTTCCTTCTTTCTCAATCGACCTGACGCATTGTCGCGTTTCTCCTGCGTTTGCTCCACTTCTCTCACGACCTCCTCCTCCCCCCCCCCCTTCTCCCGGCCACCCTACACCCCCGCCGAGCCCCCTCATCTTAGTATAGTGCACGTTCGCATTGAAGAGAAAACTTCATCCCCCTTTTATACCCAGGTTACAATTTTTCAGAGGCACCCTCTCGTGAGTTCTATCTTTTCTACCCGTTTTGTACTTTTTCTAGACTGAGTTTTTTTTTTTTTTTTTTTCCAGCCGCCCCAGGGAGATACAATCCACATCTCTCGATCAACCCCGAGGTTTTCCTGTTATTGTCTACTTCATCTTCCTTGTTTTCTGTTTTGTTGCTTTTTTTCAGCTTGACAAGAGTACCCTGGGAAAGGTTACGAGCCTACAACAGGATCGTGGAGTCGAGGAGTTCTGTCTTCTGTTTATTTTATCTTTGCTTTCAATTCTATTTCTCAAAGTTTATTGTCGAATAACAATAAATTGTTTATCCCTCATTGACAACCTCATTGTACATCCGAGGACCAACTGAATCTGCAAACTCACATGAGCTTGAATCCACTTGTCGCACGTACTCATTTACGTTCGAGCAGTGCACAAACGGAACGAGAGTACGTTCGCTGAAGGGTGAGAGGTAAAGGGGGTTGGATGGAGGGTCGAGAGTTGAAAGTGGGAAAGGGCTGGGTTACAGATCGATATAGCCTGTCCCGCATAACCACGAGACACAAGAGGGATAATGGAAACGTGTGCAACCTCCCTCGTCGTTCCCGCAACAGCTATCACACACGTCGAGTGTGGAAGCTGCAAAAACGGCAGAGGCAGATGCGACCACTCTTCCCTCATTCTCCTTTCCTCTCGATTCTCTTTCTCCTCGTCATTATTTTTTCGTCTCGCTCAATTCGACCACAAAACTCGTTTCATTTTCCGTCCAATTTCCATAATTTGCAACTGCGTTCCCTTTGACTCATAGCATAGCATTGCTGGAAACGTATAGTTGAACCTATTTGATAGCATTTCAAGAGAGCCCTTAATATTCAATGCTTATACAAACTTAGTTATGGGTTCGTAGTTTCGAAAGTTCAAATAAATATTAACTAAATAATCGTGCCAATATAACGGATATCGAAAAGACAAAATGAACAACTAATTATTTTATTATTTCAAGTCTATTTCAAGTCTATTTCAAGTCTATTAAAAAAGCTAATAATTTTTTTTTAATTTTCTTCAAAATACAGTTGAACGTTATCTTTTTGGCGTTTAAGTTACTACAATTCTGACTCTGCTAACTACGGTATTTCTGCTTTCGTCGCACTTACGTTCAATCTCTTCCCGCAGCCACTCGAGTCCCTCGACGAGAGTCGAGCAAACATCCTCCTGCTAACCTTCACGCCCCCTCCCCCCTCCCCTCTTCCCTCCGAAGCGCCTGCGACATCTAACTCAAACGCGTTGCACTTGTCGCCATAATACATTGCCTTTTCAATATATATATATATATATACCATCCTCAATATCACCTTCCAAACCTACTCTACTTCACCGTCTCTCGCTACCTACCCTCTTCGACCACGTAGTTACGTAATTGCACAAGCTCGCGTAAACGGGCCAATGGATTCCGCGCGCTCTCGCTTCATTCCCTTAACTCGTCTCTCCTTCTCCGGCCCTTCAGTTGCCGCACAGTTGCACCAAGTTTCTTGCGCTTCGGGGCATACACAAACCCACGCCGATGTTAATTATCGAGGACAACGTTAGATATTAAACCTCTCCATCTCTCCGAAAAAGAAATATGTCCCGAATGTACAATATTAAATTGAAAAGTTTCTTGCTACTCGATAGAATTTTTGAAAAAACAAGTCTATAGCATTTTATTAAATTGCAAAGTATTTATCTCATTTCGAGCGTAGCATTTATCTCATTCGACTTTCTTCATTTCGAGTGAGTCACTCCGGGACTTTAGAAACTCCAGAATGTTAGTCATTCCGGGAATTTAGTCACTCTGGGAATTTAGCCACTCCGGGAATTTAGCCACTCCGGGAATTTAGCCACTCCGGGACTTTAGTCACTCCGGGAATTTAGCCACTCCGGGACTTTAGTCACTCCGGGAATTTAGCCACTCCGGGACTTTAGTCACTCCGGGACTTTAGTCACTCCGGGATGATAGTTACTCCAGGACATTAGTCACTTCGGAAGTGTAGTCACTCCGGGATTGTAGACACTCCGAGTGTTTCGTCACTCCGGGACTTTAGTCACTCCGGGATTATAGTCACTCCGAGTGCTTTGTTACGCCGGGACATTAGACATGCTGAAATTGTATTCATTCCAAGACATATTTAAAATTTATAAATCTTAATTAGTACTTAAAAGTAATCAAACTACATGTAATTGTTTATTTCATTGTAATTGCAGTTTTGGTCTGCGTACGTGCCATGCGAGTCTCAGTATCTCAACGCCGTACAGCTGACTCTGGAGCAAGTGGACCTGATAAAAAGGCTCATAGAAAAATATTCTCAGCATATGCAGTTCGCTGCGTCATCCAGAGGTAATTTTACAACTTTTTTTTCATTACTTTTTAACACATTAACAGTAGCGTTTAGAAATATTTTTTTACTTTAAACAATATATGTTAATCAGTGTTTACGCGTCGATTTGTTTAGAAATCCTGGAGGCTCACTCGAGGGGTAGAATAGCTTCCCTCATCGGGGTCGAGGGTGGACACAGCCTGGGTAGCAGTCTCGCCGTTCTCAGGACTCTATATCAATTGGGTGTTCGTTATCTCACGCTCACCCACACGTGCAACACACCGTGGGCGAAGAGCTCGTCCGTCGAACAGGAGGACGATGGTGATGGTACTTTAAATTGCATTTTTAATAACAATATTTCAACCTCTATTTCTGCCAATTAAATTCTAATCACCGATTTCTAAATTATTTTATGAACGTAATTAAAATTATTTGTTTTAATTAATTATTTTATTGCTTAACCTTAGACGATGGTATTTTTTATTGAACTTAATGGCAATTATTCTACGTACATTTTTTGTATTATGTTTCATCCAATAATATCAGATCTCATTTTTTTTTTAAATTAATTTCGGAGTTACCGTTTAATTAATTTAAAAATTATTTAACCGTAATTTATGATTCAGATTGCTTTTAGGCCTACATATTTTTTTTTTTTTTTTTTTCTTTGTAAGTTGTAATTTAATTTATTTATTTACAAATGCATTATGTAATTGTCAAGGTGGAGGTCTCACGAATTTCGGCAAAGCTGTCGTTCGCGAAATGAACAGACTGGGAATGCTGATAGACTTAAGTCACACAGCCAGAGCCACAATGAGGGATGCCCTTAGGGCCAGCAAAGCACCCTTAATATTTTCACACTCGTCGGCTTTCGCTATCTGCAATTCCACGAGAAACGTGCCTGACGATATACTCAAGCAGCTGGTGAGTCCAAACTTTTTTTTATCAACATATCTTAGGGAGTATAAAATTCAGGCAAAAATTCAGCCTTAACTTTTTTTAATTGATTATGTTAAGATTATTTTAATTTTAGAAGTTTAAAAAAAAATAAGAAAACTATTTTTTTTTATTGTCTAAAAAAAAACAAAAATTTAGTTTTAAGAGTTTTTTCTCTATAGAATTTTAGAATTATTATTATTTTTTTTCAACTTCGCAGAATGATTAAAAAAAATCGCATCTAAATTCTCGTTCTATTATCCAATTTCATCTCTCAGTCGATCCGCATAGAGGGAAGAGGGATGAATAGAAGGGGAGGAGTTTGAGATAGATAATTACCCAGCTCGCTAGCGAACCGTCCAATGGCCTGAAACAATTACCACCGACGATTCCTTTCCATTTTCGAGTTTTCTACTACATTAAGAAAACTACTCCGCCTCCGCCCCCTTCAAACCCTTCTCGACTTCGTTACCGGGTTAAACTATCGTGGCGCTTCTACGGTCTAGTCCTTCTCCTCTATCCCCTCTTATTCCACCCTCGACTCGTTGATAACCACTACCAATTTCCCAGAATAACCATCTCTTGTTTGAGACGTTGTATTAGCTTTTCAGTACCTTCTTCATTGCTTCATTATTATTGTTGTTCTTTTTTTTTTTATTATTCCCGGAACGCGAGGTCATAATATCCTTCCTGGCTTTTATTCAAAAATATAATAACAGACCAATAAATTCTCAGTACAAAATAATAAGATTTTTGTAATAAATAATATATACATATATATATATATATTTTAAATATTTGTTATTTTTTAATCGATCTAGAAATTATTATTATATTATTCTAATAAAGTTATAATTTTTTAAAAATTATTTAATGATATTATTATATATATTAAATAAAATTAAAAAAATTGGTGATATGAAGCGAGTGATTCAGGTTAGGTGATATGAAATGCCTGGTGAGATGCTGTAAACATTGTCTGGACTGTACAGAGCGGTTAAAGGTCGATGAGATCAGAGATAAAGCGCGGCTGTAGTCAGTCTGTAAAGGAGCACAGAGCATTTACCGGAGGGATCGAGATGCGGTAATGCAGCATTTAAGAAGCTCGATCCAAGACTATCCTATAGTGCAACACGTATCTCGAGGATACCTCGCTAAAGCTAGGCTATGCTGTTGAAAGCTTCGAGCTTTAAGCTCTATCCCCTCACGTAATCCAAGTATATGAGGCCATTCCATCCTTACTTGTCGGACTGAGCCAAAAAGTGTACAGAACACTTTTTAGCACTATCTTCGCATTGTTGCCCCGCTAATTACGAAAGATGGATGAAAAATTCAAAACTTAAGCGGGTAGACAATTGATAAAAGAATACAAGATATTTTATCCGGATCAAGTCTCTTTTTGTATTTTCAATCCGTCATTTTGAATATCTGGATTTCGAAACCTGATGACCAAATTTCAGTTACATTGTATCTATGGAAAAATGAAAAGATAAAATGATGAAAAGATGAAAAGATGAAAAGATGAAAAGATGAAAAGATGAAAAGATGAAAAGATGATAAAATGAAAAGATGAAAAAATGAAAAAATGAAAAAATGAAAAGATGAAAAGATGAAAAGATGAACAGATGAAAAGATGAAAAGATGAAAAAATGAAAAGATGAAAAGATGAAAAGATGAAAAGATGAAAAGATGAAAAGATGAAAATATGAAAATATGAAAAGATGAAAAGATGAAAAGATGAAAAGATGAAAAGATGAAAAGATGAAAAGATGTATCTTCCATGTTTCACATGACAAATTAAAAAAAATAACAATAAGCTTCGATACGATCGATATTTCGAGATAATATCGATATTTGTATTGGTAACAAAACTTCCACTATCCGGATGATATTAAATACAAATAATAAGCATTGCAACACGGTACCTCGAGTTATGAAAGAGCCGGAAATGAAATATACATTGAATGGTACCAAGGGACAATAGAAACGATGATAAAGCAACCATGAAGGTTTCGATCTTGTTGAATCGTATCGCGAACAATTAGATAACGCCTAGTGAATTCTGTAGAGGGTTCGATAAGCAACACAGAGGAAAGGCAGAAGAAAGGGCTATATATCTTGAAGAGGGAATTGTGAAACGCGCAAGAATACAGAGTTTGTAAAGCGCGATAACCGTTACAGCGAAACTAGCAAGAATACGTTACAAACAGACCATGCATATAATAGATGGGCTTTCATTTTGCCTCTCCACATAATATCTGCATTTAAATATTATCAAAATAATTAATTACACTAAATAACGTGAAAAAAATATTTTTTAAGTTATTTTTTAATTAATAATAATAATAATTTTATTTTTTACTAGTATTGGAAAAAAAAGATAATAAAGGGAGAATTATTTCTAGAAATCAAGTAAGCAGTGGCACTGTTTATTATTATTATTATTTAAACATCAACATTAATGAAACTGAATAACTTGAAAGAAATATTTGTTATAAATTTTCTATATAATAATAATAACAATGAATGTATTTATTTTGACGGTATTGAAATAAAAAATAAAATAAAAGATATATTTTAAAAAGGCGAGAAGGCGGTGGGAATGCTTTCAGTAGTTTCTAATACAGTTTCCAGAAACTGTATCTGGACAACGTAGAAACTATTGTAGAGTCAAACGTCACTCGGCTGGAAAGCTGGTCCCCTAATCCTTTCTCCACCGAAATACCGTGTGCCCGCAGTTGCTGCAGTGCGGTAAGTGGATTGAGCCCGACTTTGGTCAGACACTGCACTTGCTGCGGATACTCTGCGCTTTTGTCCACATAACGTCATTAGTCGTTGTCAGTAAATTTCAAAAATGTATTTCACTACTATTTACGGTTTTTAACAGAGTCTGTTAAAATAAATAAAATAAATAAATTTCAACTAAATTTCAATAAATTAGAGATCACATTTAAATAAATTCGAAATAAATTTTAAATAAATTCGAAATAAATTTTAAATAAATATTTCAGTACGAAATTACTGAATTAAACATAAAATTTCGTTGAGATTTAGTAGATTGGTGGGAATTTCGCGCTTTATTCATTCGGCTCGCGCTACCGGTAAGATTAAATCAGGATGTACAAAGCCCGACAGAAATGTTGTGGGCTATGGTCTGCGTAGCGGCTAACCCACCCGATGTTCCAGACGCGTCACCGAGCCGTCAGCATGCTTGCCGAAACAATTCGCATGATGGCGATACACACAAGCCAATAGCGATCTAGTGGTGTGAGAGCGTTTTGTGTCAGACGAAATTCTACTGTAAAATTCCTCCAATGCCTCATAAATACTAATAAATTATTCAACGGTTTTCAACCACCCTCAATGACTATATCACCAAATAAATTTCACACAATAGGTTTAATAATAATTTCACTACGATATGCGAAGACAATGTAAAATAGAATGAATGAAAATAAAAATTGATGAAAAAAGACATTTTTATCCTAGTAATTTTCGTAAAATCACAATAATTTTATTTATGCAATTGGCCAAATTTATTTTTCTTGTGATAAAAGAATAACGTGTCAAAAAAAAAAAGCGATATGTTAAAAAAAAAAAAATTGAATAAAAAAAAAACAAACGCTTATAAAAAATGTTAAGCTTTGATTTTTGGAAAAAAGAAATGTTTTAGCTAAACATTTATGATTAAAAATAAGAACAACCAAAGTTCAATTTACTTGGTCCAAAATGAATTTCATTATAGATTTCTGTGTTTTTTTTCTGGAAATTCACAACATGCCAGAATTCTATAAAGGCCCTTTGTAAGCAGCTTGCAGCTCTATAAGCGTTCAAAGCGTTAGATCGTGATTAAACTACAAGCAGGGTGAGAGGCTGAAAGTTAGCATCTAAACACGACGAGTAATTACCTCGAAAATGTACGTAGGCTTGTATCAAGGCTGCTTTCTCCATCCCCTCCTGGAAGCGCACCACCTGGGAAGCCCTACGAAGGATGCCCTTCCTATCAACGTTATACGATTATATGAACGTGTATAGTACATGTAGGCAGGAGAGGCGCCAGTGTCTATCTGCTTGCAACGCTTATTCGACAAATTTACACGGTTTGGCTTGGCACGATTAAACCCCACCCAGTTCCCGGCCAGTATTCACCCTATGCCTGCCACAAATTACTGCATCCTCGACTAGCAATTCCCTCTCTACCCACACAAACATCCTTGACACGTAGACAGCAAATCCACAGGTCTATATACGGCATTCCACGTCAAATCTACATCCCCCCCGAGTAATCTCTACTGACACTTTTTATTTATTTTTCAACTCAGAAAACAATTTTGAATAATTTATTTCATAATTTAAAATTTTTAAGTTTTTTAACAAAAAATATTGAAAATTTGTAAATTAATTATCTATTTTCAAGTTTATTTTTTCCATTCATTCAAAAATTATAATCTGTTCAAGAAATTCTTTGCGGAAAATATATGTATATATTTGTATATATATTTTTTTTGCAAATCAGAACTCAATTTTTTTTCAACAACTTATAATTTATACGAAAAAAATTATCTTCCGCGTTTGAAATTTTTGATTATGAAAATTATGTCTTTACAAATAAATAATAATTTCTAAAGTAATTTAAAAAAAAAATTTAGAACTTCATATATTTTATTGAGGATATAATTTATTAGTTTTGAATTAAAAAAAAAAAGATCATTTGTTGAAGTTTATGAAAATGAAATTGTAAAGTTAAAAAAAAAATTATTTTTACATTACAATTTATGTATTACGATGATATTCGGAAATTAGATAACGTGAAATAGGAATGACATGAAATTGCCTATACGTACTATGCAGAGTTGTGAATTATCGTTTCCTCTTCACCTCATACCTTCTATGCGTTGTCTACCTGGCTAATCACCCATCCTTCCTGTACAGATGCCTATTCCTTATCCCGACTCCCCTAATCTTCGATCTTAGAGATAATGCCTGGAAATTGAGAATTAATCCAATTTCGTGGGAGAGCGAATTTCGTATTTCGCCCTTATGAAAATTTATTCTTCCTAAATAACTCATAAATAATTTTTTTATCCTCGAAGTAAAGCTGTAGTGATTTCTCGAAGAAAGTAACAAATTTTCGTTGTCCAAAATGTTTCTCACTACAAATTGTGGAATTTTAAAAAAGGATTTTTTTTTGTATTCCCATCAAAAATGTGAAATTTTGTAATTTTCCTAAAATTTCGAATTTTTCATTACTTCAAAACAAGTGTAACAACTCACCACTCACAATAAGCAAAAAAAAAGAAAAAAAGTGCCCAAATTTATTATCACGAACCGTTAACAAATGACCCAAAAGACATTGACAAATTGTCAATTAATTTTGATAGTCCTTCGTTACGAATTCCCATCGAGTAATAGAAATGATTGAAGGGGTAGTTTAGTCTGAGGATTTAGGGTGGTTTTAAATGAGAGTTGCAATTTGCGGTTTGGCTCTCAATGCACAGAAATGGTCTGCATCCAACCCCCTAACCCTCCGACCCGCCCTTCAACCCGCCCTCCCCCCCGACCATTATTCCTCCACCCTGCGGATATTCCACAATCCAGAATGCAATAACAACGAGAAATCGTTGTGTACTGTTGTGTACCGCTCTCCACCAGGATTATTACACCAGTGAGGCTAGCTCTCGTATCATGGCTAATTGTTCGCCATTGGCGTTACCACTACTGGGCTATTCGATAAACCCTATTAATAAAACAATAGACAATTATTTGTCATTGCGGTTACGCCAGCTGTCGTGCAGAATTGCCGTCGTCGTATCGTCGAAAGTTAACCCGAGGCTTGTAGTAGTAGTAGTAGTAGTAGTAGTAGTAGTAGCCTTGTTTGGTCAGACGTATCGTAACCTGACAGCCCATGTTCGATTCCAAAGTAGTAATGGCAGGATTTCAACAGACAAAAACAAGCAGATCGGTATCTACACATGAAGTAGTAATATCCCGTTCGGTCAGACCAACATTTGTATCCTCACATACCAAAACTTTTGTATGATGTCTATACGGTATAGCTGTAATAAAAGATCGTTGTTAGGTTTTTTATATTTCTTGTCATACAGGACATTTTTAATGGAAATTTATTTTGTAAAATGTAAAAAAAAAATTTATTTATATTTTAATTATTTATATTTTTACAAGGTAATTCAAATATGCACTATATATCAAAGATATAATTAACCACGGAAAAATTCGATTTTTCGAATATACGTTTGTTTCTTTTTTTTTTCGTGGGCGTATTCGATGGCAAGGCGTGAGAGTGTCGGTGAGAGGGTAAAACTTTTCCCTGTACTTTAGCCGACTCGTTTCCACTGCTAATATAACTACCGCCATGGTATTTGGTACGACTACCACTCTCCAATTCTCGGATCGAACGAATGTACTCCAGCTCTTTTATTGCCTCGAGCTTTTTTTTTATTACTTTTCGGGATAAAAAGTCTGGTAATGGAGGTCTCGACGACGAGCGACAACCATTGACAGAGCACGAATCGTATATCCGATGGAAAATACGCTTCACCTGTTTTCGCCGCAGTAACTTTGTCATTAATTTCGACCTCTTTTCCCCTTATTTAATCCCTTTTTTTTCATCACCACATTACTGTTTTCGACGCCTTATACCTTTTCTATTCTCTCTACCAATGATACCAACAAAAATAATAATAATAATTTACTAACCCAATTTCTCCATTTAAAGTATGAACAAAAAATTTAGATCTTAAATCCTATTTTATTTTTAATTATTATTAACTGTAAGAACTTGAAATATTTAATCTAATAACACGAAAGCGTTATATAAAAATTGGACTAAAGTTGTATAATTTTTTTTTTTTATGTTTGTGGCGTCGAGACGCTTGCCGTTATCGCGAGACTTTTGTAAGATGTGGAAATTCGTCGTTTGGAATTCTTTCCGATCATTTTATGAGTGTCTGACGCGATCCTGCCGTTTCTACTTGAGTATTGGATGTAAACCGGAATTTTGATATGGAATGGGGAAGATTCGATTCTTGCTACTGAAATAAACCACCAGTTTGCAATCATCCAGCGATAAGTTCTTCACGATGTCTGTCCAAACCGGAACGTGACTACTTTGAACTTTATCGCCTCTCGTATGTTTGTCAAAAAAGCGAAGCAATTTGGATTACTAGTACACAGAGTTCGCTGCAAATTTTATCGAGTAAATGATGGCCCGACTCTCTGACCATAATAGGATGATATTACTGGGAACTGAGTTCGCCATAACGACGTGTCGGTCCTGTCTGATGTGTTTCACGATTATATGCCGTCACTACTTAACGCTTAATGGAGTGATTTGGAATCTGTATGTCTGAGCAACAAGAGCCGCAACTACTAGACTGTTATTGGACAAGATATTTCGATTGTCTGACCAACATCGGACATTTCTACTTCGTAATGTGGTTTAAATTTAATAATGTTATATAGGATAATATTTTTATGATTTTTCTTGAAAACAATTGTTTCATAAACTTTGACGTCATTTTTTCATATGTTTAACTGAATTCTTTTTTATTCGATTTCAGACTTTTTTTACTCAATTCAATATTTTAATTTTTTTAAATCGTCGATATGAAAAATTTTGTAAATACATAAA
Source organism: Perithous albicinctus (assembly GCA_964016905.1). Lineage (NCBI taxonomy): Eukaryota > Metazoa > Arthropoda > Insecta > Hymenoptera > Ichneumonidae > Perithous > Perithous albicinctus. The sequence goes on along the minus strand of OZ024697.1, from coordinate 20,544,063 downwards.
TGTCGAATTTTTTTTTTTTGTTTATTTTACCAAAAAAAAAGTTTAACTATAAATAAAAAATATAAATTACTTTTTTTTATGTTCATATTTTTGCAGGCTGCTAACGGTGGTCTGGTGATGGTCACGTTCTACAACTATTTCGTAAAATGCGGTCCGGAGGCCAGTCTGGCTGACGTAGCCGAGCACATTTATCATATTAGAAATCTAATTGGAGTGGATCACATAGGAGTCGGTGGAGACTTCGACGGTATCAACAAGTGAGTTTAATCCCCAACAAATCTCGCGCATTTTTACGAGCTCTTCGACTCTTAAATTTGTGACTTTTATCCCCTTCGCCGGGAAAATGAAATCATTTGTTTCAAATTTCTAGATTTTTTGTTCCCCAAACGAAAATGATAACAATAAATTAGGCATTCGATATTTAATTTCATTTTTATACACTCTAATTTAAATTTTCATTTTTTATTTTATATAAATTAAAAGAAAACAAATTTAGTAAATTTAATTTATTTTAATTTTTTTGCAAAACAATTAAATGAAAATTATTATGATTTGTAATTGTTTTTCATACTCATGACAATCGATAAGGATAATTTACATTATTTTCTTTTTTTTTTTAATCACCGCAATTCAACTTTGACATTTATCTCGTTTGCAGAACTCCTCGAGGTCTCGAGGACGTCTCGAGGTATCCCGAGCTCTTTGCCGAACTTTTGCGAAGCGGCAAGTGGAACGTCGTGGACTTGAAGAAAGTTGCCGGTCTCAATTTGCTCAGGGTTCTTCGTCAGGTCAGTATATTGCTCGGTAAAGAGCTTCTCAAAACTTCGAAACTGCTTCGAACAAGTTTGTAACGATACGAGATGCCAAAATCAATATATCACCAAAAACTACCCTTGCTTCAAAAAAATAAAAAGAAAAGCTTTTTCCACACCGTATTTATAAAATACATTTTTTAATACTATATTTGCAAATAGATTTTTTTTAAACTAAATAAAAATTCTAAAAATAATTTTAAAAAAAAATCTAAACAAGATATTAATTTTTTTATTTTTCAGGTGGAAAGGGTGAGGGACGAAATGAGGACAGCAGGTATAAGGCCCACTGAAGAATTTCTCGAATCACCGGACACTACAGGCAACTGTGCGCTAGACATAAATACGGTTCATCGTGTAACCGAGATCTGACCATTTTCCCTGGCACTCTCAGCTTCTTCCTGCCTCTTGAGGGCAAAGAAACACGTGGATTACATCATAATAGGCATATTCACTGGCGACTGTCAGTGTAAATCGTGGCTCAATCGACATGTAATTTAATCGTGGTAAAGACTGAACACTCTCGAACCCGTCTGATCACTCATTGACCCTAACTACTATCACGTCAATTTCTTTCCTATTCCTTTTTCCCCCCTTTTGGACACAAACAAAAAAAAATCTGTCTCCCCTCAAACTGAGATCAGAGAAAAAAAAAAAAAAAAATCTTCCGACGAAATCGTGACGTGAAAGTGACATTTTACCCCCGCACGGTTTTACCAAACGAGCGACGAGAAAAAAAAGACTGTAAAGAACTGGAATATAAGAAAAATATGAGATTTTTTGTGATAGGCTCGTCTGACAAAAGAAAAATCTGATGTCACTCGAGGGGGGTTGACAAAAAAATTCAAGTGGAGCGTCAAGACAATCGAGGAAAGAACTAAAAAAAAATCCTAGAGAGAAGACTGGTTTAGAGTCTTCTGTGTCGTTCGCATTTTTTGGACTTGCCTCTTCGCGAATTTTTCATCGTCCGAACTCCGAAAAAAAAAAAAAAAAAAAAAATCTACCTGTTTGTGTCTCGTGTGCACTTACTTCGTGGTCCGTGTTGGGATGCTGGAATTTCTAATTTCCGGCTTATAAAGGCGCTAATAACGCAGTGGGGAAGTTTACGGAGAAGTAGAGGAGAGGGATCAAAAAATCCTGCACGGACTGCAACGCAACCCCTTTTTTTCTGGGGTAGGTCAAAGTATACAGAATCAAAAGTCCGTTGTATCTTGAAAACGGATTCTATAAATAAATGTTTCTATTGTATAAAAAAAAACAAAAGAACTCGTTAAATTATTTATCACCCGCTTTTCAATCCCGAACGATAAGAATTGTAAAAAAATTCAGGAATTTTTGCAGGTCTTTAGGCTTATCTTTAACTTCAATTTAAAAAATAATTATTATTTTTTCTTAGTTAGATTAATTTTTTTTTCGAAATGTTTATTTAACAAAAAGACCATCATTAGAACTGTACATTTTTACAGGTGCAGGTATAAGGAGCTCGTCGCTCAGAAAATAATAAAAATTAAAAGAATATATATGGGACATTCCATGTCAACTCACTCGATCAATTTCCGGCTCTACAATAATCCTTTTTTTTTTATTTTCTAAAGCATTGAAATATACAACCTTACAACTACAAAAGTCTCCTTAACGTTTGTCCTTCTTCTTGTGTTTGTGTCTCGATCGTTCCTTCTCCTTGTGCTTGTGTTTGTGTTTCTCCTTCTTCGATTTTTTACTTTTCGTGCGTTCGACCCATTTTCCCTTAACCTTATCATCATTTCCACTGGTTTTAGTCACAACAACGCTCTTAAAAATCGCCTTTTGACTTTCTAAATCCTTGGAAAATGTTGCCTCCTCATTGCCAGAAGTTTCCTCATTTCTGACTGTCTTTGAAGGAAGAACAGGTCCATACATATCCGGCAAAAGTTGGACTTCCGGTTCCTCCGAAACCCGACAATCCGTATTCTTATCCTCATCTTCAATTTCCATTATTTTTTCGTCATCCTTCTCCTCCCTTGATTTTCCTCCCTTCGAGCTTTCCCCAATTTTCGCGGGTTTCGTTAAACTATCGAGATCGAGTTTCGCAAAAATTCCTCTAGGTGGCGAAGTGTTTCTCTGTAAATTTAATTCACCCGGATTTTTGCCAATGAGCAAAGATTTAACAGCTTCACTATCGTCCTCATCCTCTTTATCCTCTTCATCCTCATCTTCGCTGCTGCTTAAAAAAATGGCTTTAAAAAGATCTTTCTTCTCGACCGTTTTTCCCGCGCTTATTTCTCCGACATTCGCACTTTCCGTACTTGACTCAAGCTCATTTTCCCGCTGAGAATCTACGGCCATTTTGTCGCTTGAAGTTCCCGCTTGAGGCAAATTTTCCACGAAACGTCCGCCATTTTGTCGACCAAAAATTTTCTCGTAAGAAACTTCAAAGTTTCGCATTTTCTCCGTCGTTGTTTCGATATCGGAAACATGAAAGACACTCGAAGTATTTTGTGATTCTTCGTCTTTTCCAATTTTCTCCTTCGCTTTATAAGGAATATAAGGTTCCTTAAAGCTATCTGAAGTTTCAGTGGCGCGTTCAAATCTATCGGAACCACCACCACCGAAATCCAGAGAATCAAAAACGGAATATCTCTTGTTTTTCGTTTGTTTCTCGGGTTTTGCGCAACCAGTTCGCGGTTCTGGTATGTTAAATCTTTTGCAAACCAAGCTAGCTGGTTGCCAAGGTTCTTTTTGTCTCGTAAGTTTCCCGAAAAGCTTCATTTTCGCAGCATTTTTCATCTGTTCATCGAGCGTTTTTGCTGCAGATGGCGCTGCTTCTTTAGCTCCAATAGAAACAAATTTATCGCTCATAGAATCGACAATATTCTGCGAATTTGTTTCCGCTTCGAAGAGTCGAGCGGCCTGCTCGAACTCTTCTTTTTCACGATCTCGTTCCCATTCAAGCATCGATAGTGGCTGAAGCGTAGATAATTTTTCTTTTTCACCCTGACGCACGAATTCTACATATTTCTCGAAACGCTTTTGTTTCTCGGAATCTGTGGGAAAAGGTTGTGAAAATTGATTTTTCGAAACATCAGAAATGTCCGTTCTAAAGTCTTGAAGGTTTTTCAAACTTCCGGTGGCGCTAGGATCGCTTCCCTCAATACCGCCCTTCACAAAACTCTTGGAAGTCAATTTTTCCATCCACGAGTTACTTTTTGATTTCTGAATTTCCTGCTGCTTTCTCATCTCAATCTGTTCCTTTCCCTGAAGATTCAAGCTCCTGGAAATTATATTGTGAGCTACTTGAGAAGCTTTAGGTTGTGAAATTTCTTCCTTTTGATTTTTCGCAATTTCCGCCGAATTTTTCGGAATAACTTTTGTAGAATCGCCAATTATTATCGATCTATCGGTGGCATTTAAATCGTGACGACCAAGTCCTTTTTTTCTGCTTTCCGAAATTTCGAGAGGTTCGATTGGAGGATAAAATCTGCTTTTTCGTATGGCGTGAAAGGGTTTAAAGTCTCTTGGTAATTCTGGTGGTTCGAAAATCTTTTTTCTCTCAAGTTGATTTTTCGCTGGTGTAAAACCTTCGAGGCAATTTTCTTTCGAAGTTTCTGCGTCATTTTTCCGCGACCATCGAGATTTATTTTTCGTTTCTGAGGGACCGAGAGAAAAATCGTAACGCGACATATCGTCGCGTTGATAAATATCTTCGTCGTCGGCTTCGAAAGCCCCGACGCCAAAAGCTTGGCCGCGTATTGACAACTTTTTGTTTTTGTCCTGAAGCTTGAACGCCGGAGTTTCGAAGAGATTTAAATGACCAGAAAGAACTGGACGTCTGTCGAGACCCGTGTAACCGATTCCGAAGTAATTGTCTTTTGGATTGCAACGAAATGGCTCGTAATCGTCGGGAGCAAAGAGAATCTCTTCGCTCTCGGATTCCGAACCTTCCGATATTGATTCTTCGGGTTTTTCGCTCTGATTTGGCAACGAACAACCGTAGATTTTTAATTTTTCGTTGTTTTTACGGGTTTTCGTTTTTTCACGCTTTGTCACGCGTGGACCGATGCCCTGACCTGGACGCCAACCCATTTTCTTCAATAACGACACTCCGACAGTGTCTCTGCAAGAAGAAGATGAATTTTAGTTTTTTTTTTTTTTATTACGCACATCTAAAATTAATTTTTTATTACGTTTAGAGGTAAATTTTTTTTATACATTCTATATTTTTTATTTAATTTAAAAAAAAAGTCTGACTACAAGATTATTTCACGTTCAAAATGATGAGAGAAAAAAGGTGTTAGAAAAGAAAATATAGCATAGATTATACGGAAATTAAAAAGTTTTTAAAACTTCTTTGGGTTTAAGACATACTTCACTGGCTTTAGAAGTTCTTTAAGGACTGGAATGCCGGGAATAGGACCATCATTGTCCTGTTTAGATCTCTCTCGTTTTGCGCCTCTTTTCCCATGATCGGTAAAGTCACTATTAGCCCTTACAGCTGTCGGGGCAATTCCAAACTCGCTGGTATCTTCTTCATCCATAAAATCCTCGACTCTCTGTGAAATGCCACCAGCTTTACTGCTCCTCGACGATTTAAACTGCTGCGGTCGCCATCCGTCTCTCGTTCCGACACTATTGAAATAACCGGCGGAAAAGCCACCGGTAAAAGCTCCATGAAATCTTCGTCTTCCTTGTGCATCGACTGCATATTGATCTTCGATTGTAACAGCTTTTTTTCTCGGCAAATTGTCTGTAAAACGAAAATCCACAATTTCAAACCCAAAATAAACTTAATTCTAAAAAAAAAAAGAAAAAAAAGTTTTTTGAGGTTATGGTACCTTTTTTTTTAATCCGTTAGGAAATTCAATTAACAAGTAGCTCGAAAATGTAATTTAACACAAGTAATAATACAAATTTTGCTATACTTAGCTGAGTAATTAGTAGAAACAGGAAAAAGAATTATTCAAAAATGTGTATTGAAATGTTTGAAGTTTTGTTTACCTTCGTCGAGAGGCTCTAAAGCGCTGCCGAAAGTCACGAAATTTTCGTCGTCGGAATCGCCCATTTTCACTTACTTTCACTTTATAGATCGATCATAACAATGTTTAAAAACTAAATAATATTTCTGTCGTATTTTCGTTTATTATTCTGTCACGGTATCTTGTTGTTTTTTAGGTTATAGAAGCTGCGCATGCGCGTTAAAAAACTGCGCAAGCGCGCCGTTCTGCTGGCGTTCTTGTCGAACAATTTCAAATTACCGTTAGTTTTCGATTATGTAAAATGACTATTGTTATTTTTTTTTATTCGCTTAAATGTTAAAAGAGGAAAATAACATGTTATAACAATAATGCTGGCTTCGAATATAACAAAAAAACGTGGGTAATCAAGAGAATAAAAATAAATTCTTTGGCTAAATTTGGGCTGAATTTCTATATAAAATTATTGAGAAACCTTTCTTAAGAACACGTAAAATTGTGGCCTGGAAAAAAAACTTTATTTTTTATATAAATGACGTAATTCAATCAAGAAATTAATTATAAATGACCAAAATGCAGGAAAGTTACATAACCAAAAATCTGGCGGTCATTTACAAAATAATCCAGAGAAGTAACCTAAAAAAAAATGTCACCGCACGGTCATTTAACGACATCTGTCAGGTAAAAGTGCGCATGTGCGGCTCGCGCATGCCGTACGAAGACATCATGGCGGCGTCCACTCTTCTCCTGCTGCGGAAGAGTTTTTCGGTGAGCGGTAAGCGAAGAAAAATAATTAAACTTGCAAAATCAAAAAAAGAAAAACAAAAAAATTGCGGCGCTTATTTTCAATTAAAAGAAAAAAGCCGCCTAACGCGCCATCTTATATAAACACCGAATCACGTCGTTCTGTCGCAAACCTGATGCAACGACGATATTTGCACAATATACGATCTATATGACAATTATCCTCAAGTTTAAAATTAACTCGAAAATTGCGTAAATTATTTTTGTTTTAAAGCAAAATTTTTACAAAATTTTGAAGGAAAAAAAAAAATAAACAAAAAAAAATGCCATCTGACGACGAAAATTTGAAGGATCAACTTTTTGTTATTCAATTTCGCGAATTGTTGGAACAAGCCAAAAGCGAAGAAGCTGAAAACCTGTTCAAAGAAGCAGATTCAATGGGAATCGTTGCGAGAAGTTTGTGGGAAATTGTGCCGATTCTATGTAGGAATCTGACAAGCGAAGACAAAATTTCCAATCACACTCTCTTTGGAACCTGCGTAAAGCTTCTGTGCAAACTTGCAAACAAATGCAATCCCAGAGAGATGCTTCTTTTGCTTCTGGAGCAGTCTAAGGATGTGGAAGACGAAATAACCTTCAGATCCCTTTTAAAACTGCTTCGCTGTTGTTTGATGCGAAGCAACATCAGCAAAAACATCGATTGGTGCATAGAAAGCATTAAAAATTACACAAAGAGACTTCCACAGCCTGAGAATGAAAAGCCACAGTCGAAGGAAAAAGAAGCTACGTTAAACATGGATCCACTCGAAGAACGACTCATCGAAGACTACAAATCGATCCTCACTTTCCTGGAGCCTTTAACTGCAATTTCGGCTCTAAACAAAACTCACGAAACAAAAACAAGAAATTACATTCTCAGTCTGCATCTTTTTCTCTTTGGCTATCCATTTTGCTACTTACAGACAAAACAGATAAATGAAACGGATTCCATATTTGAAGTCTCGCTGAATCAAATGTCTCAGCTAACTGGAAATTTTCTAAAATTTCATTGTATAATCCAAGATAGAAGTCTCAAACGTAAAAAGGAAGTGGCCGAAGAAAGCGATGAAGAAGATAACGCAAATATTGAATTAGAGCTGTTTCGTAGCAAAGAAAATGTTTCTGAATTGGCTTATGCAAATTATTATTATCATTTGTTGACCAGCGAAGTGGGAAAAAAAAATATCCCACAGATCTATAATCCGCATTATCTGATGCAGGGTTGTTTTTATTTATCAACTTGTATGCTAAAACAGCCAGAATATGTTTTAGTGTCAAAAGGCTTGAAGATCGCTGAAGTCACGCTCGAAAAGATCGAGAAATTTTCGATTGGTCATGAGGTGCTTGAAATCCCCGTTTATCACGATCTATTCGCCAGTCTTGCGCAGGTAATGATCTACTGCGACGCCGATGAGGATCGAAAAATGGCGCTCAAAGTTTTTCAGACTTACGTCGGTCGTTTCAATATTCGAGCGCGTTATTTGGTTCTTTTGAATTTGTACGAAACTGCAAATCATTCTGGATTCTTTGCGCTGCTAACGAATATCACCAAAGCATCGATCATCTATTGTCTCGATAATGATCCAGAGAGTGGACATTTTTTAGGCGGGAAATTGGAGCGTTTGATCAAGAGAATCTGCAGATTACCGAATGGAAGCGCTTCCGATCTCGTCGAGATTTCCGACGAAATAATCGCTGCTCTGAATCTCTTAAGATTCTTGATCATTAGGGACAAAGATAATTCGACGGGGATTTGGAGAATGATCGATAATCTTGAGAAGGATTATCTGAAGCCTCTCAGAGAAGGAATAGACATGTCAAGAGCGCATTGGAAGGTCAAGATCAAGGATCTTGAAGAGCAGAAGAAAAATATCGATAGTGGCGTCAAGGCAAGTGGACTGGAAGAAACAGAAACCCTGGAAAAGGATATAACTGTTTCCGTTGGTGGGCAAAATTTGCCGATGATGCCGGTTTCGGAGAAAATCAAGTTTTGTCATCAAGCTATCAATGCACTCGATATCATGGAGAGTATTGTCATTCGAGTCAACGAGTGCATCAATGAAAATCCTCAAAAACACCATTAAAAAAAAAACATGTGTAACTGATAAGCAGATTTTTCTGATTGTATTATTAAGAAATAAATTATTTTTTATCTTCTATACTACTGTTTTCATTGACTTATCTGTTCCCTACCGATTCTGGAAAGTCTAAGCGAATTAATTTTAATTTTTATGGTGGGTGTTAATGGAAGTGGATTGAAGCGACGCCTGGCGGTGGCGTCATTGAACTATTGAAGTAGTAGAGGCAGTTGGAACCACTAGTGGCGTTGCTAATTTTTTATTTTTTTTTATTTTAATGTTACTAAAAGCTCAGGAATATCCACAATAGAACGTAAACTATATAATTTTGCTAGCTGAATATTTTATCCTTAGGTGTTAGAAGCTTATGGACTTCCAGGGCATTATTAGCGAATCAAGGACAGTCAGAAAATGGGGAAAAGGCCAAAGAGAAGGAAACCAAGAGCGAGAGCGACGAGGAATACGAGAAAAGCATAAAAACAAAGATTCTCAGCGCTTCGTTGAATTTCGTTAACGAATTTGGATGGAGTCAACAGGCAATAAGCGCTGGTAAAAATCCTCCTTCAATTCTATTTTTAAAAATATATACCAAATCTTATTTTTTGCTACAACTTTTCTCTCCAAAAGGCGCCGAATCTGTTGGCTATCCGGGAATTATTCACGGAATGTTTCCTCGAGGTGGCGCTGAGCTCGTGCAGCATTTCTACGCGACTTGCAATGCCGAGCTCAATAAAATACTTAAAGCTGAGGCTTTAGCGATTGAGGCCAATCCTGAGGCGAAAAAGAAGAGTCCAGAAGCCCAAGTAAGAGACGCATTGGAAAAGAGGCTCAGGATGATCATTCCTTATAAATCCACATGGCCACAAGCCATTGGACTTATGACTCTACCGCCGAATGTTCCGACCTCATTGGCCAATCTCCTAACTCTCGTTGACGATATTTGTTATTACGCTGGCGATAGATCCGTCGATGTGAGTCTTTTAAACAATCTTTTAAATTTATCTGTCTATCGATAATCAAACATTTTCACGCATATTTGAGACGAACAGATTAAGAATTGAAGTTAAAAATTTAATTTCTCATGCCCCTTTTTTCTTTCAGTTTAATTGGTACACTCGGAGAGTCATTCTAGCGGGAATTTACAAGACAACGGAACTGTACCTTCTGCAAGACAGTAGCGAGGATAACAAAAAAACGTGGGAATTTATGGAGAGAAGAATCGAGGATGCAGTTCAGCTTCACCGCGTTATATCTGTTACTTCGGACTTGCCACCGCCAGATCAGGCCCTAAGCCGCGCTACGGAAGCTGCAAGTGCTGCTTTTATTACGGTAATTGAGAAAAAAAATAAATGGATACATTTTTTTTAATTCTCTAATTAATTTTTTTTTTTTTTTTTTTAGGCACGAAATATACTCGGACTCAACTGGAATAGATAAAAGTAATATTCTAAGCTACAAAATGAAATAAAGAAAAAAAAGAGTATTCCTCGCCATAGTAACTATAATTAATCAAAAGTAAGAAGAAAGTTAAGTTAGTTTATTCCTCGTTTCTCGAGGACGTAATAAAAATAGTAATTCGTCGAGTGTTTATCCGATCTTTTGTACCTCACTGAATACCAAAAAGAAAGAAAAAAAAAGAATCAATCATTCATATGCGAAATATACCACATTTTTTATTTTTTACGATATTTTTTTATCATTTCATTAACAATTTGTGTCTTCGCGCTCTCTCTCTCTCTCTCTGTCTCTCTCTCTCTCTCTCTCTCTGTGTGTGTGAATGTGCGTATTTTCATTAATACCAATACGACTATTTCTTTAACAAATCACAATATTCAGATTTTTTTTCGAATATTTTATTGTCTCCAAACATTCGTCATAAAATCATTCTTGCAAAACAACGATTTTTTATGACGTTACTTTATTAGTACGTAATAAATATTTGTAGTTTAAAAAAACGAAATATCGACGAAAATTTGAGCGCGAGCAAAAGTACTTTTTTTGTTCGTTATAAACGATTTTTAAATATTTTTTTTCAGACTCGAAGAATCAATCTTCGATCTATCGATATTTTGTATCTTTTTGTTGTTTTTAATTGCATTTTACAAAAAAAAAAAAAAATAATAATTTTCAACCACGCTAAACGCTATCGCAATATATAATATTATATACATAGAATATAAAGTCTCTCTCTCGTGATTAATTATTGCCACGCTATATTAAAACGAGGAAAAACGGTTATTAACGATTTCCTTTCATCTTTATCGCACCTCGCTTATTCTAAAAATATACTTTATACTTTTAATATTCATCTCTCGACCTTTCTTTTTTTAATAACAGTTTCAACGCGGGAGAAACGGATTTTTAAAAATCTTTTTCATACAAGGATTTTTTTTTGTCTGTAAAAAATAAAAAAAATCATTTGCTGCTGTAATAAAAGTTCAATTTTTACCACAAAAGATTGTGAAAAAAAAAATGTACGGTTCAAACAAATCGCCACAATAAGAATTTTATTCTTAAACAATCTTTCAAAAAATCAATTTAACCGTTAAAAAATTCTTAAAGAAAAACATATGCAGCTAATATTCTGAAAAAAAAACGTTTTTTTGTTACAAAAAATGAAAATGTAATATCTTCAATTTTTAAGAAACCTATTTTTTCAGAATTAAAAATAAAATAAAATGTACAGAAATATGTATGGAAAACGATTAGAAAAAAAATCCTAGATGTAAAAAAGATGAAAAAATTCAGCAGTCTCCTCTTATAAACGAATACAAGTTGGCGTAATCGTATTCTATTATGTTTTTTTTTTTTTTTTGTAACTAATTAATGAAGTAAAGTTCAATAATGAGCCTCCTCGATATATCCTCTAATAGTTTTTGGCAAAGGCAACTTGTGAATGTTGTCGAGTCTCGTGTTTTGTCGTATTACGAAACGACACAGATACTGAAGTGTTCGTACCTGAGTAAAGCGACTAACGGGCTTAGTTAGCCGCACCGGAAACGAGGGATAACCCGGATACCTCGGCCTCGAATAACAGAACACCGCCGATTGACTCGAATTCATTGAATGATCTATCAGCGCCGCGACTGAAGTAAAACCTTCGTTCTCACCCTGATTGCACAACGAAAAAAGTCCACCGCTGTGCTCCATACGCGCGTGAAGTAGTCTTCCCGACGATTTGAAACTCAACGTCAGCAGATATCTAAAAAAAAAGCAAATCTTTCCTTAGAATTTAAAGAACTTAAAAAGAAATGTTGACAAGTTTTTTCTAAAAATTTGTGAATGTTAAATCCCAAACTCTTCCTTTTTTTTGTATTTTTCCTTAAAACGGAAAAAAGATAGGAATAATTTTTGAGAAAAAAAAAATCAACAATTTCTTAAAATCTTTCCAAAATTTTCTGCAGTTTGAAATAAGTTTAAAAAAAATAAAAAATCCTGAGCTTCGATTTTACCTGTCATCTGACGAATCGCGAACTAAAAAAGCTCCGTCCGGTTCGGAAACAAGTTTGGAATCGGCTTCATCGCCTGAAATCGGTCCCCAGTACCATCCGTATTTGCTGAGTTTAAGCAATTCCTCCGATAGATTGACTTTGGCTTTGCATTCATTGCTAAGCTGTGAATCAACCCCATCCTCTACTGATTCTCTCGCGGTGGTCGATTGCGGTTCTGCCACATTGCCAGTCCTCACAATATCCTCATCATTTTCATTAAATTCATTTCCAGGTAACGAAATATCGCCGACAAGCCTGAAATTTCTTTCAGTTTCGTTTTCGCTCAACGAAGCGTTTTTTCGATCGCCCAAAGCGCCGTAACTTTCCCAGCATGCTTCCGCCTCGCTCTGCAAAGCTTCGTCCAAACCGTTGCAGAGCCAAGAATCAGAATCATCGGACACTACCCGTTCGTTGCTAGCAGCTATTTCTCCGTCGCCTCCGAATGATAATGGCCGATCCAATAGAGGAGGACCTGGATTTTCACCATCTTCGGTTTGGCGTTGCGAATCTATCGCTTTTATCTATGAAATGAAATCGATTGATTATTTCTTTGATAATTGAAGAATACCTACATTATTTATAAAAAATTTCTTGATTTTTGGTGGGTTCTGAGTGTAACATTTTTAATTTATTTTATTATTTTTTTTAATTAGGTTTTTAATTTTTTTTATTTATAAAAAAACAAAATTTTCTAAGTTCTAATTGAAACAGCTTTTTTCAATTTTATTTTAATTATTGGGCAAATTTTCAGTGTTTCACTCGAAAAATATAGGAATTTTTTTTTTTGCTAATTTTTTTTTTTTTTTTTTTTTTTTTCTTCAAAAAACCATCAATGAAATTTTTAATTTTCAAACTTTGGAAATTAAAAATTAAAAAAAAAAAATGTTCTTAAATTTAAAAAAATATATAAATTATTCTCAACTATGATGGAAATACTTGTTTTGAATCCAAGATTTTATGAACAAAATTTCAGAATTTTAAACCTGGATACAATTCATTTTCACTAAAAAATTATGGAAAAAAAAATTATTTTATAGCGTAAAACAAGTGACAAAAATCTGAAAGAAAAAAAAATCTCTTATTCTGAACCAAATTTGTTTTTTTTTAATTCGTTAACTGAGTCTGAGAGAATCAGGCCAATGACCGAGCGAGTTGACCTGGAATGCCCCATATACTTGAATTAATATTTGATTATACTTAAAGTTGTACTGAAGTTAAAACTTGAGTAACATAATTCTATTTCACTCTTAAGACTAACATTGTATTACAAAGAAGTAACTCGCTGCTAAAGCAAAGCAGATACCAGAATGAGATAAGATTATCAGAATAATGACACATCGATTGATAATAATAATCTTTTTGTTCATGACAGCATTTAAAACACTGATTGCAAATATTTCATTCTCAATCCAATATTCTCAAAATAAAATCGTGAATTTCGGATTTAGTTTTGTCTATATTATATTTTGGATTGCTCACCTTTTGCTTAGCTTTGCACAGGCTGATATTTTTGATGCGTAACCGTTTTTTGATGTTTTTAAAAAAGCCGTTGGAGATTTTTGAATTCGAACGACTTTCGGGGGATTCAACGGTGTTTTCGGAATTCTTTGAGTCATTGTTGTCGTGAACGTTTTGCGGCTTCCACGGAAAGTTGAATAATCGTGAATTCGATTTGGCGCCAGTTAACCTCAAAACACGATTGACGTCGCTGCTGCTCGTGAAACTCGAGCTCGATGTCATTGCCGTATCATCGAGACTCACGGGTCCTGACATCAGAGTCGAAACGCCCGCGAGTTGACTTCGAAGCCTGAACCGGCTTGCGGCACTCCTCCGAAAACCCGATGATTTTCGCACGATCAATTGTTGCGAAATATAATAAACAATAATACTTCTGCGATTGTGAATAAAAACCCCCTCGCAGATTTTGGCAGACTCGGTTCTGCTCTGTGTTGTTTTTTTTTTTTTTTTTTCTTTGTGTACTTTTTTCGAACGCGACTGCCACGCCATCTGCGCTTGTAATTTCAAAATGGCCGGCTATAGACTCTGTTCAACGTTTTTTTCATTTAAATTATTGACAGTAATAGAAACAATTTTATAGAAATTAAAGCATTGTTACATTATGATTAATTAAATTTACTGATTTATAGGATGTATGTGTTATTGAGTGAAACAATTGAAACTTAATGAAAAATATGACCGAATGGTCATATGACCGAAATGTTTTTATTATGCTGACGGTAATTTTTGTATATATGATTTTTTTTTTTGCTGTACCGAACTTTGGCAGAAAAATACAAAATGAATGGAAAAGTGTTTTAATTTTTTCAAAAAATTTAAAAAACGAAAGTAACTTAAATAATAAAGTCCTTTTTTTACTTAAGAAATGTAAAATAATGTTTATAAATAAGGGTCATATATGACATTTTGCGCATGCGCAGTAAAACGACAACAACGAGGGAAAGCCAGATGTCAGTAATTCGCAAGGTGGGAGTTGAGAAACATCTGTGGCATTCTTGTCTGAGCAAGTATTTTGAGGTTAAGGTTTCTTTATCGCGACAGAGGAAAAAACAAATGGAAAACAGCGGTGACAGCGGCGACGATGGGACGCCTATTGGAGCCTCCGGTTTCCTAACTGGCAGCGGCGTCTCAACCGCCTATATTGGAGTTCAATCCGACGATTTGGAAGGTATCATTTTTGATGTTTTGTTACAGCTTTTAAGGTGATGTGCTACAACGACTCAAGTGTTATGAGTGCAAGTGAGATAGCACCATTGGTGATTGCAGTGGAGCGAGAAAGAACGAGAGAAAGGTGTAGCACATCGTCTTAAGGTCGCTTTGAAACAACTACAAACATTCCGAGATTTATTGCCGAAAAGTCGTTTTTATCAAATCCTGCATTTTTTTTTAAATCTCTTCAAATTTCTGTTGTTACTGAGTTAAAAAAAAACGAAATTTGAAAAAAAAAAATGCAACAGCAGATTTCTCGTTGGTGTAAAAATTCTACTGACGATACGCGATTCGATTTTATCCACCTGGCGTCCTCGTCCGCCATTCGTTCGATTCGATTCGACCAATCGAAACTTTTCTTTTTGCGTGCGAAAATTTGATTTTCAAATATTTAAACGAGCAACGATTTATTAATTAATTATAAGTAATAAATTAAAAAACAAATAATAAAAAATCATTTTTTATTATGATTTACTTATCGATGAAAATTCAGAAACTCAAACCAGAAGATAAAGTTTAAAAAATTCTGAATTTTTTGAGTAAATACGTAATCAATCATACCATTCGATAAAATCTTTCAAAAATATTTGTGACACAAAATTTTGCTGGTTTTCAACAATGTTTTACAAAAATAAGTTGTAACTAAATATTTTGCAATATTCGACTAGAAGGTTGCGACATTCTATGCTATGTCGGTAAAATTTCATCGTAATAAAAATAGCAATAAAAAAAATGTATGGATAAATTAATCGATAACTTGTTAATCAATAAATTCTAAATTACAGACGATCTCGAGAACACTGACGACTCGAATCACGGAGGTGGCGACCCGTTGCAAGGCGGTGGCGGTGGTGGCGCTGCCGGTCCGTTACGCGAGCAAGATCGTTTTTTGCCAATCGCAAACGTTGCTAAAATAATGAAACGCGCAATACCGGAAGCCGGTAAAATAGCAAAAGATGCGCGTGAATGCGTTCAAGAATGCGTCTCTGAATTCATATCATTCATAACATCCGAAGCAAGCGATCGTTGTCACATGGAAAAACGCAAAACGATAAATGGCGAGGATATACTTTTTGCAATGACGACCCTCGGTTTTGATAATTATGTCGAGCCGCTTAAGCTCTATTTGCAGAAATACCGTGAAGCAACCAAAGGCGATAATCCACCTGGTACGACACCAACCGGAAATGCTAAAACAGAACCGGCAAATACAATTTACGAGGAACAATTATTCGCAATAACCGCTTCAAATGCAACGACTTCGGACACACCCGTTATATACAGTTACTCGTCATCCGATCAGATGCAATTTCAACTATCCTGATCGTCGTTTCACGATACGCTGACGATTATCGAAAATTCGGAGGAATCCGAAGGGGAATCCACGTCGACCGGAAACACCGCTTCGTCGTACTTGGAAGAATGATTTAAAACAGAAGGCGCGAAAAAGCTGCGGTCGGGAGTTAAACAAAAAAAAATAGATATTTAAAGAAGAATCGTAATTTTTTCATATTACAATATATTACGTGAGACTAAACGCTGATATTCGTTGAGAATTGAACGAAGAATTTACGTAGGCCTTCAATGAAAATGGAGGAGCTGGGATGTGAAAGAAAAATAAAATTGTTTGACATCGAATGGCGAAAAGAGGGATATCTTTTTTTTGTCGATGAGCGAAATCCTAAGTCCCAGAAAATTTTACGGTAGGTTTCACATTGCAAAAGTTCATTAAAGTTGAAGAAAGATTGCACATTATAAATGTTCAAAAATTGCCTCGCGAACTTTACTTCGTAACCAAAAAAAATTGAAAAACCTGCGGCTAAAAATATATTGTAGCGCAAGAAAAGCAGGATTAGAATTAAAGGAAGTAGTCTTTACGAAAAACCGAAAAATCATTCACTTTATTAATGAAATATCGTAAAGCGCTATCACGTCGTTTTTCATTAAACCTATACGTAGATTTCTAGGCTGTTCATTTCAGTGTATCCAACATAGTTTTTTTTTCGTCTTCCGCGCCCTCCATTGTTTTATCCTCATAATAACTCGTTCGAGCTGCTAACGGCGCAACGCTACTGGACAGAACCGGCAGTAGATGATGGTATTTATAAATTATCATTATCATAGCATAATTATTATTATTTCATTACCTATAGTTAAACAACTTATTGTTTTTCTTTTCTCCAACCTTGTCATTCTCTCATTATCTTATTTGTGTGTTTAAACTCTTTTGTAGAATTCGTAGAAAAAAAAAAGCATGACGGCAATTCATTTCGTGGGAGCGGAATTACGCGTCGAAAAGTTCGTCCTTTCCTGCCCCAAGTCAACACCCAATAATCGTTCTCGCTCATGCGCGTAAGTTACGATTTTCAATTTTATTTTATGTATCTTTATAATGTTATTCTGGCAACTGAGCCGGCGATAGAAGAAGTTCGTGGCCCTTGTGTGATTTTGCGGTCGAACACGAAGAAGAAGAAGGCACCGGGGGCTGTTGTCGTTGGGACGTTGAAGGTGGATGAATCGGCAATAGAGTTGCGGTAATTCCCTGTTTACTTGCGCCTGGAGCGGAAGATGAAGACGTAGTAGCAGCAGCTGAAGCGTTAGCCGTATTGCCAGTTTTATTCTGCGTTTTTCCACGTCCGGCTGTTTTCTTCGTGTCCTTTGTTACAGCGACAAGTTTGCAAGGTCGCCAACGACATTCGCCACAGCATCGACACAGACATAAACACAGTAGAACACGAAGTAGACAGCACAGAAGACCGGCGCACAATAGCGAAGGTCCAACAAGCCTAAGTTCTGGACTTAGAAAGCCCTTTTCACCGGTACCGACGAATGATATAACCAGGCCAAGGGCTGTTGTCCCAAGACCGGCGTACAGCACAGTGTTGACCGCTGCACTAACTTCGCCGACTCTTCTACGACCTGGGACTCGTCCACCGTAATTGCTGTCAGCCCCGATTACACCATCCTCGTAATCGTCGTAATCGTCGTCTTCTCCACTGCTTCCGTAGCAATAACTTGCGTCTCGTATCTGCGGATTTGTAACGTTTTTTTAAATAATAAAGCCGATCGTGAATCGAGATATTTATTCATCAAGGTTTTACATTTTATTACATCCTCTTTTCAAGGAATCTTAAGTTTGAAATTGAGTTGAAATCGGAAAATAAAGTTCCAACTTGAGTTGAAACGCCTCTAAGAAAATAATATTCCAACTTTAGTTGGAACTCCTATAAGAAAATAAAGTTCCAACTTGAGTTGAAACGTCTGTAAGAAAATAAAATTCCAACTTGAGTTGGAACTCCTATAAGAAAATAGAGTTCCAACTTGAGTTAGAATTCAGAACAAAAGTAAAGTTCAAAGACTTACGGCATCAGTATGCTTAGGATTAAATATAACGTTTCACATTGCATATTATGTTGTATAAGTCACGACAGTTACTCCTAGAAATCCGTTGGTAAATCTAACAGCAACTGTCGTACCAGAAACCATCGACTTATGTGCATCATCCCCAATAATGATCAATGTACGCCTGACGGGTGTCTCTGCAGGTGCACCGTCGTTGTATTTGATTTATAGGACTATGAGCGAGGTACTAACACCATTTGACGTAACGGTCATGTTAGCTCGACGTGTTCAGAATATTTCATTTACGAGCCTATTGACTGTAAGGTCGATTGGCGTGACGGTTAACATTAGCAGTCTCCTTGTCAGACGTAGGATCAATGACATACTAAAAGGTTTTGACTATGTTCTGTGATTGGGGAGTAACGGTGCCGAGCTCAAGCTTATATAAGCTCTTTTGATTTAGGCACCGTTCCGACCCGATCTCAGAGTTGGTGGAAATCTAGTTGATGATAAGCATTAACTATTTCTACCAGGAACAACAGTCTAATTTAACATCAATTTTATAATTCGTTGTTAAGTATCTCAAGATTATGTGACACACCTTTAGAAATTGTCGCCGGTCAGCAGTAACTGTGATCTAATTTTCTCAGAGCTGATCAACAATTTGAGACAAAACCAAATAGGGTTTCACTTCGTAGTGGAGCCAAGTTTGCATTTTTTCTTGTTGTCAAACACGAATCTTCTCTGAGTAGATTACAATTTTTGATACTGACCGAGCCCAAAAGCCACAGGCGAACGCATTTCACATCGCCTTAAGTAGTATTTAATATGAGTGATTCGTGAGTTTCTATTTTACCCTGTTTCTCTTCATCCATCGTCGATGAGCCTCGCACTGCTTGGTCTTGTATCCCTCGCCTCGTGAGCCTTGTGGCGACGCCGGAGACAGAGGAAGCGGTGAGGGTCTGGCGCATCCTTGCCACGCCGCTTTCCCCGGTCCCTGGCCTCCGCACTGCAACAATTCGGCCTGAGATTTAACCTCGGTACAAGGAAAGACAATAAAGCTTTTTAAGTGAGTCAAGAGAGGACAGGCCTTTGAGGTTTTTCTTTTTTTATAGTACTGAGTGAAGATCACTCGGTATTTATTATCGTCTAGCTTCAGTGGGGCAGACAATAGAACAAAGACGTTGAGGGGTTGTGTTTTGTTCTAAACTAAAAGGAACTTAGAACTAGAACAACGAATGCGCAAACTAAAAGGACCCCGAAAATATGATTTTCTTTGTCCCATATATTCATCTACCTAAATATCTAATTGGGGAGGTTCTTTTTTTTTTTCATCTACTTAATGATTTTGTCGGGAATTATCGAAATGTTTCTATGCGGTGGATATCGCAAGTTTTCTTACGAAATATTTTTATAAAGGATCTAAATGTTTTCTATGATTCTAAAGGAATTTAGCCCCCGGAAAGATGACACTACACCATGAATAATTACGGCTTTAGGAGGTATTACGAATCTACTATAATTACACGTTAGAATTTCGCATGGTTATTGTATTAAAGTGGTCGCTGATTCAAGTCACTTTTTCCACCAAATTAAGGAAGATTCGATTATCAAATGAATATAATTTATTCGTACTCCTTTCGTTCCTACTGATGATAAGAAAGTAATTAGAAAAACGATTTGAGGGAGACTGGACGTGTTTCGTCCGAGCTCTCAAATAAGTACTTTTTCTTCTTATAATCGGTCGTCTATATGATTTATTTATTTATTATAAATTTAGTGGTTTAACGTGACATTTACACGAAAAGTGCGACAATATTAGACCCGCAATTTTGAATTTCTTAATTGTTGCTTCAAGTTCGTTCGAACCAAAAAAGTGTCATAGTGGTAAAATGTCTTATTTTGATTTAGTGAAATTCTGACATGTAATCCGCTAAATAGTTTTACGGCTAGTGATGATACTACCCAAACTTTACTATTAAATTTCAATATCAAACTTCTTCGCCTAAATTTACAACGAATAGAAATAGAAAAGCCATAGACGTTACAGGCTACCTACGAACTCCATATATGTATTTTCAAGTCACCTCAATACCAATATGGCGTTCAAAAGTCTACTGCAACGTGAGGACAAAAATATTTTACTTACCCACAAATAATTTGTATATCAAGTTGACAGTAATTTTTATTTTTTTCCGGGAGCTAATATTCCTGTCACCAATTCTATAAACTGTATAGTTGATGCTTAAGAGGACATGGTCATTTAAAAATCATGAATATTAAACGGGAAAATCAATACTGCGCAACACACAATAAATTAAATATTTCTGTAAATACATTTTTGTCTCTATACACAAGAATTTTCCATTTTTGTTGCTTGCACAGCAGTAATTATTGTCAATATAAATTTTGTTATATGTGCAATTTCTGAACCATTAAATTTTCATGATTTTTAGGTGTCCTCTTAAATCCACTATTTTCAATGTATTCTAAAAGGAATTAAAAATTAGTATCTATGCTGCAGGTTTTTTTTGCGTTATCTCGATCGAGGCGACGCGCTACGGGAACGATGCTCAGTGTTTGGTTTCACAACTCTTGCTCATGGTGCATTTTTTTTTTTGTGGTATTTTTTTTTCTTTTCTTTTTTTTTTTTTTTTTTTTCTTTATATATTTTATTATTTTACTCACCCCGTAAACGTAAGATCTCGGGGGATAACGTGGTAGCGGCGGTATGAGCCTTGTAGCCAAGTTGGACGGCAACTCCCTAAAGTTCACCGCCTTACCCCCCCTTAAACGTTGCTTCTCCCTTCTAATTAATAGAGCAGCCTGCATTCCGCTCATTCATTTGCATATATCATCGATCGCATCGATATCCACCCCTTCCACCACGTATATAACGTAATACATATATATACGCAATATAAATTCACTAATGATTCTCCTCCCTTAGCACCGCCCCTCAGTCTTCACTATAATAACATGGCTTTTTTTTTCTCAACTCATTTTTATCATCGTCATGATAACTTTAGTTTCTGTGGAATCAAAATATACATTTTTTCTTCGTTAAAAATTAAAACAAAACACGGACGCGAACAACAAACAAACGCGCCTCGGTTCGCACGAAGTTTTTTTCCTTTTTCTTTAATACACGGGAAATTAATTACAAAGCGGAATACCAAAACTCCGGCGAGCCCAGGCGCACGTGAATAGAAAAACATGGACACGGACGATCAATAATAATAAATATAAAAAGAATATTAATAAAAAAAAAATAGCCCGGACATTGGCGACAAAAAAAAAATACGCGCCACCAGACAGCCGATCTTTTTGGTGTCGATTAATTGTTTATATATGCACATATCATTTGTGTATGTATATATATAAATAATAAGAATAATCGTGCCCGGCAGTGAGTGCCGGTGAGTGCGGTGCATCGGGGGTGGACGGATAATTAATGTATAGTATACATTTGGAAAAAAGTAATGTTCCAATAAATAGGAAATAAGTTGCTATATAAGTTGCTATAAGAATCAATGAGTACTAGTAGTAGTTATAAATTGATAATTATATAGCGGTGTTACTAGATCAAAATACCATAATATTGCGGTTAAGAATAGAAGAGCGTCAGGGCTAGAGAATTAGTTTAGCGTTTAGGCGTAGACTGGTGCATATTAATAGCGCGCAGAGTGAAAGAACAAACGAGTTACTAATATTTAAAATACTTTTCAATGAGAGCGACGAAGTTCAATTAATTTTACTTGAAAAATAAATCGGCATGAAACCGACAGTGCAATCAAATTGGTGAATCCATTGAAATTTAAATATTCAATAGATTCAACAATTCGAAGGAATTGATAAATACAATGGGTATCAACAATTGAATGAATAAAACAAATTGATTGGACATGAAAGAATCAATGAATCTGAAAAATGCAGTGAATTTAAGAGTTCAGTGAATAAAACAATTAATTGGATTCAACAATTCAACGAATCCACAAATGCAATGGATTCGACAATTCAATGGATCCAAAAATGCGATGAATTCGACAATTCAACGAATCCAAAAATGCAATGGATTCGACAATTCAACAAATCCAATAAATGCCATAATTTAAACAATTCAAGTATCTCAAGTTTCTAATAGTCAATGCGTTTGTTACAAATTCATAAATTGAACAATCGCCTCGACTTGTTAACAAAATCAAAGTGAAAATAAGAGATAGAGAGAAGCGTTTTAGCTTTTACCCACCTGTAGCTCGGAAGTAGAAGGCGATCCTCTTAAATCGAGGAACGAGGGCGGCGGAAAGGGAAAAGCGACTGCGCCGGCTGGACTGGAATTATTCTTGTTGTAGCTGTTTGACTTGTTCGCAACAGCTTGGGTGCCATTATTGACGAATGAATTAGGTGATTCCAATGATAGCGGTGGCGGTGATATGGGAAATTGTACGATCGGCGATATCGGCGGTGGTGCCAGCAGACGATGACGGTTATGATCGTTATTGTGATTATGATGATGATGATGATGATAGTTATTGGTTGCCGATGAAGATTTACGTTCGAGTTGAGCCCCACGTCTACGTCCTCGGCTTCGATGCTCATGACTCGAGTGAAATCCATATGTCGGCTGTATTACCGGCGGTGGTAATTCCAATTGAAGGGTCGGTATCGCGTGACCGGCCGCCGGCGATTTTCCCAGATGACCGGCACCGCCGGTTGCCGATATGCTTCGCGCACGCGCAGCTGCAGCCTGCGCACCACTTCCATCACGCTTGTTCAACTGTAAACGCTTCTGTTTTCTTCGGTTCGCTATACTCGCACCACCCGCTGCCGCGTACATTCTTTTCTCTTCCTCTTTCTCCTCCTCTTCTTTTTCTTCTTCTTCTTCTTCTTCTTCCTTGTTTCCCGCCTTTTTGCCTTTCCAAAATGCAATTTGAGGTTACAACTACAGTGCCGAGATGTGCGGATAGAGGGCGTGCGTCTGATTTCTATGGTGGCGCTGCGTGCATCTTCCTTCGGCTTGTTCTTTGTTCTCGAATTACGTTAATGTATAGTAAAAGGTAGGGGGTCAGGGTAGGGGGTGAGTCCCGTGCTCTCTAAAACAGGGCCGGGGGGAGGGTGAAGTATGGAAGGCAGATGCCACCGCCGGGGGACCGGCCGGGGGGCTCTGGCCGCTACCCCCGTTAAGAAGCAGCGATTCTTGAGCGCATCATCCTCTCCCACTTCATTTTCTTCTTCCACTCGAGTCGCAGCTTCCACTTCCTTCTCCTCTACTTCGTTTTGCTTCTGTGCTGACTATCGGCATTCTGAAAAATCGTAAGCCATCCACAACCCAACGCTTCTCTTCAACTACCAGCGTACTAGATCTAAGACAATTTTTTTTCTATATATAATTCCCTTCGTTAATACTTGTTAACTAGTAGTTTTTAAGAAGAAGCGTTGCGAAAACGTATTTACAAACTTCGGTAGCGATTCTCGTGTGCATTCTTTTTTTATTTATTTTTATGAAATTGTGCAACCATCGAT
Organism: Perithous albicinctus; assembly: GCA_964016905.1. Classification (NCBI taxonomy): domain Eukaryota; kingdom Metazoa; phylum Arthropoda; class Insecta; order Hymenoptera; family Ichneumonidae; genus Perithous; species Perithous albicinctus. The sequence goes on along the minus strand of OZ024697.1, from coordinate 20,520,358 downwards.
TTTCAAAATTCAAAAATGGCGGATAAAATGCTAACTGGTACTCGGGGATTTTGGGTCTCTCTGATGGGCGACGGAAAAAATTTAAAAACTTAATCAACCAACCCGCTCCACCGCTGTCAATTGAACCTCACCTTTAAAACGCAATTGGCATGGAAAAATCCTGCCCTCAAGATTTAAGTTTCATCAGACCAGTTGGGGTAACTGTCTCAACCGGCCCGGTGATACAGAGACATCGAAACCCCTTTGAATCCCCGGGACCGATTTCCAACGAGGGCCCCGTGGAGGCAAAGTCACCAGCTCAGCTTCAGCAAGTTATCCCAGAAAATAGCCAGAATGTTAGGGGTTTAAGCAATCGCCTATTACTATTCTCAACTTAAAATATAAAACTCCTGCAAATGAAATAATTTTTGAGATTTTGGTCCACCGCATTGGGTCCGCCATTTTTTGTTTAAACTCTAAGTTCTTTTTTGGAAAGCTTTAGTTAGAATTAAGAATGCACACGAGACGTCCAAAAATAAAAGTGGTGAGGCCGGAATCATCGTTCATGTGTGAAAACACTGATCCAGAAGTTGATCAGGTGAATTCCAAAAAATTTCTATTGATCCAGCGTTGTGACGCTATTCCCTCCATTTCTGTTATGACAAAAAGTTAATTGGAAAAAAGGTTTCAAGTGCTAAGAGAAAAGTTATTTCGGCCGCCCGGTCGAAACTTATCCGGGCACACACAAACACACATGTTACCGAGAAGCAATTTGATGCTCGCGTCAATGAGAAGCTAACACGAAGTGTATATTTTATCGACTTCCGTACTTCGAACTCGGTATATTCCCCCTGCGGTGGTCGATCCGCATGGATAGGTCAAGTGGTTTCAGCACGAACGATGAAGCCTCCCACCCCTTGTTCAACCCTCTAACCCCTTTTTCTACAGCACCGCCTGACGTTGTTGAGCATCGCAACGGGGGTTTGCTCTTTCATTAGCTATTTACAAACGGTCAATGCCAGGTAGTAATAAGCGCGGGGAGGCAGGAAGGGATGCGGCTACAAGAGGTCAGCTCACAGAGCGGGCTTTGCGGCAAAATCCAAGGAATGCGAAATTGATCGTACACGTTCAATGTATACCTAACAGATAATTAGAATTTAACATTATCGTGATCAGTCGCATATCATCACGATCATGGCATCGTATGATCATGAAGAAATGAACCTGGGAATCCACAAAAGAAAATTCATCATGCGAATCGTGGAAGCTGATCATAAAAATCGGTTGCGAAACTTAATCCGGGCAATTGATCAGGACACTTGATCCAAAACTCGGCCAGGAAAATCAATCATGAAACTTGATCAGAATTCTTGTTCGTGAAACTAGCCCAGGAATATTGATCGTGAAATCAATCAGGCAAATCTGGGAGATAATGATCGAGGAAATTAATCATGAACAATGGTCAGAAAATCGATTATTAAAACGGATAATAAAAATGAATGAAATCCAATGAAAACGATGAAAATGTTGGCCATAAAAAACTGAATTTGGAGCATGTATATAAGAAAATGTAAGATTTAGCGAAACAAAGTGCACAGTGGAAAAGTGCACAATTGCATGATTGTAGTGACCGGTGGTATTATAGGGATTGAGCGGAAAAATGCAGGTCAGTAGGTAGTAGCGGCTTGGAGAGAAGCTGACAAAGCTCTGGCGGGTTGGCTATAGCAGTTTTACTCGGGTCCTTTAATATCGAGCGAAAGCATAACGATACGTGCGTGCACACAAGCAGGCGCTCGGGGGAAAGGGGTCATTTGAAAAAAAAGAAAAAGAAAAAAAAGCGCAGCGTCAACGTGGGCAAGCCGGACGCGTGCTTGACTATTAAACCCCTCAATACTCGATAGCTACCAGGGAAATTTTTCGAAGATTAAAAAATGCAATTGAATTTCAAAAATTAAATTACATTTTTTTTCTTTTTTTGTTGGTTTTAGTTTTGGTTTCAGTATACAGAAATAATAACAAAAATAATAATATTAATAAAGACAGTAGAGTAAGAGAAAGAAAGTAGCATCGTCTACTCGTCCTCTAGGTGTGATGGTCTAGGTGGTACCGGTGATCGTGATACGCGGACATAAAAATTATTGAATATTAATTATAAAATTATCATAGCATAGTAAAAAAGTTGCATTGTTATGGCTGGCTGGTGGCCCTGACTCTATTAATTGGTAAGGTTTCCGTTCTCATTAAACCCACTTTTCTGATGTATTTAGTTAAAATCTTTTGGAAAGTCTCCGTGTCCCATAAGTGTGAACGAAATTTTTACCCTCCCCCCACCCCATTTTATAATCGCGAGTTCGTCGACGAGTCGGAGGAACGGGGTTAAACAGAGGTCTCCCCGTTAACCCCGATGCCTCCGACTCCTGTTCCAATCTTTTTGTCCCGTAGTAGCTCCCTTTTTTTACGGTTTTTTTCTTTATTCTTTCTTAAGGAAAACAAAAAACAAACACTCGTCTCGACGAGGACATTGATTCCAGCGAACAGGAACAACAGCAACAACAGCAGCAGCAGCAGCAGGATCAGCAGGACGAGCAGCAACACAGCGCAGCGACAAGAACAGCGGGAACAGCGAAGACAACGCGAAGAACGCACTTTGGGGCCAGGACGACGACGACGACGACGAAGACGACAGACGACAGCATATAAGCGAGCATCAAAGCCGGGGGGAAGTTAAACACTTAATTGGAGTTACTCGTCGTACAATGAAACAGCACAAGCACACGTTTTTTATTATTATTATTTCGTCGATTTTTCATTAATTGAATGATTATGAAACCCCAGTATCCTCGCTGTGTCTTCGACGCATCTTCCTTTCTCTTCGAAGCCGCGATAAACGTTCTCTCACGAATACATCACCCTTGAGTTTCGTGAAGATTTACGATTTCTCTTCGAACGCAGCACAAACATGATTTTTTCCCTTGATGATTTGTCTCTTGTTTGTCAAACTTATGTGTCCTCGATCATTCGGATCACCGTTTTCCTAAAAACCATTTTTTGGGAATCATTATTTTGGAGATAACTTTCTTAATATTCGTCTTAGAGACTTGAATCAAGTTGCGTTTTTATGTGCTAGTTGATCTGGACCAATTGGCTGTGACGAGTAGTCGCTAGCGGCTTTTCGAATCCAAAAGTCCTCCCTAATTCACATCAATGTTCGCCTAAAATCCGTTTTTTGGGTATCCTTATTTTCAAGATAACTTTTTTAATATTCGTGTTAGATATTTGAAACAAGTTGCGTCTTTGTGTGTCGGGTAATCTGAACGCATTGGCTGTGCGCGATAACCGCTAGCGGCTTTCCCGACCTAAATTGGCGTTTCTCCAAGACGTGATCCTGATGTTATTACGTTGAACCATTTTTTCTTATCTTCCAAGGATTACAATTCGTGTTTATCTTCGGGTGAAGCTGGCTTGAATTCTTTGTGTCACAAATCGTTTTTGTTGCCATTTAGCCGAATTGGTCATCAACAGTTGTCCATTAACGTCATCAGGAGCTTCCTTGATGACATTCTTCCCTCACATATTTAAACAGAAATAGTGAACAGAAATGCTAGTTATCCATTCATTTCGTAATAAAAATTGAGCTTTTTTATTACGTTTTTTGAAATTCATATTTTTCGATAATTTATCTTTGCGAGGACGACGCAAATCGGGATTATGATGATGATTCAACTTGGAGGTCCTCGTGAACGACAACAGCAGCGCTCCACGGCGCGCCTCCCCCGTCGCTCGTATCGAGCGTCCGCAACTCCACCAATATACCAACACCCGCGTTATTATTTCTCGATATCTCGAAAATAATTGAACATCATTTTCTTGCCTGACAGAGCTTAAGGGTATCGATTACTGATTAAAAAGAAAAAAGAAAAACGTTTATTCACCCCCTTTTTTATCGCTTATTCCTCGGGTTTTTTTCGTGCTTGAGCATTTAAAAAAATATTACACTTCAGTTTCTCGAGTGGCCGATTGATTTGCTTAAAGACGCGATTAAGATCCTTGCAACCCTTATTTTTTTTTTTTTTTTTTTTACTTAAGCGTTTTTGTAACCACTTCTCACATACTTTTCGCTTTCAACTCGAAGTAATTCCATGCTTCGCAGTGTTTCACGCCAATTTTCGAAGCGCATTTTTCACGTATACCCGTTTCACTGGCATGGCCCACAAACCCCCGTTAAGATCGCGCGGGCGTTTTATCATAAAAATTAAAATAAATAGCAAAACCAGCCTCTAAACAATAACGAAAAAAAAAGTAGTTGAAAACGGAGAACAACGGAGGACGAGCGAACGATGCGCCGCTGGCGAACGTACTAGAGATAGATGGAAGAAGGTGAAAGAGGGGCGAAAATGGATATAGAGGCCACCCTTGCCGCGCACACGCGGTGAACACGCGAATATGTGTCTATCGGGCAGTCGTGCGCGCGTTGCGTGATACAATACGCGGCGCGCGCTGAAAATCTATCCCCGCTATTCTCTACACCGTAGCTAGACCACCCCCGTTACCATCTTTTTTATCAGGTCTCCTTCTTACCATCCCTTATGTGAGCCAACATTTTTTTAAGCGTTACAAATTCGTAATAGTATTTGCACTAAAATTGAATCAATTTAAAATCTATGTAAATTTTTTATATCGTTTTTTTAGGAAGGGTACTTTAGGAACTTTAGAGTTCCGTAAAAATTCACATTTTACGAAACTTGTCATTTATTAAATCTCATATTTCGTAAAACCATTTTGATTTTTTGTAAATTTTATGTTTCACGAAATGCGACTTTTTATAAAACCGGACATTTCAAAAAAATTTGATATTTTACCAAATTCTACATTTTACGAAATCGGATATATCACAAAATTCTACATTTTGAATAATCTCACATTTCGCAAAATTGAAGATTTCATAAAATTCTACATTTCACAAAGTTGTGCATTTAAAAAAATCAAAATAGCAAAATTTGACATAATTTTACAAAAAAAGAAAAGAAAAAAAAAGGAAAATTCTTTATGTTGTTTTGCTAAATCTATTTCCCAGAACTACAGTTTTAAGTTTAGTTGAGTGATTAGTGGTATTAGGCCACCCACTGCCCCTTCCCACATCTTTGGCTTTCGTAGTCTTCCCATCCCGTTGGGCCAACCCTCCGGTTCGACCCCTCCAGTCGATATTCCACGCTCGCTACTTTTGACCTTTTACCTTTCACCAGCGGCAAGCCTCTCTCCGCGCGACCCACCTGCCGCCCGCTCCACCTCATCGACGATGTCGTTGTCGTGTGCATTCGTCGTCGACCAGCAGCGTCACGAGGTTTCACGCGGAGGCTAGCATACACAAGCAGGTCGAAGTAAAACTTCACGTGGTTTTCGCGTCTCTCCATTCGCCATTTTTATCAGTGATTAAAACTATTTAGACATTTTTTTTTCTCACTCAGTCAGTGTTTCAAAACAACAAAGCGGCGAGAAAAGTCTCTTTTTAAAATCTGTATTTTTAATTTTTATTTGTATAAAAAATGAACGAAAATCCTTTGAAAAACGATTTCTTAAAAGTCTGATACAACTAAATTTTTTTTAAATTAATTTTCCTCACTTTGTAACATTTTATTCCAGATATTTCAACCGCGGGGACAAATCTTTTATTTTATAAAATCTGATATTTTCTAAAATTCCACATTTCATGAAATTTCTAAACGTAAAGAAAAAAATAAAAATGTTGTAATTCTAGCAACATTTTATAAACATAGACGAAAATCCCCAGACAAAAAAAATTCTGATGAGATTGGATTTTTAAAAATGCTAAAAATTCTATTATAGTGTCATTTTTTAAATCCGAGATATTTGTAGATTGGAGAGAAATCCAGCTTTTTTTCCTGAAAGTGTGGGTGGAGGCAAATAGGATAGATGCAGAGTATTACGTGTGCCATATACCACTGTCGGCTAAAGGTGGAAGGTCCTCGTGCTCGAATACCCCGTGAAAATAGGTCACGAGGAAACTAGGACAGAAGCGACAAAGTCCGGAAGGGACTACATGCGGACAGCACAAACTGTATGTGCGCTATCTCTCGTCAGATCCGCACGGAGCGAACTCGTCAATTGGCCTCTCACCTTTTCGCTGATTCACTCAGCAGAAGTAGCAGCCTCGGGGGCAAGAAAAAAACCTCAACGGTTATCATTACATAATGCAGTTACACTGCAGACTTTTCTTACATTAACATCGAGAAAAATAAAAAAGAAGATAACAAAATCTCTACTGCAAATATTCTCACAAAATACCATTTTTAAATCGTCCATCAATGTCCATTTGTAAATAATTAGATGAAGTAGTGACCGATTATGAAAATGATGATGTTGATAAATTTTTGCATCAAGGTCTTGTGTGTTGTGTTCAATTAATGACAACCATTTTCAGGTTCTCCGGTTGATATTCTTTTTAAAATGTTTGTCCTTTCGATCAATATTCTGTCAATTATTATTAATTTTCACATTTTATTGTAAAGATCAATATTTTCGCAACTGTTGATATTTTTCTCTTTTTTGAAAATTTTGGTAATAAATTATTTTTTGTGTGAAATTCAAATTAAAAATATTTTTTTAAATTACAAAACAATTAGTAGGAAAAACTGGAAGATTTTTTTTTTTTCATTTTTGTTCACGATGAAAAGGTATATTTTATTGAATAATAATAACATTATTATATACATACATATCCATATGATCTAATTTCTGCGCTTTCGGCCTCCGACCTTGGTGTGTAGGTCCCTCTTACCCTTTCCAGCCTTGGGCTTTTTACCGCCCCCTTTTCCCTTCTTGCCGGCAGCCCCGACTCGCCTTTTCTTCCCGCCGTCTGCTAATTTCGTTCTCTCCGTTCTGCGAACACGAGATAGACACGAACAAGCGATAAGAGCCGATCGATTACGAGGAGAATTAAGTGCCGAGTTTTAAGCTAGTTATGTCTCAAAACGCCATTCTCACTCTCACGCCATTCTATTTTTTGTTTAACACCTCAATTTTTTTTTCTTTTCATAAAAAATATTGCTTTTCTTTTCATTAGGAAAAAGTGATAAATTTTTTTATGTGAATGCTGATTTGTGTGTCGAAAAATATAGCACATCGCAACCAGAAATAAATTAATATTTGAGGGCTTCCGATTTTATATGTATTTCAAAAAACATGATATAGAAAATATTTAAAAATCGACGATTTATTCGACTTAAAAAAATATTGACTACGTGAATATATATATATATTTTATAGAATTTATATTATATATTATTATTATATAAACCTGTTTTTCATAACGAAGAAAAAACAAATTCTAAGCAGCTCAACTAAAAAAAAAAGTATTTTTTAATCGTCTAACCCGCTCAAACAAAAATGTTCAGAAGTTACAATTTTTTAATCTCTCTCAATGAACTAAAAAAAGTCGAAATTTGCCTACGAAATTTTGACTTACGGTCCCGATGGCGCCGAAGGTATATCAACTCGAAGAAGTTCCTTTTTGTTCTTTCTGCTTATAACGCTTTCAGCCAAATCGGTATTTCGTCTCTTTTCGTCCGCCACATTTAAAGGCGGCGCTTTGCGCTTCTTTTTCAAACCTGGAACTTGACTCGCTATGTTTTTAGCGTCTTTTTCTTTCGGTAACCTATTTAAAAAAAAAAAGTAACGATAATAATTATAATGCATTTATAATATTTGAAAGACACATTTTATATGATAAATACTCCACAAAAATGAAGCACTACTTCATCTGAAGAAAAAAGGTTAAGTTAATTTTTAATTTCTCTGTAATTAATTTTTTTTTTTTAAGTTTCCTCTTCAACTTGCAAAAGCGTTTTTTTTTTTCACCTGCTCTGGAATTTTCCTACGGAGGCTGTTGAGGCTCTAGCGACTGTAACAGCAGTGGCAATTTGCTTTGCGTCTCTAAAATGTTCGGTGCTCGGCAGACCGACACGAGGAAGTTTTATATTTTTCGCTCTCGCCAAATTGCGAAGTCTCTGAAGTTCGTTTTTAGCTGTGCGCTCTTGTTTTGCCGTGCTGGCAGCTGCTCGTGGGTCTTCCACTTTTTTCGGTTGATTATCGTCGCCCAATTCAACCAACCAATCCTTTTGCTCTTGGGCTTTAACCCTTTGATAACCGAAAGTCGGAACCCATTTCTGAAAAAAGAATGACATAAAAATCATTTTCCTAAAAAAAAAAAAAGAAGAAAAAAAATTTCTTGATAAATTGTGAATCAAGATTCTCTAGTTAAATTTTAAAAGATAAATATTTGGTGGAATTATTACCCTAAGTTCCTCGTCCCACTTGAGCTTGGATCTGCCCTTCTTTTTTGTCCTAATTCCCTTTTCTTTGGCAAATTGTTGCCATTTTGTGAGAGGTCTTGGCTTAGGAACGCTTCTCGCTCTTGGCAAAATATAAGCAGGCTTCGGAAGCTTAGCAACGATAGCTTCGTCCACTCTTTCAGTCGGCAATACCCAAATTTGGTTTACGAGCAGCTGAACATTGTCCCTAGTCAGTGATTTCAAGTAATCCTCCTTGCTCGATCTAGAAGAAACTTTACATTATTTTTTTACCAGAAAAAATTTCGTAATTTTGAATTTAAAAAAAAAAAAAAGAAAATCAATTTTCATTTTTTCAAATTTAAACCCAATCTAGTACTTCGATTTTGATGTTCGAGAGCTCGTTTTGTACGTAAAAATGTACCGATTACAACTGATGAGCCACATTTTGTGTTTTCTGCTTTGGTTAAACAAAAAATGAGGTTTAAAAAATCATGCCTAAAATCTTTTGAAATGAAATTGCCTGTATCTCAAGAACGACTCTGCCAATTCAGCTAAAATTTTCTATACAACTTGAAAAATAACTTCTCATTGTTTGATATAAATTTCATGAAAATCGTTTGAGTGGTTGGCATTTTATTGCATTTTTAGACACTTTTTTTAGGTTAGGTCAAGATTTTTTGAGGTTACCTCAGTTTGGCGACGTCGAGAGGATTATAATCCGCCGCGAGAAGCGAGCCTAGGTCGATATCGAGATCCACGTCCTTTTGCACAGCCGTCGAACGTTCGGAATTCGTAATTTTGGCCTCATTTTCCAAAACTGCGTTGACGATATCCATGTTGAGGTTACAAACGACACTACAAAAACACGTTTCAACTAAAGAAGGTGGACGCGCCGAATTGTCAGCAATCGAAGTACAGTCACGAAAAGAAATAATAAAATACGAGAGGGTAATTTTCTTAAGAACTGTCGACCAATCAGCTTCGCTTAATTCTAATATTTTTCGCGCATGCGTTGAATTTATTTTGTGTATTTATTTGAAAAATGAGCGGCAAGAAAAATGCCTTTTACACAAATAAAATAATATTTCTTAAACATAAAAAATATAGTGAATATATAAAGAATTCACTAATAGTTTAAGTAAATTACTTAGTAATTGTTTAAATCGTATATTTTTAGTGCTAACCCAATTGGATTTCTTTTAATTATAAATGTAATTGTTATTCTGCAATATTATTAAACTTGAAGCATAAATATAATTTTTCTTTTTTGACGTCAATAGAATGAAAGTAGTTGGAGTTTATAAAGATTAACTATATTTCTGTTTTTTATATTTATTCATCGTAATAATTATTCTAATATTGGCACTATGCATTACTGTGAATGTAATTATTATTCTGCAATTATTTTAAGCTTTAAATGTAAAAATTCACATAAACTAAAAATATCTAAATCGTTCTGTTGAACATTAAAAGTGGTTTTTAAAAATTGACAAGTAGCGCCGCGCATTAACGGTTTTTAAACGAATATATAGAAGACGGCGACAGAACGGATCACAAAGGGTGAAATAATAGACGAGCGTATCGTGAGGTTTCTCGTCGAAATTTTCATGCGAAAACAATGCCGAAGAAAGTCGACAGGAAGCCAAAAGTAACGCGAAAGCAAAAACGCGCGGTAAGTGAGAATAATATTTAGTATCGAAAAAAAAACACGAGTGCGAAATAAAGGGTATCGAGAATTCGAATCCTAACCTTTTTCAGGCTGCAAGGACGAACAACAACAATGAAGGAGCCGGCTTATCGACTTCGGGCTCCGATGTCGCGGTAGAACGTCTCGAAAATCCAGTTACATCGGATACCGACAAAAATGAATACAGGTACTTGATTAACGGATTTACGATTTTTTTCGAATACTACAATTATTATTAGAAGATTATCATAAGAAGTTTCAACCTTAATTTATCACACTGGAGACCTTAAAATTTACAAAAGTAAATACAGGTACTCACTGATTTTGAGTGCAGGTTAACAATTTTAAAAAAATCTGAATTATAATTTAAGAGACCTTACAAAATGTTTATCCTTGCTTGTTACACAGGGGCCCCAAAATTGAATAAAATAATACAGGTATTCACTGGTTTTGAATGCAGTTTAATTTTTTTTTAATCCTAATTATGATTTATGAGACCTTACAAAATGCTAATCCTTGTTTACCACACTGGAATCCACAGACCCCAAAATTGACAAAATGAATACAGGTACTCACTGTTTTGCAGTATAGGTTGACCTTTTTTTTGTCCTACATTATAATTTAAGAGCCTTAAATACTTTAATCCTTGATTACCACACTGAGGTCCCAGGAATCCTAAAACTGAGAAAATGAATACAGGTACTCATTGGACTAAGTACAGATTAATAATTTTTTGAAACCTGAATTATGATTTAATCGAACTTCAAAAATCTTAACTCTTGTCTCGAAAATGAATACAGGTACTCACTGGACTTGAGTACAGATTAACAATGTTTTTTAGTTTAATTCCGATTTACAAGACCTTAAAAGATTTTAGTCCTTTTTTTATCACAATAAAGTCCCAGAAACCCCAAATTAACAGAAATGAATACAGGTACTCATGATATTTGAGTATGTATTATCAATGTCTTTTTTGAACAGCAATTGTTATTTGAGAGACCTTAAAAGGTTTTATGTTTAGGTTTAATCCTAGGGATGCAAAAATTGATAAAAATGAATACAGGTATTCATTTGACTTGAGTGCAGGTTGACTAAATTTTTTTTTTTTTTTTGTAAATTTTTAAATTATGATTTAAGAAACATTAAGAGGATGCATCAAGAGTTAAGGCTTTTAAAAATTGTCAAAATGCATTTTTTATTTTATTTAGAGTCATAAGGCTTCCTAATGGCCTCACTGCTGTTCTGATTTCTCATCACAACAATGCAGTCAATCAGACTGATTGGACTATAGAAGAGGATGATTTTGACAGCGAGGGTAATTATTTATATTGATGTCTACTTTATTTTTTCATCAATTAGCATTTAAACTCCTTAAGTTTCATTCTATAAATAATACAGATACATTTTTTATTTGACTTTTTTTTTAATTCAATAATTAGACTCGGACTCTTCCGATGCGTCGCAAAACAGTGAAAGCGATGGTTTAAAGTGGTTCGAAAAAATATTAAAAAAAAAAAAGGTGAGCTATAAAAAAAAATTAATGTCAAATCAATGGTTGAAATTTGTCTTAAGAAAAGTCTCGTATTTAGCAGACTTCTCAGGCAGAATGCAAATTGTGCATAAACGTCGGCAGCTTCAGCGAAACTTCACGAGTCGCTGGCGAATCTCGTTTGGTCCCAAACGTCATCGTAAAAGCATCAAAAAAATATCCAAGGGTAATTTTTTTTTTTTTTTAATTCTTTAAATATCATTATGCACTTTTAAAAAAACCGCTTTATTTTTTTCATCGAGTTGAAGAAAGAAAAAAAGCAGATTTCTTTAAAGTTTTATTTTAAGCAGCTTTGATTTAATTTCCGAAAGAATTTTTTATAATTGTCATTACCCGGAATCGTAGGACGACGAATATCAGAGCTTCTTGAGGCAACACGGCGGTTTACCCATCACCCAAGACAGCTGCGAGAGAACCTCGCTGGATTTTATAATCACCGAGGAATTTCTTCCGGACGCAATAGATCGTTTGGCACACTGTTTCGTCAGTCCCCTAATGAAACGATCCATGATTTTGCGCGAGAAAAAGCAACTAGAAGAGTACGTAAAAAATGACTTTACATTTTTTTTAGACAAAATTAATAATTAAAAAATTAACTTTGATGAAAATAAAAAATTGAGGAAGTTCTTTTTTTTATATTTAGAAAAAAAATTGCAACACCTACAATTTTTGTTGTTTTTTAAGAGGGTTTTTATTTTATAAACACTAATAAAGAAAAAATTCACTTTAGTGCATGAAAACGGTGGAGTATTGATAAATGTAAAAATATCGATCTTTTGCTTTTTTCCTTTTGCAGGGAATATCGAGGATACCTCGCGTTTGATCCAAATAGAAAGGCACATTTATTCAGTGGACTTTCGGATTGCGGCCATCCAAGTTTAAAGTTTGGCGAGCAGTATTTGGAAAATATGTGTCTGGCGCCCGACGAAAGGGTTTACAAAGAGGTACTAAAGTTTCGGGAACGTCACTACAGCGCCCACAGAATTGCCGTCGTAATTGAGGTAAAATATTTCCATACATTTTTTTGTTAATATAACAAAAAAAGTTTTCTAAAAATATATTTAAAAAAAAATTCCAGAATAAACCTCAATGTGCTGAATTTTTTTTTTGTTCCATGAAATTTTCTAATGATGTAAAGATTTAAAGAATATGTCGATCTATTTTTAAATTATATTTATGTCTACTTTATTTTCTTCTCGAAATGACCTTAAATTCGTTGCGAACTTTTTTCTGGTCGACATATTATTAGCAAAAATTATTTGTCGAAAATTCATAGTAAGATTTACGAAGTTGATATTTATTTTACATTCGCTTTTTCGAATATTTTTCTAGGCAAAATTGCCGCTCGACACTCTCGAAGAATACGCCAAAGAATCGTTCGCAAAAATACCAAATAACGGACATCCACCCGACGATTTTAGTCACTTTGATTATGCCGCGTGTTTCTGTATGACGGAGTTTCGAAAAATGTACGAGATGAAGGATAGATGGGAAAACTCCAAAGGCAAGGTGAGTGAGTCTTCCGCTTCTAAAAATAAAGCAAATAATAAAAAAAATTCTCAGCTTTTTTTTCATAAAATATATATATTTTTTAAACATCCAAAAATCACATTAAAAAATTATCGTGGCTTTAAAAATGACAAATGTACAAAATTACTAAATTTAGCTTTCTATCGAATTTTTCCTATATAATTTTGTTTTGCATCTCCAACGACGGTTTTTTTTCTTACATTTTTATTTCACTTTAAATAACTGAAAGTCTAATTAAATCAAATATTCGATCGAAAATCGATGTTCATTATTAAATTTGTCATGATATTGATGTTTTGTATTTCCAGAAGTTAGAATTAACTTGGACAATGCCGCCGCTTCGTCGTTTTGACAGAAGCAAGCCTCATAATTATCTCGGCTGGATACTCAGACACAAAGGCAAAGGTTCGCTGTTCAGTTATTTAAGAAAAAAAAATTGGTGTCACCAAGTGGACAGTGGAGTCGGATTTGACGATTTCGAGAATAATTCTGTGTGGAGCCTTTTTACAATAACGATCACTCTCACGGACGAGGGTTACAAAAATTGTAAAAACGTTCTCGACGCCATCTATTCCTACATTAATCTGATGAAACGCGAGGGAGCGCAAAAACAAATTTTCGACGATATTCGCGACATCGCCGAAGTGAAATTCAGGTAATATTTAAATAATAATTGAAAGACTAGTTTATTTATATATTTTTAAGAATTCAGGGAAAAAAATTTATTTTTATTTATTTTTTATTCCATACAAATTTCCTCGCTTAAAAATAACAATTTAATTTTTTTTTAAATGTAACGCCGTTGAAAATCGATACAAATTTTTATTTAGACGTAATATTGATATTTACTGATAAATCGAATTTTCATTTGACTTTCAAATGATTAATTCAGATTCACGAAGGACGTAAATTCGAGTAATCCGTATGTGGAGTTGTGCGAAAATATGCACAATTATCCACCGTCTGAATATCTGACCGGAGGTGTTCTGTACTTTCATTACGATCCAGCGGCAATAAAAGAATGTTTAGATATTTTAACGCCCGACGGAGCGAACGTTATTATCTTCGACAAGGATTTCGAGGAAATCGAGACGGTGATCGAGGAATCGCTCGACGACGATGGTCCAGTTTACTTTGAAACGGAATATTACAAGTGCAGCGACATAAGAGAGGATTGGATCAGAAACTGGAAGAATATCAAAACTTTTCCGGAATTTTCCCTTCCAGAATCCAATCTTTTTATCCCAAACGATTTTTCCCTCATTCCTTTACCAGAAAAATGTTCCGAAATACCAGAAATAATTGATTCGAATGAAACATACGAAATTTGGCACAAGTACGACACGAAATTTCGATTGCCAGAGTGTCACATGTGCTTCTGTTATCTCAGTCCGCTTCCGATGGAAACGCCGGAAAAGTAAGCAAACAAGTTATTTATTAATTTACTGTTTTTATGTAATATACACGAAATATTATTATTGCTTTTTATTTAAAAAAAAAAAAAAAAAAAAACGTATCAAAAATTTTAAATGCCTTCTTTATCGAAAAGTATTTTCCCATTAAAATTTTTAATAACTATGTAAATCATAGTAAATTTTCAATAAAAGTTAAAAAAAGAAATGATAAATAGTCTGCGACAAACCTAGTGTCTGAAAGCGGTAATACATCTAGCCAAAACGAATGATTACCAGCGAATAAACCACAGCAAAAGTAGCAGAGCTACAGCAAACAATTGTTTCGACTACATTGCTTCTAAAGTGTATAACGTACTGCCAGTGGAAATAAAAAATGCAATAGACACAGAAATCGCGCTAAAAGAACTCAATCTATTTTTATAAAATCATATGATATTTTTAAGACATAAGAAGTTCTATAAAACAAAATTGTAAATAGGTGGTATTTTTTAAAATATTCTATACATTTGATATTTATTTATTTTTCTGTTATCATTTTCATAAGATTTACGATTATTTTAGTTATTATTTAGAATTTATTATTATTTTAGTGCAGCAATGATGGACATGTTTACAAATGTATTGAGGCACGTTTTGTGCGAGGAACTTTATCCAGCTAAGATTGCCAAATTAAATTACGAAATCACTAGCTTCGCTAATAGACTGGAAATCAAAGCCAACGGATTCAACCAAAAACTTCCTGTAAATATGATAAAACAAAGTAGAACAAAAAATTTGAAACAAAAAAATAAACAATAACATCAATTCGTATTAATTTACTGTAAAAAAAATTTCAGCTTTTTATACAAACAATTACGAGATACATCAGAGAATGTTCGAATTTGGTGAATGAAGAATTTTTCCAAACAACGAAAGAGAATCAGCTTAAAAGTTATCACAAAATATTCTGCGCTCCGGAATGTTTAGTCGAGTAAGTTTTGCTTCTTATAAAAAAAAGTATGATGATTAACTTTGTCTCTAATAATAATAAAAAAAAATAATTACGTTTCAGAGATGTAAAATCGTCGATTCTCAAAGATGTAAATTGGACGTGTTTGGAAAAACACACGGCATTATTGAACTTGCAGTTCAATCACTTTCAATATTTTATCAAACATTTTCCTGATCAACTTTTCATTAAATGTCTCGTTCAGGGAAATATGACGCAATCCGAGGCAATTGAAAATGTTAAGAAATGCGTTGAATTACTGAATTGTCAGATTCCGTTTATTAACACTGTGGAAAATTTTCGAATCAACGAAATTCCACGGCGTTTATATTGCTGCAGAGTGAAAAATTTAACGCCAGCAAAACGCAGCTGCTGCGTCAAGAATTATTATCAATTCGGTGAGACGTCAATAAAAAAAAGCGTGATGATCGATTTGCTTATCGTAAGTTGTCGCTTTTTAAAAAAAAATATTCTTCCTTTTTTTTTTAAGAATATTTTCAGAATAAATCGACAATCAAAATATTTTTATTCATTAAATTAACATATTCGAAATTTTGATATTAGCAATGAAAAAAAAAACAGAATGCAGAATGTTAAATTCTTGAAAAATTATTTTATAGTGAAAATTTTTATTTTCTTTAAATTTTCAGGAGCTATTTTTTTTTATTGCATTTAACATTTTTAAAAGAATAGATTGTTTAGAAGAAAAAAACAAAAATTTATATAAATTAATAATTATTAATTTTAAAAACATTTTAATTTTTTTTTTTTCTAGTTAATTATGAACGATTACGTTTTTGAAGAACTGCGAAATTTGGAAGATTTAAATTCTCCTGCATGTCGAGCGATGAAGGAGGATTTTTCGTTGTTGGGTTATTCGCTCACCGTTGATAATTATGCGCCATTGATGAAGAATACGGAGCTTATGGTTTCTTGGGGTGAGGAGAATATCGAAGAATTTCGAAAGTCTTTCGATAAAATGTTGAAAAATTTGTCGGTCAAGGAGTGGCTTGCAGTTAAAAAAATTGCGTTAAAAGTGAAGCAACGAGCAAAAGTGAATCTCGAGAACGAAGTGTCGAGAAACTGGGCGGAGATAATCTCCGGTGAACATATTTTCGATAGACGAGAACGTGAATTAATGGCTATAAGAGAATTTAAGATTCAAGAGCTGAGAGAAGGAATGTTGAATCTCACCGCGGACGGCAATTCTATTCATAAAATCAGTATCCAAACTTTTGGAGATGCTGAAGTCGAGCAGGACTCGGCGACAAATAACGAAAACGAGATACCAGAATTAGAATATTCACGTGAGTTACTATAATTTTTTTTTTTTTATACGAAATATCTATCTTTTTTTGTGTAAAAAATAAATATTTTTTTAATAATCATCTAAATGTAAACAACAAAACATATTTAAAAAAAAAAAAAATTTTTTTTAACAATGAAAATACTTTTTACAAAAGTGTGTATGTTTTTTTTTAATTCAGATAAAAAAAGTAGACTATTCAAAAAAATTATTATTGTTTTAGAAAATTCAAACCTCTAAGTTTTATCTTTTTTTTTGCAATTATTTGAAAAAATCAATAAATACATAACTGAAATTGTTGAATTTTGTAATTTTTTTTTCCAGGTCGATATGATCTAACATATTCGGTGGGCCTCGAGGGTTATTATTTCATCACCGATATCGAGGATTTTAAGAAGAAACTTAACTCGCCGAATTTGCGAGAGAACGGATTGGAAAAAATATCGGAGAAAATGGAGAAGCTCTGTCAGTAGTGATGAAAATTAAAAAGACGTGTTTTCTAATATGTTTCGGATTTACCAACATAACAGTATTCTCACTTGAAAGTTTCTATAGCAAGTAAGTTTTTTGCTTTTATTTTAATTTTTACCTGCATCGTTTTCATTATAAATAGCCATAATTTTCCATAGAAGGATTTGTTACCGATAAAGCGTTACCTACAGAAAAAAAAAATTATGTATATCTCTTTTAAAGACTCTTAGGAGTAAATTTTTCATTTGTATTTTTCTAAAAATTGTCGATTATTCGCCGTACTTTTACCAAAAAAAAAAAATCCTCGTTTTTCCTGCCGCTCGTATTCCCATTAAAACAATTTTAACTTTTCATTGGAACTTGAAAAAAAAAAAATCGGTTCGGGTTCACCTGAAATTTTAGGTGAAATTTGGATTTGTGAAATATTAAAGGCGTACAAAAAGAAGGCAAACACATGTTTTCGTGAGCCAAATTATTCATAATATATTCATAAGAACCGAGATAATTATAAATAATACGAAATATTACATACTAACGCTTTATCTGGAATCAATAAGTGCAACGTACTCTTTAACCGAGCGCAAAAAAAAACAGATAAACATATGAATATATATATATATATATATTTTAACCATTCAAAACGTATTAAAATAGTAAAATTAAATGTTGATATATTAAAATTCTCGTTCACACATCGTCAAACAGTCCTCCTTGTATAACTTCAACAGGAACATTAAAAAGATAAATGCGTGTATCAGCTGTTTTCATGAGGCCAAAAAGAGCGCCGTTCTCCAATACCTTAATTGGATTACCCGAAATATCCAGATTATAAAGATTAAGATTTTTAGCAATTCCTTTTTTAATCGTTGTTATTCCATTGAAGCCCATGTTAAGCCCAGCAAGTTTTTCCAATCCTTCGAACGACTCGCCATCGATATTCTCAAGTTTATTGCTTCGCAAATTCAGATAAAATAAATTCGGCAGGTTAAAGCTACCTCTTTCAATCTTCGTTATTTTATTTAAACTCAAATCCAACGAAAGAGTCGGTACTTTAACGAAAGTCCCAGCGTTAAGTCTTTCGATTTTGTTGTTAGCGAGTATAAGCGATTCCAGAGAATCCGGCAATCCGAGAAGAGCATCTCTCGGTACTTCTGTTAATTTATTTGTGTCCAAATAAATGTGATTTATCTTCTCCAGACCGGAAAACACGCCCTTCTCGAGTTTCGACAAATTATTTGCCGAAAAATCGGAAGTCAGAAGATTTTTTAGATCCTGAAAAAAGCCCGGTTCGATTTTTTTCAAACCATTGTTCGCCATTGATAGTACCACGAGCGTCGAAAAATTACGTAATCGCTGGGATTTAATTTCCATTATGTTGTTACGATCGAGATTGAGAATATTAAATTTTGTGAATTTTGAGAAGTTGCCAGCTGATATTTCGCTAATTTCGTTGCTAACTAACGACACAGTCTGAATGCTCGACGGTAAGGAATCCAAGAATTTAGTGTTCTTCAAATGATTTCCATCTAGCACCAACCAATTAGTGAGATTTAATTTTTCTAATGCACCTTCTTCGATCTCATTTATATTGTTCTTACTCAAATCCAATCTTTCAGACTGACTACTTGGCACGAAACTACCGATCATTATATATTCATCATTACATACATTTTTTGCAGGCCTTTTCAAGTTATCTTGGAGTTTTGTTCCACTTTTATATCGAAGGGTAACAGCTGGGATTTACCCGAGAAAAACAATAAGTTAAGATCATGTCATTGTAATATGTATCATATCACAATGATGATAAATTTTTTCAGGTTTCGTACATAAAACTGTATGTTAAATAAAATAAAAGAGTGTCAGAATTAGTGAAAGAAATATAGTCAGCAAAAAAAAAGTGGTCCATTTGATAAAGAACGAATTATTTGCAAGATAATGAAAAGGTCACAAAATTGGTCAGTGAACTATCGTGACCCCGACGATAACTGTAAAGTGAAAAAGATTTGGATTTTTATCAAAATCATTTAATGGACCTTAAAAAATAATTAAAAAAAAAAAAGAATTTTCTGAAATTTGTTGTTGTTTTCAAAAGGAAAGGAAGATTTTTATATCGAACAAATGATTACCATTGTATTATCGATTTAAAGCGAAGTTCATATTGCAGGTCAACAGGACAATTATAAATATTTTTGATAATTTGAAATACAAAATATAAATAAGAGGCAAAATGCTGAAATAGATAGACAATTAATCGACGTTATTTTTTGTGATGGTAACAATTTACCGACTGATAGTAAGAATTTTACCAACTAATGGTAATGTTTTTGTTTTATACCAATTTTACCAGCTGATGGTAAAAAAAGTAGCGAAAACAAACTTAAATAACGTGTATAAGAAACGATTTGTGAATCTTTACTTTACTCTCGTTTGTAAAAAAAAATATATATATCAAGTACTCGTGATTCAACGATTATTGAAAAAGTAACAATAATAATACCAAGGCTTATAATATCCGACTTCTCATCAATTAATTTCACGAATTAAAAATTGGTCACCAAATTACAGGATTTCTGCTCCCTGAAAATACTTTTTCATTTTTTTTTTAAATCCCGCTACCGTAATCAATATTTTATAAATATTTTACGTTTCCCTCCATCCCTTCGTATTCGTAAAAAAGCCAAATGAAAAAAAACGTCTTCTAGATTCGGCAATCGGGAAAATCTACGGAGAAATTCGGTAAATTAAAAAATCGGAAAAAATTTGTTTTCGAAGCAATCTTTTAATATAGCAACATAGTCAGTCTTACAATAATAAGCCAAAAATACAATCTATTATATCAAAGCCGTCTTATGGGAGATCGGGTGCGAAGATTCATCGGTCGTTGTCCTCCTCTTCTCCACCAACGTAATAATAATTACAATTATCATTAATAATAATAATAATAATAATAATATTAATTATGATAAAAATGTCGATCCAGAGCGGCGCAATACTCCGGCTGACAAATTATTCATGCTCGATTCATACGGAATTTGTTGGAAAGAAATAATAATTACGTTTCTCCACCGCCCCGTCGCTTTTTTCTTTATTTCCTTCTTCTTTCCCTTTTTTTAAATCTTAAAAATCGAATTTCTTTTTGTTATTTTTCTAGTCACTAAAACTGCTCTCTCTCTCTTTTCTCTCGCTCCTTCCTCTCACACACTCGAAGCACGTATATTCTACTAATTGTGTCTGTACACGCCGAGTAAAACGCACACACCCGTCTCCCACTTTGACGTCGACGAAATTTTACAATTTTACACATAATTTCTATGCTTTATTTTATTTTTTTATTTTTATTTCGTTTAGCTTTTTTTTTTTTTGCTTTTTTTGTTATTCGCAGCTCTGCCGTAAAATCCGGCGAAACAACGACGCCAAAAGCTATTTAAAATAATAGTAATAACTAATTAAATTAAATTAATTAATACAACTTTTTCTCTGTCTCTATATTTTTTTTATCGTTTTATTTTATTTAAAAAAAAAATTCATTTATCAATGCTAGATGATATTTTACCGACCGACAAAATTCGAGAGAGAGAAAAAATTACAATTACGCGCGACAGCCAAATTCTAAATAAAAAATAGATTATATATTGTACATTTTGTTTTTTTTTTTTCTCGATTTAACGATTAAAAATAGAGAGCGAGAGCAGGAGAGTATTCTTTCTTTAAATTCATAATTTCAATATGCTTTTTTTTGTCTCTGCGAAAATTTACTTTGTAATTAGTCGAAAAATTCGCAAATTTTACATTCTTTTTTTTCGACTGCAGGGAAATTCAATATCTTGTGATTTTGCTCGCGGAATTCATAAAATTGGAGGGGGGGGGGAATTATCGAGTGAATTTCCGCGGGTAAAACGACGACTTGAAAATCCTAGCGGTCGAAAATTCTCTCGCCGCTCTTTAAAATTACACGTGTTAAAAAAAAACAGTCATTACATTCGAGTGCCGAAAATCGTGATGTACGAAATTTTTTTTTCTCACTCGTTTGGAAAAAAAAATTACGTACAGCGTATTTTCGTCGTGAAATTAAAAAGTTAGCGAACGGGGAGGCGGAGGTGTGACAAAATGGTCGATACAAATATATAGATATATTATAATATAATAGATAGTTATTTGATGAAACATTTAAAGCCTTACGTAAAATATACAATGTTTGTGTAATTTTTTTTTCGTATTTTTCTTCTACATTTTTTTTTTCTTTCTTTAATCCGTGTTCGTGTGTGTGTGCGTTTTTTTTTTGTGTGAGTCTCGTTGGGCGTTCGTGCATATTTTGTTCACTCATTCGCATTCTTCCGATTTTTTTTTCAGAGCGAAACTCGCTCTTTTGGTGTAGCGTTCGATTTTTTTTCGCGGTTCCTCTTTCAAGCAAAGCCATTTTTTTTAGCGCCAAAAAAAAATCGTATAAAAAATTCCATAGGCTTTATTCTTCCCAACGTTGTTTTGATTGTGGGAAAAACTTCAGGCACGTATATAAAAAATTGTAAGAGTTGTATTTTAGAAAGGTAGAAAAATCATGTCGAAGGAAATTTAAACGCTTACATTTTTCTTATGTTCAGCCCTGCGAATTTTTTAACGTAATCAAAGCACTGTTATAAAAACTCAAAGCCTATGGGATTTTATATAGGATTTTTTGTTTACGATAAAAAAATGAAACACTTTTTTTTGCTTCACTGATCTCAGTAAAAAAAAGTTTTATTTATTTTTTCTCACTAAAACAAAAATCGTAGCAAAAAATCCATGGTCTTGATTATTTGTAACGGTGTTTCGAATTTGTATCAAATTTCTTAGATCCAAATATGAAAAATTCTAGAATTTTCATTTGTAACGTAAAAAAAATTAAGACGAAAAAGAAAAAAATTCTAGAGTTTTTAAATATGCGAATCCAGAAATTCTTCTAGATGATCAGAATACTGTTAGGAAAAATCAAGCAAGTGGGTTTTTTTTATTACGACTTTTATATGCCGATAAAAAAATTAAAAACATTCTTTTTAAAACTGAAATCAGTTTTTCACTCCTTAAGATCGTCTTTAAAACGTGTTTCCGTTAATTCGTTCTTCCATTCTCTTCGCATCGTTTATTCACTCAGTAAATACAGTAATAATTAGTGTTTATAATAATATAGCGTGTCTTTTATTTTTTTCGTATCAAATTCTAAACGAAGGCGCGGCTATCAGTAAAAAATGTTCCAATCGTTTAAGCATTCAAGTCTTTAGGTTTTACTTTGTTTTTAATAAATTTCCTTTGGCAGGAGATATGCAACCGTTGATCGGGGAAAAAACAGTAATTTTCCCGACGCAAAAATCGAATTTTCAAAAAGCAATTGTAGATTCAAGTAGTAGCAAAAGATCCGAGGCCGTCTTTTTTCTTCTTCGAGAATTGCGGAAAAGTGTCGCATTTTCTCTTTTAAAAAAAACCTATTTTCTTTATATTAATATTTTTGCAAAGGCCTTCAGAACTACGATATACTTTCGTTAATTTCACATTTGTTTCTCCGTCATAAAAAAACCTTCGATGTTATCGCTGATAAAATCGTATTTTTTTTTGTGAAAAAAAAAAATGAAAAACCGACTTTGCAGAGCAGGTAATAATTGATTAGCGATGGCAGGCATAATAGTTGATAGTATTAATAGTGATTAGTAGATTTTTCTCTCGTTCCTCCATTCAGCAGTAGCTTTTTTAGTGATTAATCGTAGTAGAAAGTATTTTTTTTTTATAGTATGTATTTATTTTATGTATTTTCGCATAGTTTATAGGTAAATAGAGAATATTGTTCGTGACGTTTTGTGTGTGCTTTTTTTTTTGTTATTACGTTCTTCAGATTTGTGAGAAAAAAAAATCAACAGAAAATCCATTACTCATCGTACATCGTTCATCATTCATGGTATTAAAAATAAAATCGTGTTTTTTTTGTTTATTCATGCTTTTCACTCTTCGTTCTGCAAACTACTTTTGTGGACCGCGTCAGAATTGATATTATTTGGTTGATTATTTATCCTTCCTCCTCATTTTTTTACCCCTTTCTCTATTTTTTTTTTTTTTTTTTACTGAAATCGCGAACGCTACGGTTTTTGGTCTCACTTTTTTTCTCTGGCAATACTTTCTTTTAACTGCATCAAGACCTGAAATTCGAACGCGAATGATCGTTTTTTTTTTTTTACTTTTTTACTTTTTTTCGTTTTTTTATTTTTTATTACTGTTATATCGATCGTTCCCTCGGTGTTGTCGTGTGTCGTGTATACTCTACCTTTCCTCGATCTCAATTAATGTCGGCTTCGGAGTTTTACTGATTTTTCTCGCTCACGATTCAGCTTGATTCCTTTTCCTTCGAATCTGCGGGAAAGCAAAAGGAAAATATTTTATTAAAAGTCTAATTCGAGAATCGAAGGCAATTTTTTTGAAATTTTCTTCGATAACAATTTATAGATAATGCCGTTCTTTAATTATTCTAATTATTAAGCAGATTATAATACATTCTATACTTAAAAAAAAATTTATTTCTCAGTTAAAAAATTTATTTACCGGTATCAGATTTGTCCTCGGACGTTCCATTGGTCAATTCTGGTTCTTTCTTCTTCTCGCCCTCGTCGGACTCGACGCTCGAGGCTTTCTTCTCCTCCTGGCTTGCCGCTTTCTTATCCTTGGCTTTTCCCTTGGCCGGTGTGGCGGGTTTTGGTTTTGGCTCGAGACTCGGATCCAACACAATTTTACCGATGTTCTTGCGATCGTGCATCTTCTGCATCGCCTCGGCAACGTCCTCGAGCGCCCACGTCGAATCCACGCGCGGCTTTATCTTACCGTCGCTCCACATCTCGAACACCTGGTTTACGGCCTTCCTCACGAATTCGTGGGCTCCGTGCTGGTGCATCAAGCGACGTAGATTCAACGCAGACAGTGTCTTGTTCTCCTCGAAGAGCTTTATCGGCGATACTTTGTCCATCGTCCACCACTAAAATTTTTACAAATTTTCAAACTTTTTTTTTATATCAAAATCACGTTTTTATAAATTAAAGTCATTTTTTTAAAATTAGACATCTTTTTTAAATGAATGTTTATTTTTGAAATTTTTTTTTTTTTTAATAAAATCAAATTTTCCTAATTTTAATCAGAAAAATAGTAAACTTACGTATCGGGCGACTGAGAAGAAGCTCTTGGTTTCGCCGGTAACAACGTTGCTGGATCCATAAAGAATGTATTTTCCCATTGGCTTCAGAAGATTAAAACCTTTGTTGCATTCCTCTCCGCCGACACAGTCAAGAACGATGTCCACTCCTTCTGGAAAAACTCTGCGAGACGATAAAGATTTTAAAAGACGTACAAAATTAGCCAATTTCGAATTTTTCGTAATTTCAGAGGGTCAAAAAAATTGAAAATCTGCCAGAGCGACTCACTTTCGAACTTCGGCGCTGTAATCGCTTCCGCGCTCCAACAAATGATCGATCGTTCCAGCCGCCTTGAGTTCTTCGTGTTTCGATTTACTGCACACACCGAAAATCGTAACATCGTCGATAGTCTTGGCCAATTGGACCACAGCTTGACCCTGTAAAAAAACACACATACTTAATTTACTAAAATCTTTAAACAAAAGTGTGTTAAAAGCTATTTTTATTTTTATTTAAAAAATCCTCTTTGCTTAATAAATTGAATAAGGATAATTAAATTGTCGATATTTATTTTATACACATATTTTTTTCTTTCTTATTGGCTTTCTTATTTTTATTGAAAGCATTGATTTGTAACTCATCGCTTGCGAGGAAACATTCAGAACAGTGTCGATGGAATTCGAAGGAGAATGTCGAGTTTCACTGTTGATAAAGGTTCTTTGATAAATGCTTAAGACAAGGCAATTGCCTGTGTGGTCTTCCTGGCTTTGAAAAGTGCAACAAAAAAAAAAACGAGCGGAGAAACCAACGGAAGATGGTTAGTGGAGTTGGGTCGCGTGAGACTCGCGAGATTTTCAACAGAAGTGGCATTCATTATTTCCTAGAAGGGCTCTGCCTACAACTCTTGGCTCTTCTTCAATTTTTTTTTGTTTCTCACTCGATCTCACTTTTGACCCAATACTTAACACTTTTCTACGTAAAACAATTCTCGTTTTACTTCAAATATAAAAAAAAAAGAATTTCTTTAATATTTTCGCTTTTTTTTTATGGGAAGAAGACAGTGATGAAACTTTTTACCCTTGTCTAGCATTTTCAAACAAACATCCACATACTTTTAACATTTATGTTCACTTAATTGTCTTTTTACAATAAAAAAAAAATTACAAATGTATTTTTTTTTCATTTCCTTCTTTTTTCAAATTCAAGTCAGCTTTTTATACATTAATCAAACCAAAAAAAAAGTCAAACATTTTTAATAAAATATATATATAAATTAAACAAAGTTACTCTTTTTGAATTTTGTAATTTACAAAAAGAAAATTAATACTCATTGGCATCCTCTGAGAATATAATTATTGTAGATAAAAATTTATGCTCGCGCGAGCACGACGAACAAGTCTCGATTGTTCGCGACAGTGTGTGACTGCCGTGAAAGCCGGGCATTCCCTGGGAATTTTCTCGAGGAGCACGAAATACTTGGATAATACTGTGGAGGGTTTTTTCTTCAATTTTTTTTTTTTACTTATGGCTGAGAGGAAAAGAGACAGAGAGATGGGCAAGACAGTCTAGCAGATCCGTTTGTCTGAAAAGCTAGTCACGTCGTAATAGAAGTGGACGACTACGACGTAGTTCAAAAAGGGCCACTTGACTCTCGGGGTCCGTCATCACTTGAACTTTCAACCCCCATCTTCTCCCTCCTCGTTCTCCCTTAATTATTTTCTCACCGTAGAAGATTACTTTTTTTTTTTAACGAAAAAAAAATGAATTAATTTTTCTTTAAAAAAAAATTGTCATTTTTTTTTAACGAAAAAAATACATTATTATTCCTAAAAAAAAGAGTGATTTGCTTAATCTGATTTAGATTTTTTAAGATTTTTGTTTATATGATCAGATTACTGTTACTAATAATCAATGACATTTTTTTCAAGTATTCTTTCCTGTCGAAAAATATGAAATTAAAAAAAACATGTTTGTGACACACAAATATAGAAAATGTGAATTTCTTTTTTTTTAGTTTGAAAAAGAAGAAGGGGGAGAGGATATTGTTTAAGATTGCTCGAGGGCGTTGCACAGAGGTTTTAAAGTGCCACGTGGCGCACAAGGGGGTGGCAACGCAGGAGTCCGGCTCTCAGACGGGCGCGGTCGGTGGTCGATCACCGGAAACCGGAGGGATACAGTAAAATGCGAGAACGCACGTACGCCAAACAAACATTTTGTTAAAAAAAAAAAGAAAGAATCTTCACAAAACTCCTGTCGTAATATAAATTTACCATATTTTATTTACAACTTTTTCACCTTCATTTTTCATTCTTAATTAAGTCAGAAATTCTTCACATTTGAGCAAAAAATTGTCGCTAATTGGTACTCAAATGCCACTAAAATAAAGCGCAAAATTTTTTTTATACGCCAAAAAAAATCTCCACAAAACTCGTATACTTATAGAAATTTACCATATTTTTCATCTAAAAGTGTTCCCCTTAATTTTTCATTCTTAATTAAGTCAGGAATTCTTCACGTTAGAGCACAAAACTGTCGCTAATTGGTATTCAAATCCTATGAAAGTAAAGCGCAAAAAAAAATATATAAATTCTAAATCTTTGCCTCCGTTGCAGTATAATTAAATTTTTTCTTAAATTTAATTAAAATCATTACCGAGCATACGAATTTAATGTCTGTAAAATCGAAATACCGTTTGTAAAAAATAGTTTTATTAAATAAATTTATAAAAAATGTTAACACTTAAAAAAAAATTCTTAATGTAAAAACAACCATTTTGTTGTACTTTTGTTAACATCTTTTTTAATATATGAAAAATAGAACTTTCAATTTTTAGTGCACATTCTGCAATTTTTCAGTGTACAATAACAAAATTTCCAGCTCTGTCTCAATTTTAAATGCCAAAAAAAAAATTCACTACAAAAATTATTCGCCATTTTTATTATTACTCCCGTCTCTTTCGTTGAATAATTAATTATTTGTCTCCCTGCACTTTCTAACTGACAAATTATTACCACCATTAAAACGCATTCCACATATAAAATGAGCGTGAAGAAAAAACAGAAAAAAAAATAAAGCGCAATTATGATTATTATGACAATTGAAGCAGACAGAAAAGGATGGACGAAGGTGAGAGACAGAAGGGGGATGGAAAATGGTTGTGTAGAAAGGGGAGGAGAGACTCGGAGAGAGGATCGCGAGTTGCCAGGCAACGGATTCGCAGGAAACTCACGACGTGGCTGTCGCAGCACGTTCGTAGAGAGAGAGAGAGAAAGTAGTATAGTCGCCACCCGTTAGAAACGTGACGGCAACAGAGCAACCCCAATGGGATTCACAGGGGCGAGAGAGGAAAGAGGAGAATTTGTGCGCGGGGGCGGATTTTCCATCTTCTCTCCTCTCAACTTCTGTTCGAAGCTACGTGCGGCGAAGAACGCTCAGCAGAGGGAGAGAAAACGAAAGGGCGGTGAGGGGGAGGGGGAGAGGCGAGGGGTGACGCGTCCAGCGGGGGTGCAGTAACCTGTTGAACCGTATTGATCCTCGACGCAATCTTGGGCGATGCCGCCCCGGACTCTCGTCGAACAGCGAATTTTCGTTGCCTCCACCCAGACACTGCCTAATATCCACCTAAAGCCGATGTAACACGAGAACAACAATCCACAGTCTAACGTTTTTGAAAGTTGACAACTTGGGTCTTTGGAAAAGAGATTTTTGCAATTTTATAAATTATTTATTGGATTTTCTAGATTTATAGAAATTTAGAAAAGAGGTTTATCGGGATTTATAAGCTTATAGAATTTTTTGATAAATACACAGAATTTACGTAATTCAGGTAAATTTGGGAGGTAAAAGTTTGTGGAACCTTTTAAATCTATAATTCTACAGAAATTTAGAGTCTATAAATTTATAGAAATTTGATAGCTGTTAGCTTCCAGAAATTTAGTCTACGAAACAAAAAAATTGCAAACTTTGAGTCTAGAAAAATCCAGAATCTTGAAATTTATGAAAATTTAGAAATTTCTCGAAATCAAGTGAAATTTGGAAATAGTAAGTTTCCAGAAATGTAAAATTGCAATCTTTTTGTAGAATATTTAAGATAACATTGCTCATTTCGCTAGATCTCAATCTGTGAGCGTTTTACGTCTCGAATCAGAAAGATCCATGATGAGAAAAATGCACCCCTTCCCGTTTCTGTAGCGTGAAATCCCTGAGGAAGTCTGGCGACAAATCCTGGTGAAAATTAACGAGAAATCCTCCGGAGGATGAAGCGTCGTAGATAGGAATTAAGCGACTCTGGGATTCAACTTTTCACGTCACTGGCAACCAACACACACAGCAAACCCAGTCGTGAAAGCATCTCGTGGTTGCTTTTTCGTTTTTCTTTTTTCTTTCCCTCTCTCTCTCTCTCTCAGTTCCGTCGACTTCTTTTTCTATATCCTTGTAATGGAATTTCCTCGTGACACCTCGTAAATAGGGCTTAGGGTAGCTGTACGTAACACCCGGAAAGAATTCTACTCTCGAGAACGCATCAAGGGTGTCCCTTCCAATGCTTTTTCATCAGTATCGTCACTTACGTGACTCGCATGAGTGTTCTCACAACCGGAATGACCAGCTTTTTGGCATTATCTCCGGACACGATAATTTCCAAGCTGGTTATTCGATTTCCTTCACAATTTAGCACAAATATTCGTCGGTCTGTTGTCTAAAAACTAGTAAAGGGGAATATTTTAAGCGAATCGCTATTTTTAATTTTTTTTTAAATTCAATATGTTACAAATTTTCCACAAACACTCAAAAGTTCAGATTATCAAAAATAAATAAAAATATGTTGACGTCTTTCTCAAAAATCCTTTTTTTTCGTTTTCAAAAAATTACTTTTCATAAAAAAAAATCTGTGTATTTTATTTCCATTTCGAAAGCGAAGCTCAATAAAAAGTGCAGAATTTTATTGCTTTTTTTTTTTGTAAATTTGAAAGTGAAGTTTATATAGAATTTAGTACCTCCGCTTAAAATACATTTTTATTTATTTTAAGCGGTGTCCAGACAAGGTATAGTTTTCAAAACTTAATACATGAGTGAATAAAATGGAGCTTATGGTAATAATTCATATTTTGATTAATGCGAGAGACAGGGAGATCGTGAAAGCACGGATATGGAACACTTGGCAAAAGCGTTATTCGTGATGTCCTCGGTTCGCTATCATTTCCCATTGACGTCACTTCCCCCGGCCCTGAGTGATATATACTCTTCGTTGCGGCGTGGAGTCCGGGTCATACCGCGGAAGCTTTCGCACCTACGGGTCTATCTCGCTATTATCCCAGGGGCAACGTGACGAACGTGACTGGCATTCCACAATGAGACAAAGCAACTAGGAAAACCAGCAGCAGCAGCAGCAGCAGCAGCAAAAGCATCCCCACAGCAGATGACAGAAATAGAGGGAAATCCTTTTGCCTCAGCACACTTGCTGCTCAAACTTTGACAAACTGAGTTTTTTTTTTCATGAATGTTGAAGAAGAAAAGTTCGTCCTGTACGTGACTCTTTTTTATTTATTTTTTTACCTTTCATTTTTATTTTATTTTTTTTTATAAACGAAATCAAACAGCAAATGAAATAAACACAGTTTCAAACATATCGAATTATTAACTAATTTTTGATTATGATTCAAATTTCCAGGCTTTTCGAATTCTTCAGATTTCAAAAATTTCAAATTTTCTCCGACTTTTGAATTTTCAAAATTCTTTCAAATTTCAAACTTTTTATACACTTCGACAAATAAAGAGTATTTATCTGTTAAAGTGACATTACTTCGATCTACCTATGACTGTGGAGACACTTCATTTTTTCTACATGTGAACACCGTGGGTGTGAGTTGCCGTGGGATTTTCGTGCCCTTAGACGTGGCTCGTTAACTTTCATTGGATAATTAAGGACCGGCATGCGACGAAACAAGCCTATCGAGCCCCCCCATTCCCGACTCCCCCGCTACGGCTCACCCATGCTCTCGTTCGCATAGTTCGAATCCCTGACAATTGACGTCGCCCTTTCCGCTTCTTTCTCATTCACTGTTGCGCGCGCGCTATCACTCTTTAAAATGAATGAGCGACGAAGAATTCAGAGAATTAATTAAGCGACGTGACAAATTTTTTTCTTTACGTCTTATTCTTCAAATAATGTACTTCTTAATGTCTTCTAGCTCTGCTCTTTCTTTTTTTCACGTTAAAAAAAAAAGAAAAAAAATTTAAACTGAAATACAAGAATGAATTATTTTTCTTCAGTTCAAAAACAACATGTTTTCGTATATCGAGTACAAATAAATTATATTCATTTCAAAATCGAATCTTCCTTATTTTATTTTTAACTTCTACATAGAATTTGTAGATTTTAAAAATAAAATAAAATATAGTTTCAAAAAATTCATAAATCCAGATATGATAAACTGTAGGAGTTAGATTTTTTTTTAATTAAAAAAATGAGAATCCCTGTAATTTTTTAGATTTGAATGTGGTTTTTTTTACATGTTCAAAATAACAATGTGAATAATTAAGAACGTGGAATTTTGTTTCAAGTTGATAAAGAATAAATAAAGTATTCATAAAATATAATAATTTTGATGAAATTACGACTGCAATTACAATGTAATAATACATACCACACCACCACCAGCGCTGTGGAGCAAAAGACTCTTGCCAGGTGTGAGACAAGCCAGCTCAAAGAGTAATATGTAAGCAACGGTGTAATTCATGGTTATGGCTGCGGCATCGAGATAGCTCATACCCGATGGCAGTGCGAATACCGAGGAAGCTGGAACTGCAACGAGCTCCGACCAAGCCTTGTGATCTGGCAGTGCGACCACTCGGTCACCAACCTGAAAAATACATTTTTTTTATTAACAAAAGGTATATTAAATTTTCTTTTCTTTAACTGAAATTAAATTTATTTGTATTTTTTTGGTTTCCTCCTGGAAAAACGTTTTCATTTTTAAAAAATCAATAATTTTATTTCAATATTTTTTTATATCTCGAAAATTACTTAAGCAAATGAGCGAAAATTCGTCAAACATGTAAAGCAGAAATCTGCAATTGATTTTCATCGTAATTTATACAGACATGTCAGTTTGATTTTAATTTTTCGAAAAAGGCGCCAATTTTCAGTGATTTATTTTTAATTATCTTATTTTGCTTATTTATTATCTCAAGGATTTTCGGAATTGCGTATCGACAGAATTTGCAAAGAGATTCGGATTGTGTCAATTTGTAATTTTTTTCTCAATTTCTCAATGGTACAACTTTTTAAAAAATTGAAAAACGAAACTAAAACTTTGTACACATCAACTAATTAAGTTTATGGACATTTCTTACATACAAAATTAAAAAAAAAAACAAAAGTAATAACTCAGAATAACTTTGTAAAAAATGCTAAATAATAAAAAAACTAATAGGCAAGCTTTTTTTATTTCATTTTTAGGAATTCATTGAAATTTTTTTTTTCTGGCTAAATAAGCAAAAAATTTGTAAGATCTGCAGAAGTTCTGTGGGGTAAATATGGAGCAGGGGTAAAGATAATGGGGGTTGACGAATAGAAGGACGAGGAAAGGTAGAGAGGGGCAGAGAGTCGTAAAAGAACCCTCGAGGCCTCGCCCTGAAAGCTCGACCCCTCATCGAATGCCACCCAGTTCAACCACCCAGCCTAGGAGGTCGTTTACACGTGGTATCTCTGCGACCCTGAGCGAATATATACACTAGACATTGCCCGAACGAATCTATCCGAGGAACCAAGACGACTACAACGACGACCTCTGCCTTTTTACCCTTCGATCTTTTTACCTACAACGAAAAACTCCAGGGAATATTTGTCTTCGTGGCTCGCCTATCCTCTAATCAAACACGAAAAAAAAAGATACATTTCTTTATTCCTCTTGAGAGCACGAGACATCCTAATCATATACTCCGAGTCAATAAGAATTAATTGAACAAAAAGAAAAATTGAAATAATTTTTAAATACTGCAATTGACAAATTGTTAATCGTAGATTTTAGCTTGAGAAAATATTTTGTTTTTAGATTTTTTGCTTATTGAAATTGAATAAAAGATTTCGCAAAATGTGACGAATATAATTTTTTTTAAATTTTATCCGAAAGGATTTCTTTTTATTCTAAAATTGACATTCCGGATTCTGCACACCTATTCTTAACCTTTTTTTTTTTAAATTAAGAGTTACCATTTTTTTACGAATACTTTTCTTTGTAATTCTATAAAAAATATTGTCAAATATCCTGACGTAAGAAAATTGTTTTTTTTTTTAATGCATACTTGATAATCTCAACTCTGAATAAACTGGAGAAAAAAAAATGTGTTGCCTAACAAGAAAAATAGCTTCCCCTTATCTTTTGTGGTTTACAGAAGGAGAAGGAAGTTCACAGCACAGGGAAATGTAATTTCGTGGTGCGAGGGTGTGTAAAAGGGTCTGGCAGAATTTCCTCGTGCAAGAAAAAAAAAGCCGTCGATAAGGAAAGACGAAAGGAAGGTTCAGAGAGTCAACCAGTCGACGTGTTGATCGTTCGATCTACCTCGACGAGACTTTGCAGACGTTACTATCAAATATTAGCATCCGATAACGAGGTTTCTTCGGTAGAGCCTTTGAGTGCAGAATTACTTCGACGAAAAGTGGAAAGGGAAAAAGTAATTTCAAGTCTAAGCTGGTGCTTTTCTGACCGAATAAAAATGTACTTTGACCTTTTTTTAATTTTAATTTCAAAATAAAAAATTCCCGCTTGACTTTAAGCTCCCCAAATAATCTGAAACGAGATAAAACACTTCAACCATAAAATATAGAAATAAAATTTATTACACAATATGGATAGTTTTGTATTGAAGAATCTCGTGATCATACTTTGAAATTTTCGACTCCCTCGCCGACCTGTTCGATATCGCCTGCGCACTCCGTGCCCATGATGAACGGAGTTTTTGGCGGCGAATCTATAACTCCCTGTCTTGCCATCAAATCTTGGAAATTGAGACCACTGTAACACAGAAAAAGAAGAAATTATTAGAAAAGCAAATGCAATTTGTAGTAACAATTTGATTCACATTTTGACAAACAAAAAAAACACGTTTAAAATATTTCGTGTCAATTATTCAAATATCCAATTATTTCAATTATTGAAACATTCTTTTTTTTTCAATTATTGAAACATTCAATTTCTTTTAAACATTCTATTTTTTCCAATTATTGAAATATTGAATTTTTTCAATTATCTCCATTTTTTGAAACATTCAATTATCACAGTATTTCAAATTCTGAATAATTTTAGCTATCGGAATTTCGAATAAAAAAAAATAGTGTCGCCTAAAGAGCGAATCCAAAAATAGTAATTTCATTGTAATACGAGTAAAAAAATTAGATACGCACTGAATATTCTAGGAAGCGAAATAACTTTGAGTGGGTTGTAAGCGACAAACACTGGGGAATTTGTGCGTGGAAATTGAGCACGTGGGGCGGAAGAGGAAAAAAGGGGTTAAAATAGAATTCTCTCTCTCTCCACATGGCAACGGGACCCCACGATATTTTACTGGCCTTTTCCCCTTACTCCTTGTATTCTTGAAGCGAGTACAGAGTCGTCGTCCCCCCGTGTAAATACACGTTTCTGACATATTCCTGTACGGTACTTTAAGGCCTTTTTGCCTATATAGCCTCTGGGCTATATTCTATGTGTGTGTGGACGGGAGAAGGAGGCTCAAGTCGAAGGCGCCGCGACGACCAGACGCGACTACTCAACCTGGCGTCGCACGCAAGCCCCTCGTGGGGACGCGTGAAAATTGCCTGGCTTACTCACATGTCTTGTTCGACATACAAGTACATGTCTTCGTTCAATGTCCTTTACACAAAAATCAAAATTGATCTCAGGATGACAAAACTTGTATTAATTTTTAA
The DNA here is from genome assembly GCA_964016905.1 of Perithous albicinctus. Taxonomy (NCBI): domain Eukaryota; kingdom Metazoa; phylum Arthropoda; class Insecta; order Hymenoptera; family Ichneumonidae; genus Perithous; species Perithous albicinctus. The sequence continues at coordinate 20,486,057 of OZ024697.1, read as the reverse complement.
TTTTTTTGTTTTGGAGCATTTTTAATTATATCTTCACTACATTTTTTTTTTGCAAAACTGTTAAATAAAAAAATTAAGTTTCCAAAAATATAATTTTTCCTTCAACATTGAAATTTTTTTTTTCTTTTTTTTTCGAGTTATAAAATGACTGGTGGTAACGAAGTAAAAAAAAAAAAGGTAAAGAAGCAATTATAAATGTCGCATGGTTTCACGATGCTTTATCACGCGAGCCGCATGGCGCATTTAATATAGCAGCAATGCGGCACACTGCGTGCGGTATCCTTGACAATAACACACAAATCAAGCGAGGTCATGGAAAAAAAAAGCAAATGACCAAAAAAAAATAAAAATTGATACCTAAGTAGTATCAATATAGCACACAAATTGAGCGAATGAATGAAGATTAGAATGTGGGATAAGCAACGTGACCGTAACCCTCTCTATTGCCAGCCATTCTATATATAAATAGCGGGTCAATTTATGTAGCAGAGTCTAAATGGACCGATTTATCGTGCAGAGATACTCTATTAATAAGAGGAGGGGGGAGGGGGATAAAAAGAATACGCGGATGCTCGTAGAAGGAAATGCCTGCCCTTCAAATCCTAATGTTAATTCTCGTTAAATTTAATCTCAAGTGGCAAATATATTTTATCTAAAAAAAAACACTCTATTGATTTACTTACTTTTAATAGCAACAAAATTTTCCTATTTTTTTCCATTTAATTTGAGAAATTAAAAAATAAAATTGGACTCGAAAAAAAAAAAAATTAGGTTTTTAATTATATCTTAGATGGAAAAAAAATCAATATTAAAGTCACTACAGAAGTGCAATTCTACTATCATAAGAATAAGTTAGAAGAAAAATCCATGGAAAAAATTGGGTTTTTTTATTTACTTTATATTTTTATTTTATTTATTTATTTATTTTTTTATTTATCGAAATATACTATTTATTGGGATTAATTTTGAAAAATTGACCAACAAAATTTGTATCTTAAAAAATGCCGAAAAAACGACTGAGATAAAAATGGAGTTTTCGAGTTTATGTTCGGTGAAAAGTGGAACAGTCTCCCGGGTAGTGCGAATAATTTATCGCGAACGTTTGGAGGGTGGGGGGGTTGGGGGGTATCACTGGACGTCCGTAGCCCTCGGGGAGTTGAACAATTTTTTTTTATCAGACCCGCTTGCCCCAACTCGAACGACCCAGAAAGATAGGTAAATAAATCGTGACTGCGAAATACAAGCGATTTTTACTTAAAAAAGAAAAAAAAACTATTTGTTTTTCAGTAGTCGGAACATTTTTTTTCATCGTACTTGTAATTATAATTTCATCGCAATATTCACTTTAGGCTGTAAAATAAATCAAGAGAATAAGCTATTAATTTTATTAAATTTTGTTATTGGTTTAAAAAATATATTTTTTATGTATCAAGAAAATATTTATTACAAAATCTCCAATTTGCTTTTTTTTTTTAATGAATTGAGCGATTAAAAAATATCTTAGTAAAAAAAAGGAGAAATTTTGTTATAACAGTTAAAGAAAAAATAATCGTCTGATCAACCGATGATGTAACTACTAGTTATAATAAAATCGGCTTCAGACGTCTGACTATTGGTGACTGTAACCACTAAACTTGCTATTCAACCGTATAAAGCTCACGACTTTATTTTAGTTTAGAAATAAATTTTTTTATTAATGTGTGTGGGACATCCCGGTAAATCTTTTTTTTTTAACTTTGATATTTATTCAGAATTTCAATCCCATCAAAGACAAATTAGAAGATAAATTAGAAAAGCGAGAAAAAAAGTATTTCTTTCGTTTTTACGCTATTTTTTTTTTTTGCATTGGAAACATTTTTATTCTGAAAATAAAAAAATATGAAAATATTTTTTCTATTGAAGTATTTTTCGGTATTTACGTATGTAAAAAAAAATCCGTTTTTGAAAGGAAAGTGACTCAACAAAGAGCAACTGATAAGAAAAAAAAATTGTTGCGAGACATCGCGGCTAGGGAAATACCAGCGGATTGTAATTGTCGTTAGCAGTGACTCAACAAGCGTTAGGCAAAATGTTTAGACGAGACGTGTGTTGTTCCATACACTGTGAAATATACACGCGAGTGGTATGCGCGGATTGAGCCTCTGGCTGTTGGAATTCGAGACATACACACAAACCGGAGAGATTAAACGTAGAGAGAGAGAGCATAAATTAATTAGAGCGAATGAAACGTGTCTGTTGTACTACCGGGCTAAAACCCACGCTTTTAAACCCACACTTCTTATTACAAGACATACGCCGGAAGTTTAATGCCATTTGTAATACTCAAAACGGATTCACCAAGCCAGATATTATAATTGTTGAATCAGAGATTTCGTATTATTTATTGAATTTTACGCTTATCTAAGAAGATTATTTTATTATTTTTATTTTTTAAAAATCAAATTTGACCAAAATAATTTTTGTGAAAAAAAAAGTACTGAATTTAAGAGATTTTTTTTACGTTTGAAATAAAAGATTTTTTTTTTTTCTTATTAAGACGAATTTTTTATTTACGATAATTTTAAACGTGGCTTCAATTTCTTTTTTTTTAAAGAAAAAGTAATTAGATTTTAAAAAATCAAAAATAAATGTTGCTAAAGAGATAGAAAACTATTTCAGAAGGATATATTTTCGAACAGGCAATTGAAGTTTCCTCGTAAATATTAGATTGGCAATTCTATTTCTAAATCCGAGACTATAAGTACTTAGATATAGGCTAGAGCTTTGTGATTACGGATTGTGAAGCGGTTTTGTTGTTGCGATGACGCACGCGAGCGCGCCTTTTTTCCGTCGTGCACAAATATAACTCGAAAAGTCGAAGAGTGTCTCGTGATGCAGAAACGTACAGAAGGAATGAGGAGCCTGTTGGACAAGTGTTGTGTGTGTGATGATATGGAAAAGAAAGGAAGATTACTCGAGTCGTCGCAATAATAGCAAACATATCGCACACTTGATGTGCTTTCCCGCACGGTATTCGTTAATCAGACTTCTCGTATGACGAAGTTTATTATTTGCGTCTCAGTGTGACTCGTCGTTCAGGCTTTTCGATAGCA